>CM056053.1:212874444-214074444 GCA_029574335.1 Rana kukunoris | reverse complement strand
TGCGAAAACAACGTAAAGGCCACCTAGTGGCCGGAGTTGTCATTACACCTACGATCCGAAAGTGTAATGCTTTTACACTTGTCGGATGTAGAAGCGTATCTATGCAAAAGTGATGCTAAGCATCACTCGCATAGATACGAGGACAAAAAAAAGGCGTTACGACGGGGTATCTGAGATACTCCGTCGTAACGCCTCTGAGAATCTGGCCCATTGTCTAATTTTAAACCTGCTTTTATTTGGTCTAATTTTAGACCGGCCGTGCAGCTGATAAGCACATCGTGTAGACTGCACCACACAAACTTACTTTTGTGGATTGGTGTATCTCCCTCATTTGCATATTTGCCTAGGAAATCAATGGTGTGTCTAGTGCAGTTTTGCACGCACGCTGCGCCGGTCTATCCAAATTACGTCGGTCTAAAAAATGTGGATTTCAGGCGTATATCGTTTTGGGGATACGGTGCATAGATAAGCGTGTGCAAATTTACACTTACACGTGCCTAACTTGTGATACTCCGGAGTAAGTGCTTTGTGAATCTGGCCCATTGTGAATAGAGAGATAGAATTGGGTGTCATCGGTAGGGATGAGCCGAACATACCTGCGTTCGGTTCGCACCAGAAAGTTCGAACAGACCGCGGGTTCACGCGAACATTTAGAAACCCATTGAAGTCTATGGGACTCGAACGTTCAAATTCAAAAACGATCATTTTAAAAACCAATATTCAATTTAATGTTGGAAAACGTCTTTCAGAACCCGGGTCTTGCCCCAGGGAACATGTATCAATGGAAAAAAAAGTTTTAAAAATTGACGTTTTTTCCAGAGCAGCCATTTTAATGATGCTTAAAGTGAAAAACAAAATCAAAAATTCCTTTAAATATCGTACCTGCTGGGTGTCTATAGTAGTGGCACATGTTTAGAAATGTCCCTGCACAACATGAGATTACTCTCAGAAAAAAGTAATTTAATACTGCTTGCACCCGTGCAACAATATGTAGATTATTTTAGGGGTGGTGGGGGGCCATTACAATGCCAGATCTTGGCTCAATCATGTATTTTTTTGTGAAAGAAAAATTGTAGAAAAAAGGGCACCCCTCAAAGATACTGTAATTGGAGCGCAACAAAGAGCCACGTGCAAAGTACTGCATCAAAAATTGTTATTAGTCGCCCCTGTTAAACAGGGGCTGAAAAATTGTGCCTTAGGCACAACACAACATTACAACCCCTCACAATAACTCTAATTGGAGCACAACAAAGAGCCACGTGCAAAGTATTGCATCAAAAATTGTTATTAGGCGCCCCTGTTAAACAGGGGCTTAAAAATTGTGCCTTGGGCACAACACAACACTGCAACCCCTCACAATAACTCTAATTGGAGCACAACAAAGAGCCACGTGCAAAGTATTGCATCAAAAATTGTTATTAGGCGCCCCTGTTAAACTGGGGCAGAAAAATTGTGCCTTAGGCACAACACAACACTGCAAACCCTCACAAAAACTCTAATTGGAGGACAACAAAGAGCCATGTGCAAAGTATTGCATCAAAAATTGTTATTAGGCGCCCCTGTTAAACAGGGGCTGAAAAATTGTGCCTCAGGCACAACACAACACTGCAACCCTTAACAATAACTCTAATTGGAGCACAACAAAGAGCCACGTGCAAAGTATTGCATTTAAAATTGTTATTAGGCGCCCCTGTTAAAAAGGGGCTGACAAATTGGGCCTTAGGCACAACACTACACTGCAACCCCTCCGAATAACTCTAATTGGAGCACAACAAAGAGCCACGTGCAAATTATTGCATCAAAAATTGTTATAAGACGCCCCTGTTAAACAGGGGCACAAAAATTTGGCCTTAGTCACTGGTGGCGGAGCCCAGAAACACAACATTTCTTACTAGCTATCAGCAAGAAAAGTGAGGAGGAGAAGGATATTCCATCAGCAGCATAACAGGACAGTCACTCAGCATCAGCATTCACAGTCTCAAAGGGATCTGACTTTTCAACAAAAAATTATTATATTATTCAGTAACATCAGCATCAGGTGCTTGGTAGCTGGTGTTGATCCAAGCCTGATTCATTTTGATGAATGTCAGTCAATCAACAGAGTCGTTGGAGAGGCGCAACCTGTGATCGGTCACAAAGCCTCCAGGAGCACTGAATGTGCATTCTGAAAGAACACTGGATGCAGGGCAAGCCAGTAGCTCAATTGCGTACTGTGCAAGCTCTGGCCAGTGATCCATCCTCAAGACCCAGTAAGCCAGAAGGATTTTCGGTGGGGAAGGTGTCCAAGTCGGATCTTGCCCCTAGGTATTCCCGGACCATGTAATTGTCTGAACACATCGGTCAGACGGCCACCTTCTCCACCGCTCCTTCTGTGACTCACCGAAGCCTCAGCAGGTTTTGGTAATCCCCCTGGTTCTGGGATAGTGTTGCTCGCGAATATTCGAATCGCGAATATTCGCTACGAATATTGCATATTCGAGTATTCGCGATATAACTCGAATATAGCGGCGAATATTCGCTATTTCGAATATTGTTATTTTTTTCAAATTTATTTTTAAAACAGATCACATCCTAGTGATCAATGATCGCCTTCAAGGTCTAAAAGCATGCTGGTATGATTACAGAGAGACCCTGGGCCGAGTAGCTGATGCAATTCTTTTATTTTCCGAAAAATCGCATTGCGTTTTTTCGGCCGAAAAAACGCATTGCGCTTTTTCGGCAACATAAAATAATTGCATCAGCTACTCGGCCCTTCTTTTGCATCAGAGCCAATCAGAAATCTCGAATATCGCGCAATATTGCTATTGCCGAATATTCGAGATTTTCTGATTGGCTCTGATGCGCCAATCAGAAAATCTCGAATATTCGGCAATAGCAATATTGCGCGATATTCGAGATTTCTGATTGGCGCATCAGAGCCAATCAGAAAATCTCGAATATTCGGCAATAGCAATATTGCGCGATATTCGAGATTTCTGATTGGCTCTGATGCGCCAATCAGAAATCTCGAATATCGCGCAATATTGCTATTGCCGAATATTCGAGATTTTCTGATTGGCTCTGATGCGCCAATCAGAAAATCTCGAATATTCGGCAATAGCAATATTGCGCGATATTCGAGATTTTCTGATTGGCTCTGATGCGCCAATCAGAAAATCTCGAATATCGCGCAATATTGCTATTGCCGAATATTCGAGATTTTCTGATTGGCGCATCAGAGCCAATCAGAAAATCTCGAATATTCGGCAATAGCAATATTGCGCGATATTCGAGATTTCTGATTGGCGCATCAGAGCCAATCAGAAATCTCGAATATCGCGCAATATTGCTATTGCCGAATATTCGAGATTTTCTGATTGGCTCTGATGCGCCAATCAGAAAATCTCGAATATCGCGCAATATTGCTATTGCCGAATATTCGAGATTTTCTGATTGGCGCATCAGAGCCAATCAGAAAATCTCGAATATTCGGCAATAGCAATATTGCGCGATATTCGAGATTTCTGATTGGCTCTGATGCAAAAGAAGGGCCGAGTAGCTGATGCAATTATTTTATGTTGCCGAAAAAGCGCAATGCGTTTTTTCGGCCGGAAAAACGCAATGCGTTTTTTCGGCCGGAAAAACGCAATGCGATTTTAATCGCAATCAAAATATCGCAATTAGCGAAAAATCGCACTTATGATACTACGCAAAAATACCACGAATATTCGAAATTAGCGAATATTTCTCGAATATTCGGAAAAATATTCGTGATATATCGCGAAATCGAATATGGTGTATTCCGCTCAACACTATTCTGGGAACGCATTGCACAGACCCTTCTGCAAGGCCTCCCGCAGAAGTTTCATCTTCTTCTCCCTCTGCGATGGCAACATAAGGTCCGCAACCTTACTCTTGTAACGTGGATCAAGGAGAGTTGCCAGCCAGTAATGATCCCGCTCCTTGATAGCACGTACACAAGGATCCTTACGCAGGCTTTGCAGGATCAGGGAGGCCATGCAGCGTAGGTTTGCAGAGGCATTCGGGGCACAGTCCTCTGGGTCACTGAGGATGACAGGATCCACAGGCACCTCATCCCAGCCACGTAAAAGTCCACGTGTTCCTTGGGACTGTAAATGATCCCTTGAAAACTGCTGCTGCTGATGCTGAGTGCTAGGCTCCACCTCCATGCCGCTGATACAATCATCCTCCTCCTCCTCCTCCTCCTTCTCTTCCTGTGTGCTAGGTGGGCAAGCAGGACCACTGTCTGGGTAAAGGGGGCCTTGAGAGGTAAGGAAGTCCTCCTCTTCCTCCCTCTGTTCTGCCTCAAGGGCCCTGTCCATTATTCTACGTAGCGTGTGCTCTAACATGTGAATAAGAGGGACAGTCTCACTGATGCATGCACTGTCACTGCTCACCATCCTCGTGGCCTCCTCAAATAGTGACAGGACAGTGCATGCATCCCTAATCAAGGCCCACTGGCGTGGGGAAAAAAAACAAGCTCCCCTGACCCAGTTCTGCTGCCATATTGTCACAGGTACTCATTAATGGCCCGCTGCTGCGTGTGCAGCCGCTGCAGCATGGCCAACGTTGAGTTCCATCTGGTGGGCATGTCACAGATTAGGCGGTTCTTGGGCAGGTTGTATTCCTTTTGGAGGTCTGTCAACCGAGCAGGGGCATTATATGACCTCCGGAAATGCACACAGACTTTCCTGGCCTGCTTCAGGACATCCCGGGTACCTGCCCAAGAACCGCTGCATCACCAAATTCAGGACATGTGCAAAACAGGGCACATGGGTGAGTTATCCCTGTCACAGGGCAGAGAGGAGGTTGGTGCCATTATCACTGACCACCATTCCAGGCTTCAGCTGGCATGGCGTCAACCACCTCTGAGCCTGCCCCTGCAGAGCTGACAAAACCTCTTCCCCAATGTGTCTCCTATCTCCCAAGCACACCAGCTCTAGCACCGCATGGCATCTCTTGGCCTGCATTCCTGCGTAGCCCCTCGTACGCCTACGGAGCACGGCTAGTTCAGAGAAAACATCACCACAGGAAGAGGCCACAGAGGAAGAAGAAAAGGAGAGGGTGGAGGAGAGAGGTGTGTCACAACCAGTAGTAGTGCTTTGGAGTCGTTGTGGCGGAACAACCTCCAAAACTACTGTACCTTGCCCTGCGTCCTTCCCAGCTGCCAGCAGAGTCACCCAATGCGCAGTAAAAGACAGGTAAGGTCCCTGTCCATGTCTGCTGGACCATGAGTCAGCAGTAGGATGCACCTAACCACTGACCGCCCTGTCCAGCGAGGCATGGACATTGCCTTCCACATGCCGGTAGAGAGCCGGAATCGCCTTCCATGAGAAAAAGTGGCGTTTGGGTACTTGCCACTGAGGTACTGCACATTCCTCAAACTCACGGAAGGGGGCAGAATCTACCAACTGAAAAGGTAGCAGTTAAAGTGCAAGCAATTTCGCTAAGCTAGCTTTCAACTGCTGGGCATGTGGATGGCTGGGAGCAGCAGCTGGGGCAGGGAAATTTGTCTGGTACTATCAGTAGATTGCCCGCATGTACTTCTACTACTAGGTTGTGACACATCTATTTCTACACCTTCACTGCAGGCTTCAGAGAGGACTGGGGTCTAGTGGGGTTGGAGGTCCCAGAAGGGCAAGGGGAGGTACGCTGTGGTCTTTGGTGTGGGTCTTTCTGGTGTGCTTGTGTCTGGACATATGTCTGGACAAGCATGTGATACCCAGGCGGGTGATGTTTTGGCCACGCGAGATACGCTTGCGACATATGTTGCAAATAGCAAAGGTACAATCTGATGGACATGTTTCAAAAAAGCCCACACCAAAGAACTTTTGCTGTACCGTTCAGACACAGCAGCGCCATGCACAAGCGTAGAAGTGCGCTGTAATGCAGTTGGTGTGCCCTTAAGCTGACCCCTGGAGGGCATCCTGCCTTTTTGGAGATGTGCCTGTGGCTCGTCCTCCTCCTCCTCCTCTTCCTCCTCCTCCTTCTCCTCTCTCCTATCAGGCACCCAGGTAGAGTCAGTGACCTCATCATCCCCTCCCTCCTCATCACTGTCAAAAACCTGGCAGTATGCTCTAGCTGGGGGAACATCACTGCCAGATTTCTGTCCCTCTCGGCCACCCCCTCTCCCTGGGCTCACATCAATGCCTTCCTCTATCTGTGTTCCATCATCGGAGCCTTCAAAATGCTGCGCATCTTCATTCAGCATGTACCCAACACTGTGTTGAAACAGTTCGGGGGACTCCTCAGGAGGACACGGTGGGACTAGGGAAGGATTGTGTGATGCCATTGTACAGAGGGAAGAGGAAGCCTTGGCAGCTGCTTTGCCAGACAAACTAAGATCAGTCTGTGTGAAAGAGGATGAGGAGGATGAGGACGGCTTGGTCATCCAATCTACTATTTTCTCTGCATGTTGAGGCTCAACACGGCCAGCTCCCGAAAAGAAGGACGAGCGGCCACCTGCTGAAGAGGATGCACCGGATCCACCACCAGCGTTGCCTCTAGATGCAGAGCCTGCTTGCCCTCGTGACTCTCTGCCTCTCTTTGTTGTCCTTCCAGACATTTTAATGCGTTCATGTGTAAATAAACACCACACGTGCACTTACAGTAAATGCGTTTACGTGCGATTAAACAGCAAACGTGCACTTACAGTAAATGCGCTTACGTGCTACTAAAGAGCAAACTTGCACTTACGGTAAATGCGCTTACGTGCTACTGAAGAGCAAACTTGCACTTACAGTAAATGGGATTAGGTGCTACTAAAGAGCAAACTTGCACTTACGGTAAATGCGCTTACGTGCTACTGAAGAGCAAACTTGCACTTACAGTAAATGGGATTACGTGCTACTAAAGAGCAAACTTGCACTTACAGTAAATGCGATTACGTGTGATTACACAGCAAACATGCACTTACAGTAAATGCGCTTACGTGTGATTACACAGCAAACTTGCACTTACAGTAAATGCGCTTACGTGCGATTACACAGCAAATGTGCACTTACACTAAATGCGCTTACGTGCGATTACACAGCAAATGTGCACTTACACTAAATGCGCTTACGTGCTATTACACAGCAAACTTGCACGTACACTAAATGCGCTTATGTGCCATTACACAGCAAACTTGCACTTACAGTAAATGCGCTTATGTGCGATTACACAGCAAATGTGCACTTACACTAAATGCACTTACGTGCGATTACACAGCAAACTTGCAGTTACAGTAAATGTGCTTACGTGCGATTACACAGCAAATGTGCACTTACACTAAATGCGCTTATGTGCGATTACACAGCAAACTTGCACTTACAGTAAATGCGCTTACGTGCGATTACACAGCAAATGTGCACTTACACTAAATGTGCTTACGTGCGATTACACAGCAAACTTGCACTTACACTAAATGCGCTCATGTGCGATTACACAGCAAACCTGCACTTACAGTAAATGCGCTTACGTGCGATTACACAGCAAACATGCACTTACAGTAAATGCGCTTACGTGCGATTACACAGCAAATGTGCACTTACACTAAATGTGCTTACGTGCGATTACACAGCAAACTTGCACTTACACTAAATGCGCTTACGTGCGATTACACAGCAAATGTGCACTTACACTAAATGCGCTTACGTGCGATTACACAGCAAACTTGCACTTACAGTAAATGCGCTTACGTGCGATTACACAGTAAACTTGCACTTACAGTAAATGCGCTTACGTGCGATTACACAGCAAATGTGCACTTACACTAAATGCGCTTACGTGCGATTACACAGCAAACTTGCACTTACAGTATATGCGCTTACGTGCGATTACACAGCAAATGTGCACTTACAGTAAATGCGCTTACGTGCGATTACACAGCAAACTTACACTTAGAGTAAATGCGCTTACGTGCGATTACACAGCAAACGTGCACTTACAGTAAATGCGCGTAAGTGCGATTACACAGCAAACATACACTTACAGTAAATGCGCTTTACGTGTGATTACACAGCAAACTTACACTTACAGTAAATGCGCTTACGTGCGATTACACAGCAAATGTGCACTTACAGTAAATGCGCGTACGTGCGATTACACAGCAAACATACACTTACAGTAAATGCGCTTACGTGCGATTACACAGCAAACTTGCACTTAAAGCAAATGCGCTTAGGTGCAAATAAGCAGGACAATTGCAGTAACACCCAGTACGTTTACAGTAGGTATAAACTAAACACAGCACACAGCCACAGGCAATGCAACACGTTAGAGCACTGCAGCTATGCACAATCTCCTGCCTGCACAAGCTGCTGCCCGACAAATACTAATAGCAGATCTAGCTAAGCTATACAGTGTATAAATATATGTACAACTCCTAAGGATGTATATATATTCTCTACACACTGTAATAAAGCTAAACTGACTAGCCTGCTCTATCTAGCTAGCTAAAAAGATAATCTCTCTGTCTCTCTGACTACTCTCTTTAACAAAGCCAGAACACACTACACAAGGTCGCCCAGAAGGTGGCCTTTTATAGTGTGGGGCGTGTGCTAAAGCCCTGAGCCATAATTGGCCAAAGCTCCCAGGCTTTGGCCAATTATGGCTCTTCGTTTTTTGGGCGCTGTGATTGGCCAAGCATGCAGGGTCATGGTGCATGCTTGGCCAATCATCAGTGCGCAACGCCGCAGTGAATTATGGGCCGACGCGCGTCACACGAATTTGGCGTGAACGACCCGTTTTGTTCGATTTCCGACGAACGATCGAACAGGCAATGTATCGAACGCAAAGCTCATCCCTAGTCACATCAGCATAGAGATGGTATTGGAAGCTGTGACCAAGAGAGGAGGTGTAGAATTTTACAAGCTTGGTTTTAGATTTTGTTTGTGGAAACATTGTGAATAGAGAGATAGAATTGGGTGTCATTGGCATAGAGATGGTATTGGAAGCTGTGACCAAGAGAGGAGGTGTAGACAGAGAAGAGAAGGGTTTAGAATAAAGAGCATTGGGGAAACCCTATAGAAAGAGAAAGTGGAGAGAAGGAGACAGAATTGTAGGAATTGTAGGTATCACTGAAGGAGTGCTGTGATAGATAGGAGGAGAACCAGGAAAGAGCAGAATTGTTGAGGCCAAGGCCAAGGGAATGAAGATTCAAATGAGAGTGGGGACTTATAGTTAGATACCGTATTTATCGGCGTATATCGCGCACTTTTTTGCCCTGAAAATCAGGGCAAAATTGTGGGTGCGCGATATACGCCGATACCCGCTTTCCCGCGCCGAATTTTGAATACTGCGCCGACATATACCGAGCGCAGTACACTCGGGTATATTCAGCTAGTCTCGGCTTCTTCCGCAGTCACGTCCTGGACGTACAGGACGTGAGCGCGAAAGTTGCCGAGCCTGCCCAAGTGTACTGCGCTCAGTATATGCTGGCGCAGTATTCAAAACTCAGCGCGGGAAACGAGCGGGGAGGACGCGAGGACGCCGCGAGAACGCCGGACCCGCCGAAGAGGACGCCGGACCCGCCGAAGAGGACGCCGGACCCGCCGAAGAGGACGCCAGACCCGCCGAAGAGGACACCGGACCCGCCGAAGAGGACACCGAACCCGCCGAAGAGGACACCGGACCTGCCGCAGAAGGACACCCGAAGCCGCAGAAGGACGCCGAACCCGACGAGGCCGCCGATGGACGCCGCGCAAGACACCAAAACTGTAAGTACAAAATAACTTTTTTTCCACAGGATTGGGGGGCACTTTAGGGGTGAGCGGTATATGCGGGAGCGCGTTATACCACGATAAATACGGTAGTTAAACTGGTTGAAAAAAGACCGTCCATCAGACCATCGATAAAATCGATGTAGCTACCTAAACTGTAAAAATGGTGCGAGTAATACCAAACGGTACCAAAAGCAGTCATAAAAACATGTAGCTAAGTATGATACTGGTATAAAAATGTGTACAGTGATACCACTGCTGAATCCAGATGAGGAGAGGTTAACATCAATCCGTCGGCATGTAGATGTCCCGTGAAGGGAACTATCAATTCTCAGTGGATGGTTGTAGAATCCCAGGTTGATGGAGGGAAGTGATAGAGGGAAGTGTAACAACCCTTGCGTGTGGCAGATAGTAAGGTCCTGCCGGCATGCAGATATGAAGGCACAGCAAAGGAGCCCTTCAGATGGACATTGCAAGCCCCGCCGGTGTCCATGACGTTACAGGATCTCCGACGGAACTCCCTGAAGGCCCAGAAGCCGGCGGAGAGATGAGTACCAATCCAAAGAATTTTTTTTTCGATCAAAAAGATTTTGATCGATCAAAAAAATTAAAGATTTATCGATCAATTAAAAGTTAATTTGCACAGCCCTAATATATATATATATATATATATATATATATATATATATATATATATATATACACACAGGCCCAGATTCAGAGAGCGATTACGCCTGTGTAACAGGAGATGCGCGGCGTAAGTCTAAATGTGCGTGTGCGTTTCGATGCACGCCATTCCCAGAACGAGATACGCAAGAAATCTACTTTTTTTTGTCCATCGTAATATCGTTAGACAGGCGCATCCGTCCGCGCAAAACTGCGCTAGACACACCATTGATTTGCTTATGTGGATCCACAAAAGAACGTTGGTGCAGCGCAGGCTACGCGGTGTGCGCAACAGCAAAATGTCCTGTCTAAAATTACACCATATAAAAGCTGGTCTAAAATTAGAAAAATCGTCTACATGTCAGAGAAAGCAACAGTGTTAGTGAGGAGCTGAGCAGTCACACGTGTTGCACAACAATCTGTATGCCAACATGCCAGGGGCATCGTCGTGCATAGCTATACTACTGACTTTAGATGAGCAAAGAAGGATGAGGGCACGGAGGATGGCACGGGAGAGGATATACCTGTTTGGCATGAGTGATTGTGAGGTGTATCGCATCTTCAGATTCAGCCCTCATGCCATCCTGGAATTAACCACAACCCTGCAGGAGGACATCACCAGCCCAACACACCGCTCACATGCAGTGCAGCCACTGGTCAAGGTCATGGCAACACTCCATTTCCTTGCCAGTGGCTCTTTTCAGCGTACAAGTGGAGTGGTGGCTGGGATGTCACAATCCTCCGTGAGCAGATGTATGCACCAGGTTGTCCCAGCAATCCTCAGACGCATGGCCAACCAAATCATCAAACCCACCACTGAGGACCTGCGGCTGAAGGCAATGACAGATTTCTACAGAATTGCCAGATTCCCACGCACCGTGGGGGCCATTTATGGCACACATGTGGCACTCCAGCCCCCCCAGGAAACAGAGCACATGTACCGCAATCGGAAGCATTGGCATTCCATCAACGTACAGGTGATAGTCGATGCCCAAGGCCTCATATGGCACGTCCGTGCCAAACACCCAGGGTCCAGCCATGACAGCTACATCTACAATCAAAGCCCCATCCGAATGGAATTCGATCAGAACGTGTATGGGGACACCTGGCTGGTTGGTGAGTGACATGGGTGGCAGGCATGACTGTACCCCCCCATGATGCACACATCACAACGAGCACATGCATGACTAACATCCTCCTGTCTTTTCCCTTAGGCCTTGTACACACGATCGGACATATCCGATGAAAACGGTCCGCGGACCATTTCCATCGGATATGTCCAATCTGGAGTTTGATCCGATGGCGTGTACACACCATCGGATCAAATTCCCCGCCGGCGGACGGCGCGGTGACGTGTCGGTGACGCGGCGGTGACGTTGACGCCGCCACGTCACCGCCACGTCACCGCACCAGGAAGTAAAACACTTCCGCGCATGCGCCGAATCCATTCGGCGGCGGCGCGGCGGCGGTGCGGGACGACATGTCTGCTGGTAAGTGTACTAACCAGCAGACATGTCGGGCGGACAGATTCCCACCGGATAGATTTCAAAGCATGCTTTGAAATCTGTCGGGTGGACAAATCTGTCCGCTAGCCCATACACACGATCGGAGATGTCTGCTGAAACGGTCCATCGGACCGTTTTCAGCGGACATATCCCCTCGTGTGTACGAGGCCTTACAGGTGACTCTGCATATCCACTGGGACCCCATCTCATGACTCCTTTCCGGAACCCCAAACCCCAGGAGAGGAAAGATGCAATAAAGCCCACGCCCAAACACGTGCAGTGGTGGAGCGCACCTTTGGCCTCCTGAAGTCACGTGTCCGATGCCTGGATAAGTCTGGGGGGACCCTGTTGTATTCCCCAAACTTTGTGTGCCATATCATCAGTGCCTGTTGCCTGCTGCACAACTTCGCAGTGAGAAAGGGCCTGCAGATTGACCAACGTGATGACCTGACCCCTGAATCAGACAATCCCCCCTAACCGAGGTTACCCCGTCTTCTGACGGAAGAGCAGCCAGGAGACAGCTCACATTGGGCATCTTTGCACGTTAAACACACACATTAATCATGGCACAATGAGAATGCATGCATGCACACCACTGTGGTCCCTAGCACACACACCCCACATCCTCATCAAATTGGATTGGCACCAGTCCACCATGCAGGACTTGTGAGCAGCAACACCATGCCACGGCTCCAATTATGTCACTGTACATTCATACACCATTCTAACGGACCTGGGGATCACTTCTCCCTGGTCCTGGGGAACCCTTCTCCACCAAAATTGAGGGTGACACCCCTTTTCCGGCAGGAATGTCACCCCCACATTCAAACAGCATTCACAACCCAAAAAATAAATAATTACCAGCAAAACCAAAAAATGGCCAGGAAAAAAAAAAGGCCCAAAAAAAAAGGGGAAAAACAAATTAGTGCCCTTGACGTGAGCCACGCCTGGGGCGCCCCCGGCCACGGGCCTGGCTCCTCTGGGAAGACTCATGGGGGAGGGGATAAACTGGGGAAGGAGGAGCAGCCCCTGGTCTCTGCCCACCTGGAGGCCTGCCCTCCAAGGCCACGGCTATTCTGTCCAGGGCAGCACCTAGTGTTGCCGTGTTGGCCTGGATAGCCTGGGTGAGGGCCCTCACATCCTGCCCAACGCCTGCTGATGTAGTCTGCAGGTCGTTAAGACAGTTTGTGAAAGCCCGGGAGTGGCAGTCCAGGTTCCCAAGCGTATCCTTGATGGAGGACAGGCTCTCCTCCATCCGCACCAATGTCTGGCTGACCTGTCCCAGATGGCGGGTCTGAAGGGCCTGGTCCCTTCTCAGAGTGGCGGGCAGGAGATCGGCCAACCCCCTGGTGTTCTGGGATGAAATCCTGCCTCCAGCTGATGCTTGTGGCCGGGGAGAATGGGAGGCCCTTGGGAGGGGAGCCATGTTGGGGGAGGAGGGGGGGGGCTCCCCCTTAGGGAGGGATGGCTGCTGCCAGCCAGAGGGGAAGAGTCCTCCAAAAACAATAGTCCAGTGCCTGACATGGACTCCTCCTCCTCCTCAAACTCCTCCTCCTCCTCTTCAACCTCCTCCGCGGACTTCGGCCTTGTCGGGGGGGGCCTCATTAGGCTGCTGTCCTGGGGATGGTGTGGTCAGGCCAGATGGCCCAGCACCCTCCTGCACATCTGTGTATGACACAAAACATTCACAGGTTGGAGGATCAACACACATGCTACACACCTGATAGAAAAAAAAACCTTACCTGGCATCACGCCTTCATGACTTAAGTCATAGCCGGGCAGGCCCTCCACTTCTTGCCGATTAAAGGTCTGGGCCACTGCACGCTCCTCCGCTGTCAGCCTAACACGGCATGGTGGGCCCCCTCCTGTTGCCCTGGCATGAGCAAGCATTTTGGCAAGCTTCTTTTTGACCAGACGCCGGAGGTCATTTATCTTTTTATCAATCCCCGACTGGTTCCGTGTCTCCCCCTCCCCCGCTGAATTCACCTGGTCAGTGATCATGTCCAAAATCTCTCTCCTCCTGACCGGGGTGGTGTTGGCACTGTCCGGGCCGTGGAGAAAACGCCCATAGTCGGAAATGGCCCGGGCAAGAATTTGTTTCTCCCTCAAAGAAAAATTAAATTTCCTCTTCCTCTCTGTCATACTCTGACCAAAAATCACTCCCAGTCAACAAAAATCACTCACAAAAACAAGCACGACCAATCAAGCAAGAAAACAAACAAACAGAAAACTATCAAACAAAAAGTCTCACAAACACTTAGCAAAAATCACTTTCAAATATCTTCTAACAAACACTAGATCACACAGTACACAAATCTGACAAATACAAATCACAACGCAACTAACAACGGAACAAAAGCACTTTGCTATATGGGAAGGGAAACAAAGGGATGTACTTTTGCAATGGAAGTGCGTTTGTGTGTGTCTATTTATGCTGTCTACGTAGTTCTCAAATTAGTCCATTTCCAATTTCACTGATTGCGCCGTTCCCGAGTTGTGAGCATGCGCACAGAGGTGCTGACATGGTCTGCTACAAGCGCGCATGCGCGAGCCGGCCGGCCCTTCATTTGTATGGGGTCACGGCTCATTTCAATGTAACACGCCCACGTCCTTCCCAATTTGTATTACTCCGCCTTACGCCTCTGAAATAACGTTACGCATGCGCAATTTTCTGCGTAAAAGCGACGAGAATAGGGTGATTGCGCGGCTACATTGCGCAAGTCTAACGTAAAGGCGGTGCGCTACGCCGGTCCAATAATGCGCAGATGTACCTGAATCTGGCCCACAGTATCTATCTATCTATCTATCTATCTATCTATCTATCTATCTATCTATATATATATATATATATATATATATATATATATATATATATATATATATATATATATACAGTATATACAGTATATATATATATATATATATCATACCCATAGTTGATACCCAGAAAAACAGAAAAAAAATAACAACCCTGAATAAAACATTATCCAGTTTGCTCCAGCGGGGGGAAGAATCATTCCCGATCCCCCATACAGGCAATTGGATATTGCCTAAATCAACTTTACCTATACATTTGTGTATCCAGATATACTGGCCCAGATTCAGGTACATCTGCGCATTATTGGACCGACGAAGCGCACCGCCTTTACGTTAGACTTGCGCAATTTTGCCGTGTAATCACCCTATTCTCGTAGCTTTTGCGCAGAAAATTGCGAATGCGTAACGTTTTTTCAGAGGCGTAAGGCGGAGTAATACAAATTGGGAAGGACGTGGGCGTGTTACATTGAAATGAGCCGTGACCCCATGCAAATGAAGGGCCGGCCGGCTCGCGCATGCGCGCTTGAAGGAGACCATGGTCAGCTCCGCTGTGCGCATGCTCACAACTCGGGAGCGACGCAATCAGTGAAATTGGAAATGGACTAGGGCAACGTTGTGAACTACGCAAACAGCATAAATAGACACACACAAACGCACTTGCATTGCAAAAGTACATCCCTTTGTCCCTTCCCATTTAACCAAATGCTTTTGTCCTGTTGTTCGTTGTGGTGTGTTTTCTAGTTGTCAGATTAGTGTTTGTGTGATGAAGTGTTTGTTAGTAGATCTTTGAAAGTGTTTTTTGATAAGTGTTTGAGAGACTGTTTGTTTGATTGATATATTTCTGTTCGTTTGTTTTCTTGCTGTTTTTTTGTTGTTTGTTTTTGTGACTGTTTCTTGCTGAGTAGTTTTCTCTTTGTGTGTGTTCTTGCTTGATTGGTTGTGCTTGTTTTTGTGAGTGATTTTTGTTGACTGGGAGTGAGTTTTTTGGGAAGTATGACAGAGAGAAAGCGAAAGCTCAATTTTACTTTGGGGGAAAAAAGAATTCTTGCCCGGGCCATTAGCGAATATGGGCGTTTCCTCCACGGCCCAGACAGTGCCAACACCACCCCGGCCAGGAGGAGGGAGATTTTGGATATGATCACTGAGCAGGTCAATTCAGCGGGGGAGGGGGAGACACGGACCCGGTCTGGGATTGACAAAAAAATCAATGACCTCCGGCGTCTGGTCAAACAGAAGCTGGCCAGAATGCATGCCCATGCACAGGAGGGGGCCCACAATGCCGTATTAGGCTGACAGCGGAGGAGCGTGCGGTGGCCCTGACCTTTCATCGGCATGAAGTTGAGGGCCTGCCCGGCTTTGACTCAAGTCCGGAGCCCGTGGTGCCATGTAAGTATTTTTTTTAATATCAGGTGTGTAGCATGTGTGGGGGAGGGGGTGAAAGGGAATATGTGGCAAGTGTGTGGATCCTCCAACCTGTGAATGTTTTGTGTCATCCACAGATGTGCAGGAGGGTGCAGGGCCATCTGGCCTGACCGCAACCATCCCCAGGACAGCAGCCTAATGAGGCCCCCCCAACAAGGCCGGAGTCCGCGGAGGAGGTTCAAGAGGAGGAGGAAAATCATGAGGAGGAGGAGAATCATGAGGAGGAGGAGTCCATGTCAGGCACTGGACGTTTGGTTTTTGAGGACTCTTCCCCTCTGGCTAGCAGCAGGCAGCCCTCCCTAAGGGGGAGTCCCCCCCCCCTCCTCCCCCAACATGGCTCCCCTCCCAAGGGCCTCCCCTTCTCCCCGGCCACAAGCATCAGCTGGTAGGCAGGATTTCATCCCAGAACACCAGTGGGTTGGCCGATCTCCTGCCTGCCACTCTGAGAAGGGACCAGGCCCTTCAGACCCGCCATCTGGGACAGTCAGCCAGACATTGGTGCGGATGGAGGAGAGCCTGTCCTCCATCAAGGATACGCTGGGGAACCTGGACTCCCACTCCCGGGCTTTCACAACCTGCCTAAACGACCTGCAGACGACATCAGCAGGCATTGGGCAGGATGTGAGGGCCCTTACCCAGGCTATCCAGGCCAACACGGCAACACTAGGTGCTGCCCTGGACAGAATAGCCGTGGCCTTGGAGGGCAGGCCGCCAGGTGGGCAGAGATTAGGGGCTGCTTCTCCTTCCCCGGTTTTACCCCTCCCCATGAGTCTCCCCTGAGGAGCCGGGGCTGTGGCCGGGGGCGCCCCAGGCGTGGCTCACGTAAAGGGCAATAATTATTTTTTTCCCCCTTTTTTTTTTTTGCTGAAAATTTTTTGCTTTTGCAGGTAATTTTTTTTTTTTGGGTTGTGAATGCTGTTTGAATGTGGGGGTGACATTCTTGCCGGAAAAGGGGCATCACCCTCAATTTTGGTGGAGAAGGGTTCCCCAGGACCAGGGAGAAGTGATCCCCAGGTCTGTGTGAATGGTGTATAAATTGTACAGTGACATAATTGGAGCCTTGGCGTGGCATTGCTGCTCACAAGTCCTGCATGGTGGACTGGTGCCAATCCAATTTACTGTGGATGTGGGGTGTGTGTGCTAGGGACCACAGTGTTGTGCATGCATGCATTCTCATTGTGCCATGATTAATGTGTGTGTTTAACGTGCAAAGATGCCCAATGTGAGCTGTCTCCTGGCTGCTCTTCCCTCAGAAGACGGGGTAGCCTCGGTTAGGGGGGGATTGTCTAGTTCAGGGGTCAGGTCATCATGTAGGTCAATCTGCAGGCCCTTTCTTACTGCGAAGTTGTGCAGCATGCAACATGCACCGATGATCTGGCACACAAAGTTTGGGGAATACAAGAGGGTACCCCCAGACTTATCCAGGCATCGGAAACGTGACTTTAGGAGGCCAAAGGTGCGCTCCACCACTGCTCGTGTTTGGGCATGTGCTTGATTGTATCTTTCCTCTCCTGGGGTTTGGGGGTTCCGGATAGGAGTCATGAGATGGGGTCCCAGTGGATATGCAGAGTCACCTGTAAGGGAAAAGACAGGAGGATGTTAGTCATGCATGTGCCCCTTGTGATGTGTGCATCATGGGAGGGGATAGTCATGCCTGCCACCCATGTCACTCACCAACCAGCCAGGTGTCCCCATACACGTTCTGATCGAATTCCATTCGGATGTGGCATTGATTGTATATGTAGCTGTCATGGCTGGACCCTGGGTGTTTGGCACGGACGTGCCATATGAGGCCTTGGGCATCGACTATCACCTGTACGTTGATGGAGTGCCAATGCTTCCGATTGCGTTACATGTGCTCTGTCTCCTGGGGGGGGCTGGAGTGCCACATGTGTGCAATCAATGGCCCCCACAGTGCGTGGGAATCTGGCAATTCTGTAGAAATCTGTCATTGCCTTCAGCCGCAGGTCCTCAGTGGTGGGTTTGATGATTTGGTTGGTCATGCGTCTGAGGATTGCAGGGACAACCTGGTGCACACATCTGCTCATGGAGGATTGTGACATCCCTGCCACCACTCCACTTGTACGCTGAAAAGAGCCACTGGCAAGGACATGGAGTGTTGCCATGACCTTGACCAGTGGCTGCACTGCATGTGAGCGGTGTGTTGGGCTGGTGATGTCCTCCTGCAGGGTTGTGGTTTATTCCAGGATGACATGAGGGGTGAATCTGAAGATGCGATACACCTCAGAATCACTCATGCCAAACAGGTCTATGCAGGTGCGGTATATCCTCTCCCGTGCCATCCTCCGTGCCATCCTCCGTGCCCTCATCCTTCTTTGTTCATCTAAAGTCAGTAGTATAGCTATGTGCGACGATGCCCCTGGCATGTTGGCATACAGATTGTTGTGCAACACGTGTGACTGCTGAGCTCCTCACTAACAGTGTTGCTTTAGCTAACAAGTAGACTTTTTTTCTCTTTTTAGACCAGCTTTTATATGCTCTAATTTTAGACAGGACATTTTGCTGTTGCGCACACTGCGTCGCCTGCGCTGCCCCAACGTTCTTTTGTGGATCCCCGTAAGTCCCTCATTAGCATATTTGACTAGCAAATCAATGGTCTGTCTAGCGCACTTTTGCGCGGACGGATGCGCCAGTCTAACGAAATTACGCGGGACAAAAAAAAGTAGATTTTTTGCGTATATCTCGTTCTGGGGATGCCGTGCATCGAAACGCACGCGCACATTTCGACTTACGCACGCGCATCTCCTGTTGCGCAGGCGTAATCGCTCTGTGAATCTGGGCCACTATGTGCATTTAGGAAAAAAATCTAGGCCTTTTTTTAAAACAATCTACTGAGCTGGCCAGAACCAGCTCATGAAGGAGTCTATGCAGTATTTTCACAGCCTATTTCGAAGAAGCCTTTGGAGATGTAGGGCCAGAATCTTGTAGAATCCGCGGCGGCATAGCGTAAGCCATTTACACTACGCTACCGCAACTTACTAGAGCAAGTGCCGTATTCTCAAAGCACTTGCTCCGTAACTTGCGGCGGCGTAGTGTAAATGGCCCGACGTAAGGCTGCGTAAATCGAAGGGGGCGGCTTGTATTTAAATTAAGCGCGCCCCCGCGCCGAACGAACTGCGCATGCGCCGGCCGAAAAAAAAAAAAACAGTGCGCATTCTCCAACTCACGTCGGAAAACGTTGATGGAACCGACGTGAAAACGAGGTGATCGTCACTTACGCAATGCCCTATTCGCGAACGACTTAGTTAAACGATGTAACAGACGGAAAAAGACGACGCTGTCCCGACGCCATACTTAACATGGCATACGATGGACCTTCGTAAACTTATCCCCCATATAGCAGGGGTAAGTTTACGCTTACGGAAACGACGTAAACGACGACAAGGCGGTGTAAAAACGTTCAGGAATCGGCATATCTTGCTCATTTGCATAAGCAAATGAGAAATCGACGTAAACGCCACCTTGCGGCCAGCATAACATTACATTTAAGATCCGACGGTGTAAGATTATTACGCCATTCGGATCTTAGCGTAAATCCGGCGTAATTCTTTTGAGAATCTGGACCGTAATCTTTTTTCCTCCAGACATAAACAGTGTCCCCCTTGTACTTTGTGATGACCTTAAAGTGAATAACTCTACACCAAGTTCACTATATAGACCACTTACATATTTATACATGTTGATCATATCTCCCTTAATCTCCTCTTCTCAAGAGAGAATACATTCAGTTCAGCTATTCTTTCCTCATAGCTGAGCTCCTCCATGCCTCTTATCAGTTTGGTTGCTCTTCTCTGCACTTTCTCTTGTTCCCTATTATTCTTCTCACTCCTTTCATCCTTTCCTATGATAAGGCAACCTTTGGGCCTTAGAAAACAATTTATGTTAGGCCAGACACGCTGAAAATATTTTATTATTTAACTATTAAAATGAATTCTATTATTATTTAACAGGGTGTTTCAGCAGAGTTAGGGGCCTAATGTAAATATAAAAAGTGAAATATTTAGGGCCAGATTCAGGTAGATGAGAGTATCTTTCCTCTGGAGTAACGCTTCTCATTTACGTTACTCTGAAGACCCTTTCAGCGCAATTCCTGTAATTCACATAGCAGTTGCGCGTAAACTTGCGCCAGAGTAACGATAATGCGCTGGCGTAACCCGACGCAAGTGGAAGTGGGTGTGATCATATGTAAATGATGGGCGGAGCCCGGCGCAGAGGCTTACGTTCAGCGCATCATCCACGGAGCATGCGCAGTGAGTGCGGCTCCACTCGCCCCCTTGTGCGCATGCTCACAACTTCCGTCGGCACCACTTCCTGGGAAACGTCAGCGCAATGCGTTCCGCTGGGCGCTTAAAAGCGCTGGCGGAAACGCCATTCCGGCGCAAAAGTAGTTCCGTTTCCCCCCACCCCAGGGAAGATACTTTTGCACTGTAATGGCTGCTCCCGCTACCCCCAGAGAGAGGAGGAACCTCAATTTTAATACCCAGGAGGTCTCTGTCATTATCTCGGCTATGGAGACGGAGAATGAATTTCTCCATGGCAAAAAAAGCCGGAAGACCAGCCGGGAGAGGAAGCAGGGCATCCTGGAGTCGATTGCTGCCAGGGTCAATGTCCTGGGCTACTCCACCCGGACTGCTGGGGACATACAAAAGAAAATAAATGACCTGCGGCGCAAGGTGAGGGACAAGGTGGCCTCCATCAGGAGGTATGAGAGGGGCACAGGTGGTGGTCCCCCATGTCCTGTCACCCTAACCGCAGAGGAGGAGGTGGTTGCTCGGTGCCTGGAGAGGGAGCAGGTGGAGGGGGTCGCAGGCTATGACTCCGTGGAGGAAGGCACAAGGACAGGTAAGTGTTTTTTAATCCCCTATTTGATGTTTTGCATTTGGGGGGGGGGGTACATGTGCCAAGTGTGTGGGACCACCAACATGTGTCTGCTTTGTGTCATCCACAGATGACGGAGCTGGGCCATCATCTGTCAGCCTGCATTCCACCCCATCCCCCCCACGCCATCATGTGCCCGAGCCACTGGGTGGTGAAGAGGTTGTGGAGGAGGAGAGTGGCCACACCACACCTGCCGAGGTGGTTGTGGAAGATCCTGCTGTGGCAGAGCAGGACTTTTCTTTGGTTTTGTCTGTCTCCTCCCCTTCTCCTGGCCCGTCTGTCGTCCCCTCCCCCATCCTTGGAAGCCCCTCAAGGGCGACTCCTTCCACCCGAGGACATCCATCTTCGGGCCCCAGGAAGGCGACCCAGAAGACCAGGGGGGTGTCTGATGGTGTCCAGGACCAGTTGGCGAGGGATCACGCCAGACAGACAGAACAAATGGGGGCCATAGCGGTGCACTTGCAGAAAGTGTCTGACAGCCTGGGCTCCGTTGCCAACCTCAGCAACGCAGTGCAGGATGTCAGCTCTAATTGCGCTGCAGTGGTCACCACTTTGGGGGAGGTGCAGGGGGATATCCAGCACCTCACTGCAGCCGTCCAGGCCAACAGTGCTGCCATCCGGGAGCAGGGGAGGCTGAGTCGGCGGGCCCAGCATTACCAGGTGACCCGTCAGCTCCGGATGCAGGCCCAGACGAACAATTACCTTGGACGGATAGCCAGGGCCTTGGAGGGCACGCAGGCCACACCTGCCAGGAGTGGCCCACCTGGGGATCAGCCACCTCCAGATGCCCCCCCACCCACTCCATCCAGGCAGCTGCGGAGCCAGAGAGGGGCCCCCAGAAGAAGCCCCCGGCATCCCCGATGAGGCCTTTTATTTTTTCTGGTTTTATATTATTGTTTTTGACATACTCAGGTCATGAGTTTATTTTTTATTTTTCTCAGGTTATGAGATTATTTTTCTTTTAATGATCAGGATATGATATTTCTAATTTCTTTTTGTACTGCACACGGTCAGGAGTGCAGGGGACAGTGTGAATGGTGTGTGAATGTGAGAGGGTGGCACTCCTGAAAGTAAGGGGTGTCACCCTCGGCCGTGGTGGTGAAGTGAACCCCACGGCTGAATGAATGATGTGTGAAAGGTGTGTGAATGGACAGTGACATCATTGGGGCCTTGACGCTGGCGTTACTGCTCCCAACTCCTACATGCTGGACTTGGGCTAATCCAATGCAATGTGCATGTGGTGTGTGTGATCTAGGGACATCAGTGGTGTACACGCGTGCACTGTCTGTGTGATTAATGTTTTGGGTTAGTGTCCAAAGATGCCTACGGCGAGGACCCTCCTGACTGCTCTTCCATCAGCAGACTGGGTGTCCTCTGGCAGGGGGGGACTGTGTGGGTCGGGGGTCAGGTCATCACGTATGTCAATATGCAGGCCTTTTTTCATAGCAAAGTTATGTAGTATGCAACATGCACCGATGATCTGACACACAAAGGTAGGGGAATACAATAGGGCCCCCCCAGACTTATCCAAGCATCGGAAACGGGACTTCAGGAGCCCAAATGTTTGCTCCACCACTGCACGGGTTTTGATGTGTGCTTCATTGTATTTTCTCTCTCCTCTGGTTTGGGGGTTCCGGAAAGGAGTCATTAGATGGGGTCCCAATGCATATGCAGAGTCACCTGTAAGGTAAAAGACAGGAGAATGTTAGTCATGCATGTGCGATTTCTGTTGTGCATGACGGGAGGGGATAGTCATGCCTGACTCCCATGTCACTCACCAACCAGCCAGCTGTCCCCATACATGTTCTGGTTAAATTCTGCTGGGATGGGGCTCTGACGGTATATGAAACTGTCATGGCTGGACCCGGGGTGTTTGGCACGGACGTGCCATATGAGGCGTTGGGCATCAGCTATCACCTGTACGTTGATGGAGTGCCAATGCTTCCGATTGCGGTATATGTGCTCTGTGGCACTGGGGGGCTGTAGGGCCACATGTGTGCAATCAATGGCCCCCACAGTGCGTGGGAATCTGGCAATGTTGTAGAAATCTGTCATTGCCTTCTGCCGCAGCTCCTCAGTGGTGGGTCTGATGAACTGGTTGGACATGTGTCTGAGGATTGCGGGGACAACCTGGTGCACACATCTGCTTATGGAGGATTGTGACATCCCAGCCACCACTCCACTTGTACGCTGGAATGATCCACTTGCAAGGAAATGAAGTGTTGCCAGGACCTTCACCAGTGGCTGCACTGCTTGTGATCGGTGTGTTGGGCTGGTGATGTCACCCTGCAGGGTTGTGGTTAGTTCAAGTATTGCATCAGGGCTGAATCTGAATAGGCGATACACCTCCTCATCCCCCATGCCAAAGAGGTTCATACGAGTGCGGTATATCCTCTCACGTGCCCGCCTTCTTGGTTCCAGGGGACCCATCAGTAGTTCTAGGACCACGAGTGCCCCTGGCATGTTGGCACACAGAGGTGTTGTCCTTGCAAGTGGGGGTGCTCAGCTAGCTCCTATCGTCGGTAACGCTGCTGTAGCTGCTCTCCTGCTGACCTGTGACCGTCTGGAGTAAAGATAAAGCAGCCTTTTGTAGAAATAACTTTGCGCCGGACGGATCAGATACGCGCGGCGCATGTAGCCAGCGTATGGTGCTAATCCGTTCGTGAATTGAGAAAAATCCCTCATTTGCATATTTGCAGGGGAAATCAATGGGCGCGACTGATGCGCCCAGCGAAAATAAACGCTGACGATACTCTGGCGTCGGAACGTTCCGCCGGTCGCAAATGAGCCGTTATTGGGCGCATCTAGTTTGGTGGGTACGGGCACATAGAAACATCGGCGCATCAGCACAGTTACGCGGCGCATATCCAAATACTCCAGCGCAAGTGTTCCTGAATCTGGCCCTTAGTGTGCACTTGCAAAATAGACAACCAAGAATTTCCAAGGACTGTGAATAAATAGGACTATGTAACATATACTGTATATCATAGTCATTCCAGTGCAACAATCAGTAATATTTAACATTAGGGATGAGCCGAACATCCCCCAGTTCAATTCGAACACCATTAAAGTTTATGGGACACGAACTTTAAAAATCAGAAGTGCTCATTTTAAAGGCTTATATGCAAGTTATTGCCATAAAAAGTGTTTGGGGACTTGGGTCCTGCCCTGGGGGACATGTATCAATGTAAAAAAAGTTTTACAAACAGCTGTTTTTTCAGAAGCAGTTTTTTTAATAATGCTTAACCACTTCAGCCCTGGAAGAATTTACCCTCTTCCTGCCCGGGCCATTTTTTGCATCGCTTTAACTGATGTCCTTTTTTCCCACAAATAGAGCTTTCTTTTGGTGGTATTTGATCACCTCTGTGGTCTTTATTTTTTGTGCTATTAACAAAAAAGAGCGACAATTTAAAAAAACACAATATTTTTAACTTTTTAACTTCTTGCTATAATAAATAAAAAAAAATTTCCTCAGTTTTGGCCAATATCTAATCTTCTAAATATTTCTGGTAAAAAATCGCAATAAGCGTATATTGTGTAAAAATATATTGCGCTACTCCCAAGTGTATAAATAAACAAATTGATAAGTAAAATTGGTAAGGCAGTCAACACAACAATAGGAAATTATTGTAGGTAAATAGTGTAAAAAAGTGCAGCGCCAAGTAAACCGAGGTATCCCTGATCGGGGAACCCCAAAAAGTGTAAGAGGATTACAATGTATAAGGAACCTAGATGACACGTCTGGTCCCCGGTAAGTGTAAATCCACAAAAATAAAAAATAAATGTGCAAAGGATTCCAAAAATAGTGTTGAGGTAACAACAGTAAACCCCCAAATATATAATGACAAACAGTGTCAGATAGTATGTGTTAATCAGTCCAGTGATATAGATGTACAAAAACACATCAATATAAATAGATAAGTGGGACTAATCAGTCCATATCAAGTCCCTATACAATGGTAGGTAATATTCACATATATATGTGTTAAGGTGTCCCCTTTGAAGTATCATTCAGACATGCAGGAGTTGCATGTACAATGTCCCAAGTGGGAAGAAAGACCCTCTATTACTGATAAGTAATGATTATTTCTTATGTATTTCAATCTCCACACTCCCCCTCAGGGAAATAACATAAGGTAAAGGTGAAATCAATACACTTACCGACTGATGTAGACCCGCAGCTCACCTTACGGTGGGGGGTCCTTCGAGCTTGAATGGGCCGATTACCCTTCCTGGTCTCTGTCTCAGTATGGATCCTTGCAATCCGGAAGAGTTTTCCAGAGGGTGGCCAAAATTTCCAATGATATTAGATCCTCATACAAGATAAAACAGGGAGGAGATGGAAGGCAAGAAGAAAAAAGAGGATTGTCTCCTCATAGCGTAAAAAGTTTATTTAAAATCCAAAAAAATATACTTTAAAAGCAATTCCAAACAGGAAAAAATAAAAGTCACACATAAGTACCATCCAAATAAGTGGAAAAAGTTATTTCCGTCAAATCACAGCAATATTCCACATCTAAGACAAAAATCTGTAGGAAAGAGTCCAAGAGCGCAATGGAAACAAGTGTGATCCAGCAAACCCGACCGGTTTCGTCTCATCAGACTTCAACTGGGGTGTAAGACTGGATACAGTAGGGCCCTTGCGCTATAAATAGTCATCCCGATTGATCCTATGAGACCCTGATCCCTTTTGCCTTAGTGAATAGTGAATTATCTGTTTATA
Organism: Rana kukunoris; assembly: GCA_029574335.1. NCBI lineage: Eukaryota > Metazoa > Chordata > Amphibia > Anura > Ranidae > Rana > Rana kukunoris. The sequence continues at coordinate 214,048,711 of CM056053.1, read as the reverse complement.
TTGATGTGTTTTTTTGTACATCTATATCACTGGACTGATTAACACATACTATCTGACACTGTTTGTCATTATATATTTGGGGGTTTACTGTTGTTACCTCAACACAATTTTTGGATTCCTTTGCACATTTATTTTTTATTTTTGTGGATTTACACCTACCGGGGACCAGACGTGTCATCTAGGTTCCATATACATTGTAATCCTCTTACACTTTTTGGGGTTCCCCGATCAGGGATACCTCGGTTTACTTGGCACTGCACTTTTTTACACTAATAAGCGTATATTGATTGATTTGCGCAAAAGTTATAGTGCCTACAAAATAGGTTATTGATTAATGGATCTCAAAGCACCCTCCTCATGTTGAGGGCATGTGGCCTGGTACAGTTCAGGACGGGTGTGCTCTCTCATCCCCCCTTTTCCTGTGGCCTGCCAGGTTGCATGCTTGGATAAGGGTCTGTTATGGATTTCGGAGGGGACCCCACGCTGTTTTTTTGTAAATTTTGGTGCAGGATTTCCCTTAAAATCTATACCAGACTTGAAGAGTCTGGTATGGATTTTAGGGGGGACCCTCATGACAATTTTTTTAAATTTTGGTGCAGGATTCCCCTTAATATCCAAACCAGACCCAAAGGGCTTGGTAATGGACTGGACTGCTCTCATTTATTTTACTATGTACGGCTGTAAGCTGTCTTACATAGCGTGGAGTGTGCACCCTGCCTTTAGCCAATCATGGCTCTCACAGCAGAGCGCGCTGTGCTAGGTCAAAACATGCAGGTCAGGTGCATGTTTTGGCCAATCAGCAGCCATCAATCCACTGCGATCTCGCAGTGCATTGACAGTCTTACAGTGCATTATGGGGCATTCTGTGGGCGCTCTAATTTACTGCAAACGCCCCATAACGTTCTAAATTTGGCGAACAAGTGAACACGAACATCGGGCTTATGCTTATTTAACATACTAAATATCATATAGAATGCTGAATTTTGGACAATGGGCTCCATTCACAGAACTAGATCACATGCAGTATGTAAGTGTTTTCCCAAATACCGTATGAGATCCTGATATTGTCAGTTTACTATTGCTTTATGTGGTATTTACCACATAAAGCAAAAATGCTCGGTAAATACCAGTCTTTTTTTTTCTTAATTTTTCATTGCAGAAATGTTTCTGACATCCAACTGTCAGCAGGGAACCTCATTGACAGCTGATGACTCATCTGTTGTTTAAGACACAACGGCTGCCCTCTCTTTAACAACCATGACAGTTCCTGGTTGTTAAGGGCACTAGCTACGACTCCCTCCTTGACAACCAGCCTGTGTTAAGGACATCCGCTACCGCTGGTGGTAAATTACTGCAGGCTTTCTCTACTAAAATATTGCATGACTTTATAAAATAGCGAAATGCCAAGACACTTTTTTTAAAAAAAACGTTGTACGATATCTTACTGCATACTAGGATGCTGTAAGATACTGATTTGTGAATGGAGCTCAATGTATTATAGTGCATAATGTATAGTGGTCAGAAAAATTTAAACTGCAAACACAATTTAAGCATACTGTGGTTAATACTACGTGATGTGCAATATACATTTTTGCATCTAGGGTCAGGACTGTGGGGTTAATAATCTAAAATTGGAGTGCAAAATCTAGTGCAGCTGTACATGGTAGCAAATAAAGGGATTTTTTAAATACAGCTTACCTGTAAAATCCTTTTCTTGGAGTACATCACGGGACACAGAGCGGCATATTCATTACTATATGGGTTATATGGAGTACCTTCAGGTGTGGACACTGGCAATCTCAAACAGGAAGTCCCCTCCCTATATAGCCCCTCCCCAAGAGGGAGTCCCTCAGTTTTGTAGCAAGCAGTATGCCTCCCAAAATGTTTCCCCAAAAGAGGGGTGGGAGCTCTGTGTCCCGTGATGTACTCCAAGAAAATGATTTTACAGGTAAGCTGTATTTAAAAATCCCTTTTTCTTTCTCGTACATCACGGGACACAGAGCGGCATATTCATTACTATATGGGATGTCCGAAAGCAATGCTTTAATGAGGGGAGGGAGACATCTTCCAAAGAAGGATTCAATTTAGAGGTATACTCAAATAATAATAATAATTCCAACTTAGTCAAGAAAAAACTTTTTTTTTTTTTTTCTTTTTTACAACCAAGGGTGCTTCTGATCCCGAGGATCTTAAACTGCAGCCCGTAGTACTGCCTGTCCAAAGGCAGAATCCGTATTCCTTCTCACGTCTAGTTGATAAAACTTTGTAAACGTGTGGACTGATGACCACGTCGCCGCCTTGCATATCTGAGCCATAGAGATCTGATGGTGTGCTGCCCAGGAGGCGCCCATGGCCCTGGTAGAATGGGCCTTTACCGACAAAGGAGGAGGCAACCTCTTCAAACCGTAGGCTTGAATGATTAATTGTCTAATCCATCTCGAGATGGTGGATTTTGCAGCTGCCTGCCCCTTCTTGGGGCCATCTGGTAGAACGAATAACACATCTGTTTTTCGGGTCTTTTCTGTAGCTTTAAGATAGGCCTTCATGGCCCGGACAATATCCAAGGTATGCAGCAACCCCTCCTTTCTAGATGTGGTTTTGGAAAGAAGGATGGAAGTACCAAATCCTGGTTCAAGTGAAAATTGGATATAACCTTTGGTAGAAAGGCAGGATGGGGCCGAAGAACTGCCCTGTCCTTATGTAGAACGAGATATGGTTCCTTACACGATAAGGCTGCTAATTCTGACACTCTCCTGGCCGAAACTATAGCGACCAAGAAAACCAACTTTCTTGTCAGTAAGACTAAAGGAATCTCAGCCAACGGCTCAAAAGGTTGTTTCTGTAGAGTGGACAGGACCAGATTTAAGTCCCATGGACAAACTGGTGACTTGACAGGAGGATTAATACGCAAGACCCCCTGTATGAAGGTCTTTACCAGCGAGTGGGTGGCCAGCGGCCTCTGAAACCACACTGACAGAGCTGAAATCTGTCCCTTAACTGTGCTTAATGCCAGGCCTTTATCCACTGCTAGCTGGAGAAAACTTAACACCCTATCAATAGTATATTTGCGGGAATTCCAACTTTTGGATTCACACCAGCCTACGTAGTTCCTCCACACCCTGTAATAAATCACCCTGGAGGCCGGCTTTCTAGCCCTAATCAGGGTAGGAATTACCTGCCTAGACAGACCTCTACCCCTGAGAATCAGGGATTCAGCCTCCAGGCCGTCAAATTTAGACGCTGTAATGTAGGGTGGAGGATCGGGCCTTGTGAGAGTAGGTCTGGTCGTAGAGGAAGAGTCCAAGGGTCTCCCACTGCCATCTTCAGGACTAGTGAGTACCAAGTCCTCCGGGGCCAAGCAGGGGCTACTAGAATGACTGGCTTGTGCTCCACTCTGATCCTGCGCAACAGGCGAGGAAGTAACTGTAGCGGAGGGAATGCATATAGAAGTTTGAATTGATGCCAAGGGCAAACCAACGCATCGGTTCCGCAGGCCATAGGATCCCTCGCTCGAGACACGAACCTGTCTAGTTTCTTGTTGAACCTGGATGCCATTATATCTACGTCTGGCATTCCCCACCTCTGGCAGATTGTCTGAAAGACCTGGGGATGCAGAGACCACTCCCCTGGCAACAGAATCTGGCGACTTAAGAAGTCTGCCTGCAGGTTGTCCACTCCGGGAATGAATATCGCCGAAATGCAGGGTACATGGACCTCTGCCCACTGAAAAATCAAGCTCACCTCCCTCTGAGCGGCCTGACTCCTGGTTCCCCCTTGGTGGTTTATGTATGCCACCGCTGTGGCATTGTCTGACTGGATTCTCACCGGGAACCCCTGTAATCTGGCGGTCCAGGCCAGAAGGGCTAGGCGAGCAGCTCTGATCTCCAAGATATTGATGGGGAGCTGCCTCTCTGTTCTCACCCAAGTTCCCTGGCGAGAGAACCCCTCGAAGACCGCCCCTCAGCCTGCCAGGCTGGCGTCTGTGGTAACTACCTTCCAGACAACAGGGCTGAAGGATTTTCCCTTTAGAAGATTCTGAGGGTTCAACCACCAGGCCAGGCTTTGTCGGACCCTTGATGATAGCGTCAAAGGGGACTCTAAGGCATGTGCTCTCTTGCCCCAGGCTGCTAGAATGGCTGCCTGTAGGACGCGAGTGTGGATCTGAGCGTATGGTACTGCCTCGAACGTGGCCACTAGCTTGCCTAGTAATCGCATACACAGGCGAATAGTTGGTTTTTTCTTGCTTAGAACCAACTGAACCAACCCCTTGATAGCCTCGATCTTTACAAGGGGCAGGAACACCCTTTGCTGTTCTGTGTCTAACCTCATGCCGAGGTATTCCAACTGCTTTGTAGGCTGGAACGCTGACTTTCCCCGGTTTAGGACCCAGCCGAATTCTTCGAGGTACCGAACCGTGAGGTTTACTGCCTGTTGCAGATCCGGCCGTGAGTGATCTATGATTAAAAGGTCGTCCAAGTATGCTAGGACTGTGACCCCTTGGATCCTTAAATTGGCCAGAACTGGGGCTAGGATCTTCGTGAATACCCGGGGGGCCGTGGCCAGCCCGAAGGGGAGCGCCCTGAATTGGAAGTGTCGCTGCCCCACCGCGAAGCGTAAAAATCTTTGATGCGACTGAAAGATTGGTACATGAAGGTAAGCATCCTTTATGTCTATGGAGGCCAGAAAATCGTCCCTCTGAAGCGCGGCGGCTGCTGACCGGATGGATTCCATCCGGAAGGAACGAACCCTTAGGTAACCGTTTAACCTTTTTAGGTCCAAGATTGGCCTGACATCGCCGTTGGGCTTTGGTATGACAAAGAGATTGGAATAGAAACCTAGCCCTTGCTCTTGGGCTGGCACCTCTATTATTACGTCCTGGCAAAGCAGGTGATCCAAAGCTGCCAGCATTGAGGCCTTCCTTGCTGGATCCTTTGGTAGCCTTGATTCTTGAAAATGAGGCGGAGGACACTTTAGAAACTCCAGTCTGTAGCCTGTGGTTACAGATGCCCGGACCCATTTGTCGGGGATCTTGGCTTCCCAAACTTCTGAGAAGAAACGAAGCCTTCCCCCACCCGCGAGAGTGGGGGCGCCCCTTCATAAGGCAGACTTAGGGGCTGTCTTTGTCGGCTTGCGATACCATGGCCTCTTACCCCCAGGGGCCTGTCCCTGCGATCTACTGTTAACGTTGGATCGTGCAGGCGGCCGTCGATACTGCCTGGAATTTGAGGGCCCTGAGACAGGAAAGAGCTGCCTTTTAAATGTAGGACCCCGGAATGTCTTTTTGACCGGTAAAAGGGTACTCTTGCCACTTGAAATAGTCTGAATATATTTATCCAGATCCTCTCCGAAGAGTCGTCCTCCATGGAGAGGAAACCCTGCCAGAAGCTTTTTGCATGGGGGCTCCGCCGCCCAGTTCTTCAACCATAAGAGCCTTCTCATGTGCACCAAAAATAGTGATAAACGAGAGGCCTGCTGGATGGAATCTTTTATAGCATCTACAGCAAAACACAGAGCTCTGGGAATGTCAGAAAACTCTTCTGCTTGTTGGGTAGGCATGTCCTTTAACATCTCTTTTGTCTGGTCCTTTAACGCCTGACAAATTCCAATTGCAGCCACAGCTGGCTGTACCACTGCTCCTGCCGTAGCAAAGGATGCTTTTAAAAGTGTCTCTAACCGTTTATCAACCGGATCTTTAAACATATGTATGTTTTCCACCGGGCAAGTTAGTGATTTATTCACACATGAGATGGCTGCATCCACTACTGGGAGCCTCCACCTCTTGGAGAATTTTTCCTCCATGGGGTAAATGACCGCAAATCTTTTCGGTGGCAGAAAAATCCTGTCCGGCCGTATCCAATCCCGAAAGATCAATTCCTCCAAGAGAGGATGGACCGGAAAAACTGCGTTACTTAACGGAGCTTTCAAAGAGCCCAGAGAGGATACTGGAGGAACCTGAGGCTCTGGCAATGGTAAACTAAATGCCGAGCGGACCATGTCCGTCAAAGACTGTACCCACAGTCTTTCTGTCTGGGAGTCTGAAAATGGTTCCTCAGAGGCAGATCCCTCAATCCCTGAACCCTCTTGGTTCAGGTCTAGTTGATCCTCCTGCGATTCCAATTCCTCCGGAGAGAGAATCTCAGCATCTGAGGATACACCTCTTGGTGATGGGGATCTAACTCGTTTCTTACCAGGAATAGCTCTAGCGATCAATGCTGCTATTCTCTCTTCTAGCCCCCCTAGGGATACGGCTAGCATCTCCTCTGTGATAAACACAGGGCTGGGCTGATCTGGGCCAGCCTCCGCACCAGATCCCCCTAATGGCTCATCCAAGGCGCCCTTTATGGGAATAAGTTGCGGGGAAAGTATCGGCATATCATCAGAATCAGAGGGGGAACCCCTTTGTTTTTTGGTCTTTTTTGTACCCTTTGACCCCGAACCTTTGGAAGCCATAATACAAAATCGAGGGACTCCGCCAATCACAACAGACTGTAGTGGCCAGGAGTAAAAAACTAGAGCTTAGGGGACAATAGATCACTAATGCCCAAAAACTGATGGGGCCCCGTATGTTTTTTTTTTTTTTTTTTTTTTAAATATATATTATATATATATATATTTTTTTTTTTAAACATACAGTGACCCCAAACCTAGTTTGCCAGCCTCCAACCTGCTGCAAAAAGGGGGATTTCTTGGCTTAACAAAAAAGGCATTGGAAACAAAGTCCAGCATGTACTACCCCTCTTCCGCCACCGGGAGTCACTGTTCTGCCGCTCTGCGTCCTCTCCTTCTGAGATCAGCCTCAGACTGAGCACTGACAATGCCTGCTGATCTATAACAGCACAAGGCGCGCCCCTGTATGACGCTGCAGGCACGCCCCCCCGCCCTCCCCTCTGAACGGCGCGAAAAAACGTCTATAAGACGTGCGCGCGCGCGTGCGCGTATGCCGGAACAGGAGGAACATGGAGGAGCCGCGCTGCTGGAGACCCAGGACTGCAGTATCAGGCGGCAGATTCAAACCCCCGGCCAGGTGGGACTCTCCAAGAGGCCCCATAGGGATCTTTACTAGTCCTAGGAAGAAAGCAGCAGGTTAGCTAGCAACACTATTTTTAGACAGGGGAACCTAGTGCTGGGGGAAAAAAGGGTCATCCTGTCTTTTTTAGACATAGTGAGCAAGGTTGCCAATGCAGAGCATACTTAGGCTACCCCCCTTTTAGGTTACCCCGGAGAGCCTGCTGTCGAACCAAGTCCCGCAGGCTCCCCCTTACCTGCTCCATGCTGCAGGATGTTTGTCCAGCAAAACGATCCAATCTTCTCCCATCTCCGTGGGTAGCGTAGTAGACCTTCAGGCCCTGGGGTCCTATGAAGGTACCCACTGTCCTGGACCTATATAGCACCCTGGCAAACAGGCACTTATGGTTTTTTACTAACTCCAAGTCCTGGGCCCAGGGTCCAGCCCTCCAAAGAGGAGCATTATAGGCAAAACCCCACGGTTTGGGGCCCGGGTACTGTCCACTTTGGCACTGAGGCTCCTTGGACAGATCCGGTTAGCCCGCCCTTAATCCCAAGGATGTGGAGCAAAGCTATTCCGTGACCAACACCTAAGACACTGGCGAAAAAACTGAGGGACTCCCTCTTGGGGAGGGGGTTATATAGGGAGGGGACTTCCTGTTTGAGATTGCCAGTGTCCACACCTGAAGGTACTCCATATAACCCATATAGTAATGAATATGCTGCTCTGTGTCCCGTGATGTACGAGAAAGAAAAACTTTTAGGCTCAATTTATTTATTTAAGCTTTGACAATAAAACCTGGAAGCTGATTGGTTTCTATGCAGAGCTGCCCCAGATATTACACTCTCCAGTTTTAGTAAATCAACTCCTATGTAACATATAAAATAGCATATAGAGTGCAGTGGTAAGGAGTAGGGATGAGCCGAACACCCCCGCATTCAGTTCGCACCAGAACGTTCGAACGGACCGAACGTTCGCGCAAACATTTAGAACCCCATTGAAGTCTATGGGACTCAAACGTTCAAATTCAAAAGTGCTCATTTTAAAGCCCAATATTCAAGTTATTGTTGGAAAACGTCTTTGAGAACCCGGGTCTTGCCCCAGGGAACATGTATCAATAGGAAAAAAAAGTTTTAAAAACTGTTGTTTTTTCTGTAGCCGTGATTTTAATGATGCTTAAAGTGAAAAAAAAATGAAAAATTCCATTAAATATCGTACCTGCTGGGTGTCTATAGTAGTGGCACGTGTTTAGAACTGTCCCTGCACAGAATGATATTACTATAATAAAAAAGTAATTTAATACTGCTTCCGGCTTTAATGTAATGTTTGGTAAAAATAACTGAAAAAAATAGCATGGGTTTCCCCACCACCACTCCCCCCAGGTCATTACAAGACCCTTTAGCCCTATATACTTTGAACAGCAGTATACAGGCGGTGCAAACAAGACAAGGACTGTAGGTTTGTTAAGTAGAATCTGAACCATGTCATACTTTGCTGCTGCATATTGCACAATTTCCTAAAGAGACCCTCAACAAACTACATGACACTTGTGCCTGATGAGGCCATTGATGTTCCAGTGGTGGCCCGTGAGCCTGTCCATACAGGCTTGGCCCCCCAAAGCGCACGTGCTGTGTGGAAACAATATGTCAATTATTTTAGGGGTGGGGGGGCCATTACAATGCCAGATCTTGGCTGAATAAATATTTTTTTGGGGAAAGAAAAATTCTAGAAAAAAGGGGGGTTGCCACCCGGGGCCCCCTTTAAACAAATTCTGTGAAGAACTCCTGTTCTCTGAAGGCCTTCATTATTTCTGCAAGTCAAAATTAAGCAAAAAAAGCTAATGTCAGTCAAGCCTTTTACTACTAAGTTTTCTCCCCATATCTAACCCACAAACTCATCCACTGATCATAAAGTCCAAAATCGAGTTGCATATCGTCGTACTGCACGATCGTTTCTTCCGACTTTTTCTTCAGACTGTGAACAACGTTTTCACTCACGCAATATCCCTTTATACACTGCGCATGCGAGAAGCTCCGAGCGTTTACCCGCCCATGACGATTGTTCTAGTAATTGCCACTCCCCTTTTCAGTCGGTCAATGCAAGACGGTGAAGACATCATGGAGGTCAAACAGCAAGCTGCAACCCCAAGGCAGGAGAGAGGCCAGGCGGTAGCACACACCAGGAGCAGGAGGTACAAAGCCACCAACATGTCCTTTGATGAGATGGTTAAGATTAGGGTTGTCCCGATACCGCTTTTTTAGGATCGAGTACAAGTAGTCGCCGATACCGAATACCGATACTTTTTTTAAAATGTGTCCCCAAATGCAGCCATGTCTCCCCAGCCATGTCCCCCACATATGCAGCCATGTCCCTCCAGCCATGTCCCTCCTGCCATGTCCCTTTAGCCATGTCCCTCTAGCCATGTCCCTCACATATGCAGCCATGTCCCTCTAGCCATGTCCCTCACATATGCAGCCATGTCCCTTCAGCCATGTCCCTCACATATGCAGCCATGTCCCTCTAGCCATGTCCCTCACATATGCAGCCATGTCCCTTGAGCCATGTCCCTCACATATGCAGCCATGTCCCTTCAGCCATGTCCCTCACATATGCAGCCATGTCCCTCACATATGCAGCCATGTCCCTCACATATGCTGCCATGTCCCATCAGCCATGTCCCTCTAGCCATGTCCCTCACATATGCAGCCATGTCCCTTCAGCCATGTTCCTCTAGCCATGTCCCTCACATATGCAGCCATGTCCCATGTCCCTTCAGCCATGTCCCTCCAGCCATTTCCCCCATACCTTTGCCGCCGAAAGCCGCCGCGCCGCCGCATGGAGAAAATCACAGCATTCATTTGAATAGCCCGCGCGTATAGACATTCCCCCTTGCTCGGGATTGGACAGATCACGATCACCCATCCAATCCCGAGCAAGGGGGAGTGTCTATACGTGTGGGCTATTCAAATGAATGCTGTGATGTTCCCGCGCGCTGTTTAACCCATGCGGCGGCTTTCGATGCGGCAGCTTTCGATGCAGCGGTGCGATGCGGTGGCTTTCAATGCGGCGGCGCAATGCGGCGGGGGGGGGAGTATTCTATTTAGGTATCGGGGGTATTTGCGGGAGTACAAGTACTCCCGCAAATACTCGGTATCGGGACAACCCTAGTTAAGATGGTGTCAATCCTTAAAAAGGAGGACTATGATTGCAAAAATGGGCCTTACAAGAACCCAAAGAAAGTGAAGGCCCAGATCCTGGAGAATGTTCAGAGGACTCTCCATCAGAAATTCAGGGGGGCAGAGGTCAATGGAACAGTTGCGTAAAAGGTGGTCTAACCTGAAAATACGAGAGCCGGAGCAGATGGAGAGGATTAGAAAAGCCATCAGAAGAAGTAAGTGATTTTCATGTATACTCTGATTATTTGTTTTTATTATTTTGTGGCATGTGCTTTTTCTTTGAGGTTGTATATATACAGTTCAAGAATAGATGTCTCAAGGTTCATGTTTGTGGGCATAATAATTGGTCGTTCATTCTATTTATGATCTTTTTATGTGAGACCATTTTTTTTTTAGTAAATGTTTTGTAGATATGTTATTAACTAGATTTAAAGTGGAAGTGAACCCACCTATCATGTTCAGGCAAGGAAGCTGCCATCTTGGCCTCTGTTTAATCTTCAACTGCCATGATGCTGCACATGTGATCAGTTATTAGTGATGAGCGGAATACGCCATATTCGATTTCGCAAATATTTCGAAGAATATTCGCGAATATTCGTTAATATCGAATATTCGTGATATTTTATAAAAAAAAAAAAAATTGCGAATTTTCGCCAATGCGAATTTTCGCTAATGCGAAATTTCGCGATTTTTTTTTTATAAAATATCAAGAATATTCGATATTTACGAATATTCGGTATATTTTATAAAAAAAAAAAAGCGAAATTTCACATATGCGGTCGTGAATATTCGTTAATATCGAATATTCGTGATATTTTATAAAAAAAAAATTGCGAATTTTCGCCAATGCGAAATTTCGCTAATGCGAAATTTCGCGAATTTTTTTTTTTTATAAAATATCACGAATATTCGATATTTACGAATATTCGCTATATTTTATAAAAAAAAAAAAATAAATAAAAAAAATTGCGAAATGTCGCTATTGCGACATTTCGCTATTGCGAAATTCGCGAATGCGAATTTTATTGCGAAATTTATTGCGAAATTTGAAAAATATGAATATTCGAAATAGCGAATATTCGCCGCGATATTCGAGATATTCGCGAATACTCGAATATGCAATATTCGTAGCGAATATTCGCAATGCGAATATTCGTGAGCAACACTATCAGTTATGACACCAGCTATTGGATGGTTTGACAGTTTGGTTGAGAGCACAACCAATGTGACAGTTGGCAATCCCGGCATGTCGGAAATGTAACTGCTTTTTGAAACTGTTAGATCAATGGGTTTACTTCCGCTTTAAATAATCCAAATTAAGTCAATAGACAGTAAAAGGAGAGAATGCTCAACAGTTGGTTACACATATAGGCTCACTATGCAAGCCGCTTAGGGCCACGCAAAGCTGCGAAGGGCCCCCCAAATTACTAAAGGCCCTGCCTGATAAGAAGTAATTTTTGCCCCCTCACCCCGCTTCTCAACTTGCTGGCTGCATGGGAGAAGAGGTAAGAAGTCAGCACCCCCTGCTACTCAATTTAATGTAAGATGTCATTTCCGACAGCAGAACACCCCCTCCCCCCGCTTTGCAACTTTCTTTAATGTGACATGTCACTGTCGTCAGCGCCCCCGCTTCTCATTTTTAATGTGCCATGTCATTTTGCTTAGGGCCCCAGGGAGGTCAGGATCAGCACTGAGTGTTGGCCACAAGAACAACCTAGTTAGGGTGTCACACAGAGGTGATCCAGTGGATACTTGGCGTTTTTCCATGTAGCAGTAGATTCAGGTAGAGTTGCGCTGGAGTATTTCGATATGTGCCGCGTAACTGTGAATATGCGCCGTCGTTTCTATGTGGCCGTACCCACCAAACTAGATGCGACAGAAAACGGGCCATTTCCGATCGGCTTAACTTTCCGACGCCAGAGTCTCGTCAGCGCATAATTTCGCTTGGCGCATCAGTCGCGCCTATTGATTTCCCCTGCAAATATGCAAATGAGGGAGATTTCCCGATTCGCGAACGGATTAGCACCATACGCCGGCTACATGCGCCGCGCGTATCTCGTCCGTCCGGCGCAAAGTTATTTCTACAAATAGCTGCTTTATCTTTACTCCAGATGGCCACAGGTCAGCAGGAGAGCAGCTACAGCAGCGTTACCGACGATAAGAGCTAGCTGAGCACCCCTTGCAGGACAACACCTCTGTCCATGCTTGTCTGTCAACTTTTACAGCAATGGAGGAAGACATCATAGGTCTCCATAGCCGTTATGACGGCTGACAGCTCCTGGCCTTTAGAGTTCAGCTTTCTCCTGTGTGTTTGCGGGGAACGGGAGCAGCCATCTCAGAACAAAAGTAACTTCACTGCGGGGAGGGGGAACAGGATATACTTTAGTGCCGGAATGGCGCATCTACGGGCGCATTTAAACGCCCAACGGAACGCATTGCGCTGACGTTTCCCGTGAAGTGGTGCCGACGGAAGTTGTGAGCATGCGCACAAGGGGGCGAGTGAAGCCTCACTTACTGCGCATGCTCCGTGGATGATGCGCTGAACGTAAGCCTCTGCGCTGGGCTCCGCCCATCATTTACATATGATCACACCCACTTCCACTTGCGTCGGGTTACGCCAGCGCATTTCCGTCACTCCGGCGCAAGTTTAGGAGCAAGTGCTATGTGAATAACAGTATTTGCGCCGAAAGTGTCGGCGGAGTAACGTAAATGAGAAACGTTACTCCAAAGTAAAGAAGCGCCCATCTACCTGAATCTGGCCCTAGGTATGTTCCCTAATTTCAGGAGGTATTCGTGCTGTTGGGGATGGACTGGACACCTACAGCGCCCACGTATAATTGGGGAGGTGTTGTCCTGCAGGTCTCAACTTGAGGACATAAATATCTGCGTACGGCAGATAAAAAAGAAAACACAAGCGGTGGAGCGAACACTAAAGAATGTAATGGATGTTCTGGGGAGGGTTTAAAAAGACAAAAAAAAATGTTTTTTTCTTTTTTTTCTCTGTATGTTTTTTTGTTATTTTTTTCAAAATGTAATCTCTATTTTTCTGGCTAAAACACATGAACAACGACAACTGCTAAAAAGTTGGTCATTGTTCATGCGATTTAACCAGATATTTGTTAATATTGTTTTTGTTAAAAAAAAAAAGAAAGAATTTCTATTAAGATATTTTTTGAAAAAATTAAAATGACACCTTTTGTCGTGTGAAACAATAAATATTTTTGGATACTCAATAATGTGTGGCTTATTATTATATCAATGCTGCCTAAAAGAACCAGTCTAGATTTGTGGTGTTTACATTGAGAATGATGAATATTTAGTACAGGAAAATAAACATGACACTTCCATTCGGAACTCTTCAAAACCACATTAAGGAAAGAAATAAAAGCAATTCAACCACATCAAACGGCCGTAGAAACACTGGATGCCATAAACAGAGCCCTACCACAGTCAGCCGACTTAGTAGCGCCGAAACGTAAAACCCACATCCGGAAAAACACCTCAAGCTGGTTTAACAACCAGCTGTCGTTACTGAAGCAAGAGCGCAAAAGGGCGAAAGCCGCCTGGAAAAGAAGCACTTCAGAGGAGAATCTTTCCATCTACAGGGCAACAACAAGTAAATATCACAAAGAAATTTTCAAAGACAAGAATTTTTTTTTTCCAAGGCTATCAATAGCGCCCTAAACTGCCCTTGCAAACTCTTCAAGCTGGTCTCTCTGACCATGAAACCAGGATGTCTTGAAGCCCCCAATTCGGACGCCTAAGAATTTTGCAATGAATTATCGGATTACTTCATTAATAAAATCGAGGGAATCCGGGAAAGCATTCAGCAAAACAATACCCCCCTCAACCCCCCCCACAATTATTCACACAATACCCACAGTATTTCACCACAATCAGGTAAGTTCACTCTAGAACCCATCTCTATCTACAAAGAATATCATTTGTACTTTGCGTAACGGCACAGCGCCAAATGATATCATCCCCACTAAGCTGCTGAAGGAATGCACCGACATTCTGGCTCCTCCTATCACGCAGCTTATAAACCAGTCCTTCAAGGAAGGCATAGTGCCCTCCCAGTTGAAAGAGGGCATAATCCAACCCATCTTGAAGAAACCCACCCTAGACCCCAAGGACCCACTCCACCACCGTCCCATAACAGGCCTAAATGTACTCTCAAAGGTAATGGAAAAAGTAGTGGTACAACAGCTGCAACAGCATCTAGATACCCACAACCTACTTGATCCATTTCAATCGGGTTTCCGTCCTGGACATGGGACTAAAACAACACTGCTCAAAATATGGGACGACGCTCTCGAGGCCGCAGACGAAGGAGAATCTTGTCTTCTGGTTCTGTTGGACCTAAGCGCAGCCTTCGACACTGTCGACCACAAACAATTACTGACTCGGCTAGCTGAAGTAGCCAGAGTCGCAGAAGGCAATTTATCTTGGTTCTCCTCTTTTTTGGAAAACCGATCGCAAATAGTGAAGTTAGAATCGCACAGTATCATGCGGAGTCTCTCAAGGGTCGCCTCTGACGCTGGTGCTGTTTAACATCTATCTTCGTCGTCTTTTTGAAATCATCAGCATCCAAAAACTGCTTTACCACTCATATGCAGATGACACGCAACTGTATTTCCGCATTTGCAACTAAAAGGATCACCACCTCAATCTAGCGACATGCCTCTCTTTGATAGAGAACTGGATGACAAAGAGTTATCTTAAACTCAACGGAGCGAAAACAGAACTTCTCCTGTTTCACGCCAAGAGTATGAATCAACCTGCAACAACTTGGACACCCCTGCCCATTCTGGGAAAAATCATCACCCCTAGCGCCAAAGTCAAAAGTCTCGGGGTCATCTTCGACTCCTATATGACAATGGACGCACAAATAGGGTCAGTAGTCAGCGGATCTCACCATCTGCTGTGCCTACTACGCAGACTTACTCCTTTTATTCCCAAAGAAGACATAGCGATCGTGGTGGGAGCAATTGTAAACTCAAGATTGGACTATGCAAATGCCCTTTACCTCGGACTCCCAAAGTACCAAATCGCTTGTCTTCAAGTCGTTCAAAACATGGCCGCCAGACTTGTGACTGGGAAAAAACCTTGGGAATCAATCTCACCTTCACTGAGAACCCTTCATTGGTTGTCAGTAAAAGACAGAATTGCTTTTAAAGCACTCTGTCTAACGCATAGATGTATCCATGGGAATGCTCCCTATTATCTATGCGAAAAAATAAAAGCTCATAATCCCAATCGCGTTCTGCGATCCACCAATCAAAATCTACTCCAGATACCGAAAGCCAACTACAAGTCCAAAGGAGAAAGAAGATTTGCGGTCCAAGGTCCCAGACTATGGAACGCTTTACCAACAAGCCTTCGGTTGGAGGAGAACCACTTAGCATTCAGGAGAAAGATAAAGAATCATCTCTTTTGATATCAAAGGAGACTGGAACAACAAGCGCCCAGAGGCGATTTAGTTTGCATGTGCCATGCTATATAAGTTTTCATTCATTCATTCATTTATATGATAACGTAGGAGAGAGCTAAAATAAACTCAAATTAGAAAATAATCAAACAAAGAAAAATACTAGAACAGGGTAAGAAAAATTGGGCCTTAGACACTGGTGGCATTGGCACAACACTGCAACCCCTCACAGATACTCTAGTTGGAGCGCAGTAATAACCCCTGCTGCAAAATATTGCATCTAAAATTATTATTATACGCCCCTGTTAAACAGGGGCAGAAAAATTGGGCCTTAGGCACTGGTGGCGGTGCCACAACACTGCAACCCCTCACAGATACTGTAATTGGAGCGCAACAAAAAGCCACATGCAAATAATTGCATCAAAAATTGTTATTATACCCCCCTGTTAAACAGGGGCTTAAAAAATGGGCCTAAGGCACTGGTGGTGGTGCTACAACACTGCAACCCCTCACAGATACTGTAATTGGAGCGCAACAAAGAGCCACATGCAAATAATTGCATCAAAAATTGTTATTATACGCCCCTGTTAAACAGGGGCAGAGAAAATGGCCATTAGGCACAACACAACACTGCAACCCCTCACTGATAATGTAATTGGAGCGCAGCAAAGAGCCACCTGCAAAGTATTGCATCAAAAATTGTTATTATATGCCCCTGTTAAACAGGGGAAGAAAAATTGGGCCTTTAGGCACTGGTGGCGGTGCCCAGAACCAACGATGTTCTTACTAGCTATCAGCAAGATCAGTGAGGAGGAAAAGGATATTCAGTCAGCAGCATAACAGGACAGTCACTCAGCATCAGCATAGGCAGTCTCAAAGGGATCTGACATTTCAAAAAAATGATTCAGTTACATCAGCATCAGGTGCTTGGTAGCTGGTGTTGATCCAAGCCTGATTCATTTTGATGAAGGTCAGTCGATCGACGGAGTCGGTGGAGAGGCACACCCTGTGATCGGTCACAAAGCCTCCAGCATCACTGAATGTGCTTTCTGAAAGAACGCTGGATGCAGGGCAAGCCAGTAGCTCAATTGCGTATTGTGCAAGCTCTGGCCAGTGATCCATCTTCAAGACCCAGTAAGCCAGAGGATTTTCGGTGGGGAAGGTGTCCAACTCTGATCTTGCCCCTAGGTATTCCAGCACCATGTAAACCAGACGCTGGCAATGGTTGCTGGAACCGGTCATACCTTGGGGCTGCGGACTAAAAAATTGTCTGAGCGCATCGGTCAGACGGCCACCTTCTCCACTGCTCCTTCTGTGACTCACCGAAGCCTCAGCAACACGTTGTCCAGGACCAGGATTTGGTGATCCCCCAGGTTCTGGGAACGCGTTGCACAGACCCTTCTGCAAGGCCTCCCGAAGATGTTTCATCTTCTGCTCCCTCTGCGACGGCAAGATAAGGTCCGCAACCTTACTCTTGTAACGTGAATCAAGGAGAGTTGCCAGCCAGTAATTATCCCTCTCCTTGACACCACGAATACAAGGATCCTTACGCAGGCTTTGCAGGATCAGGGAGGCCATGCAGCGTAGGTTTGCTGAGGCATTCGAGGCACAGTCCTCTGGGTCACTGAGGACGACAGGATCCGCAGCCACCTCATTCCAGCCCCATAAAAGTCCATGGGTTCCTTGGGACTGTAAGTGATCCCTTGAAGACTGCTGCTGCTGATGCTGAGTGCTAGGCTCCACCTCCATGCTGCTGATACAATCATTCTCCTCCTCCTCGTCCTCTTCCTGTGTGCTAGGCGGCAAGCAGGACCACTGTTTGGATAATGGGGGCCCTGTCCATTATTCCACATAGCGTGTGCCCCAACATGTGAATAAGAGGGGCAGTCTCACTGATGCATGCACTGTCACTGCTCACCATCCTCGTGGCCTCCTCAAATAGTGACAGGACAGTGCATGCATCCCTGATTAAGGCCCACTGGCGTGGGGGAAAAAAAACAAGCTCCCCTGACCCTGTCCTGCTGCCATTTTGGCACAGGTACTCATTGATGGCCCTCTGCTGCATGTGCAGCCGCTGCAGAACGACCAATGTAGAGTTCCATCTGGTGGGCATGTCACAGATTAGGCGGTTCTTGGGCAGGTTGTATTCCCTTTGGAGGTCTGTCAACCGAGCACTGGCATTATAAGACCTTTGGAAATGCACACAGACTTTCCTGGCCTGCTTCAGGACACCCTGTACCTCTTTTTTCCCCACAAATAGAGCTTTCTTTTGGTGGTATTTGATCACCTCTGCGTTTTTTTTTTTTTGCACTATAAACAAAAAAAGAGCGACAATTTAAAAAAAAATCAATATTTTTTACTTCTTGCTATGATAAATAGCCCAATTTAAAAAAAAAAACATATTTTTTTCAGTCTAGGCTGATACGTATTCTTCTACATATTTTTGGTTAAAAAAACCGCAATAAGCGACTGGTTTGCGCAAAAGTTATAGCGCCTACAAAATAGGGGACAGAATTATTATTATTTTTTATTATTTTTTTTTTTACTAGTAATGGCGGCGATCTGCAATTTTTATTGGGACTGTGACAATATGGCGGACACGTCGGACACTTTTTACACATTTTTGGCGCCATTGACATTTATACAGCGATCAGTGCTATAAAAATATGCACTAATTACTGTATAAATGTGACTGGCATTGAAGGGGTTAACACTAGGGGGTGAGAAAGGGATTAAATGTGTACCCTGCATTGTGTTATAACTGTGGGAGGAGGGGGATGACTGGGGGAGGTGACCGATTTATGTCCCTATATTCAAGGGACACAGCATCGGTCTCCTCTCTCCCTGACAGGACATGGATCTGTGTGTTTACACACACAGATCCACGTCCATGTCTCTGTAACCGCTGATGGCGAGTGCTTGGCAGACATCGCGGCCGCCAGGCACGCGCATTGGCATGTCAGTGATGCGGCGGGAACGCGCGCCCCCAGTGGCCCGGAGGAGCGGAGGCCATACAAAGATGGCCTCCTGGAGATTTAGAACCACCCTGTGGCCGTACAAAGTCGTACGACTGTCAGGAAGTGGTTAAAAACTTAAATGTAAATCACTAGGAACTCATGCAAAAATGTTTACATTGCTGGTATTTGGCCCCCATAGACATTCTTAGACGCCTTTCACACTGGAGTTGTTTGCAGGCGCTATTGCGGTAAAAATAGCGCCTGCAAACCGATCCTAAACAGCTGCTGCTGTTTCTCCAGTGTGAAAGCCCGGGGGCTTTCACACTGGAGCGGTGCGCTAGCAGGATGGGAAAAAAGTCCTGCTAGCCGCATCTTTGGAGCGGTGAAGGAGCTGTGTGTATACCGATCCTTAATCGCTACCGCCCACTGAAATCCATGGGACAGCGCGCCTATACCGCTGGCAATGCGTGCGCTTTTAACCCTTTCTCGGCCACTAGCGGGGGTAAAACTGCCCCTGCTAGTGGCTGATAGCGATGTGAAATTAGCGGTAAAGCACAGCTAAAAATAGCGACGCTTTACCGCCACTGCACCTCCCACTCCAGTGTGAAAGGGGCTTTAAATGTGCATTCTTTTCTATGCTAGAAAGATTATGGCTCCACTGGCTCCTTAAGCCACATTTATTGGTACTGCAAATCAATCAAGTCCTTTTGAACCTAGATTTTCAGGGTATTATCTGATATTATTAGCCAACATATTGCTTCTTCCTTTGATTTAGCGAACCTACACCTCCATATAACTGATTATCCAGTCAAGTTTCGTACAATTGTTCTACACTTCCTTCTTACCTAACCCTACAAATCCTAATAAGGTTTTTAGAGATTTTAACCTTCAACGTGCCGATGAATTCATTTTTGTGCTCAAAAGCAATACCCTCCCTGTCTTCCTCAACTCTTAGGTTGCGTACACACGATCGGTCTAAACCAATGAAAATGGACTGAAGTTCAGTTTCATCGGTCCAAACTGACCGTGTGTACGGCCCATCGGTCTGTTGTCCTTCGGACCAAAGTTTTAAAACTTGCTTTAAAATCGGACTGCTGGACGCCTGACCATCGGTCCAAACCGATCATTAGTACGCAAAAGCATCGGTTTAAAAACCTGCGCATGCTCAGAATCAAGTCGACGCATGCTTGGAAGAATTGAACTTCATTTTTTCAGCCCATCGTTGTGTTTTAAGTCACCGCATTCTGACACGATCGGTTTTTGAACTGATGGTGTGTACGCACATCAGACCATCAGGCCACTTCATCGGTGACCCGATGAAAACGGTCTGTCGGCCCATTCTCATCGGATGGAGAGATCGTGTGTAGTGGCAATGACTTACCCCTTCTCTCTGTACACTGTAATACTATATATGTTCACATTTTTGGTTTATGTTATTGAATAAGCTGGACCTTCCTGTAAGATCCTTATTCCCTTGGACTGGCTAGTTATGCCACCGATTTTCGTTAACTTATATGTCTGTTGACTACACATATTATCTCCCTCCATAGGGGCAACAAGCGTTGATTTACGTGTTATCTTATAAGATGTAGGCATTTTCCTGCAGAATATGCTTTGTTATTTACATGTTGTGTTAAAGAATCTAACATATGCTCCTATTATGTATTGAGTATCCTATTTGTTTGGTTACCTCATCATTTGTACCCTGCTTTTTTTTTTAAATCAATAAAGAAAAATTGAATGTAAAATAAAACTAAAAGATGAAGAATGAGAAAGATATCCTATGATTGTTGAAAGGATCCCGATATAGAATAAACAGTTTACATATCTTAGTCTGTTGGCAGTTGGTTAAATTTAGTAGTTTATAGTTTCAAGACCAAGGTGCATTTCAGGTATCTGGATGACAGAAAGTCCTCAGAGGCAATTATGTAGCTGTAGTCTACCTAACATATAAAAATATTTTATGGTTAAGCCTTTTTTTTTATAGCACAGCGATTCTGAGTCCACAGACATTTAAAAGCATATTCCACCTTAGCCTTCCCATATTAACTTAACTGATGATATCCAGTTTAGTTTTAAATGTAGTGGTACCAACTCATAAAATTAATTCACATTTTGTGGGATTGTCAGAAATGAGCATTGTTCTGACCTCAGTTTGAACTCATCAGCTGAAATGAAGTTGTTCAGTGAGCTGGAGAAGAGAAATCCTGGTTCTAAGAAATTAATCAACTCCATCAGCCTTTGCAATAGGCCTTAAAATGGCATGCAACATACTGACCCTGAACAGCTCAGGATCTCCTTACTAAATGAAAGCCATCATTCTTGGCACGGAAGATACTAAATTATAGGCTTTTAAATGTAATTTTCAGTATACTTCTGTTTTCTATTAGTATGCCATGTTTCATAAAGAAAGTAGTACCTTTTAAGTAGTAAATGCTTCCTCCCAGTTGCCCAAGCTTTGCCATAATGAAAAGCTAAATTAAAGCTAAGGAGTGGTAGTAAATGACACATGCGGCTAATTTTTTTCCAAAGTAACACCCTAAGCAACAATACCAAATTATTTTCCTCATACAAAAATCAATAACTGTCTTGAAAATAAAAGTAATCCTGGTGCCTAAGGCTGCAGATTTTCCTGACAGGCTACTAAAACTATGTTTTAGTTGCCTGAAGCTCTCACTGCTAATCATTCACTTTCCTTTTCTTACTTAGTTGTAGGATATCTCTGTGGGCTACTAAAACATAAAGGCAATCTGACAAATTGTTTGCCAAGGAAACATTGTCCGTTTCCATCTTCATACAAGTTCGTTATTCCAAACCGATAATGACAAGTTAGCACTGTGGTCGGTCTTTGCAAAACGTGCCATTTACAAGGCAAAGAGCCATTTGTATATTTTATTCAGCATTTTTGTGACAACATTGTCTAAGACAAGAAATGTTCACCACAATTTGATATGAATGGACAATGCTTTGTTGTATGTACAGAAAATCATGCTGTTAAAGTAGTTATTGCAGTGGAAAATAAAAATTATCTATAAACTGCACAGTACTAAAGAAAGTAAAAACTTGTATCTGTCATTTTGATATTTTATTTGTTTACAGTAATGAATTAAAGGATAACTTTACAATAATATTTAAGGCTTTCCTAGTTTTTATCAAAACATTTCTTAGATTACTCATGTACACACTCAGTTGTCTCTTGATCTTGTACTTTTCTTTCATCCTGAAGTAGCAAGTAACTAATCACTATGTGTTGTGTTATTATAGACATGGCTTTGGTAGCTTAGATTTATAAATATGCTACTAGACACAAGAGAACTTATAAAATCATACGTGGTCTTTCTCTGGACTACCCAAGACCTTTCAATCAAACTGGTCCCATTCCTTCCTTCCTACTCTAGATTTTAAGGTTAACTCCACATCTCCACAGCTATTCTCCATTTTAAACGGTAACTCTACTTTCATGGAAGAAAATGATAGCAAATAATAAAAAAATAAAAAATAATATAGCATATACAATTGTGAATCAAGTCATATTGTAAATTAATGTTATAAAAATTGACCTAGCTATTTGAAACTGTCGAGCTAATATTTTTTTGTAAAATGCAATGCAATATGGCTACCTGGATACACTCTGTACACAGATGGTATACAGAGCACCCCATGAAATTTAATTTCCTGCTTGTGTGATTGTCTCACACATTTTTCCAGAAGTTTGCACTAAGATACAAGTCCGATTTTTGGCACCCCTGCAACAAAAATGTAATTTTTGGTTTGTTACTCCCAAATGGAAATTATGTCTAAAGGGATGCATACCCTGCTACTTTCCTCACTAGAACCCTGCAGGTGCAGCATCTGCTTGATCATTATGAAATTACTCCCATACAGATTCACATGGACACAGGCAAACAGCTATTTCTTCAGAATAACAAAAGGTAGGATTCTGCAACAATTGTTAAAATCCTTGCAATCTACATAGATCACCCAGATCACACAAGTGGAGTTACTCTTTAATTTGTAGACTTCAACAATCTAACTTCTTCCAAACTTAACTACTGTTTTATGATTAGTGAATTGTTGAATCTACTGTTTCTACAACACTGTAATGCTCCAAGCACTACATTTCTAAAACATGTTCTAGGCTGACAAAAAGCTTAGAATAAATAAAGATAAAGAGGACTTCCTCACAAACAGCATGCTTTTCACAAGCTCAGGGATGTTCTTTTTCACCAGTCAAGCAATCATACATATCAAAAATTGATAAGATAGTTGATCCCTGCATCATGACCTTTATACCAAGATTCCTTTGACACAAATTATAACCAGAGCTGGTGACAAATGGACAAAATGCTAAATAATTACTTTGATGATGCAATTCTTGTAAAAAAGAGATGCATGTAGCGATACAGCCAGGTGTATGGTTCCACAATTTCTAGGGAATTAAATACAACATATCTGTTCCAGGGAAGATTCATACAGTTAAAAAGGTGTTACAAAACAGTCAATAAAAGAAAGTATAATGAGGGCACATAAAACTTGCCTGTAAGGAAACTCCTCTTCACATAGCAGTATGCCAGATCTCTGCAGGTGACTGTCAATCCCTGTCAAAAAAAAAAAACACACTAGCTTTTATCAGTTCATATTATGTCATCACATCCCATCTGCAAGTGCCTCCTAATTCAAGATTTATGTGTGTAAGGAAGTTTTCCCAGTCTTGTCAGCTACATAGGCATGTAAAGAGCTCCCTAAACTATTTAAAAACCTACTAGCTGTCTTGTTCATAACATTTCTCATTTAATTTTGATCCCGCCCTTATCTTCATTGTTTCCTCAGCTTCTTGCTATAGAGGACGCAAGCTATTATCATAAATAGTTATATAAATAAGATATTTTGACTAGTGATGGGCCGAACACCCCCCCCCCCCCCCAGTTCAGTTCACACCAAAACTCCCAAACCTGAACATAAAACAACAAAAGTCCCCATTTTAAAGGCTTATATGCAAGGTATTGGCCATAAAAAGAAGGGGTATGGGGCCCAGGTATGGCTCTAAGTGACATGTATCAATGCAATATATATATATATATATATATATATATATATATATATATAATTTTTTAAGGGAGCAGGGATTTTAATAATGCCTAAATTGAAGAAATAAAAATAAAAACAGTCTTCAAATATAATATAGTGCCCGGGGGTCCACATCTGTACCGTGTATAGAACTTGCAGCAAACCTGACATTTGTAAAGAAAAAAAAAGACATTTAAATTGACTCAAGCCATTTCCAGCAATACAAAAAAAAACAGTGTGGGGTCCCCTCCCCCCCCCCCCATGCATACCAGGCCTTTTGGGTTTGGTATGGGCTTTAAGGGGAATTCCCATGCCAATAATTATTTTTTTTTAAATGGTGTAGGGTACCCCCAAAATCCATACTAGGCCCTTATCCGAGCATGCAGCCTGGCTGGCTAGGAAAAGGGGGTGAGCAAGTGTCCCCCTCCTGTGCCATACCAGGCCACATGCCCTCAACATGAGGGGTTGTTTTTGGGCAGGGGGCTCTGACCTCCACCCCAAAGCTCCTTGTCCTCATGTTGATGGGCACAATGGCCTTTTCCTGACAACACTGGGCTGTGGGAATCAGGAAGCACCCTTTAACAAGGGGACCCCCAGATCCCACCCCCTATAGGAATGAGTAGGGTACCCCTACTTATTCACCAATAAAGTGTCATAAATAAACAAAAGGCAGGAGGCAGTTTTTGACAATTCCTTTATTATTATTTTTTTTATATGTCCCCCAATGTAGATCCATTGTCAATCATGATGCCCACCACACCGCGGGACCACACTTTAAAAAAAAAAAAGCTCTGCCCGCAACGAAGGCTAACTGCCAAATGCCTCCTCCTCCATCTAAGGCCGCGTACGCACGGGGAGACATGTCCGCTGAAACATGTCCCACGGACCGTTTCCAGCGGACATGTCTCCTCGGATTTTGGTCCGATGGCGTGTACACACCATCAGATGAAAATCCCCTCGGACTGAGGACGTGGTGACGTAGTGGTGACGTTAACGCCGCCACGTCACCACTCCAGGAAGTAAAATACTTCCATGCATGCGTCGAATCCATTCGACGCATGCAGGAGATTTATGTCCGCTGGTTAGGCGTACTAACCAGCGGACATGTCCGAGGGACAGGTTTCCAGCGGACAAATTTCAAAGCATGCTTTGAAATTTGTCCGCTGGAAAAACCTGTCCGCTTGGTCGTACACACGATCAGATATGTCCACTGAAACTGTTCAGCGGACCAGTTTCAGCGGACATGTTCGATCGTGTGTACGCGGCCTGACAGTTCTTAACTGCCACCTGGTAACATCACCTGGTGGAGCCACCCCCTTTTGAGGTCACCAACGTTCGGCAATGTATTTTTTTCATTTAGCTGTCAGCAAGGAAGCGTGAAAGCAGGTGATCATCCGAAATGGGCGCTGTTTAGGCCAAACTTATACTTGGCCCGAACTGTTTGCCCATCCCTAGTAAAGATATTAATGATGCTAGAACATCAGCACCTAGAGCATATGCCATAGGTCTCCTGTGCAGTGCCCTGGGTCCTGGGTGAGACCTCAAAGTGAATATGTCATTCTCACTTTTCAGAGTGACATGCTTTACTATAAGTCAGTAACTCCAAGTAGACCGATATCAAAATATTGTGCTGCAGAGTAATGGGAAATAATTTTTGTTGACTATGTAGGATAGCAGACAAATCTTACGGGTGGACCATATCAGATTCAAGTAAAACATTAGAATACCTAGAAGAAAAGGTAATCCAGTCCAAACGTAAAAGCAGGCTATGTTATAGGCCCTAATCAGGGCTTTTTTTCTCAGTGAATAGGTGCAGGAACTCCTTCCTTCCAAGTCAACGTTGACTCCACCACCTACCCACCTCTGAGCACCGTTCCTTGGTTCCACCCCATACCCACCTCTGAGCCCCGTTCCTTGGTTCCACCCCTTACTCACCTCCCAGTACCACCCCTTTTAGAGAATGCAAAAACAAGTATCATTTTGTGATGCTAAGTATTTTGTATAGAATTTGTTAATCATAACAAGAAAGGCAGTAAAATAGATCTAGCAACAATGGACACCCCAACAATAATAGATCCACCCCAGCAACAATGGACTCCCAACAGCCAGCACCAATCGACCTTCCAGCAGTCAGCAGACCCCTCCCAGCAATGATTGACCCCCTGCAACATAAGACCCACCTCCAGCAACAATAGACCCCCCACCAGCAACAATAGACTCCCCTGCATAAATAGATCGCCTCCTCCAGCAACAATAGATTCCCCAGTAGCCAGCATCAATAGACCCCCAGCAGCCAGCAACAAAGATCCCTCTCTCAACAGTACATCCCTCTTAGCAATGACTTACCCCCCCAGCAACAATAGATTCCCCACAGGCAACAGAGGAACTCCCCAGCAACAATAGACCCCCTTATTTTGCAAAATAGATCCCCTCCAGCAACAATAGACCCCCTAGAAGCCAGCATCAATAGACTCTCCAGCACACCCCAGAACCTCTTTTCATTACATACATTCAGTTCCCCCACGTTCCTGCTGAAAAAAAGCCCTGGCCCTAATATTAGGTAAGTTTGCCCCCCCCCCCTGCTCTTTATTTAATCTTTGTATATCCTTATGTTTTAGTAAAATGCCTTCAGCTCATTTATGATTTTTGTTATCAAAGGTGGATAATTAAGGTAGTACAGTAACTCGAGCTGTCTCCCTGTTTTGATGCCTAAATAAGTGACGTGGTCCTTAGCAATTGGAAAGCTTTATGACATGCATGTCAGACAATGGGTCAGATGAAAAGATTAAAATGTTATCTGTGAACAGTACCAATCTCAGTTCTGTATTTCCTACTTTAATACCATGTAAGTGGGCCAAGTCAGTCAGGAATCTGGAAAGGGGTTCTATTGCAATATTAAAGTGTAGAGGGAAAAGAGGGCACCCCTGTCTAGTTCCCTTGTGGAGATGAATGCTGTCTGATAGAAGGCCTGCCACTACTATCCTAGTTGTTGGGGATGAATAAATGCTACAAATAAAATGTGTAAAGGGACCAGAAAAAACAAATGTGTTTAAGGCCGCGTACACACGAGGAGATATAAAAACGGTCTGTCGGACCGTTTTCATCGGACATGTCACCTGGGAGACATGTGTACACACGATCAAACCAAAATCCCCACGGACAGACATCGCGGTGACGTGGCGGTGACATTGAGGCCGCCACGTCACCGAACCAGGAAGTAAAATGCTTCCACACATGCGTCAAATCCATTTTGGTGACAGTCCACATGTCCGACAAACAGCTTTCCATCAGACAAGTTTTAAAGCATGCTTTTAAACTTTTGTCTGCTGGAAACCTGTCTGCTAGCCCGTACACACGGTCGGATATGTCCGCTGGAACTGGTCTGCGGACCAGTTTCAGCAGATATGTTCGATCGTGTGTACGCGGCCTAAGACTATGGACAGCCATTTAACATTTATGTTGTCAAAAGCCTTTTTTTTTGTATGCTGTAGTCAAAAACTTTTTTGGCGTCAAGTGTAATAATGGAAAACATTCCAGTAGGGGTAGCCTTTGCTTCTTCCAAAACTGCTAGGACTTTCCATGTTTGTGATGGCAGTCCTGCCCTTGACAAAGCCACACTTAGGGAGTCAAGTTGGAAGGCTGGAACTGAGTGGTTTATTAGATCTTCTGCATATAGGGCTGAATAAAAAGATGGGATTTTATGTTTCAATATTTTTATTGAGTATTTTCAAAGTACAGCAAAAACATATAAGTAAGTGAAATACATTGAAATGACAAAATAATATATTGCCCTCTCCTCCCTTGATAGGGTAGAGATATGTATTCTAGAACATGTATATACAAAGTCAAGTACTAGTGTTTAAGAGAAATGGATAATAAAAGAATGTAATCAGATTAAGATATTATTCAAGTCTCATGCCGCGTACACACAACCGGTTTTCGGGTTCTATAAAATTACGTTTTTTTTTTTTTTTTTATATTTTTATTGGAGTTTGTACAGTAGAATAAGATGACATGACGTGAACAAAAAATAAAAAGACAATGTATACAGAACCATGTACATGGGAAAGCTTTATACATATCAGAACACAGAGAGATATAGAAAGGCTAATAAAAATTGAAATAGAAAAATAACAATGCAAGTAGAAAATAAAAATAACCACAAAGAAAATATAAAAAATAATATAAAACCAGAAGCAGGAATTGAAGGAAGAACATATCAGAACTATAATACAACTATTACCTGTGTAGCACAATTACACCTTCAGGGGGATGTAGATACACAACCCTGTGTTAGTATCAGTTTAAGTTACAATTGGTGTAATAGGACTATGAAAAAGAGCTAGCATGGCTGACCAAAGAACAACCTCAGATTTGAACTGGCAGGTGACGGATCATTGGGCGTAGAGTACTTTGGTGGATATGAAAAAGGTAGGAGCGATAAGGGGCTAGTAGCTATGGCTGCCTGGATCATGGTGGCAGAAAGGCAGAAGGGTCAGATAAATTCGACAGTTTAAGGTTACCCAAGGAGTTTGTGAGATCCCTGTGAAGATACCATTCGGTATATCTGAATGGATGCATGAGAGTTTGTAGTTCCGTTTGGTCAAACGTGTGTTCCATGAATTTGCGCCATCTCATAAAGAACCGCGGGGTAGAGCGAAAGTTCAGGACAATGGTATCCAGTCTCTCTAAATAGAAAAGTGACGAGAGGGCCTTTCTAACCGCTGGTAGACTCGGCGGACTTGGGCTGATCCAATGAGACATGATAATCCTACGGGCCACTAGGAGGCATAGGTGAGACCATTGGGAGATGGAGAGCGAGCCCCCAGTTGTTGCGGGAGTAGGGGGAGGTGGTGGTTCGCAGGCATATTAGGTAGTGTCTTGGGATTAGCGTATTGGTAACTTTATTTACATAGGCAAGTACAGAGTCCCAGTATTTAACAGTAGATGCGCATTCCCATAGGCGGTGAAGCAGAGTCGGGCGGGAGGTAGAGCACCAAGGGCACTTTTCTTGGGTAGGGTCTGCCTTATTAAAACGGAAAGGGTAATACGCCCTATGGATGATTTTGAATTGCGTCTCCCGCCATGTTTCTGATACGGTTAATTTGTGCACCCGTCTGTAGCCCTCGAGGATTGTGTTTGAGAGAGTGTCATCTTCAAATATTTGTTCCCATTTCTGAAATGGTTTCAGACGGTATTTGGCAGACTGGTATTCGATAAGATGAGAATAGAGGGTGGAGATGGAGTAATCGTTGTTGCGTAGAACTACATCAATTAAAGATTTTTGCAGGGGGTTAGAGTCAGGGCCATAACAAGATCGTAGATAACTGACCATTTGGTGATAGTAAAAGACATTTGACGCTGGCAAACAGTATTCCCTTGACAAGGTTTGAAAGGATTTGAAGTTGCATTGGGTGGCGAGGTATATTGAAGCAACATTGGTAAGTCCCTTGGCATTCCATTGCTCAAAGGCCTTGTGTAGAGTGGACGGTGGGAACATTGGGTTGCCAAGTATCGGCAAGTGACAGGAAACACTAGAAGGCAACCCCAATAATCTACGGACCTCTCTCCATGCTATAACTGTATCTCTGATTAGGATACTTGACTTCATGTATGTCGGCAATTTGTTGGGATTCGAATGTAGAATGGCAGGCAGAGTGTATGGAAGGGTCGAGGCTCCTTCTAGCATGGTATTGGAGTATTTAGATCTGCCTGATAGCTAGTCCAGACCCTGTCTTAGCAGGCAAGCAAGATTGTAGAAACGTATGTTGGGCAGGCCCGCCCCACCCTCAGACTTCGGGAGACATAGTTTTTGTAGCGCAATGCAAGATTTTTTGCGAGACCAGAGAAAGGCAGACAATGCCTTATGTATTTTATTTACATCAGAGTGTTTAAGTAGAAGAGGTATGGTCTGCATGGGATAGAGCAGGCGTGCGAACGACACCATTTTAAATAAGTGGCATCTCCCAAAGAGCGAGAGGGGGAGGGCCGCCCAAACATCAAGCTCCCTCACAATTTTAGAAATTAGCGGTGGGAAGTTAAGTGAGTACAGAGTGGAAGGGTCTCTGCCAATGTGTATGCCCAAATAAGTAATATGTGTCTTCGCTATGGAGAGTGACCCACCCATTTGGCAGCCAACCTGGGGTGGAGCGATAAGATCTCGCTCTTGTCTAAATTAATTTGAAAACCTGAGCATAGTCGGAAGGTGTGAAATAGTTGTCGAAGTCTGTCAAAGTCCGCGAGGGGCGAGAGAATGAGCACCTATTGGAATGCCACTAACTCCGTCGGGGGAATTGAGTATTCGGGATAGAGGCTCGATAGCTATATTAAAAAGTAATGGGGAGAGCGGGCACCCTTGTCTAGTCCCCTTCATCAGAGGAATTGTGTCGGAGATAAAGTCGGGGGTCACCAGTCGCGCAGTTGGGGATTCATACATTCGTCGTAGAAACTGTATAAATAATTGGGCCCGAGAAACCAAAATCCGTCATCGCCCGGAACAGCCAGGACCAACTAATGTTGTCAAAAGCCTTTTCGGCATCGAGCGACAGGATAGCAACGTCCTGGTCTGGGTGCAGTTTTGCATATTCTAGTGCCATTAGGACCTTGCGTATGTTTAGAGTGGCCGATCGCCCCTGAACAAATCCTGACTGTGCCGGGTGAAGCATAGAGGGTAACAGTTGGGCTAAACGAGACGCCACTGTAACGGTCACCACCGCTTACGACCTTCCATCCAACCATGACAAGCTTATCTGACACACTGCGACAATCCTGCATACACGATCCATATCCATTCCCATAAACAAGACGAGACTCAAGCTCTGCACTTGCTTCAAAGATATGACAATTTATTGGTATTTTCTCAGCTTCTTATACAGTCTCAAGCATAATGCAGTTAGTCACAGGACAATGTAGTCTCCACCCCCCTTCACACCATGGGGGGCTTCAATCACACTCTAAAAGGCATTCAGGTAAGCTAACCATGTAGACTTGTCGGCACTGCATCTTCAATAGTGTTCAATTAACCTTGAATAATACACAGACATCTAGTTGAATAAGTTATCTAGACAGCTTTATCACACAATGGCAGAGTCTTGTGAGAGTGGGTGCAATCAACACCTTTACAGTGAATAGCCAACACCTTAAGATATTTCAATAGCATATTATACAAAGGTATGAGTCACTCTGGTCTTGTAGACCTGAATTAACACCTTTCAAAAGCATGTGTGCCCAGATTGAATAGCCAACAGCTTTTGATATTTGAGGACATCCTGCAAACATGAATTATTATTAATGTCCCATCTTTTGTAATGAATGAATTATGATTCTTTGTCACCCTATGGCCCTAGTGGACATAAGGTGACCCTAGACATAGGAATATCTCAGTCTGTCATGGGCCATTCCGTTACAGCCACAATCTTGGATAATATTTTAACATCAACATTAATTAATGAGATTGGGCGGTAAGAGCCCGGAAGTGTCAGGGATCCAGGCCTGTCTTCCGATCCCCGCACATGCGCAATAGAGCTGCGCTCCGACGTGTACCCGTGCGGGAAAGGCACGCACACGTGCGCATGCGCGGTCTGGCGACGCAACGTGCACACGGGCGCGCGCACGGGCGCGCACCTTCCAGGAACCAATCAGAGGCCTGACCAGGCTATTTAAACCAGCCCCTGTCTTATGGCGGGTTGCTGGTTTGTCTTCAGCTTGTGCTTGGACTCTCTGCCGATTACCTGAACCTTTGACCCGGACTTCCGTCCGACTCTCCTCTCACCCTGAAGTTGACCTTGGCTCTTGTTCCTGGATATGCTGTCTTCTATAATCCCTGACCTCTGGCTTGGACTTGTTGATCTCTCCAGCCCCCGAACCTCGGCTTGCTCTCCGGACCTGTCCTCAGTCTGATCCGCTTGCACCTGCCCGGTACCCCTCCAGTTACCTGCTTCACAGTTACTCAGTACAGCTTCTGTTACCTGCCCTGCACCTGTCTTGTGGCTCCTCGGCTGCCTGCTCTGCTCACCGCCACCAGCAGGAGCTTCAGTTCCAGTCTTCACCAGAATCCCGGCTACCAACCCGGACCTCACTGGCACCGGTGCCTCCTGGGGCTTGCCTCCCCTGTCCCAACTCCAGGGGACGGTCGGCGCCGGGTCGCAACGGTGGGCCACCCTCGGCATCTCGGCTTCGGTGAGTACACAGTCTGACAGGAAGTGAGGGGTCCTTACCTTTTTTAGGTATTATTCTAATATGTGCCTGGGATCCTGTAGGTAGATAGGGGCCCCCATCCCACATATTTGCATAGACATGTCGTAGGGTGTCAGTTCATAGAATTCGGCAGTGTATCCGTCCGGGCCCGGGGCTTTAGCAGAGGACAATGAGGTGATCGTCTGTTTGATATCTTCAACGGTTATGGGAGTGTTGAGAGTCTCTAAATCGTCCCTCTGAAGTTCGGGCAGGTGGACCCTAGTCAGGAAAGCGTCGGCCGCGAGTTGGTCTGTAGGATCCGCCAAATACAACTGCGTATAATAGTCGACTAAAACTTTACTAATCTCAGTAGGCGAAGTAACCAACGCGCCCGCTGAGTTTTTCAGGGCAGAGACATGGGTAGGGCGCCTGGGTTCCGCGCATAGCCTCGCTAGAAGCTTGCCCGCCTTGTTACCATATCTATAGAAGTTTAAATTAGCGTACGAATTCTTAGCCAATTCTTGTTGTTCTGCCCAAAGGTCGAATTCACGTTTGGCTTTTCTCTAATTATGTATATTGTCAGAGGTGCGGTTAAGTGTCAGGAGTTCATGAGCCGAGCGCAGAGCCTCACTCGCTCGCACATAGCTTTGTTTGGCATGTCTCTTAAATTGCGTGGTGTACGAGATTATTTTACCTCTCAGGAAGGCCTTTCCTGCTTCCCAAAACAGGTTAGGGTCTGTGAGGTGTGGTTCGTTGTTAGAGGTGTATTCCTCCCATGCCGCAGAGAGCATGTGTCGGAAGTCCCCATTGTCTGCCAGATAAGAGGGGAAACGCCATATGCGAGGGGAAGAGGAAGGTTGGGCGTTTATTAGTTGTATGGCAATGGGACTATGGTCAGAGATTCTGGCGTCGGCAATTACTTAGCATGGGGAGAAGTGCAGGGGAGGCAAAAAAGTAATCGATGCAGGAGAACGAGTTATGGGGTGGGGAGTAGAAGGTATAGTCGCGGTCAGTCGGATGTTCTAACCGCCATACGTCAAGGAAGTGTATGGAGTCTATGGCCTGTGTGAGCAACGACGGGGCTGAAGGCGGTGTGGTATGTTTGGGTGGAGTACGCGTCGTGTCACTTACCCGGTCGATAGTTGCGGACATAACTGAGTTAAAATCCCCCCCACTAAATGTAGGGATCCCGGAGCAGCTAGAATCCATGTCACCATGTCCTGGAAGAATGAGATGTCAGATGAGTTGGGCGCGTATATGTTGGTGATGGCTATGTCTTTGTCAGCTAGGGTCAGGTGAATAGTAATTTTAATAGTAATTTTACGGCCCATCGGGTCAGTCTGCACGTCTCTAAGAGTATGTCTCAGGTTTTTGTGTATGAGAATGGCCACCCCAGCTTTACGTCATACGGCTGGGGAGCCATATACAGTTCCCACCCATAACTTGCGTAGACAAGTTAAGTCGTCTGTGGAGAGATGGGTCTCTTGAAGTAGTGCCACATCTGTCCGAAGACGCTTTAAGTGTCTAAGAACGGACATGCGCTTGTTTGGAGAGCGCAGCTCCTTAACGTTCCATGAAACAACCTTTAGGTGATTCCCAGCCGCTGAAGAGGCCATATCTGAGCTGGAGGTATGTATTGAGCTAGTGATGGGAAGCGGAGTCCCCCTCCAAGAGTCACGTCAGAAATCCGAGGGTCACCCAAACATTGCAAACTTTCTGAGGATACGGTTAAAACACAGGTAATCATATACGATGCAAACATTAAATAACAACAAAGTAAAAAGAAGAAAATAGCGTAGAAACAATAACACAAAGGCCTAAATTCTAGGCATCTAACAAATAGGAGGGACTACACTTTTTTCCACATGAAAGTGAGACGCATAGCAGGGCCCCCGCAGTACGCCTGTTCCCTATTCCCAACAATGGAACAAGAGCTTCGGGGGGGAAAGCAGAGGGGAGGGGGGAGGGTGGGGGGGAAGGAGAGACAGGGAACAGCTGGCTGTGCGAGGAGTAAGTTTCAAGGGGGTAGCAGTAGCAGCAAAGCATAGTCACGGGAGGGGGATAAAAAGAAAAGTGAGGTGATACTACCCGCTTTTCTTGGGTCTACTGAGATGGGAAGATTCTGTGAGGCGGTATCAGCGGCTGTCCGAGCAATTCACGTGAGTGGTATAGCGACTCCGCTTGTACGGTTGTTTGGTAGGGCTGCCGGGTTGCTTGCGGGATGCGGATGGGGTCGACGGTTGAGAGGAGGATCCGTCTTCAGAGTTGGTAAGGTCCATTCCTGCAGCAGCTGATTCCAAGTAACGATCCGCCTCATCTGGTGACGTAAAAGTAAGGTGTTCTCCGGTCCGGGTTTGAATGTGGAGGGTGGCTGGGTATTGCAGGGAAAATTTGACCTGGTCGCGGTGCAGGGTCGAGCAGATGGTCGAGAACGCTTTACGCTGTTTCATCACCTCGATAGAGTAGTCTGCAAAAAGCAAAAGTTTAGCCCCATCCAGCGAGAGGGAACGCGTGCGACGGAATGCCTGCATAATGGCGGTTTTGTCCGCATAGTTCAGATACTTTACAATGACGTGTCTGGGTTTGGCGCGATTCTCCGCGTATTGACCAAGGCGATGGGCACGTTCGACGGTGCAGGGTATGCGGAGCCCCAGTTGTTCAGGGATGATTTTAGCGCATATGTTAGCGAGCTGGCTGTTAGTAACTGACTCTGGCAGGCCAATAATGCGCATATTGTTCCTCCTGGAACGGTTCTCGAGGTCGTCCAACTTGCTCCAGAGTTCCCTATTTTCAGCAGTCAGTCGGGAAAGCAGTGCAGACTGAGCGGTGGAATCGTCTTCCAGGGAAGAAATTCTGTCCTTCGTTTGTGTAATCCTCTGGGCCTGAGACTGCAGTTCCAGGTAGAGCTGCTCAAGACCCCTTTGCACAGCAGCATCCACAGTGGCGGAGAGAGTGGGTCCCAGCAAGGCAACCACTTGATGAGCGATGTCCGCCGGGGATGCCGGGTCAACGGCCTGTGTGTCTGAGGCAGAGTCTAGGTGAGAAGAATCCCCTGAGCATGGCGCGGCCGCCATCTTGGCTGCACTTGAAGCCACGTCTACTGCGGGAGGCGCCGAGGATAAGACTCGGGCGTAGGATCGCTCCACAAAGCGATCCATCTGTGTCCCCATAGCATAGGGGAAGGATGGGGTTACCCCGAAGTTTTGAGCGGGCTCTGTTAGCTGATAATGGGAGGGTGGCGGCGGGAGCAGCGTCTCCTCACTCCTGTCTCATGTGGCGCCGGAACCGGAAGTCAAAATTACGTTTTTAAGGGTCTAGAAAAAACAATGTTTTTTTTTCAACCCGAGCATTAAAACGTCCTTGCATACACACGATTGTGAAAAAAAATTGCTCTAGAAAAGCGCAGTGACGTACAACAGGTACGACAGCACTATAAAGGTGAAGTTCCATGTGGATGGTGCCACCCTTTGGGCGGCTTTAGCTGGTTTTGTGTTAGTAAAAGACGATTTACACTTTTCTGTCTGTTACAGCGTGATGAATGTGCTTACTCCATTATGAATGGTAGTTTTACCAGAACGAGCTCTCCCGTCTCATAACTTGCTTCTGAGCATGCACAGTTTTTTCACGTCGTTAAAGCCCACACACGACCATTTTTTACAACCTGATAAACTTTAAAAACGTTGTGAAAAAATAGAGCATGTTTGAAAAAAAAATGTCCCCATTTTTTAGATCGTGAAAAATGCTCTGAAGCCCACACACGATCATTTTTAACGAAATTTAAAAAATAATGTAATTTTTTAGAACCCGAAAAACATCAGGACAGGGGTAAAACCTTTTATGTAATTAACATGACTTAAAATTAGATCTATTTATGTTGAATAGTTAGTAAGTAACTTATAGTATTAGGAGAACAGTTCTTCTTTGCTACAACCACATAAATGATTTCTTGGATTGTGAGTTATGCTGTTCTCAGGGAGTCGAGGTAGTGAGGTAATATTTTTTTTTTTTTTTAACAGAGATGTTTTATTGAAAGACAAAACAGCAGTACAGCATCACATGGAGATGAGAGCACAGTGAAATAGAAAAAAAAAAGCAGCAAACAACTTAAGAGATAACACCGAGATAACCCTAACCAGCACATATAGTAAAATGAAAAAAAAAAGACAAAAGCAATCAGTTTCCAATCCGAACCATAATGAACAATCCTCAGTTATACAGGTGTTTTACCCCCTCCAGGGATTCTGCATAGAGAGAGAACAGAGTGCCTAACAAAGGGGGGGAGGTAAGGGAATAGGCAGGAGCAGCTGTTATGTGATCAGGAGCATTGCATCAATTGGGCCACTGGCCACAGTCAACCCCTAGCATCAATCCACCCAGACCAGACTTTATCAAATTTTGCAGGGCACTGTCTACTCTCATAGGTGAGTTTGTAGAGAGGTAATACATTATTTACAGAGAGGGTCCAGGACTCCACAGTAGGCGGTGTCGTTGCTTTCCATTTAAGAAGAATTTCTCTCCTGGCATAGAACAGAGAGAAAGTGAGAAACAATTTAGTGTATTTGTATCCTTGAACCTCCTCCAAGTGACTCAGGAGAAGAACCAGGGGATCCAGAGGGACCTGGAGTCCAGACACTGCAGCCAGGACCTCAACCACATGACCCCAGTAAGGCTGAATCTCTGGACACGACCACACCATGTGCCAGAAAGAGCCCACCTCACCCCTACACGGTGGGCAAAGAGGGTCTCTTTGGGGGAATATCCAGGCTAATCTCTGTGGGGTAAAGAAGGCCCTGTGCAAAAACTTGATCTGAATAAACCTGTCCCTAGCTGCTATAAGTGACGGGATGAACCTGCACACACATTCCTCCCACTTCTCATCATCCAGGCCAGGTATGTCAGCCCTCCACCTCTCAAAGGTGCGTGTCAACCTAGAGTCATGAGCTACCATCAGATAGAGGTAAAGGGTGGAGAGAGGTCGCCCCATAGTATGTGAAACCAAGAGCCGCTCCACTGAGGCCAAATCCAGTGTTAGCCTTTCCGGAAACTGGGCCCCAAAAGCATGCAGAAGCTGCCAGTACCAGAAAGTCCATGTCGTTGGCAATGAGTATTGGGCTCTCATTACCTGGAAGGTCATAAGTCCACCATTTCTGACAATGTGTTTAAGGGTGGTTATCCCCCTACCAGCCCACACCGAGGGGTCGAGCAGGGAGTGAAAGTGAGGCAATAAAGGATTGCCCCACAATGGCATATGAGGGGAGATGTGGGAGGGCCTTGCATATACTTCCCTAGCGTCCTTCCAAGACCTAATCGTGGTCTTCATGGGGACTGTAACCAAAGGATTGGCCTGCGGACCCCTAAATGCAAGGATACTGAGGGCGGTGTACGAACCCAAAATAGCGGCCTCCAGCGTAACCGCCAGATTCTGTCTAGGTTGAGCGAACCACCACCGGACCGTGACCAAAAAGGCCGTCCAGTAATACACTTGGAAGTTGGAGAGCGCCAAGCCACCGCCGGAGAGGGGCAAACATGATGTTTCCTTCACAATCCTGGGAGACCTCCCGGCCCAAACAAAGGTCCCCAACTGACCCTCTAGCTTCCTAAAGAAATCACTGGGAAGATGAACCAGGGTATTCCTAAAAAAGCACCATCTTCAGCAGGTTGATCCTACCTACCGGGGTCAGTGGGAGCGAGCGCCACACCTTACATTTGGTGGTGACCTGCCGCATGAGAGGCTGGAGATTATAAGTCACAAAGTCCCCCAATGTTGCAGTGATCCTGATCCCAAGGTATTTGATTTCCTCCACCCATTTAAGCTGTGTCTGGAAGTTAGAATTAGTAAGGGAAGGGATGGAGCGAAAAGAGTTCCAACAGAGAATCCGCCAAATCGGTCAAATTGGGCTAGAGGTTTGCTGAGGACTGGTGCCAAAACCAAATTTAGTAAGGACTGGCCACAAGTACCTCCGGCGTCAAGGGAGGCCACCAGAGTCTGTCCCGCAGCGTCCGCCCTGGCTATTAGTGATGAGCGGAATACGCCATATTCGATTTCGCGATATTTCGCAAATATTTCGAAGAATATTCGCGAATATTCGTTAATATCGAATATTCGTGATATTTTATTAAAAAAAAAATAGCGAATTTTCGCCAATGCGAATTTTCGCCAATTTATAAAATATCACGAATATTCGATATTTACGAATATTCGCTATGTTTTATAAAAAGAAAAAAAAAATTGCGAAATGTCGCTATTACGAAATTTCGCTATTGCGAAATTCGCGAATGCGAAATTTCGCGATTGCGAATTTTATTGCGAATTTTATTGCGAAATTTGAAAAATACGAATATTCGAAATAGCGAATATTCGCCGCTATATTCGAGATATTCGCGAATACTCGAATATGCAATATTCGTAGCGAATATTCGCGAATATTCGCGTCTGTACCCCTGCCTGGCATGAAACCCGTTTGATCGAGGTGCACCAATACCGTAATAACTGTGTTCAACCTATTGGCCAGGACCTTAGCTAGCAACTTAGCGTTGACGTTAAAGAATGAAATGGGCCTATAGGAGGGGCACAGGGAGGGGTCCTTACTCGGCTTCGGGATAACTACGATAACTGCGTCACCCATGGATGGAGGGAGGGAATGCAATTGTTCAGCAGCCGCCAACATCTCCTGCAGCCTAACAGCTAAAACATCCAGGTATTGCTTGTAAAGCTCCACTGACAGACCATCAGGTACAGGTGTCTTGCCTGGTTGCATGACTTTAAGTGCTTTGAGTATTTTGTCCAGAGAGATAGGTCTGTCGAGACCTTCCCTGTATTTGTCAGTTAGGACAGGAACGTCAACCTCATCAAGGTAGGTAGCTAATTCGTCATCCCTTAAGGTCACCTGTGATGTGTATAGCCTTTGATAGTATGTGGCGAAGCAACGGTTTATCTCCTCCGAAGTGTAGAGGAGATCCCCGTTCGGTCTGAGAATATGAGGGAGGGCAATGCCACCAGAGCGTTCCCTAGAGAGCCAAGCGAGGAGCCTACCCGACCGCTCCCCCTGCTCAAATATACGTTGGGACTGAGCAAGCAGTTTTTTTGAGTCAGGGAAGTGCGAAGGGACATAACCTCTCTGGTCAGAGACTGCAGTCTGATGTAGTGTTGGGGGTCCTGTGATTGAACATAGAGTGTCTCCTGCACAGCAGCAGCATCTTCAGCCGCAACCAACGCAGAACGCCTCCCCCGCCTGACCCTGGCTATAATGGCCTGGTACTGACCCCTCGTAAAGGCCTTGAAAGCATCCCATACTACCATGAGGGGGGCCATGTCTGGATTAGTAGCCCAAAACCTCTCCAGTACTCCTGTAAATTGGGATTCCACATCTTGATCTGAGATCCAAAACCTTGAGAGTCTACAAAGCCTACTCGGAGATCCCGAATCACCCAATCCTGTCCATGCTCGGATCAGGGGCCATTTTGAAACTACCCAGCAGGATCATGTGATCTGAGGCAAAATCCACCAATATGGCCGTTATCTTGTTCAATAGTACCAGCGAAGCCGGGGGAGGCAGATACAAACCCACAATAGACCAGGTCTGAGACAGGATCCTGGCATTAATAACAATATATCTACAGCGCCAAGTCCAGGAGTTTGAAGGGCAGTGACTTATTAACCAGAACGCTCACCCCTCTAGCAAACTCTAGCAAAGGTGGAATAGGTAGAGTGGTAGTGGCTGCCCACCCAGGGTTTTTTAAGAGCCAAGGTTCTACTACTGACAAGGTGGGTTTCTTGAAGAATGCATATGTGTGGACTGTGTGTCCTGATAAATTGGAACACCAGTGACCTCTTAACTGGAGAATTGAGGCCCCTGGTGTTCCAGGACATAATAAAAACATAATAAAAACTGGGCAAAATAACCCCCCCCCCACCCTGCTCGTTCCACTAAAACCAGAAAGAGCTTCCATTCCCCAATCCCAAACCAGCATGCTGGCTGCAAATGGGGTGGGTGTGCAAGCGGCGAGCTGGAGCCCACTGGTCCTAGTCCAGGGGGTGTCCGCTTAAGCTTGATGCCTCTCTGCTCCTGGCTTCTCCACTGAGCATTGGAAGCAAGTGGGGCAGGATAATAACAGGGTCAGGTCAAGGGGTCAGAAGTCATTCTCCATGCCCCACTGCAAGGGTAATGTCATCCAATAGGTGTGCACAGCCTCTGTACAGCAGGCAGTGGATGCAGAAAGCAAACAGCAGAAAGAAGCAACTTAAGGTGTTTTCCTGAACTGGTCAGGGGCTCAAAAAACGTATGTTACGACAACAAGAAAAAATAGTAATACAAGTCAACAAAAATAGAAAGTGCTCTCCCCTGAGTGAAACTCCCATGAAATAGGGTTCCAGAAGAAAGCCAGAGCCCCCCCACAGCCCCACAGATATTACCCAACGTTAAGGATCCCCGACCCCAATGTACCGTTCCAAGGGGGGAGCAGTAGAGGACTGCTGCAAGGAGAAATTGGAGAGGAGACATCCGGAGAAAAGCAACAGGCCAACAGAACAGAACAGGCCTCCATCTCTGAGAGTATCAGAAGGTATCATAATGAGAGTTACTCACATATCCCCAGGTCAGCGATGCAGTGGTAAAAAATCAAGCCAGTCGGAGGCCTCTCTAGGCGTGTTGAAGAAGCGGAGGGATTGGACCTGGAGCCTGGCCGGAAAAAGGACACTGTTTTTGATATTGCGGGCTCTCAGCGCTCCCTTGACCTGATCGAAGGACTTGCGTTGCCTTTGGGTTTTGACGGAATAGTCCGGAATTATCATCAACCTGGAGTTTTGATAGTGGATCTCCCCAGGTGCCTGGAATCGCGGAGGACCTCATCCCTGTCCCGGAAGTTCAGCATGCAAAGTATGAAGGCCTTTGGGGGGGCCCCCAGGGGGCCCAGCTTGGGGGGACCCGGTGTGCCCTCTCAGCAGTGTAATGGGGAGAGAAGCGTGCGTCAGGGAGGAGGGAGCGCAGCATGGCTTCAATAAAGGCTGTCGGATCTCTGCCCTCAACCCCCTCTGGGAGGCCAATGATACGGAGGTTGTTCCTCCTGTTTCTGTTCTCGGCGTCCTCCGCCCTAAACTCCAAAGCCTTCACTTTAGTATGGAGTGTTCCATGGAATCGTCCTCCAGCAGCCCAATGCGCTGCTCCGTTTCCGTGACCCGGGACCGGAGTTTGTCCATATCTTGTCGGATGAGGCCCACATCCAGCTTCACCACCTAAATCTTGGCCCTCAAAGTGCTAAAGTGGACTGACATGTCGCTATGGCTGCCATCACCTCTGGCAGCCAGGATGGCCTGGGGTCAGGAGGGTCCGTAGGCGGCTGGAAGGCCATGCGTGAGGAGCGAGTGGCTCCACGTGGAGGGCCGGAGATGGCAGAGTTTCCTCTGGCAGCGGGGGGAATTTCAGCTTCTTACTAGTGATGAGCGGAATACGCCATATTCGATTTTGCGATATTTCGCGAATATTTCGAAGAATATTCGCGAATATTCGTTAATATCGAATATTCGTGATATTTTATAAAAAAAAAAAAAAATTGCGAAATTTCGCTCTTTTTTTTGGATTAAAAATATCACGAATATTCGATATTTACGAATATTCGCTATATTTTATAAAAAATAAAAAAATTGTGAACATTTCTCTAATGCGAATTTTCGCTAGTGCGAATGCGAAAAAATACGAAATACGAAATACGAAAATACGAATATTCGAAATAGCGAATATTCGCCGCGATATTCGAGTTATTCGCGAATACTCGAATATGCAATATTCGTAGCGAATATTCGCAATGCGAATATTCGTGAGCAACACTACTTCTTACCCCTACCGGACCGTGCACGGGGAGTCCCCCGCCGCATCCAGGTGACAGCAGACCGGGAAACAAGAGGCTGTGGACTGCGGGATCGGGTAAGCAGAAGGAAGCCACTGGAGCTCACGGAGGATGCGACTGCTCACGTCGCCATCTTGGACACGCCCCCGTGAGGTAATAAGAAAATTAAAAAGTGTACTACAGTGCTAATTAAATAATTAATCCTAGGAACACCAAATAAAAAGCCAAATAACACAGCTGCTATCCATGTGATACCAAATCAAACAGTGAGAAAAATATTATATAATAAGATGCGCTAATATTAACTTATAGGTGTAAATCATACAAACAAACAAATCAGGGAGAAACAGTCTCCATATGTGTTAGAATTCATGTGATTAGTCCTTAATCAGGTGCACAGTGAAGGCAGCAGCACGGATTCCATAGAGGAAAGAAACATAACATAACATGAACGATGCCCTCCTTCACTAAGAGTGTGGATCCCAGTCCTTCAAACTGTGAATCAGGTGATCAGGCACTCGTATGCGGATGGATATGAAAAAAAGGAAAAAGAAAACCTCATTGCACAAACATCAGATAACAGGCGGATAATGCGATCCAAAAACATCAACAGATGCACTCACGAATCCCCGCTTAGTACAAGCATGAAACGCCACTCAGTGTGCTGTCTCCTCAACTCGATCCGATAGACTCGGATTCGATCGTAGGCTCCTCCCTACGCGTTACGTCACGGGCACGCGACTTATTTATGGGTTACCCGTGAGGTAATAGTTGTCATTCAATTTTGCAGTAGAATAAGAATTGCTATATAAAAATAAAAATCTTAAAAACAAAATTAAGAACTAATATAAGATCTATAAGACAAGAGGGGGAGAGGGAAAGGGGAGGGAGGGAGGGAAGAGGGAAGGAAATTGTATCGAAGATTAGTGACCACTCCCAGAGAATTCATAGAAGAAATATCAGGCAAGTATACCTTTTAATTTACCCGGTAGACATCAGAGGGGTGTGTGTGTATTTTGTCCAAGGTTCCCATATGGCTTCAAATTTCTCATTTTTGTCAAGTAGGATAATGACTATCTTCTCTTGGGTCATTATCCACAAAAAATTATTTTGTCCATGTTGAAGGAGACCGATGGTGCTTTCCAGGCATTGGCTATGGTCACTTTTGCTCCCGTAAGGATGAAAAAAATAGACATTGAGTATTTTTGGAAGCAGATGTGACCTGAAAGTTTAAAAGGGCCAGATGGGGAGATTGTTGGATAGGATATCTAGTTACTTTACAGATCATAGTAAAAATGTGTTCCAAAAGTTTCTGAGTCTAGGACATTCCCACCATACATGAACCATGTTGCCAATAAGATTACAACCTCAGAAGCAAATGGGAGAGGAGTAGTGTTGCTCACGAATATTCGCATTGCGAATATTCGCTACGAATATTGCATATTCGAGTATTCGCGAATAACACGAATATCGCGGCGAATATTCGCTATTTCGAATATTCGAATGTTTTCAATTTTTTTTTTAGAACAGATCACATCCTAGAGATCCCCATCGACGTCTAAAAGCATTGCTGGTATGATTAGAGACCTTGGGCCGAGTAGCTGCAGCGCTCATTTTATATTGCCGAAAAATCGCAATGCGATTATTCGGCAATAGCGATATCGCGCGATTATTTTATATTGTAATATATCACGAATATTCTGAGCCAATCAGAGTGCTCCATTCCGGATTTCTCGAATATTCGCAATTATTTTATATTGTAATATATCACGAATATTCTGAGCCAATCAGAGTGCTCCATTCCGCATTTCTCGAATATTCGCAATTATTTTATATTGTAATATATCACGAATATTCTGAGCCAATCAGAGTGCTCCATTCCGCATTTCTCGAATATTCGCAATTATTTTATATTGTAATATATCACGAATATTCTGAGCCAATCAGAG
Source organism: Rana kukunoris (assembly GCA_029574335.1). Taxonomy (NCBI): domain Eukaryota; kingdom Metazoa; phylum Chordata; class Amphibia; order Anura; family Ranidae; genus Rana; species Rana kukunoris. Next base: position 214,005,107 of record CM056053.1, on the reverse strand, counting down.
TGCTCCTTCCGCATTTCTCGAATATTCGCAATTATTGTGTATTGTAATATATCACAAATATTCTGAGCCAATCAGAGTGCTCCTTCCGCATTTGCCGAATATTCGCAATTATTGTGTATTGTAATATATCACAAATATTCTGAGGCAATCAGAGTGCTCCTTCCGCATTTCTCGAATATTCGCAATTATTTTGTATTGTAAAATATCACGAATATTCTGAGCCAATCAGAGTGCTCCTTCCGCATTTCTCGAATATTCGCAATTATTTTGTATTGTAAAATATCACGAATATTCTGAGCCAATCAGAGTGCTCCATTCCGCATTTCTCGAAATTTCGCATTCGCATTCGCATTCGCAATAGCGAAAATTCGCAATAATTTCTTTTCCAAAAAATATCACGAATATTCGTATTTAGCGAATATATCTCGAATATTCGACTATATATTCGAGATATATCGCGAAATCGAATATGGCATATTCTGCTCAACACTAGAGAGGAGTACGGTTATATCTGATTTATTTTAGATGGAACCATGTACCATCTGGTTATAACTTTTAAGTTAGCTTCTATTAGGGAGATATTAAGTATGGGCATGTTTTCTGCCAGGCCTCTAAACTCTAAACTTGATAGGCCCCTCTCCCAGGCTAACATGCATGTGGTTTTTAGCTGCATTGCTGAGAGTGATCTGTAAATCACTGAGATTCCCACTCTCTGGTCCATAGCCTGTCCACACCACAATTCTTAGTCCGCAAAAGGTTGGGGGAGTAGGTTTGGTAGTCCAAATTTTATGTAGGAAGTTATAAATTTGTGAGAATCTAAAGTTTTCCATGTTGGGCATGTCTAAATTATTGACACAGTGTGATTTAGTTATAGGGCCTCCTGGTAGAAAGTAATGGCCGATTCTATAAAGCCCCTTATTTAGTCACCATTTGAATGCTCTAATATCCAGTCCCGGAGGAAACAGGGGATTGTGGAAGATGGGTGATAGTGGTCTGATAAGGGAAACTATTTGTGAGTGGTTTCTAAGTGAATCCCAAAAGGTGAAAGAGTGTGAGAGGGTTGGTGTCAAAATAGGGGGACGTGCCTTAACAGGACACCACAATAGATAGTCAAGGGTATGGTTCAGAGTAGCTTGTCTTTTCATATGTATCCAGTCTGTGTGGGCTGTACGGGAATAAATCATTGAGAGTTGGGTTAATTGAGCTGCTTGGTAGTACCAAAGCAGGTTAGGAATCCCCAGGCCGCCATTGTTTTTGGCGCTAAACATATTTTTTTAGAGAGCTTGTGGCTTTTTGGACCCCAAATGAATTTAATAATTTTTGATTGTAATCGTTATAGCTGAGATTTTATTATAGGGATAGGAAAGGCTCTAAAAATAATATAAAATTAGTGGAAGTAGTACCATCTTTATTGAATTTATTCTTCTAAGCCAGGGCAAATCCTAATGGGCCCATTCATTTAAGTCCTCAGTTATTTTTTTTAAAGAAAGGAGGGTAATTTTTTTGATATAGATTCTCTATTTTGGCAGTGAGTGTTATTCCTAGATATGGAATTTCTGAGTCTCTCCATTCAAATTTGAAACTGAGACATTTAAGGCCAAGGATTTTGAGAAATTCACATGTAGCCCAGAAATGTGGCTAAAGTCATCTAAGAGACAACAAATGTTAGGGATAGAAATTATAGGGAAAGTGACAAATAAAAGTATGCCATCCGCATAAAATGTGCACTTGTGTTGTTGTTGTGGTCTGCATTTCACCCCTTGGATATTGGGGTGTTCCCTGATTGCTATAGCTAAAGTCTCTATCGCAATAGCGAATAATAGTGGGGAAAGTGGGCAGCCTTGCCTGGTTTCTCTTAAAATTGGAATGGATTGAGAGTAAAATCCTTGCAATCAAATTTGGGCTACAGGAGAAGAGTAAAGTGCTTCTATAATGTTGAGGAAGGATTGGTCAAAGCCCCATCATTTCAGAATGGCAAACATGTAAGGGCAAGATAAAGATCGAGCGATAATACAAAACCTTCCTGACATGTACCTCCATCTCATTCAGATCTGAGAAGGGAGATAACATTAATAGCCTGTCTGATTTGGTCGGGGCCCTGCCTGCTAGGTATAAAGCCTACTTGATCTTTATTAATATAAAGGCTAATGAATGAGGATATACGATCTGCAAGGATTTTAGTTAAAATCTTAAGGTCATTATTGATCAGGGATATATGGTGATAATTACATACTAAGCTGGGATATTTGCCAGGATATGTACAGTATGCAGCGTTTATAGATTTTTCAAGTGGAGAACCTAGTCTGAGGTTATTAAAGAATCGGACCAGGTATGGGGCTAAAATTTTAGAGAAATTCTTATAATATGGGACTGAGAAGCCTTCTGGTCCCGTAGTGGAGTGTATTTTTTAAATGTCTTTATGACTTGTAAAATTTATTTTGTCGTAATCTCATCTTCTAGTAGAACTTTGTGGTGTGTTTTTAATTTAGGGATGTTAATTGCATCCAAACATTGGTTAAAGTCAGGGGGTTTGTTTATCTCGGGTGTGCTATATAGTTTTTGGAAGAATTCCTGGAACATTCCCAGAATTCAGAGAGAGTGTTCCCCCTGCTATTTGCATTTTAGGAAGGTCGTGTGTGCGGGTTATGGGGGATAATTTTGTTGTTAACATTTAGAAATTAGCTATACACCACCCCCCCCCACCCCGTTTAGCTCGCACCAGAACCTACGAACAGACCAAAAGTTTGTGTGAACTTAAGAACCCTGTTAAAGTCTATGGGACTTGAACGTTTGAAATCTAAAGTGCTATTTTAAAGGCTAATATGCAAGTTGTTGTCTAAAAAAGTGTTTAAGGTCCTGCCCCAGGGGACATGTATCAATGCAAAAAAAAAAGTTTTAAAAAACTTAAGTTTTTACAGGAGCAGTGATTTTAATAATGCTTAAAGTGAAACAATAAAAGTGAAATATTTTGTATTTTAAATTTTGTACCTGGGGGTGTATAGTATTCCTGTGAAGTAGCGCTTGTTTCCCGTGCTTAGAACTGTCCCTGCACAAAAAGTCATGTTGATGTGGACAAAGGCCTCATCCCCACAACCCTTGCCCGGTGGTTGTGGGGGTCTGTGGGCGGGGGGCTTATCAGAATCTGGAAGACCCCTTTAACAAAGGGGACCCCCAGATCCCGCCCCCCATGTGAATTGGTAATGGGGTACATTGTACCTCTACCATTTCACAAAGAAAGTGTAACAATTGTTACAATTGTAAAACGCTGCTTGGAAAGTCCTTTATTAAAAAAATAAAATATAAAAAAGATTCCAGCGGTGGTAATCCACTCTCGGTCTCCGATCCAATGCTGTTGGTATCCTGCGATGGGTGATGTCCTCTCTGGGGTACATTGATGAGAAGATTCCTCTTCATCCAGGTCCAGGATCCAGCGATGAGATGTCCATCCAGCGCATGCCTTATCTGTCTCCACCGGAGACAGCCTGGGAATGACACGGCTTCAGCCAGTGACAGCTCTTATGTAGGTGAGGGCGGGGCCACCCGTCATCTCCCCCTGTCCCCCTCTGATGCAAGGAAAAGCCCAGGCTTTCCCAGTGATGTGACGGGTGACCCTGCCCCCTCTGATGTAACGGCAAGCCTGCGCTACATCAGAGGGGGACGGGTTCACTCGCATGTCACTTGCATTTACATAAGATCTGTCACTGGCTGAAGCTGTGTGATTCCCGGGCTGTCTCCTGTGGAGACAGGTGATGCATGCGCTGGATGGATCTCATTACTGGATCCTGGACCTGGATGAAGAGGAGATCTTCTCATCAATGGACCCCGGAGAAGAGATCACCCATCACAGGATACCGACAGCATTGGAGTGGAGACCGAGAGTGGATTACCACTGCTGGTATTTTATTTTATTTTTTTAATAAAGGACTTTCCCAATGGTTTCTGTTGTTTTTTTTTTTAATTGTTACACTTTCTTTGTGAAATGGTAGAGGTACAATGTATCCCATTACCAATTCACATGGGGGGGCCAAGATCTGGGGTCCTCTTTGTTAAAGGGGTCTTCCAGATTGCGATAAGCCGCCCACCCGCAGACATCCACAACTATCATACAAGGGTTGTGGGGATGAGGCCCTTCAGACCCCCAAAGCATCCTCCCAATGTTGAGGGCATGTGGCCTGGTAAGGTTCAGGAGGGGGCGGCGCTGTCATGGATCTGCCACTTAAGGGTTAATGGTGATTGACAACAGGCTGCCCTATTTAAACACCTCAGCAGCACAGCGTCTTCGGTGCCTGATCTGCAGTTCATACCTGTTCCCGTTACTTCCTGTGATCTGATCTGTTTCCTGTGTTTGACCCGGCTTGTTTGACTATGATTGCTCTCTGTTATCCTGATCCCGGCCTGCCTTGTGACCACTCTCAGCTCTACCCTGCTTGATATCCTGTTGACAAACTTTGCCTGTATCCTGACCATGCTATGCCTGTCGTCAATGCCTACATCTGATCGTCTGTTACCAAACCCGGCTTGTCTGACTACGCATTCAGTGTCTCCCCAGCCCTGCATCTACCATCCTGCTTCCTGTTTCCTGCTTCACCAGCTGGACTTACAAGAACAAGATGAACCAGGCACCCATACACGCCAGGCTCTTGCGACCACTGTTGCAACATCGGTGGCCCTTGAGCCGGGGTTGTAGGAGAAGGCCTTCCCACTGCACGTCAGGCTCATCCGGCAGGTACGTAACAGGCGCTCTCTCGTCCCCCCTCTTTTCCTGTGGCCTGCCAGGTTGCGTGCTCAGATAAAGGTGTGGATTTTTGGGGGGAACTTCACGCCATTTAAAAAAAAATGGGGTGGAGTTCCCCTTAAAATCCACATAATTTTTTTTTTAATTTGACGTGGGGTTCCCCTTAATATCCATACCAGACCTGAAGTGCCTGGTATTTGAATTTGGGGGGACACAAGGGACATAGTCGTTAAACCACACTACTTCACCGTTAAGGAAGAAATTATGCAGAAGGCACGTTCCATGAGGCAACTACAATTCCAAGGACATGCTATTCAAATCTTTGCAGATCTTATACCTGCAAGTGATTTTAAATTACTTTTTTTTCCTTCAGAAATTACACTTTGTGCAGGGCCAGTTCTAAGCACGGGAAACAAGCGCTGCTTTACAGGCACACTATCCCACCCCCCTAGGTACGAAATTTTATATTTCACTTTTATTGTTTCACTTTAAGTATTATTAAAATCACTGCTCCCGAAAAAACGTCAGTTTAAAAAAAAAATGCATTAATCCATGTCCTCTGGGGCAGGACCCAGTTCCCCAAACACTTTTTATGACAATAACTTGAATATTAGCCTTTAAAATTAACACCTAAGATTTCTCCCATAGACTTTTACAGGGTGTTCCGCGGCTTTTCATATTTTCTGCGAACACCCCAAATTGTTTGCTGTAGGCCGAACAGGCGATGTTCGAGTCGAACATGAGTTTGACTCGAACTCGAAGCTCATCCCTACTAACATTGCGTTTGGTTTGTCTTATTGGAAGTAAAATCTGGCACCAGTCCAACGTAGATGTTTTTCTGCATTAGAGGTGAGAGACATATTAAGTGCTGTACGAGCTGAATCAATTTGTAACATGGGAAACATTATAGGAATGTGTTTCTGTTCTTTATACAGAGAGAGAAATTCCTTTTCCAGTTTATCTATCTCCAGGCATCTGGCACGGTTAATTTGGATGGACATTTCAATTATTTTCCTCTAATTGTGGCTTTATGTGCTGTCCATAGATTTGTTGGAGAAGCATCTTCTGTGTCATTAAGGGTGAAATATTCTTTAATGGCCTTTTCTATTTCTGATTTAACCACATACCTACCGCCTCACGCATTTATACGTCGGCAGAATGGCAGTGACAGGCAAAAGGACATATATATATGTCCTCTTTAAGAAATGGCATTGTGGATGCGCGTGCGCCGCAAGCTCGGTGACTCTGACCACAGGTCCCGTGGACTCAATGTCTGGGGGCATACCCGCGATTGTGTCACGATGAGGAAAAAGGGGGAAATGCTTATGTAAACATAATTTCCCCAGTCTTCCTAGTGACAGGACAGTGTACACAGCTTCCTGTAATCAAAGTATGGTGGTGTGCATCGGGATTAGCCATCTCACTTCACAAGATGTAAATATCCTTGGTTCCTCAGATGTAAATATCCCTGGTTCCTGCATTTGACGGGCGGGAATGATGCATCGCATGTACCATGAGGGAGGAAATGGGGAATGGTCACTAGAAGAGAAAGGGGTTTAGTTTCACAGGAAGGGTCAGATAACAAACATATACAAACAGTAGGAAAATGGGGGATCCAAAACATTCCCTGTAGGCTGGGGGGACAGTTTCCCTCCAGGTCTAAAAGGTGGAAAAGTTAGAAGAATTTGTGTCACCTCTGCTAGAGAGGAGACTAACCTGTCTCAGAGTGAGTCGAAGCTCAAAGATGATAAACAGGTGGAGGTACATGAGTACCACTCCGGCTTTTGGCCGTTCTTCGGTTAGTGTTAAGATAAAGGGGATACATTTGTGGAAAAAAAGATAAAGGGGATTAGAAATCCCCTTAGGAGAATGGATACACCATGTAGTGAATATTTCAGTGTAGGGCCCAATCAATGCTGTCAAACTAGAAATAAACCCTAACGGGTTAACATAAGAGCAAAATATAGTTTAGAATAACAGGGATTAACCTATTTAAACAGAAGTATAATGTAAACTCAATGAGACCCTAAGGTCCCAAGATAGTTGATTATTAAAACAAGTATTCCACCAACTTTTTTTAGAGTATGCAGCAGTCCAGTTTGACCTGTTTTTTTTTAAAACAAAATATTTTGTACCGTGTTAATCAGGGGGGTCAGCCCTCTTTTGATTTCTTAGATTTGACTGTGTTCCAAAGTGGGGTCAGAGGACTTGTGGGAAATTGGCGTTTGGTAGCATTAGTAGTGGAGCCTGGAGGATGAGACCGAGTTGTAAGAAGAGTCGCTCTCCTTCCTGGAATGTCACAAAGGTGAATGGCTTGTTCTTGTAGAGGAATTTCAAACCAAATGGAAAAAGCCACCAATACTTAATATCATGTTGAGTTAGGATTGTTAGTAGTGGTTGAAGGTTCTACTTTTTTTAATTGTTATTGGTGAAAGATCCACAAAGATTTGAATAGCATATCCTTGGAATTGTAGTTGCTTCATGGAACGTGCCTTCTGCATAATTTCTTCCTTAACTGCAAAGTAGTGTGGTTTAATGACTATGTCCCTTGGAAGACCATCTTTTCTTGGTGGACCGAGGGTTCTATGGGCTCGGTCAAGTTCCAATCTATTTTGACAAATTTCCAGGATAAGGTCTTTGATGAAGGATCTTACCACTTCCGGGGTATCTTTGAATGTTTCAGGGATGCCCCTAATCCTGAAATTGTAACGTCTATTCCCGTTTGCCAGATCATCCAATTTGGTCAGGGCGGTCTCCAATTGGGATTGGAGGTCCTGGATATGATCGGCATTCTGGGTGGTTTTGGAAAAAGTGGAAACCAGTTTATGTTCAATTGCCTGCATGTGCACACGAAGGTTCTGGAAGTCGCCTTTAATGTCATTAGTAATTTTGTTTGCTATATTGACGAGGCCACGATCCAATAGGTCCGCAAGTTTACTGAACATTTCAGTGAACCCCGCAGGTTGATCGGGGGACATGTTCAGTTAAGGTTGAATCCGAGAAGGAGCCATGTTGTCTGGTGTCAGGGGGAGAGCATCATCGCTTCCATGGTGTGTCCAATAAGGGACCCTGTGGAAGCTGATGAGATTTGACCAGAAATGGGATTATTCAGTAAAGACCCCAGGTGTTGAGTAGGTGCAGGGGAGTCTGGGAGTAGGCCAAAACCCGGGGAGTGTAGATCAGCTGGTGAAATTATCTCAGGTAAAGCTTCCATATAGTTCTGTTAAGTAATATTTCCGCTCACTGTGAATTGTGACTTGTGACATTAGGCAGGAAAGGGTGATGTCTGTCCTCTGTCAGTGTGAGAGGGTGTCTGGGGGGCTATACCCGCTGTTAAATATCACCTCGTTGACTGGCAATGGACCCTGCAAAATGGGAGAAACTTCCTTTTATTTGTGAGCTAGCTGAGGAGAATATTACCACATCCACTGTCTCTGGTTATTTGCGTCTGTAAAATGGGGAAGGTTATCTCCTGTCAGTGGGCTGTTGGGCTTTGGGAGCTGGCTGAGCAGAATATTACCTTATCTACTGTCTCTGGTTATTTGCCTCTGTAAAATGGGGAAGGTTATCTCCTGTCAGCGGGCTTTTGGGCTCTGAGAACTGGCTAAGGAGATCTGTGCTTAGATCATTGTTTGAAGCACAGTCCGGGTGCCTGTTTGGAGTAGAGAAATCCCCCTGCCTGTGCCTGTGGATAGAGAGGCTTAAGCTGCCGGAGTAGGACAGAGCTCCTCAGAGCCTCCACGCATGTGCCTCCTGAAGATGGGATTTAAGGGCCTTTATGTGGTCCTTTTAAGTTCAAAATTTGGGTGGGAAGACATGGCCCCTAGAAAGCCTGGCCAGAAGTGTACCCACGTTTTTACCAGGCTTATAAAACATTAAGTCAGTATAACAGCGTTTACAGAGTTCAAGTTCTGCCCACAGGTCAAATTGATGTTTCTCAGCATGCCATAAGGACCTTTGTTCAGGGATGTTGTGAAGGAAATGGGATGTACTTATCTGACCTCTCAGAAAAGCCTTTCCTGCTTCCCAGAAAAGGTTAGGGTCAGCTTTATGGGGAGAGTTGGGAAGGTCGCAGAAGGACTGGTCTCTGATTACAAAATGCAATCCCAATGGGATCTACCCTCCATGTTGTTGGTTATCACATTGAAATCTCCCCCAATCAGGTGTGGAATATGGGAAGTCTGTGTTAGTTCACTGGTAACAGAATTAAAATATTCCTTTATAGGGGAATTTGGGGCATATACATTAGTAATATTGAAGACGTGGTAAGCCATCCTGAGCTTGAAAGTAAGTAGATGACCCTACTCATCTGAGATAATTTCTCAAGGGAGTTGTTTGTGGATTAATAGTAGGGATGAGCCCTATGTTCGAGTCGAAAGTAAGTTCGACTCGAACATTGGGTGTTCGCCTGTTCACCAAATAGTGAACAATTTGGGGTGTTCGTGGCACATTCGAAAGCCATGGAACACCCTTTAAAAGTATTTGGGAGAAATCAAAAGTGCTCATTTTAAAGGTTAATATGCAAGCTATTGTCATAAAAAGTGTTTGGAGACCTGGGTCCGGCCCCAGGGGACATGTATCAATGCAAAAAAAATCTAAATATACGTTTTTTTTGGACCAGTGATTTTTTAATAATGATTAAAGTGAACCATATAAAAGTGAAATATTCCTTTAAATTTCGTACTTGGGGGGTTTCTATAGTATGCCTGTAAAGTGGTTAGTGCCTGTGTTTAGATTAATCCCTGCACAAAATGACATTCCTAAAAGGAAAAAATGTAAAACTACTCGCGGCAGAGCGCCCCCCCTCCTGAACCATACCAGGCCACCTGCCCTCAACATAGGGAGGATGCTTTGGGGGTCTAAGATCCCCAAAAAACCCTGTCCCCATGTTGTGGTTGTGGGGGTCTGCAGGCGGACCCCCAGTACCCTGTTACTGAATTGGTAACATGGTACATTAAAGTCCTTTATTAAAAAAATAAAAATAAAATTTCAGCAATGTAATCCATTCTCGACCTGGGATAAGAAAAAAAAGGTGCCACGATCCCATTCCGCCTCCATGGGAGGAGTCTACCGAATACCGCTACACCCGTCATGACAGCTCTTAAATAGCTGAGGGCATTGCCACTCATAACGTGTGCGGGCGACCCCGCCCCCTTGATGCAATGGGGGTTTCCGGCGGTCGGTTTCCTTGTGGCATCGCGGGTGACCCCGCCCCCTCTGACACCACAGGAAACAGGAGCCGCTCTTATCAAGGAATCGGTCCTTAACCACTGCCCTTCTGCTCTATATTCAAATGACGGTTACAGCACGGACCTTATAGTGGAGGTCCACACAAAAGTGGAACATCCGCTGTCTGGATTCCTCCCCCCTCCGGTGTCACATTTGGCACCTTTCAGAGGAAAGAGGGTGCAGATACCTGTATAATACAGGTATTTGTACCCACTTCCGGGCATAGATAGCCACAGAATTTGCGGGTATCTATGCCACTTCCCGGTAACACAGGTCCCAGAAAACAGCAGGGACCATTCGGATTGTGCAGCGTGACTTGCGCATGTGCAGTCGGGAACTAGGAAGTGAAGCCACTACACAGCAGAAAAAAAAAGATTACTGGCTTTTGCCAAAGGGGGCAGTGGTCCCAATGAGTGTGAGACATCACCAAAGTATCTGTGCCCACCAGTGCCACCTGCGCCAGTGCCCACCAGTGAAACCTACCACTGCCCACCTGTGCCACCTATCAATGCCCCCCTGTGCCACCTATTAATTCCCATCAGTGCTGCCAATCAATGCCCCTCAGTGCCTTATCATCAGTGACACCTATCAGTGCTGCCTATCATTGTCACCTAGCAGTGCTCATCAGTGCCCATTAGTGCCACCCATCAGTGCCCATCAGAGCCACCTATCAGGGCCCTTCAGTGCTGCCCATCAGTGCCCTTCAGTGCTTCTCATAATTGCCACCCATCAGTGCCACCTCTCAGTACTCATTAGTGACCATCAGTGCCGCCTAAACAGTGCCCACCAGTGCTACCTATCAGTGTTGCCTTATCGGTCCAGCCTATCAGTGCCCATCAGTGTAGCCTCATCAGCGCACATCAATGAAGGAGAAAAATGACCTGTTTGCAAAACTTATAACACTCTGTTTTGTTTTGATTTTTTCTGTTTTTTTTTTTTTTGCAAAAAAAAAACAGTTTAAATATCACTAAAATAAAGCTCTATTTGTGGGAAAAAAATTATAAAAAATGTATTTGGGTACAGTGTTGCATGACTGTGTGCAACTGTCATTCAAAGGGTGACGTGCTGAAAGCTGAAAATTGGTCTTGGCAGGGAGGGTGCTTAAGTGTCCAGTAAGCAAGTGGTTAAATACAGTCTATAGTAATTTGAATACCTAGATATTTAAATGAATCCACTATCTTTAACAAGGGAAATTGCTCCACATTCCCCTGTATATCATGTCTGAGGCCCCATACACACGAGGAGATATATCTGATGAAAACGGTCCGACGGACCGCTTTCATCGGACATGTCTCCTGGGAGATTTTGGTTTGATCTGTGTACACACGATCAAACCAAAATCCCCGCGGACAGACAGTGCGGTGACATGGCGGTGACATTGACGCTGTCATGTCACCAAACCAGGAAGTAAAATACTTTCACGCATGCGTCGAATCCATTCGACGCATGCGGGAGATTTCGGTCTGCTGGTTAGGCATACTAACCAGTGGACATATCCGACAGATAGCTTTCCAGCAGACAAGTTTTAAAGCATGCTTTAAAACTTTTGTCTGCTGGAAACCTGTCTGCTAGCCCGTACAGACGATCAAATCTGTCCGCTGAAACTGGTCTGCGGACCAGTTTCAGCAGATATATTCGATCGTGTGTACGAGGCCTAAGAGGCATTAAAACAGATTTCTGCCAATTGTTTTTTAATACTGAATATTTCCCAAACGTATTTATTGGTTTTATTGCTTCTGTTAAGGAGTTTTGCGTGTCTCCCATATACAGTATTATATCATCCACATAAAGAGCAATGACCTACTTCCTATTTCCCATTACTATTCCTTTATATTCCTCTGATTTTCTAAACCTCAAAGCAAGCATCTCTATTGCTATAGCAAAAAGATGGGGAGATAGAGGACATCCCTGTCTTATCCCTCCTCTCTAATCTTATCGTGGATGACATTAATTCATTCACCAAAAGAGTTGAATGAGATTGACTATAGATTATGGCCCAGATTCACAAAGCACTTACGCCAATGTAAGTTCCAATTTGCGCCGGTAAGTGCAAATGTGCGCCGGCGTATCTGTGCGCCAGACCCACAAACCAACATATGCCTAAAAACTGGCCACCCTACGCCAACGTAGCTTACTTACCCCGGCGTAACGTGGGCTCATTTTTCGTCTGGACGCATGTTGCTGCTCCCATTGATTAGGCATTCAAATATGCAAATGAGGGAAATACGGCGATTCACGTACGTACGTACGTACGTACGTACGTGCGCCCGACGCATGCTACGCGAGGTGCGCGAAAGTTGTACGTCCGGCGTAAAGTTATTCCCCATAGATGAGGCGCAACCCAGCAACAGACATGCGAAGGTCTGCACCAGGGAACACAGGCCGGCGTATTGGGCGTACGTTACGTTCACGGCATACAGGGTTATCCGGCGTAGCTTAGACAGTTGTGCCGGCGTGGTTTTGAGCATGCGCATAAGTGTGCTGTTTCATGCGTCCATGTCATGGCAACATCACGGCGCATGCGCAGTTCATGATACGCCAGGCGTAAAACACTGCACCATGCTCGGACCATCATTTGCATGGGTCACGCCCACTTCCACCTACGCCGCCCTGCGCCTTTGAAAAATACGCCTTGCCGACGCAGTGTTGGGAGCAATAGCTTGCTGAATGCAGTGCATGCCTCTCCACGCTGCGTCAGCGTGGCATAAGGCGGTTGTGCTAAGGCGGCGCAATGTGCGCCCAACTCTCTGTGAATCTGGGCCTATGGCTATCCATTTTCTAAATGTCTCTGAAACCAAACTGTTCCACTGATTTCTGTAAATATAACCATTCAATAGAGTTAAATGCCCTGGCCATATCCTAAGATTTCAGGGCACTCGACTCTGGTATGTATTGCTTCATTTGTGCCATCAGGTTCTTCTGTTATTAATTGACATTGACTTTCCTGGCATAAAGCCAGTTTAATTGCTTTGAATAATTGAAAAACTGTATGTTATTAAGCCTTCCTGCTAAAATATTTGCCAGTATTTTTTATTCACTGTTAAGCAATGAAATTTGCCTATGTGAGGCACATTCACTTGGACCTTTTCTGGCTTTTGTATAAGCACCACCAAAGCCTCTACATTGAATCTGGCAAACATTCCTGTGTGAAGGCTTCTGTATACATTCTTGCTAGAATTAGTATCTATATATCGATTATATACCTCCAACATCTAGAGGAAAAGAGATCTCACCTCCAAATACGGAAAGGTTTCTTCACAGTAAGAGCTGTGAAAATGTGGAATAGACTCCCTGCAGAGGTGGTTCTGGCCATCTCAGTAAAGTGCTTTAAGAAAGGCCTGGATTCTTTCTTAAATGTACATAATATAACTGGGTACTGACATTTATAGGTAAAGTTGATCCGGGGAATATCCGATTGCCTCATGGAGGATCAGAAGGGAATTTTTTCCCCTGCTGTAGCAAATTGGATCATGCTTTGCTGTTTTATTTTTGCCTTCCTCTGGATCAACTGTGGGTAAAGAATTGGGTATATGTGATTATAGGATATTATTATTATTTTATTTCTTATGGTTGAACTTGATGGACTTTTTTCAACCTGACTAACCATGTAACTATGTAACGTAATCCCGTAGGAGCCAGCTGATTTCCCTGATGCTAATGATCTCATAGCATGCCGCACTTCCTCTTCTGTAATCTTGTTATTCATCATACTAACCTGTTCATCCATCAATTTAGGATATTTTTTGTTATTCATATATTGCTCCATATCCCTGTCTGTGCAAGTTAGCCTTGTCCTATACATAGAGACATAATACTCATGGAAACATTTAATTATCTCATCCATCGCATACACCAACTCTCCCGCTCCTTTTCTAAATAGATACTACCAATGATGTTGATTGTTGTTTAACCATATGGGCGAATAATTTACTTGCTTAATTCCCTTTTTCATATTCCTGCTAATTTCTGATAAAAATCTTCTTTTAGCATTATTTTTTGCTTGTATCTTATACAGCTGTATTCATTTTTTCCACCTTGCTTTATTACTCCTTGATGGATTCCCTATATATTCTGGCCCAGATTCACAGAGCAATTACGCCTGTCTAACTGGTGTTAGACAGGAGTAATTTCAAATTTCGCGCGCCGTATCACTAGTTTGAATCCTCAAACCATGATACGGCGGCTTCGGGCTTCGATCCGAGAGGCTTACGTCCTCGTAAGCCTTCTGATCTACACTGTGATATTTTTGCGGCCGCTGGGAGGAGTTTGCGTCGTTTTCATGCGTCGGGATATGCAAATGAGTTTTTACGAAGGTACGAGTGTCCCTCGCAATCGCCTACGTCATTTTTTGGCTACGTAATGTTAGAGGAGCTTTTTGCTGATCTAACAGTGCGTAACCAATGTAAAGTATGGCCGTCGTTCCCGCGTCGATTTGAAAATATATATATTTTTTTAACGTAACTCGTTCGGGAATAGGAATGTACGTAAACGACGCTACTACGACGTGACAACGTGTTTTCGTGCAATGCACGGCGGGAAATTTGCGAACGGAGCATGCGCAGTTCGATCGCCGCGGTAACGCGCCTATTTTAAATGCTTCCCGCCCCCTACTCGCGCAGATGGATTGCGACGGGAGAAATACACTACGCCGCCGTCGTTTACTGGACAAAATCTACCTGGATTCCACGTAGAGCCAGGTAAAAAACGGCGGCATAGTGTATTTCTGATACTCTACGCTAATCTAATTCTCTGTGAATCTGCCCCTCTGTCTTTGCTTGCACACATTTTTCTCTTCCTACCTATAAGTTTTCTTAATATATGCTATTTTAGATTTCAAAGCTCCCTTAGGTATGCCCTGAGGGCATCCCAACAAATACCATCCATTGGTAAATCTCCATGGGCTTCCAGGAATATTCTCAACTGGTCTGGTATTCAATCATTAATCCCTATTTGTGATAACCAATAGGGGTGTATTTTACATCCTGGTCTGCTCACTGTGTTGGAATGAATGCTTTGTGGTGGGCTGTTTGGTTATACAAGGGCAGTGGCAATTTCCTCCTGATAGCTAAGAAAGGATATTGGTCTCTCAATGGATTTTTGGTATATCACATATGAATTTTATATTGCCAAATTATTAAACTCAGATTTATTTCAATAAAAAACAGCATATAACATATTTAAAATCCAACAGGTCACATGCATGTTGCCTGTTTTTTCCCTCTAGATGAAGCCACGTGGATGGTGGTGTAATGCGTAGAGGTAGAGACTGGCGGTGAAATGCGTGAGTCCTGTTGGATTTAAATATGTTATATGTTGTTTTTTATTGAAATAAATGTGAGTATAATGGATGCTGGATGGGTGAAGTTTATTCCACTTAACACCTGGTACTGCACTATAAGAGGCACTTTATTATTTTGCATGTTGATCATTATGGAGACAACCTTTAAGGCCCCTTTCACACGGACGGATAGAATGGTGCTTTTAGCTGCAGATTTTATTGCAGCTAGAAGCACACAATGCTTTCCTATGACATCATTCACACACTACGGTTACCTGCGGTTTTGTTACCCGCGGTTTTGTGCGGATGGAAAAAATAAAACTGGACGCATCCAGCTGCGAAATTCCACAGCTATCGGCACACAACCGCAGGTAACCAAAGGTAACCGCTGTGCACTGTATCAGCTGCATTTGGTATGAATCTTGAAGGGAGAACTCCATGCCAAATTAAAAAAAAATCGGCATGGGTTCCCTTTACAGGAGCATACCAGGCCCTTGGGTCTGCTATGGATTTTAAGGAGAACCCCCGTACGCCGAAAAAATGGCGTGGGGTTCACCCTAAAATCCATACCAGACCCGTATCCGAGCAGCAGCCCGGTCGGTCAGGAAAGGGGTGGGGACGAGCGAGCGCCCCCCCTTAACCGTGCCAGGCCACATGCCCTCAACATGGGGGGTAGGTGCTTTGGGGCAGGGGGGCACGCTGTGGCCGCCCCACCCCAAAGCACCTGTCCCCATGTTGATGAGGACTGCGGAAGGGGAGCTTATCGGAATCCGGGAGCCTCATTTAATAAGGGGGCCCCTAGATGCCGGCCCCCCACCCTAGGTGAATGAGTATGGGGTACATCGTACCCCTAGCCATTCACCTGACAGAAAAAAAATGTAAAAAACACACTACACAGGGTTTTAAAGTAATTTAATGGTCAGCTCTGGGGCCCCCCTTCTCTTATTTAGCTCTTTTACGAGGGGGGGGCTGCTTATTCGTTGTCTTCTGCGTTTAAATGCATAAACATGCTTTTAGCTGCGGCAAAACAGACGTCCGTGTGAAAGGGGCCTAAAGGAGAGGTATACGGGGTGCAAAGCGTGTTTGATCTCTGCAGGACTTTGGTGGAACTATTAATGATGTTTCCTGATGGGAATTATCATTAGTTGTGAGCGAGTTTGACCCTTTCACAGTCTAAGAAGGAGGTCACCTGGTGAAGGGAGCATTAGTCACAGATTGTTAGCACTTTTTTCTCACAGTGGAATTTGAAGCACACTCTGTATAAAAATATTTGTGTTCCAATTATATATTTCATATCTATTTGGTATTGAACTTCTCATTTTTTCAGCACATGCGTTTATTGCACATTAATTTTGGATTTACATTTTTTACTTGTGAAGCACTTTTTTTCCTCACAGTGTAATTTGAAACACATTCTATATAAGAATATATTTTGTTTCGATCAACTTTATATATTTACTATTGGATTGTATATTTATTCAGCACATGCGTTTATTGCATATTATTGGATTTATGTATTACTTGTCAGATTGCAGCAGCGCTATCACATTTTTTAGATATTCATTCATTATCATTTTGTGATAACATCCTGGTGAGAGCAGCAGCTAGATTTATTGCACATGGTTTATGTCACACAGTTTCTGCGTTTATTGGTACTTTTATATTCACACAACACTAAGTGGCAGCGTACAACTACCACATATCCCATGATGGGACTTTTTGTAACAGATGGAGGGAAGCCAATTTGAGACCCCTGCTCTAGATAAAGGATGACAAAGCAGCATATTTGCAAGTACCTGTGACACCCTTTGCAAAACCAGCTTCCCTGTTAGACATGTGCACTGCTGAAAAATGTGTTTGTTTTTGTTTTAGTTTAATTCAGGGTTTTTAAAATCTGTAAAAAAAAATCGGAATTCAGAAATTTGAAAATTCAGAAATAAAAAAATTTGGAATTAGGAAATTTGAAAATTCGAAAATTTGTAAAAAAAATCTGTAAAATTGAAACAAATGGAATGGAACAAATTAATAATAATAATGTATTATTATTATTTATTATTGTTATTAGATCGTTACGTTCCATTAGATCCGGCATTCGTTATTTCCAAAATTTAGAATTTCCGAAATTTGAAATTTCCTAATTTTCAGAAATTTCGGAATTCCGACTATTTCATTCCCTGACTTGTTCATTCCTGACTTAGTTGGGGTAGGCGGTACACTTTGGTGGGGGTGGGTCAGCCATGCCTTGTGACCATTGACCTCTGGAAACCCGCCTTCTGACCTTTTGGGAGGTCCCTATTTTAATTCCTGAGTCCTAGCCTTATTCTTCATGGGGAAATGCTAACCCTACCCCTAACCCCTAAACCCTAGCCCTAAACCTAGCCCTAATTCTAACCCCGAACCCTAAACCTAACCCTCTAACCTTAACCCTCTAGCCCTAACCAAAATCCTCTAACCCTAACCGGAATGCCCTAACCCTAGCCTCTAACCCTAAACCCTAATCCCAAACAATAACCGCTCACCCTAACTGCTAACCCTAATCCCTAACCTTAACCCTCTAACCCTAACCCTATAACTCTAACCGTCACCACTAACTCATAACCCTAATCACTAACCCTAACCTCTAATCCTAACCCATAACCCTAACCCTAAACCCTAAGCCCTAACCCTAACCCTCTAAACCTTACACCCTAACCCCTAACTCTAACACCCTAACCATAACACCCAACCCTAACCATAACACCCAACCCTAACTATAACCCCTAACCCTAACCCTAAACCCTAACCCTCTAACTCTGACCCTCTAACCCTTTAACACTGTAACCCTAAAACCTAACGCTACAAATTTCCTAACTTCAAATTTTAGAATTTCAATATTGCAAAATTTGAATTTTCCAATATCATAACCTCAAATTTTTGAGTTTTCAAATTTCCAAATTTCTAGATTTCCGAAAATTCTGACCCTAAGCCTGATACCCCAACCCCTAACCATAACCGCTAACCCTAACCCTTAACCCTAACCCTCTAATCCTATAATCATAATCCTCTAACCATAACCCTAACCCCAACACTAACCCTAATGATAATCCTAACCCCCAACCTTAAGCCTAACCCTCCAACCCTAACATCTTAACCACAACCCCAACCCCTAACCCTAACACCCTAAAACCTAACCCTACAAATTTCACATTTTCCAATTTCCTAACTTCACATTTTGTATTTTCAAATTTTCAATTTTCCGTATTTCCGAAATTCAGAATTTCTGAATTTTTAAAATTCCATGATGGGACTTGTGGTTTTGCAACAGCTGGAGGGCCGCCAATTTGAGACCCCTGCTCTAGATAAAGGTTGACAAAGTAGCATAGAACTAAACAAATTGCATATGTCTAATCCCTGTCAGTGGAGGCTGAGAGGTAACAAGATATAGAGGAAGTAGACATAAAAGGTGAGGAGTGAGGAGAAGCGTAGTGTCCCTTTGTGTGACTTTCAGGTGCTCATGCCAACCGGCTGAGTGGTGGGAGGTTAAATGCCTTTGCAAGCATGGCTGGTGTTTTTGCCACGCTTGATCTGCTTGCAGCAGAGATTGCAAATTGCAACAGTGTGATTGGCTGTACATGTGCCCACACAGCTGAGCTGTGGGAAGTGGGACAGAAGATAACAGCTCCACAATCTGAGGAAATTGGCTGGCTGGTCTCTAGTGTTCCATGATGGCTGCCTCTGGAGGACATCCTGCCTCATTACCCTTCACTTCCCTACTCTGCTCTATCCGGCATTCCAAGTCGCATCAGTAATCTCATAATTATTCTCTCCTCCATCCTCATCATCACTGGAGCCAACTTGGCAATTCTATGCAACTGAGGGAACACGACAGCAAATTAGTTGTTTATCAGTGTTTTCTCCCATCTATAGGCTCATGTTATCCCCTTCCTCAACCTCAGAACCAACATCACAATCAAGTAATGCCTATGCATTGTCAAGAAGCAATTTGCTGATGCTGTGTTCAAATAATTCAGCTGACTCCTTCATGCATGATTCTGGGGCTATGGCAGGAGTAGCTGGGAACAAGGAGGCAGTGGACTGCACACTTGTCTCAGCTTGGGTGAGGATAAGAAGGATGAGGATGGTTAAGAAAGCCAGTCCACCACCTCCTCTGCATGCTGTGGCTGGATAGCATGGACAACATTACTAAACAGAGAAAAACGTGGCTTTCCTGAGAATGGACCACGTCCAACTTTGTCTGTGGACATGTGGTTGGCCCTATCATAGAGGCATGGGAATATCTGCTTCTCTTTGCTGGCCTCGTAAGACATGGTGGGGGGGGGGGCTTTTTACCCAAATTTAATAGATACTGGGAAATATGTATTTGGATGCACTTTATTGAATGAAAAGTGTAACAGAAATGTAATAAATACTGGGAAATGTGTGCTTGGATGCACTTTATTGAATGAAAAGTGGTGTTTGATGCTCTTTAAATTGAGGACTGCCGCTGGCTAAAATGATCACTCTACACTATACTCACACTGCACTGTGACAGTAAATTGACATTATACTATACTCACATTATACTCAGACTACACCAAAACTACACTGACACTCTACACTCAGAGTCACAATAACACACTAACTTGCTAGCAACAAACTGAGCCCTGCTCTATCTATCTCCACTCCAACAACACACTGTGGGAAGGAACCTTTTAAAGTATGGTGTGGGACTATGACCATTGAGCCAGGACTGGGCAAAGTCATCATGGCTTTGTCCTATCATTGCTCTGACTGTACCCTGTGCCCCGATTGGGCAAAGCCTTGCACCTGACCTGCTGGGAATCCGTCTGTCCGATATGTCTGCTGGTTAGTACGCTAACCAGCAGACATATCTGCCCGCACATGCGTCGAAGTGTTTTACTTCCAGGTGTGGTGACGTGGCGGCGTCAACGTCATCGCCACGTCACCGCGCTGTCTGCCGGCGGGGATTTTGGTTTGATCGTGTGTACAGCGATCAAACCAAAATAGCCCAGCAGACAAATCTGATCAAATTGGTCTGTCAGACCGATTTGAACAGATTTATTTAATGGTTTATTTAATGGTGTGTATGGGGCCTAACGGTATTCCCGAATCATTAGACTAATCCCCCTATTTTGCCAGCTGGTAACAGAGAGATCCGGAATAGCTTGAGAAAGGATATTAAAAGGGACAGGAACTTCCACAAGCTCACAACCCAGGGGAGAGCTCCTGCGAAGATCTCTCCAGGCAAGAAGGGAGGCCTGGAGTGTGAGGGTAGGTTTCGTAGAGGGAAGTGCTTCCAGACATCTAGTAGAAGAAAAGTGGTGAGGTCATGCGTGGGGCATAAGCCTTTCAGTTGCGTTAGTATGGAAGCGCGAAAGTAGTCCCAAACATCTATTAAACTCATGCCCCCCGCCCGTCTGTGCTTAAGTAACAGGAGTCTGGAACACCTAGGTCTGATGGATTTCCAAATGAATATAGAAAGCAATGATATTAAGGCTTTAAGATGTATGAGGGGCAAAGGGACTGTAAGGGTCCTAAAGACATAAAGGATCTGTGGCAGGATTAACATTTTGAACGTGGCCAGGCGTCCGGACCATGAGAGCTCAGAGTTAGTGTATCTATCTACATCTTTAGTAATCTTGTGAATCAGGGGGATATAATTGGCGTCAGCGAGATGATCTGGGTCACTGGTAAGTTGCAATCCTAGATATGTGATTGTAGAGTTACTTCAAGAGTATGGGATGGCTTTCTGTAATTGGGACTTCACTGAGGGTGGGATCCCAAGGTCTAAGATAATAGATTTTGAGAAGTTGGCTTTATAATAGGAGATCTGGGTAAATTCTGTCAGGGTGAGGTGGGCATGGTGTAAGGAAGTTGTTGGGGATGTCAGAAAAATAACTATGTCGTCTGCAAAAAGGTTCACAGAGTGGACCCCATCCCGAACACGGAATCCCTCAATACCTGGGTGGGACCCAATCCTCTCCGCCTAAGGCTCTATCAAGAGGTTAAAGATAGAAGGGGATAGGGGACATCTCTGCCGAGTCCCATTAGAAATTGTGAATGTTTCAAACAGCAAGTTGGAGGTGAAGACCTGAGCGCAGGGTGAGGATTAAAGAGCCAACACGGCCCAGAGGATAGGCCCTGTAAATCCAAACTTTTGGAGAGTGCACTTCATATAGCCCCAATGTACCCTGTCGAACGCCTCCTCCGCATCCAAAATAGGAGCAGAGAAGGCGTCCGACAGGCCCTAGCGTGTTGTATTATTCCGTCAACCTGCCCGGTAGCGTCCGAAGCCTGCCTCCCTGGGGTAAAGCCAGACTGGTCAGCGCCAACAAGAGAGGGCAGAATAGGCAAGAGTCTGTGCGCTAAAACTTTCGCATATAGCTTCACATCGGAATTGAGAAGCAAAATTGGCCTAAAATTTGCTGGGTTGTCAGGTTCCTTGCCTGGTTTAGGGATAGTGACCACATAGGCTTTGAGCATCTCAGAAGGAAACGAGGCAGAGGACACTGCAGCTTCAAACATTTCCCTAAGGGCTGGCATCAGTTTGGTTTGGAAAGACTTGTAGTAGTCATTGGGTAGACCATCAGGTCCCGGGGATTTGCCCAGTGGTAGTAGTTAAATTGCTTGACAGATCTCAGCTTCTGTAATGGGTACATTTAACAAATCTAATTGGGATTGTGAGAGAGATGGGAGATTAATCTTAGAGAGGAACGCTTGTATGCCTTCCTCTGATGGTTGAGGTGTGTCAGGGTCACGTTTTAGGTTGTACAACTCAGAATAATAACGGGCAAAGGAGTTCGCTATTTCTTTGGGGTTCACAATTTTATGTTTATCCACAGGGTGCAGAAGGTAGGGAATTTTGGATTTTACTTTAAAAAATATAAGAAAATATTGCGCTAACCAAAGTGAACAAAAATTTTAAACTAAAGCAGCTACACTACAATGTGACGAAAATTGAATGGTAATGTGAAAATAAATGTAGCACTGTGAAACAAAAAAACAGTGATATCTAGGGATAAATGAAATCAATAATCACTGAACTAAATCAAAATGATGGTGAAGATAATCAAAATCGACAACAGTGAAAAGTAAAGTCCTTGCATGAAATGATGCTGTGATGCACCAATCAAAACAAAACAAAAATCAATAAAAATAATAATAGTCCATCCACAATAGTGAAATAAGTAGATGTAAGGTGACTTCGTAGATCCTCAAAGACGGAATGGCACTTAAATCAAACGAAGATACAATGTGCTTACCGGAAATGTAGGACCTGTCTGTTGTGAACAGCAGGTCGATAGGGCATGTACACTCCTACTACAGAATCGGCTGGGCTCACTCAAACTGGATAGAGATGATTCAAATCCTCGATGGAAGGCCAGACATGCACGATATCCTGGGCCGGTGATCTTGTTTCCAAGTGATCCGTTCTCAGAAGGAGTGTGGAAAGGTGATGGTAAAACCCTTGGAAGGGTGGGATGAGGGCAGCTGGATGACTCCGAGCACCATGGGGGAGAAGAAGAAAAAGACAAGGCAACCCCAATGGTGCAGGTCAAAATGGTAACAGTTTTATTGGAATAAAACCAAAATGTACATTAAAAGTGATCACAAATAAAAGACAATGTGGGAAAAGGTAAAACACCAAGCCCTACGCGTTTCGTCCTAAAGGGACTTCAACTGGGGCATCAACCTGTTCCCCCACTATGCTCACAAATAAATAGAAAACATTCATGAAAAAAGCACAGAAAGAGCCAATCCGGTCAATCATCCAATCATGGTCCATGATTGGAGGAAAGCCGTCACATGACATGTTGAACCAATGACATAACACTATCCTGAAAACACACCCATAATCACAGGGGAGGTCATAATTGGACCAATGTAACGTCAATGAATTGTAGCCATCACTAGGTGGGAGGGGTGGGCCCGCAGAGGAAAAACTCCCACAAAACCACCCCCACTCAGACCTATAAACACCAAAAAGCATGGCAAGCAATCAATATTAAGGATGGCACCTCTAAGTAATAATGAAATAGTAATACACTTAAGTTTGAACATTCTGGACAGACTCAGATGGAGGTGTGATAATACCCCCAAACAGGGAAACCCAGGTTCATGGATTAACATATGTATATATATATGCACTTAGTAGGGAGTCTTGTGAACTAAAGAGAGGTCCGCCACAATCGCTAAACGAATAGCTGAAGACTAATCTGAATGGGGTGTTAAAGTAGCAAGTCGCCGCCATGTAACAAACAAAAGGCGGAAGACCAGTCACATTGGGGGCCGGGGACACATCCAATCAGAATGCCGTAGGGGACAACGTCAACGCGGCGTCACATGACACCGCAATGCGTGTCAGCGCGGGGTCACGTGGCGCCGCAGAACACGCCCAGCGTCACCACGCTGTACCACGTGTCATCGCGGGGTCATGTGACGCCGCAAAGCGTGCACGGCGCCCCCACGCAGAACTGTATGGAGGACTGAGGTGCAAGGGACATCTCAACTCCGCCCCCACGAGTATGGGTGGCGTTGACGAGAGTCCCACATCAAATATCGCCTTTGGTAGAGGAGAATAATAAAGCGAAAGGCAGCACCTCTCGCTAGATAAAAGGATACTAGAGTGAGCGTGCGCCATCTAGTGGCCAAAACTCATATATCAGGGCAACTGAGATGGGGAAACGGAAATTTGTATCTCAAGTTAGAGAAACAAAATAGGAGAAAATGGGCATCATGAGATATTAGAGGGCAGTAATCCTGTAAGGGCATATATGGATGATAAATATGGGGACATGTAATATCAGACCCACTTATGTAAGTAACCCTATAACATATTGGTGCCTAAAAATTAACATATAGGCAATTCACAAAAGAATTCAAATATAAACCATAAACTGTACAGGGACATTCAAGAATCAATAGACATTACTATCAATATATGAATATATGAAAAACCCAAATGACAAATGGCAGTAATATACACAATCGGAAAAAAGGGGCAAAAGAGTAACAGTTGAATTATGCTGTATTAATAAACAAATTAATGTCCCACTCAACGTTCATACCGAAAGGCTAATAAGTCCGTAACTCGTGGATCCAAAAGGTTTCTAAACGGGACACTCCACGTATATGAATGAATGAATGAATCAAAAACTTATATAGCGCGGCACATGCCAACTGAATCGCCTCTGGGCGCTTGTTGTTCCTGTCTCCTTTGATACCAAAAGAGATGAGTCTTGATCTTTCTCCTGAAGGCTAAGTGATTCTCCTCCAACCGAATGCTGGTTGGTAAAGCGTTCCATAGTCTGGGACCTTGGACGGCGAATCTTCTTTCTCCTTTGGACTTGTAGTTGGCTTTCGGGATCTGTAGTAGGTTTTGATTGGTGGATCGCAGAACGTGATTGGGGTTGTGAGCTTTTATTTTTTCGCATAGATATTGGGGGGCATTCCCATGGACACATCTATGTGTTAGACAGAGTGCTTTAAAAGCAATCCTGTCTTTAACTGGTAGCCAGTGAAGGGCTCTCAGTGAAGGTGAGATGAATTCCCAGGGTTTTTTCCCTGTCACAAGTCTGGCCGCCGTGTTCTGAACGACTTGCAGACGAGCGATTTGGTATTTGGGGAGTCCGAGGTAAAGGGCATTTGCATAATCCAGTCTGGAGTTAACAACTGCTCCCACCACGACCGCTAAATCTTCTTTGGGGATGAAAGGGGTAAGTCTGCGTAGTAGGCGCAACAGATGGTGGGATCCGCTGACTACTGACCCTATTTGTGCGTCCATTGTCATGTAGGAGTCAAAGATGACCCCGAGACTTTTGACTTTGGCGCTAGGGGTGATAATTTTGCCCAAAATGGGTGGGGGTGTCCAGGTTGTTGCAGGTTGATTCCTTTGCTTGGCGTGAAACAGGAGAAGTTCTGTTTTCGCTCCGTTGAGTTTAAGATAACTCTTTGTCATCCAGTCCTCTATCAAAGAGAGACATGTCTCTAGATTGAGGCGGTGATCCTTTTTGTTGCAAATGTGGAAATACAGTTGCATGTCGTCTGCGTATGAGTGATAGAGCAGTTTTTGGCTGCTTATAATCTCAAAAAGAGGACGAAGATAGATGTTAAACAGCACTGGTGACAGAGGCGATCCTTGAGGGACTCCGCATGTTACTGTGCGTTTCTCAGATGTGAAGGGTCCTAACTTCACTGTTTGCGATCGGTTTTCCAGAAAAGAGGAGAACCAAGATAAATCGCCTTCTGCGACTCTGGCTACTTCAGCAAGTCGAGTCAGTAACAGTTTGTGGTCTAAAGTGTCGAAAGCTGCACTTAGGTCCAACAGAACTAGAAGACAAGATTCTCCTTCGTCTGCGGCCTCGAGAACATCGTCCCATATTTTGAGCAGCGCGGTTTCAGTCCCGTGTCCGGGACGGAACCCTGATTGCAATGGGTCAAGTAGCTTGTGGGTATCTAGATGCTGTTGCAGCTGTTGTACCACTAATTTTTCCATTACCTTTGAGAGTACATTGAGGCTTGTTATGGGACGGCGGTGGAGTGGGTCCTTGGGGTCCAGGGAGGGTTTCTTCAGGATGGGTTGGATTATACCCTCTTTCAACTGTGAGGGCACTATGCCCTCCAAGAAAGACTGGTTGATAAGCTGGTGATGGGAGGAGCCAGGATGTAGGCGCATTCCTTCAGCAGTTTTGTGGGGATAATGTCATTTGGCGCTGTGCCATTACGCAAAGTACCAATGATATTCTTAGTGGCCTCGATGGAGATGGGTTCCAGGGTGAACTTACCCGATATAGGAGAATTACTATGGGTGTTGTGTGAGAGGCTGTAGGGGGGGCTGAGGGGGGAGTTGTTTTGCTGAATGCTTTCACGGATTGCCTCGATTTTATTAATGAAGCAATCCGATAGTTCATTGCAAAATTCTTGTGTGTCTGTATTGGGGGCTTCAATACATCCTGGTTTCATGGTCTGAGTGACCATCTTGAAGAGTTCACGGGGGCGGTTTAAGGCGCTGTTGATAGCCTCCGAAAAATAATTTTTCTTGGCCTGGAAAATTTCTTTGTGGTATTTTCTTGTTGTCGCCTTGTAGATGGATAGGTTCAGCTCTGAAGAACTTATTTTCCAGGCAGATTCGGCCCTTCTGCGTTCTTGCTTCAGTAACGACAGCCGGTTGTTTTTCCGGATGCGGGTTTTACGTTTCGGCGCTACCAAGTCGGCTGACTGTAGCATGGCCGAATTTATGGCATCCAGTGTTTCAACGGCCGTTTGATGCGGCTGAGTTGTTTCTATTTTTTTCCTTAAAGTGGTTTTGAAGAGTTCAGAGTGGAGCTTCTTCTGACATCTAGTCCAGTGTGTTGTCACTGGATTTGATGTTTTTGTTGCGGGGGGGGATTGTGGAAATAATGAGTTTAATTGCATGGTGGTCTGTCCATGGCAACTTTTCATTTTCCAAGATTTTTATTTCCAGAGCTTGTCTGAAAATAAGATCAAGTGTGTGACCTGAAGCATGTGTGGGTCCACATACTAGTTGCTGTGACCCTAAATCTACCAGGTGGTTAATACAGGCACCGGCAATGGGGTCTTGTGAGGAATTGGCCCAGAGGTTGAAATCCCCGAGCAGCAAAAGATGTTTGCTGTTGAGGGTGTAAGTGGAGAAGAAATCCGTCCATGTTGCTAGCAGCTGCGATTTTGGGCCAGGTGGCCTATAGCAGAGAAGAATGTGGACGGTCTCCTTTGAATTTGTTTGCAGTTGTAGAGTAAGGGTTTCCATGAATGGAAGAGGGTTTTGAAGAACTGGTTTGGTGATTGCAAGCTGAGTCCTGCAAATCACTGCCAGGCCTCCTCCTCTTTGTCCTATTCTGTTTTCCGTTATAATACGGTAGTTTTCTGGCACCAGTTCTCCTAGAATGGTGTTACAGTCGGCTGTAAGCCAGCTCTCTGTAATGAAGAGGCAGTCTAGATCGTGTTGTAGAATGAAATCATGGATTTCAAGTGGGTGTTTTACTGCCGATCTTGTGTTGATCAAAGCACATGAAATGTGCTTAGGCTGGGGTAAACGGCTAAAATTTTTGACAGTCGATCGTCGATCGATCTTCAAAAGTTGCTCAATTCTTAGGGTCTTTTTGGTGATGGCTGGCAGTATTGCGGCGAAAGGCCTCAGATCCCAAATGGTTTCTGCAGAGTACCGCAGATTAGCCATGGTCGCCATTCACCGGGGGAGAAGTCGTTTTTTTGGCGGCGATGGAGAGAGGATTCGGTGAATCCTCCCGGCTTGGTCCAGAGGAAGGCAAAAAAACCCTAGCCGTGCTATGCCAATTTGCTTTGGTAGGGGAAAAAATTCCTTCCTGATCCCTGAAAGGCGATCGGGCGAACCCTTGGATCAAGTACTATTAAGTTGTGAAAAGGGGGGTGGGGGGGGAAAGCTGTTACTGCTGCTGAGGTGTACCAAGATGGCCACCGACCAGGAGCAGGACATGGGACCCAGGCTGGTGTGTAGCCAGCTGGGTGGATTGGTGAGCAGGGGGGGGGACTGGTTGTTGAAACCAGGGGTGGATGAGTCCTACAGGGGCTGGGGGTGAACTCCTGGGAAGTTTCTGGTAAAGTTTTAGGCCGAGAGTGCGGTGCGCCGCTGGCCGCGGATGAAGCCGCGGCCTTTCCTGAGATGCGGCGGCCGCGAATCAGCTGTGGCTGGTGTGGTTCAGGGGAGAAGACAGGGAATAACGGGGAATAGAGGCGGGGAGGTGCCGGGGGAGGATTGCCTAACTGGTGGGTGGTAATGTGGGGTAAGGAGAGGGAAAGAGGCCCCAGTGTTTAGCCGATCCGGTGGCTTATCCTGAAAAGGACGGCCACCAAATGGTTCCAGGGGAGGTGAAAAAAGCAGGGCCTACCTGGGGAGGATGTCTGGAGAAGAGGGGCTCAGGAGGAGGAAAAATGATTCGCTTGTGCTTGGAACTCCAGGAGCTGTAGAGGTTTCCCAGAGTAGAGGCTTAGCCAGGAGCTGGAGCTGGGCTAGCAGAGCTGGGAGGGACACTGCCTGTCTACCTGTCTGCCTCCTACGCCTGCCTGGAGCTATGACACACACGCTCCTACTCCTAGGAGACGTGCGCCGCTGTGGAGCTCCTGTTGCTAATCCGTCTGCCTCACTGACTCCTGACTCGCCTCTCCAATGTGGGGCAAATTGGTCTATAATCAAAAACTGGGTACCCCTAGGGTCACGGTCATGATGTTGCAAATAGTGACGGGGCACACTATGATTAGTCTTACCTAATTTGATATTCGCAATGTGTTCATTGACCCGAATGGTAAATGTCCTAATAGTGCGACCTATATATTGTTTTTTACAGGGACAGGTCAAAAGTTATACCACATATTGGCTTGCACAGGTGGTAAATCTCCCCATTTGGTATACACGTAGAGTGACCGTGGATTGAAAAGTCTGACTCTTGCGTCTGCCACAAGTATTGTGCGCACACACATTACACTTTCTACAGGGAAAATATCCCTTGCAATCCTGGAAAAAGGATACTTTTTTAGGGGGGTCAATGATGTTAGGTGCGATCTGACCTTGAATCGATCTAGCACCTCTAAAAATGACTCCAGCATGTTCTGGGAGATCTGGTCCCAAAACGTTGTCATTTCGGAGGACACCCCAATGTTTTCTAAAAATTTCTTTGATCCGCATAGATTAGGTGGAATAAGTGGTAAAAAAGGACCACCTGAACCTCTCATCTTTAGTCTTTTTAGGTCGGACTTGGAGTAAGGAGCTGCGATCAATCATACCAATCCGATCGATTTCGGCATCTAGGTCGCTAGCAATGTACCCTTTCTCAATAAACCGCTCTTTCAGAATGGTTGATTGAATTACAAAGTCCTCAACCTTTGTACAATTGTGCCTCAAACAAAGAAATTGGCTCCGTGGCACTGATTTAAGCCGCTGGGGATGATGTCCACTGTCGACAGGGATATACCCATTTCGATCAGTGGGTTTGAAATACGTGGAGAACTCAAGTTGGTGGTCAACCACTTGAATCTCCAGGTCCAAAAAGTGTATGGAGTTTGTACTTGCCTCATGGCTGAGTTTTATACCTTGATTGTTTAAATTGAGTGTGGACATAAATTTGTTCAAAGAATCCAGGTTGCCTTTCCATAGGAGGAGGATGTCGTCTATATATCTAGCCCAAAGAACTAATTCTGGTCTCTTGAGGGCATAGACAACATCCTCCTCCCATTTGGCCATGAAGAGATTGGCCAAACTGGGGGCAAACTTGGCCCCCATAGCGACCCCTTTAATTTGTAGAAAAAAAGAATTCTGGAACCAAAAATAATTGTGTTGGGCCGCGAACCTAAGTAATTGCATGATGAAGTTACGCTGAATGAGGGAAAGGGCGGCACTCTGGAAGAGATAGTATTCCACTGCCTCAAAGCCCAACTCATGGGGAATGCAAGTATACAATGCCGCCACATCGGCTGTGGCCAGAATCATACCCTCCTGAAACTCAACAGATTCCAATAATCGAATGGTATCCCCTGTGTCTTTTAAATAGGAGGGCATAAGTCTGACCAGCGGTTGAAGGTAGAAATTAACATATTTGCCAATCCTGGCCGCAACCGAGTCAATCCCGCTGACTATAGGGCGGCCAGGGGGATTGACTGGGTCTTTGTGGACCTTAGGGAGATAGTAAATTGCTGGAATCCTGGGTGCAACTGGTACCAAAAAATTCCTCTCCTTTTTATTCAGAATCCCTAAAGAAAAGCCTTCGTCCACCAATTGAACCAATTTTACTTTAGCAGACTTGAGAGTCTCTGGGCCAAGATTTTACCAGCTATATTTCCTGAAGATAGTGGGTCAAATTCAGACTTTTGACATATTTTTTAATAATTCTCCATAAGGAGGAGTCTGAGGTCGAAGCGACATTTAGAAAGCTTCTGAGCTAGAATTACTGTGGGAGTGGCATTGTTTTGAGCTTCTAGGGCCTTTATGTCTTTAACCCCCCTGCCGGTATCCCCGAGCGCGTCTTGGGGTGGATTTTTCATGTAAATATCGATATCCCCGAGTCGCGCTCGGGGTGAATATGCAGAGCCTGCAGCGCGCGCTGGCTTACCTTTTTATTCAGGCGGGGTACTGTACTTACCTTGTCCCTGGATCCAGCGATGCATCCCCACTGTGTGAGCGAGTGGCGTCCTCCATTCGACTCAAACAGTGCCCGCGCGGCGCCGATCTCCGTTCCCTGCGACGTAACGGTGCACGGGGGCGGAGACCGGCGGCAAATTCAAAAAAGTAAACAAACACATTACATACAGAATACTGTAATCTTATAGATTACAGTACTGTATGTAAAAAGTACACACCCCCCCTGTCCCTAGTGGTCTGCCCAGTGCCCTGCATGTTCTTTTACATAATAAAAACATTTTTTTTGTGCCTGCAAACTGTAGATTGTCCATAGCAACCAAAAGTGTCCCTTTATGTCAAAAGTGATTTTTAGATATGTGCATTCCCGTTCGTACGAATGTTTTTTTCGTACGAAAATGTTCATTTTCGTACCCGCAGGATAATGTGTACATACGAAAAAATTAAAGCACCAAAATACGAAAACTACGAGATTACGAATGAGCCGCATAACGAACAACCGCAAATACGAACGAATGATCCGACGAAAAAAAACGACAAAACGAAAATGGCAAAAGAACAAAAATGACATCTATAACAAAAGATTTGCATGCTGTATTTTGTTTCAATACTTTTTCTGTTTGTTTTCAGTCCTATGTTCATTGTTCATATGACATCTATAACAAAAGATTTGCATGCTGTATTTTGAATTCAAAATACGAACAGAAAAAAGGAATATAAAATACAGAATGCAAATCTTTTGTTATAGATGTCTGTGACGGTAGTCGAACATATCCCCATCAAGCATTCCCTTCTTCTTCCATAAAATAAATCACCCAATATTCCATTATAGGAATGTCCCTGGAATCGCCGAATAATCCACACATGAGCCAAGGCTTAATGCTGAATGTAAACAGGACACACTTTATTGCAAGTACACAGCACACTTTATACAGGATTTGGAACATCCCGCCCCCAACAACCGCTTTCCCATTGGTCCATCGTAAAGTATGCAGTCCTCACTCTGGTCCTCTCAAACCATGTAAATGAGGACTTGAAAATGTCTCAGCAGAGATTGGTCCCAAAGCTTGAATAGCCTGAATAGGTGTGTTGAGACATAAGCCCCCAGGGGGTAATTACTACAATGAAGCAATCAGAACAACAATTAACACCTCTACACACTGGACAATAAAATGTCTTTCACAAGCCCGGCTCCACTCATTTCACTAGTCGGAGCCAAGTATTGAAGTGTCATTGTCCTTTACTGGCAGCATGAAACCCTTTAGAATACAAAAAGTCACCTTTTACCCATAACACACAGACATCAAAAATAGCAGGGAGAGAATTAAACTGAAGTATATAGGCAATTGCATAAAAGTCCTTCACAATGTCATATGAAGATACGACTGAAAATAGCAAAAGAAAAGGGTTTCAAGATACTGAAAATCATTGACGAAAATTCACGAAAATTATTGTCTAACAAGTAACGAACATGAATTAAACAGAATAACAAACCATCTTGCATGTACGAAAATAAAACAGTAACGAAAATACGAAATGATCGGAATACAAAAAAAATCGCGTCATACGAAAAACGAACGGGAACAAACAGGAAAACGGGCGTCTTACGAAAAACGAACGAAAAAACGTAACGATACGAAACAGAACATGTCTAGTGATTTTAGAGCAGCTAGAAAACAGCGATAATAAATGATAATCACTTGCAGAATTGAGCGATAGCGATTTGTGGGGAAATTCGTCATAAAAAAATAAAAGTAATGACAGCGACAATTCTGCAACTGAGCACATTTCAGTGATTTTGATTTGATTACATTAGTGAATAATTTTTATTATAATTACATTATTATTTGTTATAATTATTTATAGTTATTTATTATATTATAATTTTAAGATTTTGTGTTTCAAACTTTATCATACCCGGGATGTCTACTAGACTCTGGTTTGGACAAATTTAAGTGAGTTATTCCTAAAAATTGCAGGCCTACAGTATAAAACGCAGAATTTCCATGCAAAATAATTGTACCGCTTTTTGTACGTAATTCCAGACAGAATCATACCGCCAGGGAGGTTAAGCAATCAATCAACTTTTTGTGTTCCTTAAAAAGTTGGTTGGGTGCGTACAGGTTCGCAATGGTGAAAGTCTTGTTGTTGAACTCTCCCACCAGGATGACATGCCATCCGCCTGGGTCTGTGTGAACCTTTAATAATTTGAAAGCAACCGAGTCCCGTATAACAATTAGCACACCTTTGCGTTTGACAGGGGCCCGAGGCCTTGAAAATATGGGGGAAATGTTTGTTTTGAAACAGGGGCGGGTTATCTATTGAAAAATGCGTCTCCTGGATGCAGAGGACGTCCGCTCGGAGGGTTCTAGCTTCCCTCCAAACCAAAGCCCATTGGCCGGGTGATTTAGGCCATTGACATTAAACAAGACTATATTCAAAGCCATGTTTTAATCAGAGAAAGGACAAAGGAGTCGATGGCAATACCTCGTAATGAAGACTTGGCGTGGGGTCCATCTGCAGGTCCAGTGCTGAGTAGACATCTCAGATTGAGACTTCACTGCTATGCCAAAGACATGGCATCTCAAGGTTAGAGCAGACCAGCATGCAAGGGTAGCTTTGGGCGTGGGTAACAGAGACAAAGTCAGTAGACATTTAGGCAGAAAAGGTAGTAATAAAAAAAAGAGAAAATTAAAAAGCACAATAAAAAAAAAACTTGTTCAAACAAGGACCAGAGGGCACTTTTCTTGCCCATTCTCAGGGGAGCCAAGAAAAAAAAAGACAAACAGGAAAACAAACTTCAGAGCAAAAGCTCCAGAACACAGGAACCTGGAGTAAAAGAACACTTGTGCATGTGTGGGAACATCCTCTATGATCGCTTCTTGGCACCTTTCTTTTTCTTGACTGTCTGCCACTCGTAACGTTGGTCAATCCGTGCTGTAGGGGATGAGCCATCTGAGGGTTGATCTGGCAGAATGTCCAGGGAATGGAGCAATTTGAGCCCGTCTTCCAGGTTAGTGACGACCGTATCTTTACCATCATGGGTGACCGTGATCTTCACTGGATAACCCCAGTGGTACGGAATGCTGTGGTTGCGGAGGGCCTTGGTCACAAGAATTAACGTTTTGCGTTTCTGCATGGTAAATTGCGACAAGTCAGCGAAAAGCTGGATATGCGTAAACTTTTCTGGAAGTTGTTGGGACTTTCTGAACGTAAGCATGAGCTGCTCCTTCACCTGGTAAAAGTGCACCCTCATCAGCAGTGGCGTAACTAGAACCTTCAGGGCCCCGATGCAAGAAACCAGGAAGGGCCCCCCCTGACCCCCAGATAGGGCTCTTTTCTCCGAGCCCGGTGGCGTTACAGGACACGATCGCAAGTAGGCGGCTGCATATAAATGAACTGATTTCTCCAGTTCCCCTTGCTTTTTTTTCCTCTCCCTCCCGCAGGCATTCAGGGGCTGCAGGAGGAAAATGGAGAGATCGATTCTTCTATGTCGGTGTTTCGGAATCTTTTTCCAGTCAGGGCACCCTTGAAGTATACCCCTAGGTGAATGTGGCTACACTGCAACCCCCTTGCAACTGTGTGCATTGCATACAGTTGCAGCATAGTGATGATGTATTTAAGGGGTTAAAACAGGCAGTCAGGAAGCAACATGTTGCCTCTTCACCGGCTGTCAAATGGATCGCTTTTCGGAGGCATAGCATTTTTTTAAGATACTATGAACAAGCAAAAAATACAAATAAACAAATAGGTTCTGATTGTACACAAATAGGGGACTCAAAATTTTTAGGGGGGCGCAAGCAAATGGAAAAATGCTTAAAAAAACATAATTTGCAGTGCAAATCAAAAGCTCTCACTGTGCCCATCAAATGCTGCCACTGTGTCCATCAAACGCCACCACTGTGCCCATCAAACGCCACCACTGTGCCCAGCAAATGCTGCCACCGTGCCCAAACTCTGCCACTGTGCCAAACGCTGCCACTGTTTCCATCAAATGCTGCTACTGTGCCAAAACGCTGCTACTGTGCCCATTTAAACACTGCGCCATCAAATGCCGCCACAGTGCCCATCAAACTCTGCCACTGTGCCCATCAATTGCCGCCAGTGTGCCCAGAAAATACTGGTGTGCCCATTAAATGCTGCCAGTGTGCCATCAAATGCTACAACTGTGCCATCGAATGCCACCACTGTGAATCCCCCCTCGCCCTGTCCGACTCTTACCCTGTCTCGTGGGGCTGCGGGTGACTGCCAGGGTCCTCCATGCATCTCCTGCCATCCTCATCTCCCATCCTCTCCTCCTGATAAGTGTCCAATAGCCGCTCCTATTGTTTCAGCCAATCAGGTGATGGGTAACAGACCCGCACACCTGATTGGTGGAGAGGTGGTTCAGTGTTAGCAAAGTGAATATTAATTTGCCTTTCTAACACACCTGGGTGGACTGTGATTGGGGAGAGGGATCGGCACACATGCGCCCTTATGGACGCACTGCCACTGATAAACACATGCACATACATGCACACTCACATACATACAGTACATACATATACACACAAACATACATACAGTACATACATATACACACACAGACACATACATATGCATATGCATACACACACACATACATACGCATATACACACAAAGTATATACATATATACACACACACAGTATATACATATATACACACAGACACACACAGTATATACATATACACAGTATATACATATATACACACACACACAGTATATACATATATACACACACACACAGTATATACATATACACACACACAGTATATACATATACACACAGTATATACATATATACACACACACACACAGTATATACATATATACACACACACAGTATATACATATATACACACACAGTATATACATGTATATACACATACATATATACACACACACAGTATATACATATATACACACACAGTATATACATATATACACACACACAGTATATACATATATACACACACACACAGTATATACATATATACACACACAGTATATACATATATACACACACAGTATATACATATATACACACACACAGTATATATATATATACACACACACAGTAAATACATATATACACACACGCAGTATATACATATATACACACACGCAGTATATACATATATACACACACACAGTATATACATATATACACACACACAGTATATACATATACACACATACAGTAGATAGTAAAAAAAAAAAACGGGAGACATTTACCTTGGCACTTCCTGCCGGGTACTGCACTCTAGGGGGAGACAAAGAGCACGGCACTCACTACTTTCACTTTTGACAAGCTCCTTTCCTGCACACTGTGCAGCTGACGATCGTGAAACTCATCTCAGCCGCCGCTCCTCCTATCAAAGAGTAGAGGGGGCCCTCAAGGGCCCCCTGCAGCAAGGGGCCCGGTCGCCATGGCGATCTCAGCACCCCTATAATTACACTCATCAGCACATCACGGGGTATATTGTCCGAGAGATGAGGTGGTTTGGGGAGTCTGTGGATACGATCTATCTGTAGTTCAGATTCTGAGACATATGGGAAGATTTGTTGCAGGAGATCTTTAGCATATTGCTGCAGTTGTGCAGGAAGCACCATTTTAGGGACCCCCTAATTTTCACATTGTTCCTTCTCGATCTATCTTCGAAATCCGCGACCTTTGCTCTTAGCCAAGCTATTTCATCTGAGTGGTCAGCATGGGCATCAATAAGAGTGTTGTGTGAAGCCGCAAATTCCCTCATTTTTTCCTCAATATGGGCCACCCGTCCTCTAGCTCTCCTATGTCAGATTTAAAGTTGTGCATACATTGCATCAAGTCTGTGTGCATAAAGCTACGGAGGGATACTAACATATCCTTCATGGTGGTGTCAGACACCATCTTACCAGAGGTAGGAAACGCCAGGAAGGGGTCCACCAGCTCCCTCGTGTCCTCCAGAGAGTCGCAGCCTGTGTTCGTCTGCCCCGCGTCACCGTACAGGCGAGGCTTGGATTTGGCTGGGCTGCGTGTCACCAGAGTAGACATCCCCTGCAAGCCCTACGTTGAGCCAGATGGAGCTGTGGGGCTTGTTGTGCTGGACTGGGAGCCGCCGAGGAGGTAGGAGAAGGCGCCACGGAGCCTGCGCCATCTTGGATTAGGCCTCTGTTCCTCGGCGGGTAGAAGTCGTCCAATTTCTTGGGGTTCGGCACATCTTTCCTCTTTCGGGTCATCCTCCGGGTGTCTGCAGGCTCACCCAAGGAGAAAGGGGCACTTTTTAGGCGGTGATGTCCCTGTAATATTCGGCGGTTTCCGCGTCCGGAGCGGAGCTACGCTGTCAAGCAGCCATTCAGTTGCGCGGTAGCCACGCCCCCTCTTCATATTGAATCTTGATGGACATAGGGAATATTCCCTGAGCTAAGACCCAGTATTTGATACCCACTTTTCATTGACCATACAAGCATACTGGAACCATATACAGTATATGCATATGTTTTTTTTCAGAGCTGTCAGAGCAATACTTCTTTTAACCAGAGACTTCATTGGTTCAAGGAGAATTTAGGTAGCACTGGGGCCCATTGATCTACTAACATCTATGTTTGAACTATTTTCAGGCCACTCCAATCTGATCACATTATCTTACCTGTGTGAGCCAGTGGCGTATGTAGGGGAGAGGAGGGTGCACCAAATAACATTATTAAAATCACTGCTCCCAAAAAACTTGTTTTTAAAACTTTTTTTGCATTGATATATGTCCCCTGGGGCAGGACCCAGGTCCCCAAACACTTTTTATGACAATAACTTGCATATTTACCCTTTAAAATTAGCACTTTTGATTTGTCATGTTCATGTCCCATAGACTTTAACGGTATTTGCGTATTCAAACACATTTTTTGCCTGTTTGCATGTTCTGCTATGGACCAAACCGGGGGGTGTTCGGCTCATCCCTACTTGAGACTAAAAAATATTTAAAATAAATGTTTGACCATGTAAAGGGCTATATCAAGTGATGAGACCAAAGTTCACAGTGAGCAGAAAGTTCAATATGGCAAAACCATCAAAGGCACAAATGTATGAATTTCTCAGATTCACATTGGTTATAATCCCTTTATCCAAAACAATCAGAGTTAAGACAGTTCAGTTATTTCACTGACCTTTCCCAGAATTGTTTTCAGTCTAAAATTTCAACATACCAAACCTGTAACTGTTTTGACTGGAGTATTTTGCTTGTCAGGATTAACTTAATGTTGTTATCTTTGGCTGTAATGGGTTTTGAGCCTGCTGTTGCCTGCCTGCAAATGCAACAGTAAATTACTTTACAGTAAGACACGAGTAAGACACGATGATTTGCTAAGTCTCTTGATAGGTTCTTTAGTCAGATTTTGTGTAAAAATTGCAATAAGAAAAAAAGGTTTTTAAAATAATATTTCTAGATTTTTTTTTGATATGCCAGATGTTTCTTTTTCAGCCTAATGGATGAAGAATTACACAATACTGAATAAACAGGATATAAGCAACTTCCTTCATAAAGGTGATACATTTATTGCAATAAAGCAAAAGTGTTTAGGAAATATCTGTATTTTTATGCATAAATACAGTCAGCTTGAATAACTGTGCCTATATTACTCAAAATATATGACTTGTATTTAAGACATCAAAAGCTGCACAGTCCCTATGTTTTAATTTTTCATTACAGCCATGATATACTGTATGATTATGCAATATATTGGAAATGTACAGAATTCATTTATTTTTATTATTTTGTCTTCTCCTGTGGAAAACAATAATTGACTTTGCTATTGTATTTTAAATACATGTGTTTCTCAATTGTTCTATGGACTATTGAAAACCTATGGTATATCTATAAATAAGCGAATCCATGTAAATATCATACACGCATCAGTTATACCACTAAAATGTAATAGAACTGTAACAAGCATACATACAATTGTTTGTAATGGAGGGAGTTTGGTAGGTTTACATAAGATTAGCAGAGGACCAAAATAAACAGGAGTCAGATGTAAAAGAGGAGGCAATGAATTTTCCTTTATCCGTGTTAGATAATTTCCCTGTGCTCCAATACTTTAAAAAATATTGGTGGGTATGTCTCTGTAGAGTGCCACATCCAAATAACCAAACAGAAAGAGAGAATATCCCCTAACTAGACTTTTAAGGCACTGAGAATAGGTTGTATATAGAAAAAGCATACATTTGAGATATATACATAAATGGAATAAAAATAGATAGAATGTTTGCAATAGCTGCATATAAATTATAACAATCACTGCAACAATTGACAATAGGATTTCTCGTGGGTCAACCAATGCGTTTCTGAGTTTGTGAATCTCCTTCTTCAAGGGTGTCGATGAGAGGGTCAATCATGCGTCTATAATGTATTAACAAAAAGTTTTAAGTACATAATAAATGTAACAACATGACATTGACAGCATATATATCACTATGAGAGAGTACATGTACCATATTTTGCAGGGAGAGAAAAGCTGAACTGACCAGTGCAGAGATGGAAGCGGGTATACAGGAAGTGAGATTTGTCAGATCTAAGGACCCCCAAGACTATGTCAAACTGCAGTCCCTGACTGGGGAGGTGCTACATATCCACGCCTATCTCACTCAGAAACGCCTGCTGGCTCAATCACAATGCATTTTTGAACAAGGGGAGAGGTTGGGAAAACTGTTGGCATGGCTTTCTCGAGAGCAGTCAGGGGGATATGTGTATCTCACATACAGGGCCCTGGTGGGGACCTTCTTTACGCCTTTGATGAAATAAACAGTTGCTTTGTCTCCTTTTACCTAACCCTATATAGCTCTAGAGTGACCTATACCAGTGGTGAACTGACTTCTTACCTGGACCCAATTGATGTCCTTGTCTTGACCTCAAAGTACCACAACAACTTGATGACCCCATTACGGTGGAGGAGATTTTAAAGGCTCTCAAAACACTCCAATCGGGTAAGACACCAGGCACAGACGGTATACCGGTTCAATTTTACAAGTAGACATGTGTGTTTCAGTTCGTAACAAATGGATTTTCATACAAATTTGTTACATTCGGATCAATTCGAACATCGGAAAAGGTGACAGAACCAAAATACGAAAATTAGGGAAATATGAATAAGCAAAATAACGAACAAGCGAAAATACGAACGTAAGATTGGACAATCTTACTAAAATACGAAACACCGAAACAGCAAAAGAACGAAAATGACATCTATAACGAACCATTTGCATTCCGTCTTATAAATCCTTTGTCTGTTCGTATTTTCATTCGTATGTTCGTATTTTTATTTGTGTGTTTTGTAAATCCGTTTCTTTGTCATTTTGGAAAATTTGTGTACTTGTATCGTTCTTTTGAATGGGCACTGGGCAGTGTAGTTAGTGAGTGATGTATCTTACTTAATATCTTAGCCAATCAGCTTATCTCTTTCATGCTGAGTCACATTGGACAGTGTAAAGCCTCGTACACACGATCGGACTTCAAACAAACATTTCCGTGGATTTTTGTCCGAAGGGAGTTGGCCGGACTTTTGAAACCGAAAAAGTTTGTCCGATGGAGCGTACACACGGTCGGATTTTTTGGAAAACAGTCATTTTGAAGTTTGTTGGCAAAAAGTCTGACCTTGTGTACGGGGCTTAAGAGAAAGTATATCTTAATATGGATTAGCTGCGTGCTGAAAATGAAACTAAAATACGAGATTGCGAATGACCACGCCGCAATGTATTTACGAAAGTACAAAATTACAAATCCATTAAACGAAAATTATTATCTAACAAAATTACGAATTTCGAATCAACGAAAATAAATTAGACAGAATTACGAATCATTCAGTATAAACGAAAATAAAACTGTTACGGACATACGAACGGGTCCGAATAGAAACAACTTGCGTCTTACGAAATACGAACAGGTCCGAATAGGAAATCTTGCGTCTTACGAAATGACGAATCTTTACAAATCTACGGAACGATACGAAACCAAACAAAAAAAAAACCTATTTTTTTGTTGTGCGCATATTTACAAGCAGTACGCTGAAGAGTTAGCTGTCAGATTACACACTATGTTAACTAATGCGTAAACGGCAGAGGAACTTCTGAGCTCCTTGAGTAAGGCCGTAGTGCTGGTGATCCCTAAGCCAGGAAATGACCCCTCCGTGTGCTCAGCATACTGCCCTACATCACTGATTAATGTGGACGCAAAACTGTTGGCCAAAGTTTTGGCCAATAGACTAAGCATGGTCATATCAGCACTAGTTCACCCAGACCAAACGGGGTTCATGCCTAGGAGAGGCACTGACATTAATATTATAAGACTTTTCACGCATATGGCCAGGGCACATTCAGAGTCGGCAGTTGTGGTATCCTCACTCGACAGGGAAAAGACCTTTGACTCAGTGGAGTGAGGTATCTCTGGGGGGTCCAGGTTCGGATTTGGCCCTAGGTTTCTGTCTTGGCTGTGCATGCTCTATGCCATTCTGAGAGCCAGGGCCCACATGAATGGTAGTCTTTCAGACACATTTCCTTTGGGACGGGGTACATGGTAGGGATGTCCTCTATCAATGGGGCTGTTTGCCCTGGCGGAGAGATGCCCTCTATCAATGGGGCCGTTTGCCCAGGTGGTGGAATCCTTGGCCATTATTTTTAGGGCTGAGACAGGGATGAAATGTGGGTGATACCCTGCTTTTCTGTCACTGAG
This sequence comes from Rana kukunoris, assembly GCA_029574335.1. Lineage (NCBI taxonomy): Eukaryota > Metazoa > Chordata > Amphibia > Anura > Ranidae > Rana > Rana kukunoris. Next base: position 213,964,019 of record CM056053.1, on the reverse strand, counting down.
GAAGGCACTGGACATTTTGAAAGATTGGGCCGTTTCTCAGGAATTTGCATAAACTGGGGTAAATCGGTCCTGTTCCTATTGCACCTCTCTGCCCTAAGGCTAGATACGGGCACCCCACTCCAGTGGCTGGAGGAATTTACCTACTTGGGTATTAAGATCGGTGGCACAATGGATGAATTTATAGAAAAGAACATGCAACCTCTCATGTCCCAACTCACGACTAAATGTACTGCCTGGCACACCCTGCCGCATACAGCAGTTGGCAGAGTTAATCTGCTAAAAGTTAATTTTCCGATCAAAATTTCTATACTTCTTCCATAATACCAAATCACATATACCCAGGGCCTTCTTCAGGTGCCTAAACTGAATACTGACCACATTTATTTGAGTAGGGAGGCCCCCTAGAGTGGCGAGGTGTATACTATATCTTCCCCTATCGGGAGGTGGACTGGCGATGCCCAACTTCCTCTTGTATTACTGGGCGGCCGATCTTGTCACAGTGTGCTGGTGGTTCTCCCAACCCAAACAGAATCTGGTAGTGAGACTGGAGGCTGCTATTCTAGGGTCCTATGCGGCTTTGAGTAAACTTGGTATTTAGGGGGGTAAGGGGTCCATACTCCTTGACAGCTCCCATGGAGACAACAATCCGGGTCTGGCAGGATGCTAGGGAGATTTATAACAAACCAAACTTTATATCACCACACACTCCACTCTGGGGGAACCATAGACTGCCTCACCTATACAGCATCCCTGTTTAAAACACATTAAACAGAATGGGAGGATCATGCCCTTCCCAGAACTGAAACGCCTATACTCGCTTCCCAGCTCCAATAAGTTCACATAATGGCAACTAATATATGCTATGGTGGCTCAGTTCAGGCACGTGTTGTTGCTAGAATCTGACTCCATTGAGCACTTGTTGACTTCCAGCGTGATGAGAAAACCCCTCTTCACTCTCTACCTCTACCTGATGGTAGCCTATGATACCAAACCCACTTGCTCCCTGGCAAAATGGAGGGAGGACGAATGAGAGGACTGTATGTCTACCTTCATTCTCTCTATGATAGCGGATGAAGACAGATGTACCCAACTTAAGTTCATACATCGGGCATACTACACCCCACTTAGATTTGGCCAGCATGTACCCACACCTTGACCCCTATTGCCCTAGATGTAGAAGTGATATTTTAATATTTTGGCATATGGTTTGGTCCTGTCCCAAGCTCCAGATATACTGGGAGGGTGTAGCAGGGATGTTGAGTGACATTAGTAGATACCAGCAGAACCCATGGTGCTCTTCCTGAGTTGGTTGAGGGAGATAGATATACCAAACTGTGCATCACCTTCTCCTTGTTCTATGCCAAAAGGGATATAATGCTGCACTGGAAGTCAGCTTATTCACCCACCCTCAAATCCTGGAAAAGGGCGATTAACTCAGTATTATCCCATGTACATGAACTTACTTATGAGAGCAGGCAAAATTCGACAAAGTTTGGTCAGCATGGATAGACGCCTGTGGGTGAGGGGACACAGTGGGGTAAATTGATGCAAACTGATTTTTCTCCCTTACTGGTGCCTCAGGGGACTCCCCCCCACCTTACTGCTAGTGTAACTCATATTTTAACAACACGGGTGGGTTGCTTTTCCCTCCGGGATAATGCTTCAGCACCCTTTATGGTTGAGAGTAAACTGCAGACTGGGGTATAGATAGTTACCTTCTTTGAACCTGTTCTAGCATTGCTATGCTCCCTTACAGATTTAATTGCGATATGAAACATCAGTTTTTAAAACTTGTCTTGCATTGATACATGTCTCCTGGGGCAGAACCGAACCGGGTCCCCAAACACATTTTATGGTAATAACTTGCATATAAGCCTTTAAAATTAGCACTTTTGTGTTTTCATGTTAGGCCGCGTACACACGATCGGTTTTGTCCGATGAAACTGGCCTTAAGGCCAATTTCATCGGTCCAAACTGAGCGTGTGTACGGCCCATCGGACCGTCGTCTGTCGGTCCAAAGTTATAAAACTTGCTTTAAAATCGGACCGATGGACGCCTGACCATTGGACCAAACCGATGGTTAGTACGCAAAAGCATCGGACCAAAAACCTGTGCATGCTCAGAATCGAGTCGACGCATGCTTGGAGGCATTGAAAGTTTTTTCAGCACGTCGTTGTGTTCTACGTCACCACGTTCTGACCCGATCGGATTTTGGACTGATGGTGTGTACGCACATCAGACCATCAGGCCACATTAGCGGTGAACTGATGAAAACGGTCCGTCGGACTATTCTTATCGGGCTGGACCGATCGTGTGTACACGGCCTTAGTGTCCCCCTAGACTTTAACTGTGTTCTGCGGCTTTAAAATTTGCTGCGATTCCCGAAAAAAATGCGAACACCTGTTGTTCGAGTTGTACTTATATTCGACTCGAACATCAGGCTTATCCCTATTTAATTGTAAACTCAATGAAATTGGCAAATTGGTCCAAATTGGTCCAAGATGGCAGCTAGGAAAGGAAGAGACATGAGGGATTGTAAAAAGTGCTTCATCTTCAAAGAAGCAAACTTCATAATCTACGCCTTTGTTGTGCCATGAGAAATCTAGAAATACTGTGAATATTATTTGGTGTATTGTACAACTGCAGGGAAATTAGGAAACAATGCAGTAATCAAAGTCAAAATAGACTTACCAAAATCTGCAGTGAATATCTAAAGATACTTTTTTTGCTCTTGGCAAACATTTCTATGCTTGAAACACATTTTCAACATGTTTTGAGTATCCCTCAAATTGCTTCACCCAAAACAATTCTATTATATAATATTTTTTATTGTATCTTTTAAATTTTACTTTAGGACCGCCTCATGCTCATATACGTTGCCCTTTAAGAGCCCAGCCGTGACCCGGTCCTGAGCTCCAAGACCACGGGACACGTGGACCCGATCGCTGGTGTCCCGCGATCGGGTCATAGAGCTGAAGAACGGGAGAGGCAAGTGTAAACAAACCTCTCCCCGTGCTTCCTAGTGAGCCTGTCACTGATCGCCTGTTCCTTGTCATAGGGAATGACGATCAGTGACGTCACATGCCAAGCCATGCCCCCTACAGTAAGAAACACACATTATATCACACTTAACCCCTTAAGTGCTCCCTTCAGGTTAACCCCTTCACTGCCAGTGTCATTTTCACAGTAACCAGTGCATTTTTATAGGACTGATCGCTGTAATAATGACAATGGTCCCAAAAATGTGTCAAAAGTGTCCGATGTGTTTGCCATAATGTTGCAGTCACGATAAAAATTGTGGTTCAATAAAAACATTGAGCAACAATTTCCTTTGTATTATATATCATGTTTTCATGATGCTTTATTATTAAAATATTTAAAATTATAATTTGTTAACAGTGTATACGTCATTTGAGCACCGCTACAATCCCACTTCCCCCTTGCATCCATATCTATTTTTTAAGGGATGAGGTGCGTTTTTCTTTAGAAACTGTCAGATTGCTTCTCTTCTTTACTATCTTATTTTATGTATTAAGCATCAACACATGATCAAACTATGTATTGTGACTAAGTGATTTTTTTTATCTGATTCATTTTATCTGATATTATATAATAAAATGTATGCTTTCTTAAAATTATTTTTGTTTGTGTGCTCACCTTGGTAACAGGTGCACTAACAAAAAGATATTTAAGAAAGTATAAATGTTATTATATAATATCAGATAAAATGAATCAGATACAAATCACATAGTCACAACACATAGTTTGACCATGTGTTGATGCTTGATACATAAAATAAGATAATAAAGAAGAGAAGCAAGTTTCTAAAGAAAAACATACCTCATCCCTTAAAAAATAGATATGGGTGCAAGGAGGAAGTGGGATTTTAGCGGTGCTCAAATGATGTATACACTGTTAAAAAATTATAATTTTTAATATTTTAATAATAAAGCATCATAAAAACATGATATATGATACAAAGGAAATTGTGGCTCAATGTTTTTATGATGCTTTATTATTAAAATATTTAAAATTATAATTTGTTAACAATCCCACTTCCTCTTTGCATCCACATAAAATAAGATGCTTGGATATGCAGAGGGGCCAACATGTTTTGCAAAATTGCTTCTTCAGGGCACCGCATGCATTTATGATTTCATCTAGATTACATAGAACATAAAACATGTCATTCGTATAGTATCAATCAATCAGTTTTTAAATTTGTAGCAAAAGTAGAACTTGTTAAGCGCAGCTTAATAACAGAAGCCACCTGTCGCAATTTTACTGGTGGAAGCCATATCCACCAGAGTTAGCCAGTAAGGATATTGGATCATGATAATTGCCGGGGATTGTGCAGTCAGAGTAATCTATGAATTTAATAAAGTAATTAGATTTAATTAAATTAGATAGTGAATAATTAGCAAATAGTAACTGCTATTAAGGGATAGGATGACTAGTAATGCAAATCGCATCCCAGACACGGATATTATTGAAATGGGATATTCAAAATCCTTTACTTAACCACTTGAGACCTGCACTGTAGAAGAAAGACGTCCACATTGCAGCTCTCAACTACCTCCCAATTTGCATTTGCAGCGGGGAAAAACTGTGTCCGGCGCATCGCTGAGATGTCGATGCGCGTTCCTTGTATATAGGGACACAGATCGGTCACCTCCCCCAGTCAGTCTCCTCCCCCCACAGTAAGAATCACTCACAGGGAATAGATTTATCCCTTCCTCTCCCCCTAGTGTTAACCCCTTCCCTGCCAGTCACATTTATACAGTAATCAGTGCATTACTATAGCACTGTTCACGGTATAAATGAGAATGGTTCCAAAATAGTGTCAAGTGTCCGATGTGTCCACCGCAATATCGCAGGCCTGAAAAAAATTGCAGATCGCCGCCATTACTAGTAAAAAATTTGAAATAAAAAAAATTCATAAATCTATCCCCTTTTTTGTAGGCGCTATAACTTTTGCACAAACCAATCAATAAACGATTATTGCGATTTTTTTTACCAAAAATATGTAGAAGAATACGTATCGGCCTAAACTGAGGAAAAATGTAAAAAAAAAAATATATATATATATATTATTATTATTATTATTATTATAACAAAAAGTAAAAAATATTGGGCCATATTCACGTACATCTGCGCATTATTGGACCGGCGTAGCGCATCGCCTTTACGTTAGACTGGCGCAATGTAGCGGCGCAATCACCCTATTCTCGTCGGTTTTACGCAGAAATTTGCGCCTGCGCAACGTTATTTCAGAGGCGCAAGGCGGAGTAATACAAATTGGAAAGGACGTGGGCGTGTTACATTGAAATGAGCCGTGACCCCATGCAAACGAAGGGCCGGCCAGCTCGCGCATGCGCGCTTGAAGCAGACCATGGTCAGCACCTCTGTGCGCATGCTCACAATTCGGGAACGGCGCAATCAGTGAAATTGGAAGTGGACTAGGGCAAATTAGTGAACTACGCAAACAGCATAAATAGACAGAGACAAACACACTTCCTTTGCTAAAGTACATCCCTTTGTATCCCTCCCTATACAGCAAGGTGCTTTTGTTCTGTTGTTTATTAGCGTTTGTTTGTTTGTGACGTGTCTTTGAGATATTTGGGGACTGTTTTGAAGAGTGATTTTTGTCTTTTATGTGTTTTCTTTGTTGTTATTTTGTTTAAATTATATTTTTGCTGGGCATTTTTTATTTTTGCTGGTCAATTTTTTTTTTCTTGGTTCTTTGTGTATGATTTGGGAATGTGGGGGTGACATTCCTGCCCGAAAAGGGGTGTCACCCTCATTTGTGATGAAGTAGTGATCCCCAGGTCCGTGTGAATGGTGTATGAATGTACAGTGACATAATTGGAGCCGTGGCATGGCGTTGCAGCTCACAAGTCCTGCATGGTGGGCTTGTGCCAATCCAATGTGATGAGGATGTAATGTGTCTGTGCTAGGGACCACAGTGGTGTGCATGCATGCATTCTCATTGTGCCACGATTAATGTGTGTGTTTAACGTGCAAAGATGCCTAATGTGAGCTGTCTCCTGGCTGCTCTTCCCTCAGAAGACGGGGTAGCCTTGGTTAGGGGGGTTCCGTATAGGAGTCATGAGATGGGGTCCCAGTGCATATGCAGAGTCACCCTGAAGGGATAAGACAGGAGGATTTTAGTAGTGCATGTGCCCCTTGTGATTTCAACATCATAGGGGGGAACGGTCATGCCTGCCACCCATGTCACTCACCAACCAGCCAGCTGTCCCCATACATGTTCTGTTCGAAATCTGTGGGGATGGGGCTATGATTGTATATGTAGCTGTCATGGGTGTCATGGGTGGTGTCATGTGTTGGGCTGGTGTTGGGCTCCTGCAGGGTTGTGGTTAATTCCAGGATGGCATGAGGGGTGAATCTGAAGATGCGAGACACCTCAGAATCACTCATGCCAAAGATGTCTATGCGTGTGTGATATACAGTATCAAGTGAAGAGTGAGGGGCTTGTATCAGATTAGATTATTATATCCATCAAGGTTTAAAAGGGCCATTGAAAGATATTGAGACCGTGTTTGTAATTTGTATGTATGTTATGTATTGATGTATATATGTATGTATATTTTTTGTAAAAATGTTTCTTAAAGCAAAGAAATTTTTTTTGTAAAAAAAAAAAAAATCCTCTCCCGTGCCCTCCTCCGTGCCCTCCTCCTTCTTTGCTTATCTAAAGTCAGTAGTATAGTTATGAGCATGGATGTCCCTGGCATGTTGGCATACAGATTGTTGGGCAACACGTGTGACTGCTCTGCTCCTCACTAACGGTGTTGCTTTCTCTGACATGTAGACAAATTGTCTAATTTTAGACCACCTTTTATATGGTCTAAAAAAGCTCCAGGACCGGGACCGCAGGATTCGCGGACCCGATCGCCGCTGCAGTGCGGCGATCCGTCCCTGGAGCGGAAGAACGGGGAGAGCCGTGTGTACACACGGCTTCCCCGTGCTTCTCTGTGGCCGTAGCATCGATCGCGTCATCCCTGTCATAGGGGGACGCGATCGATGACGTCACACCTACAGCCACACCCCCCTACAGTTGTAAACACAACACACAGGTCACACATCCCGTACAGCGCCACCTGTGGTTAACTCCCAAACTGCAACTGTCATTTCCACAGTAAACAATGCAATTTAAATGCATTTTTTGCTGTGAAAATGACAATTGTCCCAAAAATGTGTCAAAATTGTCCGAAGTGTCTGCCATATTGTCGTAGTCACTAAAAAAATCGCTGATCGCCGCTATTAGTAGTAAAAAAAAATAATTAATAAAAATGCAATAAAACTATCCCTTATTTTGTAAACGCTATAAATTTTGCGAAAACCAACCGATAAACGCTTATTGCGATTTTTTTTACCAAAAATACGTAGAAGAATACGTATCGGCCTAAACTGAGGAAAAAAAAATGTTTTTTTATATATTTTTGGGGGATATTTATTATAGCAAAAAGTAAAAAATATTGCATTTTTTTTAAAATTGTCGCTCTATTTTTGTTTATAGCGCAAAAAAAAAAAAACCGCAGAGGTGATCAAATACCACCAAAAGAAAGCTCTATTTGTGGGGAAAAAAGGACACCAATTTTGTTTGGGAGACACGTCGCACGACCGCGCAATTGTCAGTTAAAACGACGCAGTGCCGAATCGCAAAAAGGGGCAAGGTCCTTTACCTGCATTTTGGTCCGGGTCTTAAGTGGTTAAAGAGCCTAAACACTATGCCGTCGACGTGGTGTCACCTCACACACGACACAAACGTCAAATTGTATTCCGCAGATTTTTCTACTTGGTACTATGCTGATTTCACAACAAGGAGAGTGAGGGTATTGGTTGGGAATATTTAAAAAATCAAGGTCCAGGAGGTATTTTAATGATCCGGATCCCCAGCGAGTGGGGATCCAGATTTTGCCGCGGCCCCTACCCTGGTGCTCTAGGCAGCCGCCTGACTTGCCTATGCCTAGCGCCGACCCTGCCTGGACCTGATGGGTTCACGACTTTTTACCTAAAAAAGTACAAAGAAATTCTGACGCCAAGGATGTCTCGGTATATGAATGGATTGGGGGTAGAATATGATATGAGTAGGGAGGCCCTCCTGGCATTATAAACAGTAATCCCGAAGGAGGGGAAGGACGACACGCTATGTTCAAGTTACAGACGGATATTGCTTCTTAATGAGGATACTAAATTATATGCTACAATACTTGCAGGACGGGTGAAAGGTATGATGACCAAACTTGTCCATCCAGACCAGGTGGGTTTCATCCCTGGAAGAGAGGGAAGGGACAATGGGTTGAGAACTTTGCTCCTTCTCCAGCAAATGAAAAATGAGGGGTCTTCTGGTCTATTCCTGTCGATAGATGCTTAAAAAAGCATTCGACAGGTTAGACTGGAGGCTCATGATAAAAAAACTTTGGAAATAATGGATGTTGGCCCAAGAATAATTCAGTGGATCAAAATACTGTACCATCGCCCTACTGCAAATATAAGTCAAATGGCGTGCCGTCCTTCCCCTTCGAGATAAAAAACGAGGCAAGACAGGGGTGCCCCCTCTCCCCTCTTTTATTTGTACTTTATCTGATCATGATATAAGTGGTATTAGGGCAGGTGAGGAGGAACATAAGTTGGCAGCCTTCACCGACGATGTGTTGTTTTACATCAAAAATCCGAGGATTACAATGCCTTACTTATTAAAAGTATTAAAACAATACGGTGACTTGGCCAATTTTAAAATAAACTTGACTAAGTCCAAGATTTTGAACATTAATTTAAGTAGAAAAGGAAGCAGTTGATTTATAGAATAAATTCCTATTCGCCGGGAAAAAAAGAGTTAAAGTACTTAGGAATAAAACTAGCGAATACGATGAATATAATATATAAAATGAATTACATACCCTTACTGGTTGAAATTAAAAATAAAATAAAGAGAGTAATATACAGACCCCTGTCATGTATAGGGAGGATTAGTACTGTGAATATGGTATTATTACCAAAGATTGTATATAAGTTCCAAATGTTACCCATGGCACTGTCACAATACTATTTCAGCACATTAACAAGCATTATAAGGAGATTTATTTGGCGAAATAAGAAACCAAAAATGTCATTAGCGGTACTTAACGACTTAACCCCCGGACCATATTGCTGGTCAAAGACCAGAGCACTTTTTGTGATTCGGCACTGCGTCGCTTTAACTGACAATTGCGCGGTCATGCGATGTGGCTCCCAAACAAAATTGGCATCCTTTTTTTCCCACAAATAGAGCGTTCTTTTGGTGGTATTTGATCATCTCTGCGGTTTTTATTTTTTGCGCTATAAACAAAAATAGAGCGACTATTTTGAAAAAAATGCAATATTTTTTACATTTTGCTATAATAAATATCCCCAAAAAATATATAAAACATTTTTTTTTCCTCAGTTTAGGCCGATACGTATTCTTCTACATATTTTTCATTAAAAAAAAATCGCAATTAGTGTTTATTGATTGGTTTGCGCAAAATTTATAGCGTTTACAAAAAAGGGGGTAGTTTTATGGCATTTTTATTAATATTTTTTTTTTTACTAGTAATGACGGCGATCAGCATTTTTTTTCAGTACCGAGACATTATGGCGGACACATCGGACAATTTTGACAAATTTTTGGGACCATTGGCATTTTTATAGCGATCAATGCTATAAAAATGCATTGGAGTACTATAAAAATGCCATTGGCAGTGAAGGGGTAAACACTAGGGGGCAGGGAAGGGGTTAAGTGTGTTCCTGGGTGTGTTCTAACTGTATGGGGGGGTTGACTCACTAGGGGAAATCACTGATCTTCTGTTCATACATTGTATGAACAGGAGATCAGCGTTTCCCCCGCTGACAAGACCGAGAGCTTTGTGTTTACACACAAAGCTCCCCATCAAAACTAAATGGGAAAGGAAATTGGGGTCACATATAGATAAAGTCACTATCAGTAAAATCTTAAATTTAACCCACATCTTGGCAGTAGACACTACTGAATTTAATAAGGTGGTACGCAGCGCCCGACAAAATCAGCAGATACCAATTGGGAAAGTCCGTGGAGTGTTGGCGAGGATGTAAGGTGTTGGGAATGATGGCTCATCTGTGGTGGGACTGCCAAAAAATTAAAAAGTATTGGAGAGGGATCCTGCAGTTAATAAAACACTAGAAAATAAATACCAGAGGACCCGTGAACAGTTTTGTTACATGGGGTCGAAGGACCAGTAAAACAATATAAAAACTCAGTAATACCACATATGTTATACACTGCAAAAAGACTTATTCCTAAAAAGTGGCAAGAAGTGGAAGCCCCCTCAATACGTGAGTGGTTAACTACAGTAGAGGAGACATATTATGGAAGGTCTGAGGCAGAGTATTGAAGAAGATACCGTAGAGTTAACAGACAAATATGAGAGTTGGAAAGTATTTAAAAAGACAAGCCGATATGTAGAGGAGTTTAGTATTTAGTCAGAGGGAACCCTCCAATAATGAGAATAAACAAAAAAAGAGATACATTTATAAAGTTTTAAGAGGTGGGGTAGATGAGGGAGGGCAGGGAGAAGGGGCTTGGGGGGTGGGTTGAGGGTAGATGGGAGGGTGTAGAGGCCTAACTAGAAATCAATAGATACACGGTTTCGAAAAAGGGTGTATTGTATTTTAATTATGTAATTCTATATTTTTGTATCTGTATACTTTTGATAAAATAAAACAAAGTAAAAAAAAAATAATAATAGTCTCACATCACCTTGGTTTGGAGGCAGTGAGACTGCACCTAACAAGAGGGTTTGATTTGGTGCCATCTCAGATTGATTTTATCATGGAGCTTTTGAATTATGCTGCCAGTCACAACTGTTTCTGGTTTAACCAGCAATTTTATCGCCAGGATAGGGGTGTGGCAAGGGGGGCCAAGTATGCCCCTAGCCTGAATAATGTATTAAAGTGTGGTGCTCAAATGATACTTCTGATGTGCTCAAAGGATATGAAATAAGTGAATAAATAAATATGAACGTACTGTCCGTGCAAACTAAACAACCAATGTGCTGATTGAGATGTATGCACAATAAATAATTAATGGTTATCAGAATGATAATTTTACAACAAAAACAAGACAATTGGTGCTAAAAGGACACAAGGACAAAAGTCCAGGAAAAAGTCCAAGAAATCAGGGTAAATAAATACACGATGTGAATCTATAATAAACATTAAAAGTGACAATGAACCAAATGTGTTGGTGAACAAGTGAATATATAGTTCAAATATTCCACTGAGATGAAAGTGGCTGTATAATTAGTTGTCTGTAGGTAATCCACCACCCTAAAGATCAAAGGCTTACCAGAAAAGTTGGACCCAGCGAGGCTTACGTCTGATGAGTTGAACGGGCTTGTTGGTGTACGCACCCACGGAGAGGTAAGCAAGCACAGCTTCCAATAGAACCAGGCAGAGGTATATCACAGTATTGACATCAATGAGTATACACCATGGATAAGGCAATGGTTCTTCATATATAAATCCTCCCAATGTATCATGTGGTAAAAGGAGAGAAATTAGGCCACATAGTGCAATTCCATTTCAAATTGAGAACATTTATTAGATCAATATAAAATGGTCACTCACATTTGAGAAGACATGTAAAAGCAACTAAAATCAAAATAACGCAGTGGCATCAGCAGAGCCCTTCCCGACGCATTTCTCCTAACAAGACATCTTCAGGGTTGCTGGTCCACTGCGTATATATAGGTATGGAGGACCGCCCAAATGAGGGCCAGCTCTATGATTGCCAAACCAGAAAATTAGCCACTTTCTGTTTGTAAAGATTGCTCCCGTGGCTTGCACTTCAAGCCTCATTCTGATATGTGGCTCAAGCCTCACTCCTGGAATTAAAAATTGGTTTTAAAAATGTGTTTATTATATAAATATACAAAATATGGCCAGACCCCTCGAGCTGGAAAAAAACATATGAAGTATCCTAATAAATGAAAAGCGGCAAACTAATAAGTCTGTCACTCGACTCTGAATCTCTAAAAAACTGATACGATTCAATTATATTACACCATAGGTCTACAGCAAAATGGTGCCTGATCAGAACCGATGTCCTCACCAAAATGGCGGATGGAACCAAGGGAAACCAAGCCTCATCCTGGCTCTAAGCATGACTTCCAGGTCATAAATAATACCGGAAATACAATAACGGACGAGAATTCAAAAGATAGAATTATATTGAGCACATTCAGGGGCAAATATAATTAAAATAAATAAAATATTTAAATTAATAAGCCATATATTGCCCCGACTAGATGGTAGTGATACAGATATATGAAGTAAAACTACTGGGTATGTAAGTCCCCCTCTACATATCTTCCACTATACTCAGTGTAAACAATTAAGCTCACCGGGTCAGTGAAACTTAAGGCAAAAAAGTAGAGCTGACCTTACCTCAGGATGTCGTATAGTAAAGAGATATTCATATTGAAATTGCAGAAGTATGATTAATGAGATGTAATATTCTAATTATTCATTATTAAATAATAAATAATAATATTGTACAGTCACAAAATATGTTATTATGTATAGAACTTTTAATCAAATTGATATAAAAAATTTGAAACTGACAAGGAAAAGAACCTTGTTCTGGAAACACACTATGGATTGAAGAACATTAAGGCTGCGTACACACCACTAAATTAATCAGATCAAATCGGTCTGACAGCAGACAGCGCGGTGACGTGGCGGTGACGTTGACGCCACCACGTCACTTCACCAGGAAGTAAAAAACTTCCACGCATGCGTCCAATCCATTCGACGCATGTGCGGGCAAACATGTCCGCTGGTTAGTGTACTAACCACCAGACAAATATCGGACGGACGGGTTCCCAGCAGACAGATTTTAAAGCATGCTTTTAAAATTTGTCGGCTGGAAAAACCTGTCTGTCCGCCCGTACACACTATCAAATTTGTCTGCTGAAACGGTCCGTCGCACTGTTTCCAGCAGATAAATTTGATTGTGTGTATGCCGCCTCAGGCTTGTTTAATTCGACGTTCATACCTAATGGTTGGTAAGTTTGGAGAACATATATCCAATATGTCTCCAATTGTGATACACCCCTAGTAAGAGCACTCCCTCTCCATGGGAAAATGTAACTGTTTACCACTTGGAAACCAGTACCTGCAGGATTGCGATTGTGGTGTTCCCAAAAATGTCTGGGAACTATATGTTTGGTGTCTCTACCTTTTATCTTGCCAATATATTCCCCTACTCGAATAGTAAACGTACGTTTGGTATGTCCAATAAACTGTTTCCCACATGTACATGTGATTAGGTATACAACATATCTCAAAGCACATGTATGGAAACCTTTAATTGGGTAGGTTTGGTTAGTAACAGTGGAACTGAACTGTAAAGTTTTTGCCTTCCCAATTTTATTATGACAACATACCACACATTTTTTGCAGGGATAGTATCCTTTCATGTTGTGAAAGAAGGAAGGGCGTATAGGAGGGTTAATTATATTGGGAGCGATTTTAATCTGTAACGACGATACTCCTCTAAATGTGACTTTGGCATTAACTGGTAATAATGGGCGGAGATCCTTGTCTGTTCTCAGCACTCCCCAATGTCTATTCAACATGGCTTTAATATCTTTATGTTGTACAGAGTAAGACATTAATACTGTATAGCCCAATTTTCTGAATTGTCCTGTAATTTTGATGGTCGATCAATCAACAAAGAACTTCTATCTATTTCCAGAATATCTTGTTATTGTGAATGTACTGACATAGGGTCATAACCCTTGTCTATAAATTTCTTAGTCAGCGTGTTGGCTTGTTGTATAAAAACCTCAGTGTCTGTACAATTCCTACGAAGTCTTAGGCCTCGTACACACGATCGGACATATCCGATGAAAACGGTCCGCGGACCATTTCCATCGGATATGTCCGATCAGGAGTTTGATCCGATGGTGTGTACACACCATCGGATCAAATTCCCCGCCGGCGGATGGCGTGGTGACGTGGCGGTGACGTTGACGCCGCCACGTCACCGCACCAGGAAGTAAAACACTTCCGCGCATGCGCTGAATCCATTCGGCGGCGGCGCGGCGGCGGTGCGGGACGACATGTCTGCTGGTAAGTGTACTAACCAGCAGACATGTCGGGCGGACGGATTCCACCCGATAGATTTCAAAGCATGCTTTGAAATCTGTCGGGTGGACAAATCTGTCCGCTAGCCCATACACACGATCGGAGATGTCTGCTGAAACGGTCCATCGGAATGGAAGGTCCCAGGAAGGATTTTTTTTTTCACAGAAGGGCATCCCAGAGATATATGGCCATGTTCAGCGGCAAGTGAATGTATCTCTGGCACACAGTGGCGGTGCCAAGATACATCTGCCACAGACACGTGGTCTAGCAAACACGGGCAGGGAAGGTATATAACTTTTACTGCCCATTGGGTGAACCTTCTGACGGCCGTCAAGCATGTAACCCGTGGCACCCATGTAGATTTGGTTTTACTGCCACGGATTGCATGCAGCCCTGTCTCTTCTTCTCCTCCTCCTACTCCATCCTCCCTCTCCTCCTTGGCTGACTCCTCCTTTTACAATGCTACCGTCTCTTCTGCTGCACCGCCCAAAATCCCCAGAACCTATTTGACATGCCAGGTGAGAAGTTGCCATGCTGTGCTGCATCTGTTGTGCCTGAAAGACAAGAGCCACACTGGACCTGCAATCCTTTTAGCTTTGAGTTCACAGGCAGATCAGTGGCTAACACTGCTCAATTTGACAGTTGGTAAAGTGGTGTGTGACAACGGTGCCAATCTGCTGAGCGCGCTAAACAGGGCAAAATTACACACGTAATCTCATTGGATTCTTTTATTTTCCATCTCAATGGTAATAACAGGAATATCCAACTTACATGGACTATTAGCCAAGAAAAAGTAGTATTCCTGGATCTTAATATTTCTAGAGATATTTACTGTTTTAGGCTGAGTAATTACTTTAAACCCACTGACCGTAATGCATATATCCCCCTAGGGAGTTGCCACCATAGATCATGGTTGTGCAATATCCCCAGGGGACAATTTATTAGATTACGCCGCAATTGTTCTTTAGTCAGTGATTATGTGAGTCAGTCTCAGATTCTTGCTCATAGATTTGTACAAAAAGGGTATCTTAAAGAACAGTTGGAAGCGGAAGTGGACCTTGTCCATCAAATGTATAGGGATACTCTTGTTTCGGATCGAATTGCTGATGCAGAGTCTGGAAGGGATAAACACAATTTCCAAATGATTCTGGATTACAGTATTCAGCACAAAAAAATCAAAAAAATCATTGTGAAAAATTGGTCTATTCTTCAACAGGACAAGGTTCTTGGGCCTGTATTACCAGCCAGACCAGAATTTATCTACAAGAAAGCTCCTTCACTTAGAGACCGTTTGGCACTCAGTGTTTTCAATCCACCAGTGATCTCTGAGAATAGGATTTTTAAATTTCTGGGGGGTTTTTATGCCTGTGGCAGGTGTGTCCCCTGTAAGCAGTCCAAAGTTAACATTAAGAAAAGGAAAAAATTTGTAGCCTCAGTAACCAACAAGGAATACGAAATCAAACAATTAATCACTTGCGATACTGTAGGGGTCATTTATATGCTGGAATGTGACTGCGGTTTGCAGTACATTGGCAGAACCTCCAGACCGTTGCATGTCCGCATAGCGGAACATGTGAGTAACATCAAAAAAGGCAAAACCACGCATAATGTATCCAGGCATTTTAAAAAATTCCATAACAAAAGCCCCAAGGGTTTGCGTTTTTGGGGAATCGAAAAGGTTAATTGCCACTGGAGAGGAGGCAACTTTATTCGACAATTAAGTAAAAGGGAATCTCATTGGATTTATGAAACCCATGTTCTTTGTCCGGACGGACTTAATGTCGATTTCGATATTAATTGTTTTATTTCTGATCGTTGATTTTATTTTGTATTTCTGCTACTATTGTTGTAAATGTTTTATATGAGTTATGTGTATTTTTTATATACATTTTTTTTATATATTTTTATATATGTGTATGTTACGATTGGCTGCGGATGTCTTCACGTCCATTTTTCTATGTATGGTTTCGCATATGTTAGTTGAAGGGGTTGTATGTCTTTTTTCTAATATATGGTGTTTTCACCATAGACCTAAATTATGTATGGCCATGTATTATATTGTGGTATTGAGGTCAGAATGCTTTTTTTTTTTTTTTTATAAGCCGTGGTTCACATTCACTTCAATATGTTGTTGCGTTTAGTGCTGGCACTGCCAGCTGAATGGGACACGGTGCGGGGAAATAGATGAAAATTCCCCCCTTCATTTCATCCCCTCCCATCGCAGGGACAGGAAGTGGGGTAATTCTCTGCAATGGGGTCACCAACGGCCATATAAGAAGCAGTAGAAAAGTATTTACTATTTTCGGGTCTGTCCACTAGAGGTCAGAATGCTTTTTTTTTTGTGTTAATCCCTGGTCATCTGACATGTCAGGTCACATGACTAGATGGGCGCGGCTTGGGACTTCCCATTGCTTCTCCATGACCATGGGTCTCTATATCTTGGGTGTTTGTCCGTTCATCCCTACATTCTGCTGAAGAAGTCCTGCCCTAGGGACGCAACGTTCGGAGGGAAAGATGTGACGGCACCCGCAGCCACTGCTTCACAAGCAACACATGTTTTGTATCGCAGTTTACCCTGGCACTGGATCAGTGCCTTGAAAATGTGAGTTTTATACATTTGTTTTATTAAACCTTGTGCGCATACAGAGTACACTATGTTATCTCCTTTTTTTATATGAATAAATCATCATCTGGCCGGAGTGTATCTGTTTTGGCTTCATGCTTGTCAGCTGGCAACTTCATCCTCTGGTTTTATCCCTTATGGGAAAGCGCTATTGACCCTGATCTTGCTATAGGGTCTGATCTGGGAGGTGAGAGGCCACTTTTACTAGTGGTGGAGGTGTTTTTCTTCTATCCACGATTCATCACCTGCATGTGTGTGAATTTTACCACTTTTGGATTATCACAAGGAGGATCTTTGGATGGACTTTTATATAGCGCTGCACTATTCTTTGTTTATATCTTTCCAGGAACTTATCTAATTGATTCTTAGTGTTCAGCTGCTCACTATTATATTATTTTGTGTTTTTATTGCGCTGATTGATTCTCTTTTATAAAAATTACACACGTGCCATGCATGGCACACATCCTAAACTTGGTCGTGCAGCGATTTGTTGCCAAATACCCTGGGGTCCAGGACGTCTTGCGGCAGGACAGGAAAATCTCGGCCCATTTCAGAAGATCTTACACGACCATGGCTCGCCATTCCTGACATTCAGCGGCAACACAACCTGCCCATCAGATGTCTTATTTGTGACTGCCCGACGCGATGGAACTCAACCTTGTATATGCTTGATAGGCTGCTCCAGCAGAAATGTGCAGTTAACGACTACCTGTACAAACTCTGCGGCAGGACAGGTTCTGGGGAGATTTGTTTTTTTCACTGCGCCAGTGGCTGCTAATGCGTGACTCATGCAGACTTCTACAACCATTTGATGAGATCACCAAACTGGTCAGTCAAATTCCCAGAGGGGACTACTCCACCTGAGACAAGTCAACAATGGGAGTCTGAAGAGGAGTAAGAGGAGGATGGTGTCGGGGAGGAGGAGGAGGAGCAAGAAGAGCATGCTTTAAACCTTTCTGGGATCCCTGGTGTTGTCCGTGGATGGGGGGAGGAGAACAAGGACGAAATTATCCTGGATGATGAGCAGGAGCCAGGCCAGTACAACACTTCCAGTTTAGTGCAAATGGGGGCCTTCATGCTCCAGTGTTTTAAGAGGGACCCCCGTATAAAAAGCATAAAGGGCAAGGACCAGTACTGGATGGCAACGTACTTAGACCACCGGTACAAACAAAAAATGGCGTAAATGTTACCACCATGCAGCACTTCCAGGCCTTGCTTCGAGAAATGCTGCATTCGGCTTTTTCGTGCATTGGCAGAGGAATTCCCACTCACAGAGAAACAGTTTTGGGTACAAATCCAACAGCGCTTGCAAGAAGAGGGCGGTTTGAAGATGTGTTGTCACTAATGATATGAGATAATTCTTTCAGCCGACCCATTCACAGCTGTCCTCCAAATCCAGCATCAGGAAACGCCTAGACCGACAGGGGTTTGACTACGGTGAATAGCTTAATGTATCTCCAGCCACAGAATACAAAGTTGTTTGCTGTCAGGTAAACGCCTGTGGCCATGGGCTAATTTTTGTGGCCTGTAATGGCCGACACTTGCTCCTGTATTCGGTGAGTGCCTATTGTACCACCAGCCACAGAATACAAAATTGTTTGCTTTCAGGTGAACGCCTGTGGCCGTGGGCTAATTTTTGGAGCCTGTAATGGCCACTTACACTTACTTCTGTATCCGGTGAATGCCTATTGTACCACCAGCCACAGAATACAAAGTTGTTTGCTGTCAGGTGAACGCCTGTGGCCTTGGGGTAATTTTTGAGGCCTGTAATAGCCGACACTTACTTCTGTATCTGGTGAATGCCTATTGTACCACCAGCAACAGAATACAAAGTTGTTTGCTGTCAGGAGAAACGCCTGTCGGCTAATTTTTGGGGCCTGTAATGGCCGACACTTACTTCTGTATCTGGTGAATAGCTAAATGTACCTCCAGCAATCAAATACAACGTTGTTTGCTGTCAGGTAAATGCCTGCTAATTTTTGGGGCCTGTAATGGCCGGCACTTACTTCTGTATCCGGTTTTTCGCTTAATACTTCTAGTAGGTCAGTGTCCATGTTGTGGGACTATTTGTTCACAGCTAGTAAGTATTTTGTGGCTGCAAATATTCGCCTGCCATTAAAGTCAATGGGGCCCGCCAAGAACTTGCGGTTTGTGGGAATTTGCGAAGGTTTGCGGTTAGCGTTCGTCCCGTTAGATGTTCGTCCATCACTAGAGAACGTCATCGATGTCCACAATAGACCACATGTCTACGATGTCGACGATGTCCTCCTCCTATGGGATGGCAGCCAGTCTGACCTATATGACTTTATGTAATTTCTTAATGACAACAATAGAAGTATCAGACTCAATTTTAAGGCAGGTTTGGAGGAAATTAGCTTCCTTGATTTGAAGATTTCTGTGCAGGATAAGAGATTTGTGACGTTGACTTATTTTAGGCCCACGGACAGGAATTCTGTTGGACATCTGACACTATGATCCTTAGTTAAGAGCAGTTACTCATGGACAGTTCACACGTCTGAGGCGTAACTGCACAGAGGTGGAGAGTTTTGTCAGCCAGCGATACTTTCTGATAGATTTATCGAAAAGGGTTATGATAAGATAGTGTTGTCCCAACTTGTGAACTCCACTCGGGAAACCGATAGGGCCTCCCTTTTGGGTGAGAAAGTCAGAGTCAATGCTGATAATAAGATATATTTGTGGGGGAAAAAAAGTAACTTTTATTTGGGAGCCACGTCGCACGACCGTGCAATTGTCAGTTAAAGTGACGCAGTGCCGGATCGCAAAAAGGGGCCTGTGGTTATCCTACAAGCATGGCACAAATGAATATTCAGATGGCATCTAATTTGTGTATGTTTTAATTAGATACATCTAACTATTCCAGGAGTAAATACTACTTGTACCATCGCTTAAGCAACATTTCAATTGACTAAGACAACAGCACTAATGCATTTTCCTTTCCTGGTGCATTTTTATGGCATTATACACTGGGCTGTGGCTCTGCCCCCTCAACTTGATAGGACTGGTTAGCTATACATTTGAAGCATAAACTACCTACAGCATTCTATGTAATTATCACCAAAAGGGTGGCAGTCTGTATGCTGCCATGCAGATGCACCAAGAAAGGAAAATAATGGAACGGCGAGTAGGGATGAGCCGAACACCCCCGCGTTCGGTTCGCA
Source organism: Rana kukunoris (assembly GCA_029574335.1). Classification (NCBI taxonomy): domain Eukaryota; kingdom Metazoa; phylum Chordata; class Amphibia; order Anura; family Ranidae; genus Rana; species Rana kukunoris. The sequence goes on along the minus strand of CM056053.1, from coordinate 213,944,051 downwards.
CCAGAACCGTCGAACAGACCGACAGTTCGCGCGAACATTTAGAACCCCATTGAAGTCTATGGGACTCGAACGTTCGAATTCAAATTCAAAAACGATCATTTTAAAGACCAGTATTCAAGTCATTGTTGGAAAACGTCTTTGAGAACCCGGGTCTTGCCCCAGGGAACATGTATCAATGGAAAAAAGTTTAAAAAACGGTAGTTTTTTCAGGAGCAGGACTCCTGAAAAAACGACCGTTTTTAAAACTTTTTTTTCCATTGATACATGTTCCCTCAGGCAAGACCCGGGTTCTCAAAAACGTTTTCACAGGCAAACTATAGACACCCAGCAGGTACAATATTTAAAGGAATTTTTCATTTTTTTTTTAAGTTAAGCATCTTTAAAATCACTGCAGTGATTTTATTGATGCTTAAATTAAAAAAAAAATTCCTTTAAATATTGTACCTGCTGGGTGTCTATACCTGTGATAACGTCTTTAAATAGCACAATCACCTGCCTGCCAGTAAATTAGGAAGAACTGATCTAGCTAAGCTATACAGTGTATAAATATTTGTACAACTCCTAGGGATGTATATATATTCTCTACACACTGTAAATTAAGCTAAACTGACTAGCCTGCCTGCCTGCTCTATCTAGCTATATAAAAAGACTATCTTTCTGTCTCTCTGACTGCTCTCATTAACAACCGCAACACACTGGCTTTGGCCAATTATGGCTCTCCGTTTTTTGCTCGCTGTGATTGGCCAAGCATGCAGGGTCATAGTGCATTTTTGGCCAATCATCAGTGCACAATGCCGCAGTGAATTATGGGCCGTTGCGCGTCACTCGAATTTGGAGCGAACGACCTGTTTTGTTCGAAATTCGTCGAACGTACAAACAGACAATGTTCGAGTCGAACATACGTTTGTATCGAACACGGAGCTCATCCTTAATGGTGAGTATAAAATTCTCAATTTTCCTGATGCATCATTGAAGCATGCAATGGAAACGCCTCACCAGACAGGAGTGTGCAATAAAGAATATTTTTTTAATGATCAATAGAGTTAGGCCCCTTTCACACCAGGCTCCATTGCAGCGGAGTCCACCAGCTCCTGCCAGCTCAGTGGGAGATCTCTCCGTGGATCTCCGCTGAGCTGGCAGATGACAGGGCCCTCTCTGCTCACTGAGTGGGGAGGGGCTTGTCCAGCGCCGCTGTCTCCTATGGAGAGATCTGATAAAAAAAATAGATTTTAGCAGATTGGATTGTGTCGGATGTCAGTGGACCAGTGGCGGCCCATCATTAGGGGCGCATGGGCACCGCCCCACTCCCCCACCCAAAGCAGTCACAAAAGAAAATAATTATATATATTTAATTTGTTTAAATATCCCTTTAAGATTTTTTATTTTTTTAAAGGGTCACTAAAGGAAAAAAAATGTTTTGCTGAAATGACTGTTTACAGGGTATAGAGACATAAAAGTTAACTGATTCCTTTTCAAAATGATTAAAAATAGATAAAAATCAATCATATAATGTGCCTGCAGGTTAGTTTCACTTTTGAACTGGCTTCATGTTTCTGTGAAGTAGAAATAGGAAGAAAGACACACAGAACAAAAACAAACACATCCAGGGCAGTGTTTTGTTTTTAAAATTAATCTGATTGGTTCTGGGAAGTTTTAGACACACAGTTATGACAGCTTTGACCACTGTGAGAAAGCTCCCAGCACTGTGGTTATAAGGAAACAGACAAGCAGGAAGTGTGGAGAACAGAGCAGGATTACAGCAACTTCAAAGCAAAAACGAACAATAAGGACATGAAACCAGTACTGCAGTAAGGCAAAGGAAGCTATTTAGCTTAAAAAAAAAATCCTTTAGTGATCCTTTAAGTCTCCTGTGTCCGGGCGCCGGATGCAGTGCTCTATGAGAACCGCCACGTCTATGCAATCACAAGATTGCAGACGAGGCGCTTCATTTGTGGGCTTTTAACCCGCCTTGTGGCGCACTCGATCGCGCTTAGCACTTCCGCTCCCGACTGTAGTATGTATTACTACGGCCGGGAGCTTTCTGTTCAAGTATTTTATTGAATAAAAGAGCACAGAGTACATTGACAAGCTTTTTTGAATTATCACACACACGAGTACGTTAAGGTACAATCCAAAGGAGTCAAGCACGTATACATGAACAAAAACACAACATTCAAGAAGCTAACGACAAATGTCTTAAGGAAAAAAAAAGTAATGGAGACAATGTATCGAGGTAAGTGGGCCGTGGGACTACCAACAAAGGTCCTACAAGATGAATATCAAAGAAGGAGGGAGTCCCAGGCCGATAACAACGTACATCTTAGAAGAGCACTCTGTATAGTCATTGAAAGATAAACCGTAGGCCAATTACAGGCGAGAACAAGTGGTGTCGCCTGAACGGGTTCATCTAAGGTATTTCAGGGAAAGTAGAAAACAGAGAAAAGGAAAGAAAAGTGCAGGAAGTGAAGAGTGAGAGGAGAGGAGGGAGATCGGGATGGGAGAGGGGAAAGTGGAAGGAATGTCGGCAGGATCACACAAACCCCAGGGAGCGTAATACGTTAGTATGTGGTTTCCACACTATTTATGATGTCAATAGGGCCATATCGAATCCAGAGGGGAGAAAGTGTTCCACCCATGGGGTCCATATGTTGCTGTGTTGGGGCATATGATCTAAAACCATAGCTTCTATCTTAGCATGGATCATAGCTTGGGTCACTCTATTCTTAACTTCCGCAACATGCAAGTTTGGAGACTTTCAAGCCCTGGCAATAGTCTGTTTAGCAGCGGTAGTTAGTTGTAGCGGGAGTTTACTTTGTGCTCTTGTGTAGTCCTTCTGCAAATGATTTAAGAGAGCCAGGGATCCTCATTGAGGAGGGTGGAAGCCATCTGAAATATAGCCACCCAAAACTGCTGCACAATCGGACAGGACCACCAGATATGCTCATGAGTACCCCTCATTCCGCAGCCACGGAAACATACTGGTGGATAGGTCGGTAAAAATTTTTAGATTCTAGCGGGGACCAGGTACCACCTCATGAGAACCTTATAATTGGTTTCCAAGGCTACAACATTTTGGGAGGAAGCTTTTGTTTGGGCCCAGATGTTGGCCCAGTCAGTCTTATCCAATGTGACCTGAAGGTCCTTGGACCACTGCGCAGCGTAGAGGGGAAGATCCGTCGAAGGGGTAGTCAGGAGGTTATAAATTTGTGAGATAGTGCCAGGGGCATGAGGATCTGAATCGCAAATGGTCTCATAAAAAGGTCTTGTCATGTAGAGAGGAGCAGTTGCCTATTATGGTTCGGACAAAATAAGCTATCTGTAGGTAGCGGAAACATTCCCTAGAAGGGAGTTGGGCCTGGGTCTGTAGGTCTGGGAAGAGATTAAGGGAGGTGGCAGTGGTCAGGTCACCTACCCGGTGGAGTCCAGCCTGGACCCAGAGCCGGAAAGAGTCAGGTTCCGTGAAAGCGGGGTAGAAGAGCGGATGTTCCAGGAAGGAGAGGAGCGGAGTATGACTGGATATCAGCTGGAAACGTCCACTAAGACTATCCCAAAGTTTGAGTGAGTGACGGGTAACCGGATTAGATATAGGGCCTCGGGCTAAAGGGGGTAACCATAGAAGGTTGGACACTCATAATGGAAAAGTATCTATAGCTTCTAAGCTAACCCATATCGGAGTTTCAGATGAGGCATGAAATAACGTGATTTGGGCTAGTTGAGCGGCCTGGTAGTAGCGAGCGAAATTAAGAAAGCCCTCCACTAAGCTTATTATGGAGGAGAATGGATCTGGAAACTCTAGGTTTTATGGGGCCCCATATATATTTAAACCCGGGACTGAACAATCCGATGAAAATAGGAAGGGACTGGGATTGGGAGGACTCTATATAGATATAAAAGTTTTGGAAGCAGGGACATCTTAACAGCTGCCACACGACCCAACCAGGAGACACAGAGCGGCTTCCAGGCATCCAACAAGGAAGATAGATGTGATAGCATAGGAAGGTAGTTAGTTCTGTAAAGGGAGACTGGATCAGTTGTCAGTTGTATACCTAAATATGGTAGGAACATGGTGGACCAGGTGAAAGGAAAATGTTCTTGCAAATGAACAACCTCCGCTGGAGGAAGGGATATATTGAGTGCCCTAGATTTAGACTTGTTCACTTCTAAGCCAGAGATATGTGCAAATTGTTCTAAAATTTGAATAAGATTTGGGAGGGTGGTACGGGGAGAAGTAACGAACAGGAGCGCGTCATCTGCAAATAAGCAGAGTTTATGCGAGATAGAGGCTACCTCCAAGCCTCTGACATCAGGGCTAGTTCTTATTAGGGCTGCTAAGGGTTCAATCGCCAGTGCGAATATTAGAGGGGATAGGGGGCATCCTTGTCTAGTGCCTCTTTCTATTGGAAAACTATCAGAACAAAACCCTGAGTATTTAATATAGGTCTGGCGTCGATTATAAAGGGAATTCACCCATTGCATAAAGTGTGGACCAAAACCCCAGCGAGTGAGGATGTAGTTTAGATAGGGCCAGGAAACCGTATCGAAAGCGTTTCTAATATCCAGAGATAACAGGTGCATGGGGATCTTACGGGTCCTGGCTAAATGTTGTAAGAGAACAACTCTACGGATATTATCGCTAGCCTGACGACGAGGTATAAAGCCTACCTGGTCTTTATGGATTAGTCTACCGATGATAGGGTTAAGGCGTAAGGCCATTACTTTGGCTAGGAGTTTTATATCGAGATTGAGTAATGAAATAGGTCTAAAATTGGACCAGAGGGAGTTATCTACTCCAGGCTTAGGGATCATGGGTATTATAGCTGTCAATGTGTCACGGCCGAAGGAGTGGTGTTGAAGAAGGGCATTAAAAGATTTAGTGAGGAGAGGGGCAAGAGTACCGGCAAATTTCTTGTAATAAGTACCTGAAAGCCCATCAGGACCTGGTCGTTTGTTAGTTTTGAGGGACTTGATAGCCGCTAGGACCTCTTCAGCCGTCTCTATAGGGACTCATGATTGGAATCTGATAGAGTGGGTAGGGGAACATCGCAAAAGAGTTCATCTGCAGTGGAAGGAGTTTCATGCAGCTTATTGGCAGTGAAACATCCAAACCCTTCTGCACTATCGGGTGCTGAGGTGATGACCGATGTGGCCCTATTTAGAAATTCTGCTGTGGCATCATCTAGCTGTTGCCTCTTCTTGGCCCTTTTTCTAGGAGGGTTCAGTGTAGGGATTCGGCATTGGGTTGACAGGCTGCTGGGCCCAGCATCTTCTTGGCTGCCAAGGTCCTGTGTCTGAAAAAGGAGCATCATTTGATTTTTGTTGCCATCATAACAACACCTTAACATCATAGTATATTTGAATGGCCAGACTTTTAATAATACTTTACCTGGGTCAAGCTGAACTCCTCCTCCTCCTCCTCCTCCTCCTCTTCATCATCCTGTGTTGGTTCAGCATCAGTATCTGTGGCCTCTGCTGATGCGGAGGGTAGTGTGGATAGATGTCCTCATGGCTCAGTTTGGTCCTTTAAAAACATCAGGCTGTTGAAGTACCATAGCTTAGGCACATACACGTCATCTGCCGCAGCTCCCGATCTCTTCGATCCCTCGATCTTCTTGAGCTCCCTGAGAAACTTGATACTCAGGCTCCCAATTTTGGCTTTAATCTGAGTTTTGTTGGCCCTGGGGTACACAGTCTTCGCTTCTGCCACCAATTGATCTATTGCTGCCTGCCTTTTATTTTTATTTGAATAGTCTTTATGGGTGACCTGCCACAGACAGGTGTGAGATCTGTAGAGCTCGATAAAAGCTGAGATGAGCTTGGAGAGAGATGGCCGCATAGCTCTAGAGCTCCGACTGACCACAGCCATAACTTATTTTATACTGGAGACCAACGCCGATTTCTGATCTCAAAGTTATGGGGACCTCTTCCCGACACTCCTCGGCATCCAGATCGCGCTCACCGAGGGATATCGGAGGCAGGCAAAACCCACAAATCCCGGACATATTCCGGTCACAGAGACCCAACATGGTGGCGCGAGTCTCTACCTCAGACCCCTCACGCGCCTCAGAAGGGAATCTCCTCACACCTACAAGCCCAGCTCCGCCACCGCAGACCATCGCGGCTCCGATGGCCTCCCAACAACCCAGCCTGACAGATCTTCACGTGGTGGCGGCAGATATCAAGAACACCCTGTTCGCGGCCATCACTGATCTCCGCCACGAGATCCGCGGCATCACTAACAGGGTGCAAGAAGTGGAACTCACCACGGAGCGTCATCACACAGTCCTGAAAAAGGCTACCTGTAAACTGGATACCCACACCCTACAGCTCCGGGACCTCCAGAGACACGTGGAGGATTTGGACAACCGAGGCCGCAGGCGGAACCTTCGCATACGAGGACTCCCAGAATCTGTGGAACCTGACAGAATACTGCCCTCGGTCACGGAACTCTTCAACCATATCCTGGAGAGGCCCCTGCAGACGCCCATCCCGATGGAAAGGATCCACAGGGCCCTGAGGCCCAGAGGCAAGTATGCGGACCCCCCCAGAGATGTAGTCTGCTGCCTGGACAGCTTCAAGACGAAGGAAGACATCCTGCGGAAGGCTCGTGGGAAGACCCGGCTGGAACATGAGGGACACACGATCCACATCTATCAAGATCTCTCGGCGATCACGCTTAAACATCGTAGAGACCTCCGTCTGCTGTTAGAAGTGATGCATACCAGGGGAATCCAGTACCGCTGGAAATTTCCTTTCACTCTGTCTGCCTTTCGCCTTGGCCACCAGGCCCTTCTCAGAGTCCCTGAAGATCTGGAGGATTTCTGTAGAATACGTGACATCCCCTATGTTGAACTCCCGCAATGGTACGCCGACTTTACCGGCCAGCATTTGATTCCTAACTGGACCGAAGAGGTACCGATGGATGCCCAAGCTACCTGCTATCGCAGACGCCGATCGCCGTCCATCAACAGGCCTGCTCAAGCCTTACAGCCCGGTCACCATCCCTCCAGCCCGCAGGCGGCTCCACAACCCAGAAGAGCTTGCCGCGACTACTGAGACGGTACCGCTATCCGGCTCCCGGGACTTCCAGCTACAGTTCAGCTAAGTTTCCCTTCAATTACCTCTCCTAATCGTTACCCCCCTGTCTGGCCACCTACCTCCCATCCCTCCTTAGTCTAAACTCCTTGCCGCTTATCACCCTTTGCTCAACCGATCCTTCGGATCCACATAGCTGCTGACCATGCTACTGCGTATGACTTCCACTATGGATTGTCCCCCCCTGCTTTTATGGTGACTATCCGCAATGTTCCCCCCACCCCCCCTCTTCTCATGTACGCCAGTTCTGATGCTTCATGACAATGGCGGAGTGCACTAGATTCTAAGGCAAGAGTCCCCACCGCCGGTTGCCGCTGCTGAGACCCTGCTTCTTCCCCCCCCTCACCCCCTCCCGGGATCAAAACGGCCGTTTTTGCCCGATCTGCAATACCTACAGGACTATGCTTGCCCCCTTATTCCGCAACTGCTACCACCAGACCGCTATTTTCTGTGCCCAACGGAGACACTTCATGCACTGTACGCCCTAATGGTCTGTGTTTCCCCTTGTTTATTTTTTCTTTCCTTTTTCCCTTTTCCCGGTTTCTGTTCCCTTTTTTTTCTTTTCTTTCTTTTTTTCTTTTCCCCCATCTACCTTGTAATACGCCTGCAGAAGACACCCTGTGCCTGAGCCAACGATCGCCACGGACTTCAGTCGAAATGACTCTGCTTAACCGATCCCTGCTGAAAGTCGTGATATCCGAGATGCTCCCCACACTCATCGACACCAGGCGACCAAGGATCGTTCCTACGACAGGCTTCTACTGATCGCTCAGGACAGGGTAGAGTTCACCAATGCTTTCATACAATGTTTTCTTTTTTGCCTGGCTAGGTTGTATGCTCTTCTAAATTGTGCCTGCTCCCACTATCCTCATGTCTCTCCCCACTCCCGTCCCCCCCTCCCTACCCATCCTTCCCTACCCATCCTTCCCTACCCTTGTTTCTTCACTGCTCCCCGACTCTGGTTCCTGGGCCAGAGCTATCCAGCATAGGGGTGTATCCCGTCCTGTCAAAGCACGTGTAATGGATTGAATTGTTGAGGGATGGCCTTGTCTCCTTTAACGCTATAGGCTACGGAGCAGATGCCGGATGGCCATTGTAGCCACTGTCCCGCTAGACATTTTCTTACATTGGCAACGGCAGCCTACTGACTCAGTACCACCCTCACCCTCCCCCTTAATCTCTTCTCCTCCCAATGCAATTCTACCCCTCCCACCCCCCTGACCCCCTTTTTTCTCCCCCTATCCACCCTCCCCTCCCTCCCCATCCCCCTCCCTCCTTAGTCTCCACATCTCCGCATAAACTGCCTGGGAGCCAGGTTCCGGGTTACATATTGTACGTTCTACGAGGCTTACACATCCTTAGGTGTGTTGGTAATGTTACTGCCAGATTGACATTGAAATGTTTCTGAAAATGTTTTTACTTGTTTATTCTCGAAGTCATGAAAGTTTTGTCGCATTTTTCTCACTCATGACAGTTGTCACTTGTTGTGGATAGACACACGTCACTCACTACCCTCCTACATGTACGACCCTATAGCACACTCTGTCTTACCTGTAAACCTGTACCCACTAGACGGGGTTTGCACTCTCTCACTCCACCTCCTGACACATAGTCACCCATCATCAGAGATCTCTCGGTCCCCGCGCAATACACCTGTCTTACCTCTCTTATTATGGCTGTTGGTCGGTCACTCTGACTCCGTTTCCTCTTCTCCCGAGACTAGTCAACCCCCACACGGTGGCCCTTCTCCTGTTTTTACCCGTTGCACACACTACTGCTCTTCACGCCACTGATACTTTCCGGTGACCCCGCCTACGCGGGACTCCTACTACTAGACCGGTGAGGGGCCCCTCACCGATGCCCGGTTTTTCTTGATCACTTTCTGCTAGACACCAACGACCGAGTGAACGGTTGCCCGCGCCCAGTCCCCAGGGTACCCTCTCTTCTCCTACCGTTTTTCTTTTCACACATCTCACCACACGCGCCCCCCCCTAACCTAACCCCCCCACAGCTCTCGGACCCTTTAACTAAGTACGCTCAGGATCCCCCGGTTCTCTGTGACAATGCCCCCTGCTCCGGAAGTGAAAGCTAAAATCTCACTGAAAATTGTCTCCCTCAACGCACGAGGCCTGAATGTTCCTGAACGTCGCTCTCAACTCCTCCATGCTATGCACCGTGACAAAGCAGATGTCGTTTTTGTACAGGAGACCCACTTTCACACTGACTCGACACCGAAACTCCGCAATTACTATTACCCAACAGCATATCATGCCACCACCCCGACTTCCAAATCCAAGGGAGTCTCTATACTTATAGCGAAGCACTGCCCCTTTCAACTTGTAGACACTCTGACTGACGACGAAGGACGCTACATCTTTCTCAAGGGAACGATATTGGACCGCAAGATAACCTTGGCCAATATTTATGCCCCGAATGCCCACCAGGTCTCCTTCTTTTGATGCCTCACCACCTCCCTCTCTGCTTTTAAGGAAGGTATGCTTATTTTAGGTGGAGACTTTAACGTCCCCCTTGATCCACTACATGACACATCCACGGGTACGACATCCCTCACCTACAATGCCCTTAAATCAATTAAATCACAATTGCAAACGCTATTGCTCCATGACACTTGGCGCACGATCAACCCCACGGGAAGAGATTACACATTTTTCTCAGCGCCACACAACAAGTATTCCCGGATAGACTATATTTTCCTGTCACAACACGACCTACCGAACCTGACTCACACCTCAATTGACCCTATGTTCTTCTCTGATCACCACCCAGTCTCCATGACACTGACGCTACCAATACACCGCACCACTTCCCACTCGTGAAGGTTGGACCCCTCTTTGCTTACTGACCCCGTAATTACCGCCGAAGTTGAAGTAAGCATTAAACAATACTTTGACGAAAATAAGTCGATAGACACTTCCGCCCTTAACACGTGGGAAGCCCACAAATGTGTTATCCGGGGCATCTTGATGGCGGCGGCGGCAAAACGCAAGCGGGAATACCGTAAAATCTTCTTAGATCTTACCACTCGCATCCATCGGTTGGAGAGAACGCACAAACGCTCCCTAGCCCTGACCGCCTTGCGTCCCCTTCAAGAAGCCAGGTCCGAACTTCTAGAACTTTTAGGTAAACAAATTAAACGTAAATATGTCCTCTCCCAGAGAGTCTTTTACGAATTCGGCAACAAGGCAGGCCGACTATTAGCTCGGGCACAGCAATCCAAGAAGGCTTCCATGACAGTACACTCTTTAACGGACCCCAGGAGTCGGAAAGTTTCTTCCCCTCCTGACATTGCTGACCAATTTGTGACCTACTATTCAAAACTATACAACCTCCACCCATCAGACTCAGCCTCCGACTCGCTCGCTAGGAAAACGACCATCAAAGACTTTCTGACAGAATACAGTCCGAAACCACTATCGGATGCTGTAGCTACCGACTTGGACTCCCCTCTTACTGCGTTGGAAGCCACGATGGCACTGAAAAAAATGAAACCGGGAAAGAGCCCAGGCCCCGATGGCTTGACGGTCGGATATTATAAGACGTACACTCACCTCCTTATCCCCTTCTTCCTTGAAGCTTTCAACTCCTTTGCCTCTCCTACCGCTCCCCCGCGAGATCTTCTGACAGCCCATATAACCGCGATCCCAAAGCCGGGTAAAGACCCGTCTTTGGAAACGAATTATAGGCCCATATCGCTCTTAAACGTGGACCTGAAATGGTACGCAAAGATGCTTGCTAATCGGCTTCTCCCCCTCTTACCCCGACAGATTGACCTTGACCAAGTGGGCTTTGTCCCTGGCAGGGAGGCGAGGGATAATACCCTTAGAGCTATCTCCATCCATCACTGGCTGACATCGACTAGACAAACCGGATTCCTTCTTTCTCTTGACGCGGAGAAGGCATTCGACAGGGTGGCATGGGACTATATGACTGAGACGTTGAAGTTTATGGGCCTCCCTCAGCGCATGCTTCATTACATCCTTGCACTCTATACTAATCCCACAGCCAAGGTCCGTGTGAACGGCCACCTGTCGAGTGCCTTCTCCATTACTAACGGTACCCGCCAGGGCTGTCCTCTTTCACCACTTATCTTTGTCCTCACACTAGAACCCCTCTTGCGACGCCTTCGGTCCAACCCGGACATCAAGGGAATTAATATTGAAGGCCACGAACACAAGGTGGCGGCCTTTGCGGATGACATCCTCCTTTTCCTGACAACGCCTATAACGACTCTACCCAACCTATTAGCAGACCTCACGACTTTTAACTACTTAACAAATCTAAAAATAAACTTCTCAAAGTCCAACGCGCTCAATATCAGTCTCCCCCCCGACGTTTGTGCGCAATGTGAAGCTAACTTTCCACTGAAATGGAATAAGAACTCGATTACCTACCTGGGTATCCAACTTCCATCTTCCCTCTCGGATTTATACTCTGCCAACTATCTCCCCTTGCTACAAAACGTCCAAAAAGATCTTAAATCCTGGTCTGCTGGCATATTCTCATTGTTTGGCAGAGCAGCTGTTATTAAGATGAACATCCTACCCCGTCTTCTCCAAATACCAGATTTCCTCTGTGCGGGGCCCTATGACCCCGCTTAGATGCAACCCAGATTTCACTCCAGGACTCTCCCACACCTTTCTAACAGAGATTTGGCCCCACGCCCAAATGCGTGCACAACACTTCTTTGAACACGATCATCTACTCTCCTACGAAACCCTTGTGTCCAGAATGAGGAATCAATCATTCCCATTCTGGACTTATGTTCAACTCAGACACTTTTTTGACAACCCACGCCCAAAACCAGACTGGTCTCGCAAACTGACTCCCTTTGAAACGTTGTGCGCGAGCACCGAACCTTTGACCCACCTTGTCTCCCTTACTCACACCCTACTGTTCCCTGTCTGCAAACCTAAAGATAACTGGGCCAGCCAAAAATGGGAATCGGAACTCTCCATTGATCTAACAGACCAGAATTGGGAGGCTATGTTCTCCTGCATTCACAAAGGGACGGTCAACGTACACGCTCAAGAAAATGCCTTTAAGGTGTTCTCGAGATGGTACAAAACTCCCACGCGCCTACATGCCATCTACCCCTCTGCCATCTACCCCTTACTGCACATATGGTGGTCATGCTCTAAAATACAGCCGTTTTGGACCGAAGTCCATCGCATCGTCAAATCAGTAACGACCTATGACTTGGATCTTTCACCAGCACAATTTCTGCTCCACCACTCCAACATACCCCCAAGGACCTATTTCCGTTCCCTGGCAATGCATTTAGTCAATGCTGCAAGACTTTGCATTCCCGTGAGATGGCGGTCTCCAGACCCTCCAACTATAGCAGACTGGTTCAGACGTATAAACCTGACTTCAGAAATGGAAAATCTAATACATCAGGCTCATGACACACCCTCTAAATACACTGATTCCTGGGCTAGCTGGATTCACTTCACCTCAACTGATGTCTACAAACAGTTAATCTCTTGAGAGCTGTCAGAGAGCTGTGGGGAAACCCTCACTTTCCCCAACCACATCCCCAACCACAGAATACCGATCCCCTTCTGGACCCCCCCCCCCCCCCTACATAGGGCGACCTTTCTACACTCCCTCATGGGTTTCCCTCCTTGGTCCCTGCACTACAATCGTGCCTCGGACCCTCGGGGTCCTATGCTCCAGGACTTATATATAGCTCACCCCAGTACACGCCTTCGCCCCCTCCATCCTCCTGATAGGCACTAGCGCCGCATCTTCTGCCGCTAGACAACACCAATATTTGATCTTGCATACCCAGGTCATAGGAGATGGGCCTCACGCCCTTCTGGTCGTTCACCTTGGTCTTATTCCATATGCTCTTTCCGTGACCCACCGTCACGTACGTAAATGGCCGGTCTGAACCGTTATTTACGAATGTTATATTGTACAGGCTTCATGTGTTTGTGTTATATACTCGACTCCCTTGTTGTAGCCTCTGCGTCCGCATTTACACTTCTCCTTTATCTGTTTTTTTCATTAAATTTTTATTAAAGTTTTAGTTTGTCAGTAACAAGCATACAGATATCTTACAACAACAAACGTAGGAACATTACAAGAGAGTAGGGCGGAGTCACAGCATAACATCGGTGATAACAAGGAGCAAGTTTGTATTCATAGCGAAACATGTTAAGCAAGACAGAACACTCCAAACAAGTCATGAAATCAGCCTTGAGGACCCCACCGTATACACTGCATGTTGGTAGGGATGTATAACTAACAACAGGCAGGTAGGGTGTGAAATAATACAAAGGTGGGGACCATAAGCAAAGAGGGGGGGGGGACAGAGATGGATCCCAAGTTCAGAACATTTTTAAAGGGAGTAGTATTGGGAGGGTATTGTTACCAGGACGGGGCGGGAGCCCCTGTTTAAGTCTGAGTAATCATTAAGACATCACTCTACCAAGGTAAGTTCACTCCTTATCTTTTACTCCACTCCGTCCAAATCTGCCATCGTTTATCAAAGCTCCCACTCAGTCCAGCTCTAGAAGCCATCAAGGACTCATACACGTAATTATCGCAAGTTAGGGATATTACATTTGAGAGATTAGGGACTACATTAGATTTCCAGTTACGAGTGATTAAGGATCTAGCCGCCAGTAGTAGGTGTGTCACTACAGTTCAGAACTGCGGGGGGAATAGGTCAATGTTCAAATTCAACAAGGCCAGTTCAGGACCTGGCCGAGTAAGAACACCTGTGATTGAGGAGATACATCTATTTTTTTTTTTTATTTTTTTTTTTTTTTTTTTTTTTTTTAAAGTGTATTTTTTGTGCGTGAACTCGAGAGAGAGGAGCCGGACTGCAGGAGTTGGGAGTAGGCAGACCCTCCCCCCGGAGGCAATCGCCATCCTTCTCCATGCCCCTGGTGGCAATGGCGGGTGTGAAGGGGGGCCTCCCACTCACCCCGCCCTACCTGCTCCTCTTGGGAGCCCAACTGGGGCCTAACGGGACCCCAATGGGGCAGAGGGACTCCCCCTATGAGGGAGTGAGGGGGCCCAGCCCACCCAGCCAGCCCCGTAGGTCCTTCGCCTCTCTTTATTTTTTTTTTAAGAGACCGCATGGCCAAAGTGCATGTGTTTTAAACCAATTTCGTGTGCGTGCAAGTGTGGTGGTTTTTGTGGGGGGGTGGGCGTACTAAGCACAGGCGTACCTTGCATAGCACACCCACCGGGAGCTGGGCTGAGACCACCAAACTCAATTCACATGTAGCCGAGACCGGGATCCGAACCCTTGGCTGCAGAGGTGAATGGCTTGTCAGCGCAGTGCCAATCACGTTGAGCCACCACAGCTCCCGAGGAGATACATCTAAACACACTGTTCCAAAAGCTAGTTAGGTGTTTACACTTCCAGAGGACATGCATAAGGTTACTCCGCAACCCCTCCAGCACAAAGGTATGTTTGAAGCTAGGGGGGGGGGGGGGGGCTTGGAGGAAAGAAAATGGGATTCCTGTACGCACAGAATGTCCGCCCGCAGTTTTTGGGCCTCCTTCCACAGTGCCGATCTTTTAGCAGGGTGGTTTAGTCCGTGTACATTAAAGGATACTATGTTAAGCACCATTGCGGGTGGGGGAGATGCAAGTACAATACCACAGGGTAAAGATACAAAGAAAGCTCTGCTGAATTCCAAGGTGTCGTCTTCGGGGTCAGGGGATCTGCCATGTCCTGGTCCATGGAGCGGGGTCCATCTCTTGATAAGGGTGGAAAGAAAAAACAAGGGGGGAGAAAACTAAAAAAGAAAGAAAAACAGTAACAGTCAAATAACAAAATAGCTCGATCAGAGCTAACCTGAGAGGTAAAAAGGGAGATTCAGTGTTGAATCTGGGAGCAACAGTGTTGCCCATTATTCACGAGGGGGAGAACAGTGTAGTCAGTAGGTATACAGTGGTGTGGCTTTGCATTGGTGGCCAAGGCACCTAGGACGACCTTTTTTTGCCCTTCTTCCTAGTGGACACCAGGTGCCAGGAGTCCTGAGTAGCCATTTTGGAGGCAGAGGGTGGGTCCTCATCCGTTTTCTCTGGGACAATGTTCCAGGAGCGGAGGAGATCCAGGCCCTCCGAGAGGTTGTTGATCACGGAGGTGCGGTCATCTCTAGTGATGGTGAGTTTGGCCAGG
The DNA here is from genome assembly GCA_029574335.1 of Rana kukunoris. NCBI lineage: Eukaryota > Metazoa > Chordata > Amphibia > Anura > Ranidae > Rana > Rana kukunoris. Next base: position 213,928,795 of record CM056053.1, on the reverse strand, counting down.
TAGCCCCATCTATATATGATTTTGTGGTTGCGTAAGGCCTTAGTAACCGGCAAAAGTGACCTGCGTCTCTGCATGGTGAATTGGGAAAGATCCGCAAAAAGTTGAATGGAAGAGTACTGAGCCTGCGGGTTTTTGTTCTTCCTGAAGGCCATCATGAAACGCTCTTTGATTTGGAAATAATGCACCCGCATCAGGACATCCCTGGGGACATTGTCGGGTAGGTGTGATGGCTTAGGCAGGCGATGTATCCTATCAATAGCCAGGTCAGCAACCGACAACTCAGGAACATAGATCTTCATGAGGTCCTGTGCATACTGCTGCAGCTGTTGAGGGAGGACAGATTCAGGAACACCACAGAGTTTAATGTTATTTCTCCTGGACCTGTCCTCGAGGTCTGAGATCTTTGCCTTGAGCCATGCTATTTCATCAGCCTGGTCATTGTGTGCATCCACTAAGGAGTTGTAGGAGGAGGCAAACTCTCCCATCTTTTGTTCAACATGGCCCACCCTTCCACCCAGTTCCTGGACATCAGCTTTGAACCCCCTCATGCAGTCCATCATATCAGCATGGAGGGAACTGCGGAGGGACACCAGCATGTCTTTCAGCATGGTGTCTGACAGTGGCTTATCTGTGGTGGGTAAGGAGTTAATGGCCTCCGTGAGTTCCCTGGTGTCATTTAGGGAGTCCTGTAAAGTGACCGCCTTCCCTCCCGAGCACACAGGGGATAGCCGTGGCTTAGATTTAGCTGGGCTGCACATGAGAGGTGTGGAGGCATCCGGGGACCTGTGTGCTGCTGCGGATTGTGGGTCCGGGCTAGTCTGGGAAGAGCTGGAGCCGCTGGATGAGGATGGCGAGGCACCGGCGGCGCCATCTTGGACAGGGCCGCGAGGAGTTGGGGAGAAGAAGTGGGACAGCTTCTGTACCTACGGCGCTGTCTTCCGTTTTCGGGCCATCGCGGGTGTCCAGGCAGTTCCGTGGATCGATCCAGGTAAGAGCGGGTCTCTGGAGGTGCCTTAGCCCGTCGTTGTACCTACGGATGGCACGGAGCTCTCTGCTTAGGCGTCCATGCAGGAGCTCGGTAGCCACGCCCCCCCTCCTTTATCTGTTTTAAATGCACGGTTTGCTATGTATGTATCATTATCTTTTGACACAATAAAAATGTATTGTAATAAAAAAAAAAAAGCTGAGATGAATTTGCGTGAATTAAGTTTTCCACCCTTTGATTTTGGCATGACTTTTAGAAGATTTATGCAATAAAGGTTACAATACAACCAATAAGTGCTTGCTTTGAGTTCCTAACCTGCTTATACAATCTAGGTTTGGTTCTCTAAGCTAAGTCATGCAGTAACCACTAGTGTCACAATGTATGCACCTACCTTTGTTCCGCGTATCCCTTCGGCTTGACGTGGAGTCGCAACGATGGATTCGTTCATGCATCTGGGACATCGACCGCTCGTTGTTGATTTATATAGCATGCGCATGCGTGAAACTCTACGTGCGTCATGACGCTGGGGCGCGACCACATTCTTTTTTCTGCATGCGACATTCAGGGAGGTACATGTGTGAGGGAGAAGATTATGGTGCAGTCAACGAATACAAACAGGCCCTGCAGTAGAGGAGTTTATAGAAAGCACAAGGCCACCCCCATGAGCAAGGGGGAGATGGTGGAGATGGTGCGCATCTTTTAGAAATACTGTAAAAAAATGGGTTTGTGGCGCACGATCAACTCAAGCATACAACCTAAACTGAAGTCAGCATAAGGGAAAAGTCACTATGGGTCCATATAATGAAAAAGGATTCATATAATATCCGGACAGTCCAGTTTCAAAAATCTGATGAGTTGGAAAGGGGGACTTAGCGGCAGCACCTGAAGCAGAATCGAGCCTCTGGAGGAATCAGGAATACAAGAAAAAGATGTGCCAATCTAAGTCGTCGCACTGGAAGTGACGCGGGGGTCCCAGCCAGTCAATCCGATTGGCTGGCCGGGACCCCCGCGTCACTTCCGGTGCGACGATGATACACCGCGCTCCACGGTGGAACGCACGCGCATTAGATGGTTCTTCCTGATCTCCGCGTCTGTATTACAACACTTGCGGCTCATAGCCCTGGACGAGGATTATTTTCGGAGAACTTTAATGGTGACCCCGGACCTATAGCTACATCAAGGCCCGTATTACTCTATGTTTGTGGGTAGTTACTTTATTGCTTTTGATTTACTATTGAATAAATACTGACATACTGCACTTAGATTGGCGCATGTTTTTCTTGTATTCCTGATCTTTTAGAAATACGATTACGATTGCAAAATGGAGAACTATGATAGGGCCAACAGCCATAAAGACTGGGTTCTGGAGAAGGTCCTCGCGGTATTGGAAGGAGATTTTGGAGTCCAACGAACAAAAGACCAAATACGAAAATGATGGTCAGATTTGAAGCGTAGAGAGCAAGAAAATTTGGACTCCATTCACTGCACCATTATCAAAAAAAGTAAGTACATGTAATTATCTAAATACTGTATGTGTCTGTACATTATAGATGGATTTAATTTAATGGGGATTTGTTTTTGTGGGGGCTTCAGAAGAAGTTAATGCAAGTTTGAATGCAGTTCAATATAATTGTAGAGTTGTTCTTTCTGTCTTGGCTACTTTTCTCGAATAATTAATATACTGTATTCTAATGTTTTCCACAGAAAAAAGCACAGAGAAAAAACACCACAGGGGACAAAGGGAGCCTTCCCTTGGCCACGCTCCAACAGGGGAGAGAACAGGGGAGACAACAGGCCCAAAATCACCCCCAAAACATAAGTTCAAACTAAAATAATTGGGATTTTCCCAGTGACAGGGGTGTTTCTAGGTAGGACAAAGGCCATGGGCTCAGGCCGTATCTTAAGGGGTACACTTTATGTTAGATGCGTGGCTCATTAATGACGCATTTGCAGGGTAGACATGGGTAGAGGAGAGGCCCTGGGGATCAGAGTCACACAGAGTCACGCCTGCTAGATTTAACATCATATATCCCATATTGCCATAGCAAACAAGAGTGATGTGTGTCATCTGCCTGAGTTGTTTAATGTGGCCAATATAGACATTTCTACACACTTTTTAAATGACATCATATTCCTGTTCCATAGCATTTTGTAGATTTTAATAATGCATAGTGTAGTGCACTAGTCTGGAGAAAACTTTGTCACCAGGGCAAGGTTGGTATACTTAAAAAGCAGCAAATGTGATTTTGGTAATATAATGTAATTTAGGGGTGGCTTCATGGATGTTTTATTGTTTAATTTTAGAGGATCATGAGTGTGGTCAGCACCAACCTTTGCAAGATATTGATGATACCGCCGGACCCAGCAAAGAGCCACCAGTGGACAGCACATCCCCAGACACCAGCTATGCTGAGGGTGAAGGAGTGCAACAAATCCAAGATGAGCCTTTGGAGGCTGTTGTTTGCCCCAGTAAGTTTTTTGAACATGTGCCTTCCAATATCAATACATGTTTACTGATTATATGTCCACACCAAACACGCCCACAACACAGTAGCAAATTATGTAGTGCATTCAACATTTGAGCATGTAGAAGGGAGAGGTGGCAGTGTTGTTTCGGTAGATGCACATGAAGACACATGGATATGCACCTGGTCCAAGATTTTCTGAGTATATCTGTAGTGTGTACATTCCCTAGTAGTGTAGGTGTATTATGAAGAGAAAGCAGGTTGCAAGCAAGAATTGAGTGTCTAGGTTTAGGTACTGTAAGTATTTTCCTAAACTAGCCCTAATTAATAATGTGCCCCTATGTTTTTTGCCTCAGTCACTTGACCATCAAACCCATTATAATTTCTTATCTTCTTCCAAGGCCACCAACTACCAGGATGCACTATTGGTCGGATCAGTGCTGATATGCTGCAGGCAATGACAGAGCTGGAAAATCTAAAGGAGGCTGCCACTGGTGTTCAGAGACGAATCAGGGATTATTACGACCTGTTAGCTAAATTTTAGCTGTCTTTTTGGACTTATGTTTATAGTTTCAATTGTTCCCTCCTGTTTTTTTTACTTTTCAGGGAACTTGATGCAACTAGACTTGGTAGCACAGGCTCAGTTTTGTTATTTGTTTTAAAATGGCACTACTTCACTTTGCAATACGCAGATTTTAGCAAATGTGACTTTTTATGCAATTTCAATACTGTAATCGCTTGTTAATTCCCACCAAATGAGAATCTTTTTGTGTTATTTAAGTGTCTCAGCTCAGTGTTTCTCCACTCCTCTTCTCCTGGTGCTTAAACACCTCATTATTCGAGTTTTTAAGGGCTATATCTTAAAATTTGTTAAATATGCACATCCAAAAATGCCCAATGTACCTATGGCAAAAGTGGAACATCTTGTCAATATGACCCTGGGAATGCACCAGGAGAAGGAGAGCTGAGAAAGACTGTGCTAAGGGGCATTTTGCATCAAACGCAGTTTCATTCATTTTGGTGTGCATTTTTGTGTGCGACAAGGATGCAGGCACAGTGTTTGACATGCACTCCATTATGGTTCCGGTCGGCTCTAGCTCACTACATGGTATTCTGTTTCCGGTGCTAAGGATGACTGCATGTTGTGAGCTACATCCAATCAGAACCCCCGGAGCGCATGGAGAGCACTGTGCATTCCTTTTTGCCCCACAAAAAAATGCTACACAGAATGAACAGAAATGCATCTGGTCATACATTGTGTGTCTATAATAATATTTTTGGGCGAGAATTAAGCCAAAAATGTGCGAATTCCTGCTGTAAACACTTGGCAATGTCTATTGCTCTGTTTGTAAAGATGCATGTTTAGCGCAAAAAATAACAAAACTAATTATTGTGTTCTTCCTGACCTACCAATGTTTTATACTTTTGTAAAAGGCAAAAATGGCACATTGGATTGTGCTGGATTTAAAAAGTATTTTTTTTAAAAAAGGTGTGTCTTTTTATTTATCTGATCACTACAACCAGTATATTTGAAAATTTGGGTAGGGACATTGACAGTGTATTATTGGAAAAGGGGTGTAGCAGAGCCCCAACACATAATAATACTCAACATAGCTGTATTGAAGTTTAGAAAGGAAAATTTGCACATCTGCTTGGTTTCCAAAAGTTTAGGCAATCACTAAAAAATTCTAAGGACATTTAAATAATTATTAAGAAACACAGATAACAGTAGCTCCAAAATTTTATTTTTAAGAGGAAAAGAAACTATATAGAACCGACTCTACAGGATATTTTGCTGCCAAGGCACTGCCCCTCTACGCATAAAGTAGTCCATATACTGCTCACTCACAAGACGGGCATTCTGGGAGGAGACAGCAGGTCGGGTAAGTTGCAGGGCTGGCATCACTGTGTCTTCAGCTGGCCGTCCACCTGAGGGATCATCAGTATTGCCAGACCCAATGTAGTTGGCAGCATTCCTCCATAGAAAATTGTGGAGGATGCAGCAGCACAACACCACGTGGTTCAGCTTGTATTCAGCCAAGTGAATGGCAGTAAGAAATAGCCGAAAACGACATGACAAAATGCCAAAGGCGTTTTCAACCACCCTTCTGGCACGTGAGAGTCTGTAATTATAGATCCGTTGCTGAGGAGTGAGGTTCCTCATCGGAAAGGGCTTTAACAGATGTTCGCCAAGAGCAAACGCCTTATCTGCCACAAAGACAAAGTTGAGGCCCTCCCCATTGTCCTGCGCAGGTGGCAAACGTAAGGTGCCATTCGTAAGACGCTGGTAGAATTCGGTATGAGACATGACACCTCCATCAGAATGCCGATCATTCATACCAACATCAACATAAAGAAACTCATAGTTCGCTGAAACGATAGCAAGCAGAACTATGCTGCTAAAGCCCTTGTAGTTATAAAAATAACAGCCAGAGGCCGGTGGAGGAACAATTCTGACATGTTTGCCATCAATGGCACCCCACAATTGGGAAAATTCCACTGATTGGCAAACTGGGCCGCAACATCCTGCCATTGCTCAGGGTTGGAAGGAAACTGTGGAGTCAAACAAAGAAAAATGTGTTACTACTTGAGCAGAATAAATTGCAAGCAATTTTAATACCTACATTATAGGGGCAAGATAACAATAAAACAATTCAAGCAGTTTGTAGACTAAAAATTAAAATTATGAAAAATGTATATGCTTCCTGACTCCCTCTGGTGGCACATTCCAAAAATGTTAGGGAGATGAGGTTGAATGGTTAAAGTTTGGGGAGTGGTAATAACTCTCTCCTTTTCCATGTGAACAATATGGTGAACAAATGAAGGTTCATGTTGCAAGCCACTCGGGTTTTTGGGATTGGCACACCAGAGGCAAGAGAATAACATAACATATTCAAAAACACAAACTACAAAAACAACATAACATTTTAAATAAATGGTACAAATATGACAAGCAGAAAAGGGGTATAATGCGTATATGTTTTGCTAGAGTCCACAAATAGTTGGATCAGGTGATTAAGTATTTGGGGAAGGGGAAGGTTAATAAACAGTTTGTGCACGCCAAAAAATGACCTCTTCCACTCTGCAGGCATTTAAGGACAGAAATTAAAAGATGACCTAGTTTATAAGGGTTGTTAAGGGAAGGCCAATAACAAATTGGGGTCCCAGGGTAGCTTGCTAGGGAGGTAAGTGAAGGAAAATATCTATTTAGGGCAAGGAAAATTAGTCAGCATGCCACAAAATGAAAACAACATTTGACACATTAACAAGAATGGGACTTAAAAATCAGGAAATGGATAGAATGTTATATCAAATAAAATAACTTACCCAAATATAGTCCTTCTGCAGGACTTGAATAATGGCACAGCAATTGTCAGGAATTATGTGTCCCAGAGCCTGGGGAGAGATCCCAGTCGTAAATTTGATGTCCTGGAGGCTTCTCCCTGTCGCCAAATATCGCAAAGTGGCTATGAGCCGTTGCTCTGCAGGAATAGCAGGCCTCATACAGGTGTCCTTCTTTCATATATACGGGGACAGCAAGTTTAAAAGACGCTGGAAGCAGGAATCTGACATCCGAAGATAGTTCTGAAAATCATTAGGATTGTTTTCTTGCAGCTCCCTGAGCAATGGCATATGGGAAAATTCTTCCCGACAAAGCAACCAATTTTTGTTCCAAACAGTCCTCCTCCTACTCCAGGACCTGGACCGGGCTTGAGCAATAGCCAAAACTCCAAGACTATAAACAGCACGCTCTCTCGCGGGATCGCGTAACATCTCGGAATTTGGCGAACGGGCGCAAACAAACGTTCAGAAAGGCACGAAACAGGAAATCTGGAAAGCACTCACACGAAACGTCAACTAACTATAGAGTAGCTGGAGGAACGCAAGGGGTGACGTCGGAGAATTGAACTTCCTCTTTTAAATGCTCGGCAGTACGTTGAAACGTCACTACGTTCGCGTTGGTTGCCGGAAAAGTCCGAGTGTGTGTATGCTATGGGTGTGATCGGACAAATCAATTAGGACAAAAATCCAAGGGAAGTTTTGTTGGATGTCCGACCGTGTGTACGAGCCTTTACACAAAATAGTTTTTTGTGCGTTCCTGCCAATTTAATGACATATAGTTCTATGCGTCGCTGTACGTTTGGTGCATTATATTATATTGTATCCGTGGAGATGACAGATGATGACAGATGAGAAACAACGCCTCAGAAGACGTCATTATGAAACGCTGACTAATGCTGCTTTTACTTTTTACTTTATTTTAATTATCTTTACGTCTGCCCCGCTGTATTGTATCGCTAGTGCGGTTTGTTTGTATACATTTTTCTGGCAGCTTTTAGCTGTAATAAAATAACCTTTTTTGAATACTACACTATGGGAGCATTTTCTTTCCCCCCCTAAGGAACTGTTGCATATTCAAAGGATTCTATAAGTGGAAGGCTGAGACTTGGTGAGGAGAGGTCTGGAGGACAAATCTATACTACACGCTTTTCACCCCTGGTGGTGATTGGGGACCCTTGTGGGGGAGCTCCGGGACCATCGCGACTGTACCATCTGTATATTAGCACCCTTCCTCACAAGAATCTACATCCTAAACCCTGTGTGGAATTAACAGAATTTGTTCACTTAGAGACTATCTGTCATTCCCATGTGTCTGCCTATGCTGTACGTTTAATAAACCGTGATAAGCCGAGATCATGATGATCACGGTTTATCACAGAGCATTGCCGGTTAAATAAACTGTGATAAGGAGCAGAGAACACATTCTCCACTTCACATCACAGCACATGGATGTTTGTCACAAACGGCCAGTTTAACCACTTAACCCCCGGACCATATTGCTGCCCAATGACCAGAGCACTTTTTGTGATTTGGCACTGTGTTGATTTAACTAACAATTGCGCGGTCGTGCGACGTGGCTCCCAAAGAAAATTGGTGTCCTTTTTTCCCCACAAATAGAGCTTTCTTTTGGTGGTATTTGATCATCTCTGCGTTTTAAATTTTTTGCGCTATAAACAAAAATAGAGCGACTATTTTGAAAAAAAAAATGCAATATTTTTTACTTTTTGCTATAATAAATATCCCCAAAAAATATATAAAAAAAATGTTTTTCCTCAGTTTAGGCCGATACGTATTCTTCTACATATTTTTTGTAAATCGCAATAAGCGTTTAATGATTAGTTTGCGCAAAAGTTATAGCGTTTACAACATAGGGGGTAGTTTTATGGCATTTTTATTAATTTTTTTTTTTTTACTAGTAATGGCGGCGATCAGCGTTTTTTTCAGTACTGCGACATTATGGTGGACACTTCGGACACTTTTGACACATTTTTGGGACCATTGGCATTTTTATAGCGATCAGTGCTATAAAAATGCATTGGATTACTATAAAATTGGCATTGACAGTGAAGGGGTTAACACTAGGGGGGCGGGGAAGGGGTTAAGTATGTTCCTGGGTGTGTTCTAACTGTATGGGGGGGTGGACTCACTCGGGAAAATCACTGATCTTCTGTTCATACATTGTATGAACAGAAGATCGGCATTTCTCTCCTGACATGAACGGGAGCTCTGTGTTTACACACAGAGCTCCCACTCCTGTACGAGCAATCGCGGGTGCCCAGCGGCGATAGTGCCCGCCAGGCACGCTCGCGGGACTCGGAGGCGAGCCCCCTAGTGGCCGCTTAAAAAGCCGACGTAGAGATACGGGCTCTCGCCCAGGAGAGCCGACCTGCCACCGTAAAACGACGACGCACGGTCAGCAAGCAGTTAATAAACCGCAATCTGAAGATTTCACAGCTCTTCCACTGAAATAGTCCCTTTCGACGCGGGATCGTGCCTAGTTTAAATAATACACGCCCCCTACCCGCCCAATTTGAATTCCGCCGGCTCATTTTCGCTACGCCGCCGCAACTTTAGGAGCAAGTGCTATGTGAATAACAGTACTTGCTCCAAAAGTTTCGGCGGAGTAACGTAAATGACAAACGTTACTCCAGAATAAAGATCCGCTCTCCTACCTGAATCTGGCCCATACTGTATATGTATACATATATATAAATCCGGTATATATGTGTGTGTGTGTATATACACACACACATATATACATGATATATACTCTCTCCCTCTCTCTCTCTCTCTTTATATATATATATATATATAGTATATATACAGTACAGACCAAAAGTTTGGACACACCTTCTCATTCAAAGAGTTTTCTTTATTTACATGACTATAAAACTTGTAGAGTCACACTGGAGGCATCAAAACTATGAATTAACACATGTGGAATTATATACATAACAAAAAAGTGTGAAACAACTGAAAATATATGTCATATTCTAGGTTCTTCAAAGTAGCCACCTTTTGTAGACACATCTCTAGAACAACTGTTAGGCCGTGTACACACGATGAGATTTATCCGATGAAAACGGTCTGACAGACCGTTTTCATCAGACATGTCTGCTGGGCTATTTTTGTTTGATCAGTGTACACATTATCAAACCAAAATCCCCGCGGACAGACAGCACGGTGAGGTGGTGGTGACGTTGACGCCGCCACGTCACCGAACCAGGAAGTAAAATACTTCCACGCATGCGTCAAATCCAATCCAATCCAGGCGTACTAACCAGTGGACATGTCGGACAGACGTCTTTCCAACAGACAAGTTTTAAAGCATGCTTTAAAACTTTTGTCTGCTGGAAACTGTCTGCTAGCCTGTACAGACGATCAAATCTGTCCGCTGAAACCGGTCTGTGATATGATGCTTGATGAGCTAGGGCTGATCGCTAAGCAGGTTATGCGATTTCCCTTAGCAACAGTAGGTAAGGTTGCAGAGGTGTCCTTAGAAACCTCCAGGGAGCTCTTTGTGTTGGAGCCAGAGGTTGCCGGGGACAACTGTGGTGCCGCTCTGATAGATAAGAGGGTACTTGACCTTGCTGATGAGAAAAATGGTAAAACTAAAATGTCTGAATTTGCTTGTAGTGATAATGTGTTACTACAGTCGGTCATTGCTGACAGAAAAAGTCCTCATGAGTTTAATGAAGCGCCACACAGTGGTCAAGTTATGTTATTGCAGCCTGCTGTGTTTGAAAATGTGTTTGCGGTGGACACAAATTCTGCTATGCAAAGAGAGGTGCAGTTTAAGGTACCCGGAGACACTTTGATAGGAAATAACAGTAATGGTAACTGTAATGAAAAAGTGTATGGGAAGCACTGTAGAGTACTGTCAGACAACTCTGAGCTATTGGTTGAGGTACCAATGGATACAGAAATGGTTAAAGACATTGGTGTGGAAAAATGTGCATTGGTAGGACAATTGCTATTGAAGTGTTGGACAACAGGGGGCAATGTGAAACTGCGGGACTGTTCCATAGGGAGTAACTGCTTGCCTGTAGGTGGTCCCTCCATAGACACTGTCCTAACAAACACGGGGACAAGAGGTCCCAACGACAATGTTGGGTTGAATAACCCCTTGTGGTGAGGTAAAACAGAAGGATGTCGTGTTAATCTCAGATGGTTTGGGTGCCAAAGGTAACCACATAGGCGATAGTGAACCTGAGAAACAAATGTTGGTTAGTGTTGCGTCAGGTAGTGAGAGTGGTCAGTCCCTGACAGGTTTCATGGAAGTGGGTCCCCAACAGTCCCAAGAGAGTAGGTCTGTGGGAGGAAAAAGAAGGATCCTAAGGCCAGGAGGTAGAAGGGATAGAGAGATTAGTGGGAGCCCACGGTTCAGAAAGAAGTGCTGGTGGAAGCACACCCGGAAGAAGAGGTGGGTGGAGTGCCCCTTTAGAGGAAAGATTGGGCAGATTAGGACTCCTGCTGCTGATAGTTGGCACAAAGGCGCCACGGTGAAGGGTTGGTGGAAACATACCCGGAAAAAATGGGCCTGTGCAGCCAATGGTTGGCACAGAGGAGACCCATTTGTGATGATGGGTCTATGTGTTCCTCCCTCCGGTTCAAAACAAAGGGGGAGGGTATGTGATGGTTTGGATCTGTCTTGCCTGATGGATGGCTGGTTTTCGCCATATTTTGGAGAGACAGACACATTGATTGCACAGCTGTGTGTTCAGCTTTTTAGTGCTGGCCTGGCTTTGGCTCAGGGCTCCACCCTCCCGAGGAGTCCAGGTCTGGAAGGGAGAACCCTGAGAGTGCAGGTGTGCACTAAATTAGCTGGAGAAGCTAGAGAAGCTAGAGAAGCTGGAGAGTGCAGGCTGCACTATAATACCCAGAGGCCTGAGTCTGAGGTGGCTGACAGGAGTGAGTCTGGGGTGGCTGACAGGAGTCAGGAAGACTTCACGAGGGAGCCTGAGCAGTGTGGTGCTACTGCTAAAGATAGCCAGGTGGCTTGGTATTTTCCGTTATACGTGTAAGCCAGGAGGCTGAAGGTACCATTTTGTATGGACTGTGAAAACCCCTGTATATTTTTCTGTTGGATGCAATAAAACCATGTTTTTTTGCTATTTCTGCTTGAAGACCAGTGACTGTGCACCTCTACATTTATCGCTAATTTTGCGACTTTATCACAATATATATATATATGTATATACTGTATATACAGTATATAATGTTATCACATGTCTGAAAACATTAATTACATGTTCTTTTAAACTTTAGTTTCATTTTTTGAACTCGGCTGCACCATAATCTCACAATATCTCACTTTTACACAGATCTCTGCTGTTTTCAGAGAAAAAACTTTGTTCACCATCTGAGAACTGAAGTTCTCAGTTTATTAAACCGGCTGCAGAGGAGATAATTTTCCTCCTGAGAACCGCCGTGAACTGCCGTGAACTGAACTGAGAAAAAACTTCACAGTTTATTAAACGGACACCTTAATGTGAAGCACCATCCGAATATATAGGCTTGGACTTCAGGCTGATTATTGATCTATGGCAATGTTTTTCCCATGGGTTTGCCTTAATGTAAAATACCAACTGAACATATAGCCTTGGACTTTATGCTGATTCTAGCTATATGTCACTGAGTGTGTATTATTGCATTGTACTATTTATATTTTTCACAGCACTTTGGTTACTAGCACCATACTGCCATTTAGGTGGCATTGTAAGACGGGTCACCATACCTGCACAACCGGATTCTTTTATTACTGGTGTATATCACACTTTTTCACAGGTATTTCATGTGAAATACACTCATATGGTTTCAACACTGATACCTGACACATTAATTTCTCATCATATTTATTATTGTTTTTTATTTCATTATTTTTAGCACCTATATTTATACTTTGGGTCACTGTACAGGTAGGGTAATAGGGCTTACGCAGCACTATCACCCCCACTTATATAAATTTTCACTTACACACCTACTCTCTTTGGGGAGTTGGTTTTAAGGGGGGCAGCAGCCAGCCCACACGGTTCTAAGTGCAGGGATTTTGCCTTTTTTTATATCCATGGAGTGTGTCTGAGTAGTGTGAGTACTCAAATTAAAGGGCACCAAACCCCTCTTTACATTGATTAAAGTGCATCTACGTACAGATTTCAATTTCTCCTTTACATGTGCTTATAAGCACCGCCCACCCACTCCCAATAAGGTCTGGGAGGACAACACGGAGAGGCAGACATTCCCTTGGCACTGTTAGGCCGCGTACACACGATCAAATCTGTCTGCTGGAAACGGTCTGCCAGATCATCCCAGCAGACAGATTCGATCGTGTGTACGGGCAAACAGACGGATTTGGCCACCCGACAGATTTGAAAGCATGCTTTCAAATCTGTCGGCTGGGAACCTGTCCGCCCGACATGTCTGCTGGTTAGTAGGCTAACCAGCAGACATATCTTCTCGCACAAGCGTCGAATGGTTTTGACGCATGCGCGGAAGTGTTTTACTTCCTGGTGCGGTGACGTGGCGGCGTCAACGTCACCGCCACGTCAGCGCGCTGTCTGCCGGCGGGGATTTTGGTTTGATCGTGTGTACACGATCAAACCAATACGTCCCCAGCAGACAGATCTGTTCAAATCGGTCTGTCTGACCGATTTGAACAGACAGATTTACTCGTGTGTACGGGGCCTAAGGGGGCCAGCAACAAATGTGTCCACAGGCAAAGGTGGACGTGGTGGTCAAAGACAGGTGCATATCATTGCAATTTTTTACAGCAAGGCAAATTCTTGCGCTCATCAAGATTATCTTTATAGGGTTACGGTTGGAAGCCACCACTGACACCCAAAGACCAATTTTAATTAAAGTGACACCAGAATGTATCCAAAACATCTCTAATCTTGTTCCCAGTGCACTACATTGTGGCCTCATCATACACACTGGCTCTCCAGCTGTTGCTGAGAAAAATAAGGGCAGCTTGCAGGAAAAAAATCATTTTTGTTGGGCTTTTTTTTTTTTTTCCAAAAGAATTTTATTGATAAGAATGATAACATTACAAGCAATGTAGTGCACCAAACAGTACATTAGTCAGTAAAATTGCGGTCGCAGCCGCCGTACCACAGATAGTAAGTTGCGCAGAATATAGATGCAGATGTGTAAACAGTGGGGTACAGCTGGGTGGTGTCACAGAGTCTAGGGGCTTCTCGTCCGCCCTGCACAAAACAGCGTTAACAAAGGTGTGAAGTAGAAGACGTCTATAAGAGAAACACAAACATGGGGAGGGAAGTGGGTACGGGAGCTGAGTTATATAGGTGGCATATGGTAAATGCTTGGACTAACGGGGAGCCACCCTTTCGCCGCCCACCCCTATAGGGAACAATCTGTGGGCGGGGGGTACAGAAACCTATAATTGTGTAAGGGTTGACTGGCGTTGTCCAAGGAAGGGGAGGAGACTCCTCAGCAAAGGGTCAATCCAGGGGACAATGACATCCACCGATTAGGTGGTTAGGTGTATCCCTGGAGTCTTCCTTCTGGATCCGCAGGGGGTGGGTTATCCCCATGGGGAGGTTGCAGGATAGGTGCACCGTCTGGTAGAGGCGTTCGTGAGTCAGCGTTGGGGAGGGGGGTGGGAGCGTTGGAAGTGTGAGAGAGGAGTGCGAAGGAGAGGGGTTGACGGATGTCAAGATCATTGGACCCTAGCATCTGTTGGCATGGTGGAAGAAGTTGGGTCGACGTGTCCCGGGGAGGGGCCGGAGGAGTTCAAAGATGATCTGTAGTGGGTCCAGCAGGCCCACGTTTGTCTGTGTTTGTCCTGGGTGTCTTTGGCTTGGTGGATAAGCATTTCCATCTCCTCTATTCTGTCGACTCGGGACCGCCATTCGGCTACAGTGGGGGGACGTGGGTCGTTCCAATGAATCGGTATACACTGCGTAGCTGCATTGATGAGGTGTAGGGTCAATGATTTGCGATATGTCGATTTGGGCAAGGATGTGTGATGTAGAAGGTATTGTGCGGGGGTGAAGTCAGGTGTATAAGTGGTAATTTGGGATATGAGGGTGTGTATTTCCATCCAGAACGTTCGCAGGACCGGGCATTCCCACCATACGTGGAGGAGTGTACCGGAGCCCGCTTTGCATCTCCAGCACGTGGGTGCAATGGAGGGGAATATTTTGTGGAGTTTCTCGGGCGTCCTATACCAACGGGAATAGAGTTTGAATCTGTTCTCCTGGGCCGACACGTTTATCGATCCCTTGTGGGTATGTTCCCAGATCGTTTCCCAGTCGTCGCTGGAGAGAGAGATGGATAAATCACTTTCCCAGGAGTGGTGTATATCGGTGTTGGGTTGGAGTTTGGAGGTCAGCAGGGAGTACAGGGTCGAGATTAGGTGCTTCTGTGGGTCTGGTTGGTTGCACAAGCGCTCGAAGGGGGTGAGGTCCCTGGACCAAACCCGGACTGTCGGCGCTTTGTGGAGGAAGTGTCGGATTTGGAAGTATTTAAAGCGTGGGATGGTGGCTCCTGGGAGCCTCGAGAGTACGGCCTCGTGTGTGAGCATTGTTCCCCTCTCGAGGAATTGGTGGGCACGTATCGTTTGTTCACTAGAGGGAGCGGGGCCAGCTAACACTTGGATGCCTGCCGGAAAGTCTGGATTGTGGGTAAGAGGTGTCATGGGGCCTGGTGAGGGCGTCATGTCCATGGCTCTGCAAGTTTTCCTGAAAGTGGATATGGAGGGGCCGATAAGCGGGTGCGTCTTGCCTGCGCCAGGGACGGAGCGGGGGTCTATCCATGGTAGGTGAGCTGACCGCATTCCCAGTATTGTGTCCTCTAAGGATACCCAGTCCTTGCTGGTCTTATGGACGTGCCAGTCTACAATCCTAGTGAGGTGGCATGCTGTGTAGTAGAGAAGTGGGTCTGGGAGGCCTATGCCCCCCTTGTGCTTAGGTAAGGTCAGTCTATTCCAGCTTAATCTAGCGGGGCGGTCAGCCCAAAGGAATGACCGGCATGTCTGCTTAATGGAGGTGAAGAAGGATGGGGGCAGGCTGATCGGGACCGCTTGAAATAGATACAATAATCTCGGGAGGACATTCATTTTGATCACCGCCGCCCTGCCAAACCAGGAGAGATTGCCCTTAGTCCAGTTAAGCAGATCAGTTTTTATCGTGCAAAGGGCAGGGAGGAAGTTGTTAGCGTAAAGGTCGGTCAGCTTTCTTGGGAGTTTTATGCCCAAGTATGTGATGTCTCGATCTCCCCATTTGAACGGAAAGTCCTGTTTGCAAAGGGCAACCATTGCTTGGGGCAGGGAGACGTTTAGTGCCGTCGATTTGTGGAAATTGATCTGGAGGTTCGAAAGGATCTTGAACGTCTGGAGGTCTTTGAGGAGGTTAGGGATAGTAACGAGGGGGTTCGTCAGAAACATTAAGACGTCGTCTGCATATGCAGCAATTTTATATTGTCGTTGGCCAATCGTGACGCCCCGAACATCTGGGTTGTCTCTCAGCCGGCGGAGGAATGGTTCGAGGGATATAATAAAAAGTATGGGTGAGAGGGGGCATCCCTGCCTGGTTCCGTTGTGGACGGAGAAGGCGTCTGACAGGCGGCCGTTCACCCTCACCCTAGCGGTCGGTGTAGAGTATAGTGCCATGATCATTTGGAGGAATCGTGTCGGCAAGCCCGTCATGCGTAAGGCCGCCAACAAGTAATCCCAGGCCACTCTGTCAAAGGCCTTCTCCGCATCCAGGGAAAGGAAGAAGCCGTTCACTCCATGCGTTGAAAGCCAATGGTGAACGTTGATGGCCTTGGTGGTGTTGTCCCTGGCTTCCCTGCCAGGAACAAAGCCTACCTGGTCAGTGGAGATCAAGTCGGGCAGAAAGGGGAGGATCCTGTTGGCCAGGATTTTGGCGTACAATTTGACATCTACGTTAAGTAGAGAAATGGGTCTGTAATTGGAGACTAAGGTGACGTCTTTCCCGGGTTTAGGTATTAGTGTGATGTGTGCCTCTAGTATGTCTCTGTCAGTGTGGGGGGGGAGTGGGATATCATTGAATGCTTTGATGAACCTGGGAACAAGTGTTGTAGAGAAAGTCTTGTAATAGCCTGAAGATAGACCATCTGGGCCCGGGCTCTTCCCCGGCTTTAGTTGTTTTAGAGCCGTGAGGGTCTCTTCCGTCGTAATTGGCGCGTCAAGGGGGGACATGTCTGGGGCAGGGGACGGGGGCGAGCCGTACATGGCGAGAAAGTCGTCTATGAGCCTAGGTCTCGGTGTCGCTGTGTTCGGTATAGATGGTTTGGGCAGGTCATATAGCGAGGATAGGTAGCGAGTGAACTGTTGTGCTATGAGATCTGTCCTGGTGACCTCGTCGCCGTTTGCCGAACGTATGGAATGTATTGTGAGGGCTGCTTTCTTTTTTTGCAAGGCGTTGGCTAGGAGCTTCCCCGACTTATTACCAAACTCGTAGAACAATTTCTGGGTTAGGGTAAATTTACGTCTCAGTCTGGTTTGGAACAAGTCCAAGAGGTCCTGCCTAGCTTTCAGGAGCGCGTCGTGGGCATCAACAGCAAGGGAGCGCTTGTGTGTTTGTTCAAGGGACTTGATTTTGTGCGTCAGTTCGGCGATATGGGCCATCCTATGCTTACGTCGTCTAGACATCAGAGAGAGTATTTCACCTCTGATGACACATTTGTGGGCAGCCCACACTGAGGCGGGGGCTACTTCTCCCGATTCATTGTCCTCGAAGTAGTGGGTCAGTCTAGAGGTCAAGGTGGCCACATCCCCAGGGTCTAGGAGGATGGAGTCGTCCATTCTCCAGATCCCTGATGGGAGGCGTTTTCCCTGCCAGGTCAAGGTCATTGTGATCGGGTGATGGTCCGAGATTAGCATGGGTTCAATAGAGGCACCCGAGAGGAGAGCGAGGTCGTTTTGGGTGATGAAAAGGTGGTCGATGCGCGAGTATTTATTATGCAAGGGGGAGAAGAAGGTGAAATCTTTGGTATTGGGGTGTAATGTGCGCCAAGAGTCGTGTAGGGACAGAAGGCTGAGTTGGGATTTAATGGCCTTGAGTGCTCTGTACGTCAGGCAGGATGTGCCGTTCGAAGTGTCTAAGAGAGGGGATAGTGGGACGTTAAAGTCCCCTCCCAGGATCAATATGCCGGTTTGGAAAGCGGTCAGGTTGTGGAGGGTGTCTCGAACGAACTGCACCTGTCGCGTGTTGGGGGCATAGATGTTCGCTATAGTGATAGGCGTTCCTTGAAGTTTCCCTTTAATAAATAGATATCTGCCTTGTACATCTCTCGAGATGTCCTCGACCTGTAATGGGCAATGTTTTGAGAGGAGGATGGATACTCCTTTAGCTTTCGATTCGGCGGTAGTTGCGTGATATACTGTGGGGAAGCAGCGATTGTGAAGTTTAGGGACACTATCTGACCTGAAGTGTGTCTCCTGCAGGAGGACTATATGTGGTTTATCTTTTTGCAGGGCGTATAGCAGCTGGGAGCGTTTCTCGGGCTTGTTAAGTCCCCGAGCATTCAGGGAGTACAGTCTGAGTGTTCGAAAGGTGTCGTCCATGTCGGAGGTACTGGGGTCCAAGTTATTTTGGTCCGTCATGGTAGTCAAGAAGGGGGGGGGGGGACGGGAGGGGAGGTGTGTGAGGGGAACAGTGGGGAGGGTAAGTGATCCTGTGCACCTTCAAAAGTGGGTGGGTGCCCTGATGAGGGCGGTGTCTAACAGAGGTGGAAGGGTATCAAAACACGAGTGAGTTTTCCCCGTCCGGTGGGGGGGGGCACTCGGAGGCGTACGGTGTACGCGGGAACTGCGCCCCTTAGCAATGGGCGAGCAGCCCACTTCGCACAACCGCTTGGGGGTTGGGCGGAGCACGCCAGAAGGCGAGTGTGGTTAGTTACCAGGCTAAGTGTAGCAGTCAAGAAACTAAAACTAAACTTAACAATACTAAAATACATCACGCCACCTCAGAGCATGGAGAACCACTAGGACCAGCGTCTTTGGGGAGATTTGGGTGCAGAGTGGATCAGGCCACGTTATGAAGTCAATCTATGTCCTACCTTGAGGGGAGTGGTCGCCGATAGGGCCGGACAACCGGGCGGTGGATCGAGAGGGCGTCCCCACCCGGTCTGTGCGGTCCGTCAGGCCAATCCCCCCTCGGCTACTCAGCCGCCGTCCCTGCCTCCCCGCCGCTCGCCGCCTTCGCAGTCAGGGATACGGCACTTAGCAGGGGAGGGAGAGGGCACCCAGTGTCACCGTGGCCCCACCTGAGGGGCCAGATGGTGTTCCCAACAGGGAAACATGTGAGGCTCGACACAGGTAATATGCAGCTGTGATATGAATTAAGGTATAAGCTGAACACAATGTCCATCCCCCAGAATACAAACCCGTTACAATGGAAATGCGGGAAGGAGGCGAGGTGTGGTCGCAGCATCATTCCGCGGTAAGGCAGAGAGTCCAGGAGTTGGTCCGACAGCTTTTGGCGGCCCTCCGAGTGTGACGTCTGTAAGGATGCAGGGCCGCTGTAATCCTGGGCATGTCTTGTAGCAAAGGCAGTATGGGTGGCAGTCCTACGGTGGTCGGCGGTAGTGGTGCATGGGGACTGGAAAGACGCCAGCCGGGGGAGAGGGGTGACGGGCTCGGAATGTCCAGGAGATTGACATCCCCGGTCGGCGTGATCGCAACATACTGGCCGTTTTCATCGAGGGCCAATCCGTGTGGTGGGTGGTGCTGTCGTCTCCTGGCATGGTACAGCGGAGTAGCAAGTCCCGTCAGCGGGGCGTAGTCGTCTGGGCCGTGTGTGGTGAATCCGAAGGTGTCTGGAGGCGGCCTGGTCACCCTCAGTGAGCCGGTCATAAACAGCGGACGGCCACGTAGTGAGTCGCTTCCGGCGCTGTGGGATGGCGCAATGTGACGGTGGCATTGCCACTTCCGGGATCGTCGCATCAAGACGCCATCGAGCTTGTCGGGAGATGTAGTCTGCAGGAGACTGCAATAGTTCCACCTCTCTCCAGGCGGGCTGAAGGCTGTCGTTCACCGCGTTGCACTCTGGGCATTGTAGGAGACAGGGAGAGGTCCGTTGTAGTTCAAGGACAGGCGTGGTCAGCGGGGCGGCCTTCTAGTCATACGTTGAGAGGAAGGAGGGAGGCGTGGGTTATCTCACAGAGCCGTGCATCATGCCGACAGGGCCTTCACATGGCCATTGAGAATTTCTGAGGCAGGTTGAGTGCGGGCCGTAAATAAATGAAAACAGGCAAACAAAGGAGTAAAACAACTGGCGCCAGAAACAAAGTGGCAAATAAAGTGTAAAATAAAAGGCAGGGCGGACCCTCGTGACACGTCTTCAGTAATCCCTCCGAGCCCGTCTAGCTCCCGGGGGGGGGAGCGAATCGCGATCAGCCCTGAGGGCATGCTGGCCTGGGGGAGGCCGGGGAGGAGACGGGGACCTTTGGCGCCTGGCTCGGGAGGCCTGGGTCTCCATCGGTTCTTCTTGTGT
Source organism: Rana kukunoris (assembly GCA_029574335.1). Taxonomy (NCBI): domain Eukaryota; kingdom Metazoa; phylum Chordata; class Amphibia; order Anura; family Ranidae; genus Rana; species Rana kukunoris. Next base: position 213,908,522 of record CM056053.1, on the reverse strand, counting down.
TTTCGGCCACCTACTCACAGACTGGCGGTAGGCCGCGTACCACTCAGGGACCGCGACAACGGGCATGCCCAGCGTCTCACAGAAGCGGGGTAGATCCTCCGGGACCCTCAGCAATGCGGTACGGCCTTGGTGGGTGGCCGACAGGCAGAACGGAAACTTCCACTTGTAGCGGATGTCACGGTCACGTAGTGCATCCAGCAAAGGCCGCAGGTCCCTACGGTGCTTCAGAGTGATCCCCGAGAGGTCTTGGAAGATGTGGATCGGAGCACCCTCATGTATCAGTCGCTTGTTGCGCGCCATTTTCAGGATGTCTTCCTTCATTCTGTAGTCTGTGAGGCAGCAGACTACATCTCGTGGGGGGTCCGTGTCTCGTCCCCTAGGCCGCAAAGCTCGGTGGATTCTGTCCATGGGGACAGGCGCCTGTGGTGGTCTGTCCAGCACCGAGTTGAAAAGGTCTCCAACTACCCTGGGGACCTGTTCCCCTTCAATGGTTTCTGGTAGGCCCCGTACCCTTAGGTTATGCCTGCGTCCTCGGTTGTCGAGGTCCTCGAGATGGCGATTCATGTCTCGGAGCTGCAGTGTATGGTCGTCCACCTTCTTTGTCGAGCGTTTGAGGATGAGTTCATGGTCTTCTGTCACTCTCTCTGTCCGCGAGACCCTGTCAGTCAACGATCGAATGTCCAGCCGGAGCTCCGCGACTGCAGCCGACAGAGCGTCCTTGATGTCGGCCGCAACGGCCCTCAGATCGGCTATGCATAGCGGTTGTTGTTGAGAGAGGGCCGGGGGTCCGGTCTGGTCGCCCTCCGGTGGGCATGCACCCGGCTGGGACAGGAGTATTATGTCTGATGTTCCGTGAGGAGGGGGTTGTAGGGGGTTCGGGGATGAGCCGTGGCGGGAAGGCGCCATGTTGCTCCTTTGAGAGCGGAACATGTCCGGTATATTCTGCGAAGCTGCGCCGGCGTTCTCCCTGGGGGATCGCGATCTGGAGGCGGAGGATGTTCTGGAAGCAGTGCCCATGGTTATCGAGAGAGATTGATCCAAAATCTCCGGTAAATAAGTGAGTTTGCTCTGAGGTGGCGGGAGCTCAGGGATCACACGTCCATCTTCTAGCTAGGTCCGGCCACGCCCCCCTTTGTTGGGCTTTTTAATTAAATTATTGCTGCAGCAGATTCTAGACATGGTACATATCTGCCACTGTACAGTTAGACTAAGGGGACCCCCAGGCACTATTTTGGAAGATTTTTTTTAAATTTGTAGGCTTTCACTTTAAAAAAAAAAAAATCACTGCTCATTTAAAAATGACGTTTTTTACAAACTTATTTTTATTCATACATGTCCCCCTGGCAGGACCCAGACCCCTATAACCATTGTATGCCCAATTACTTGCATTTAAGCCTTCAAAATGGGCGCTTTTAATATTTGATGTTTGGGTCCCATTGACTTTAATGGGGTTCGTTATTCAGGTCCGAACTTTTGCGGTGTTCGAACGTTCGGGTCCGAACCGAACAGGGCTCCATTGGGCCCACCTCTAATGAACAACAGATGTCTCCTCCCTCATGACAAAATGGAGATCTGTCTGTTTACATAGACAGATCTCTGTTCTGTCTTTCTGAGGAGCAATCGCGGGTTCCCGGTGGACATCGCAGCTGCCGGAATGTGCATTAGCTCCATCGTCACACGGCAGCGCACGCCTCCTAGTGGTCTTAAAGTGGCCGACATACAGTTAAGGTGATTTGTACAGGGGAGCCAACCTCTTGTGGTTAAAATTAACACTTTTGATTTTTCACGTTCATATTCCATAGACATTAACGGTGTTCGCATGTTCACACACATTTTTGTCTGTTTGCATGTTCTTGTGCAAACCGAATCGAGAGGTATTAGGCTTATCCCTGTGTTCAGGGAGGACCATGTTACTGCCTTGCAAATAGTCTCAGGAGACACTCAGAAATCTTCTTCCCATGAAGTTGCTACTGCTCTGGTTGAATGTGCTCTTAAGTCCTCCGGAAAGCTCTTTTATGCGTCTTAACAATCCAGGAAGTGATAGTATGCCTTGATGTTAACTGTCCTTTTGTTCAGCCGTACAGGACCAAGAACAGTTTTTTAGCCTGCTTAAATGAAGAGTTGGCTGCTAAGTAGACCTTTAGAGTTAGGGCAACATACAGGATATTTGGTTCTCTCGCTTCATGAAAGAAAAAAAAAATGGCAAATTGCCAACTCAAATTATGGTGCAGGGCTTCATATGCCATATCACATCATGTGCATAAATCTAAATCTGGTAAATTGTAAATTGACTTCCTGGTTAAAGTGGAAGGAGGAAGACATCTTAGGGATACAGAGATCTTATCGCAGAGGTTATGGCAACCAGAAAAATGGTCTTCAGGGTTAGATTACAGAGTGTAGCTAGCTGCTTCTGTAGGATAGAAAGGAGGCTTTAATACAGCTCTGCAGCAAGTCTTACTTTAGAAACAATGGTTTCCTGGGAAGTCATAACTTCATGCAAGCCATTAGGAATTGCATGCAAGCCTTTAGACCAATTTAACTCCTGTGCGGACAAGGCTGAAACTTGAACTTTTAAAATATTTGAGCCTAGGCCCTTGTCTAGCCCCAGTTCTGGTAATTAAGGGTAATAAAGGGTTTCAGGTTTTTTTCTGGAATAGACTTCACTCCCAAAGCACATTTGCCTTTCTACATCAGAAGACAGATCTTCTCTTGTGGAAGCTCTACTGATTTTTTCTGCATATCCAAAAGTGCCCCCAAGAATACTATTCTTTGTGTTGGTGAAAATAAGCTATTCTTCCAACTGATTAGCCACAAGAAGCTTTGTAAATTGCATAGCAGAGTGTCTCAATGCTGGATAAGTGATTCATGAGTGCTGGCTAGGAGAAGGATGACACCCAGGTAGTGGTGTGTTCTCACCCCCCTTTTCCTTAAGCTAGCCATGACAGGCAACATGACTGATGGGAAGGTTCTGAAATTATTGATGGAACTGATGTTCCTGAGAAGCAGATACAGGTGGTTCTCAAAAAATTAGCATATTGTGATAAAGTTCATAATTTTCTGTAATGTTCTGATAAACATTAGACTTTTCATATAGCATATTTCATCCGACCAATAAAAGAAAAGGGTTTTTAATTAAAAAAAAGTCAACCTTCAAATAATTCTGTTCAGTTATGCACTCAATACTTGGTCCGGAATTCTTTTTGCAGAAATGACTGCTTCAATGTGGCGTGGCATGGAGTCAATCAGCCTGTGGCACTGCTGAGGTGTTATGGAGGCCCAGGATGCTTCGGTAGCGGCCTTAAGCTCATCCAGAGTGTTGGGTCTTGCGTCTCTCAACTTTCTCTTCCCAATATCCCACAGATTCTCTATGGGGTTCAGGTCAGGAGAGTTGGCAGGCCAATTGAGCACCAGTAAACCATTTACCAGTGGTTTTGGCACTGTGAGCAGGTGCGAGGTTGTGCTGAAAAATGAAATCTTCATCTCCATAAAGCTTTTCAGCAGATGGAAGCATGAAGTGCTCCAAAATCTCCTGATAGCTAGCTGCATTCACCCTGCCCTTGATAAAACACAGTGGACCAACACCAGCATCTGACATGGCACCCCAGACCATCACTGACTGTGGGTACTTGACTTCAGGCATTTTGGCATTTCCCTCTCCCCAGTCTTCCTCCAGACTCTGGCACCTTGATTACCGAATGACATGCAAAATTAGCTTTTATCCGAAAAAAGTACTTTGGACCACTGAGCAACAGTCCAGTGTTGCTTCTTTGTAGCCCAGGTCAGGCGCTTCTGCCGCTGTTTCTGGTTCAAAAGTGGCCTGACCTGGGGAATGCGGCACCTGTAGCCCATTTCTGCACGCGCCTGTACACGGTGGCTCTGGATGTTTCTACTCCAGACTCAGTCCACTGCTTCCGCAGGTCCCCCAAGGTCTGGAATCGGTCCTTCTCCACAATCTTCCTCAGGGTCCGGTCACCTCTTCTCGTTGTGAAGCGTTTTCTGCCACACTTTTTCCTTCCCACAGACTTCCCACTGAGGTGCCTTGATACAGCACTCTGGGAACAGCCTATTCGTTCAGAAATGTATTTCTGTGTCTTACCCTCTTGCTTGAGGGTGTCAATGACGGCCTTCTGGACAGCAGTCAGGTTGGCAGTCTTAACCATGGTTGTGCTTTGGAGTCATGAACCAGGCTGGGAGTTTTTAAAAGCCTCAGGAATCTTTTGCAGGTGTTTAGAGTTAATTAGTTGATTCAGATGATTAGGTTAAGAGCTTGTTTAGAGGACCTTTTCATGATATGCTAATTTTTTGAGATAGGAATTTTGGGTTTTCATGAGCTGTATGCTAAAATCATCAATATTAAAACAAGAAAAGGATTGAACTACTTCAGTTGTGTGTAATTAATCTAAAATATATGAAAGTCTAATGTTTATCAGTACATTACAGAAAAGAATGAACTTTATCACAATATGCAAATTTTTTGAGAACCACCTGTATACTTTGGATATTTAGAATGGGTTGGTATGTGTAAATAGGCATCTGATAAATCTATGAAGAGCCCCCAGTCTCCCAGATTCATCGATAATATCAGTCCAAATCGATCGTGTGCGGGGGCGCGATTGGTTATTTAACCATCCGTTAAAAAAAAGCCAACTTGTTTTAAATTTGACCGATGGATTCCTAACCGATAGAAAAAAAAGATCGTTAGTAGGCACGACCATCGGTTAAAAATCCACGCATGCTCAGAATCAAGTCGACGCATGCTTGGAAGTATTGAACTTCATTTTTTTCAGCACGTCATTGTGTTTTATGTCACCGCGTTCTGACACGATCGTTTTTTTAACCGATGGTGTGTAGGCGCGACGGACCACCAGTCTGCTTCATCGGTTAACCAATGAAAACGGTCCATCAGAACGTTCTCATCGGATGGACCGATCGTGTGTAAACGGCATTAGAGTCTTGCTTGCTTCTCTTTTATTTTTAAATTATTTATTTTTTAGCAGCCCCCCTTCTTTTTTATTCTTATGATTAATGATAAATAAATGATAGATTAATTATGATTAATAATAAATGAATAACAAAAAAATGCCTTTAGAACCAATTTAATATAGTTTGATGTTAGATTTTAGAAAAATAACGCACAGAAAAAAGTTTACTGTTGATATGTCCACATCATATGAATAGCGTGTTGGATTCCCTTTTTTACTTTTGTTGAAATTCACTCCACACCCTTGCCCAGCTGGTGATTGGACACAATTCCCCAATGATATAAGATATGCACCAGATTACATCTCTTTGGTTTGTCTGCACATTTACCCATATGTTCTTGAGCCTTTTTTTTGTACATAACAGTCTCAAACACATTCACACAATTTCAGAATTATAATGAAGCCTGGCTTCTGTGGTTACCTATTAGGTACCTATTTAACTGTAATAATAACAAGTAATTTGAGGAACCCATTGCTGATAAATGTTGAGCATGCTTCAGCAGCTGCTTATTAATTAAGCTAGGTTTAAGAATGCTCCTGACATGCTGCGGGAACTTACAGATTTATTGTGACAGTTATTATCTGTGAGTTTCTAGGAATATATGACTCACATCCTAACAAGATTATGTGCATAGTTTTATGGAGCTCAGTAAGGTGGTTACTATCAATACTTCTAAAATCCTGACAAAAATGTAGATCATCAACTTTCTCATTAAAACATAAAGCAAGTATGCTTTTCTTAAGCATGCTCCAAACAAATTTGTATCTTCTGATTGCCACGTGTATAGTTCATTAAATAGTAAATTCTATCCTGCAGTTAAACATGTACTTTTGCCTAACAAATATTTACGTGGCACTGAAATTCTGTCAGACATGTACCACTAAATGTAACCCATCTGATTTTGGATATTCACATTCCTGCTAAAAATGGACAACACTTTTTTTGCCATCTGTAAAAGTCTTTAAAAGTCTTGTTATATTTGTAGAGATATTTTTTTCCTGCAACTCATATTTTATTTTATAAAAAACTGTCCACTCAGCTGAATTTGTGATGTTCTCTCAGCTAAAATAAAATAATCACAAATGAGAAAGTAATAGTTTTATAAAAACTAGTCAATATTATAAACTTTTTTCTTTACATGAAAAACAAAGAACATTTAATACAGATGTAAACCCTTAGCCAAAGACTAACAACCTTCCACTTTACAAGGGCACTGTGGAAGTTGACATATGGCTCATTCACACAGGTATTATGTCCCATTCAGTGTGAATGTTTTTCTTTTTTCTTTTTTTTTATGTGGCTGCACCCACCTGGAGATGCATGCAGGCAGCCTAAATTACTCGATGGGGATGAGGCTGCATGCAGCTCCAACCAAGTAAACAAAACACTTATTCACATTGTACCAGCCACATAACCTGTGTGAATGAGCCCTTAATTAGGTTTGATTTTTTATTATTTTTTACAATATATTTTTTTACAGCTCTGTTTAGGGGAGGGGCTTTGGTGAAATTTAAGTGGGTTAAACAGACCTTGATGTTTCACAATTGTGATAAAGATAAGAGATTGAGTCCATTTCTTACAAAACACAGCCTATAAGTCATCTGCCTGTGGCATGAGGTTTGCATTAAACATTTCATTACATTTTCAGGTCATTGTAGAATTCCAATTAATCATCTGATTTTGGAAGGAACACAATAGGGGTTATACCATGCACTGTGCAAGAGAGGAAGAGGTAAGAGAACATTAATATTTTTTCATGTGTTACAATAATCTATTATCCTCTAGTGAAAACACAAATCAAAACCTGGGATAGGTTATATTTTACATTATTTTAACCACTTCAGTACAGGGCACTTTTACCTCCTTTCTGCCCACACCAATTTTCAGCTTTCAGTGCTCTCACACTTTGAATAATAATTACTCAGTCATGCTATACTGTACCCAAACAATTTTTTTTTCACAAAAATAGAGCTTTATTTTGGTGGTATTTAATCACCACTGAGTTTTTGATTTGAAAAAAAAAAAAGTATGAACATTTAATAAACACCTTTTTTTAGTTTCTATTATTACATTTTGCAAATAAGTAATTTTTCATTGATTTGGGTCAAAATTTCAAACTGCTACATATCTTTGGTAAATGCTCGTCAGCACTCCAAGGAATGCAATAAGAAGTGTAAAAATGCAATCTGGGTGGATAAAAGAGATTACGACATGTGGAGAGTAAAAAAAAAAATCATATAGACTTTTTAGATATATTAACAATAAAAAGGCAAGATCAGAGGACATTGCCCACAGAAAAGGCGATTGTACTAAATGCCTCTTTCTCCTCATTTTTTTTTGCTGGAAAAGGAGGATTATACCGACTGTGACAGTACTGTTAGTGACTCATCACCGGACGTACCCTTGTGGCTAACAGAGGCTGGAGTCAAGGAAAGACTAGATAAACTTAATACAAATAAATCATCAGGACCGGATGGCTTACACCCGAGAGTACTCAGAAAACTTTGTCAGGTTATAGCCAGACCATTGTTCCTAATCTTTTTGGACAGCATACTGGCAGAAATTGTACCAGCTGATTGAAAAAAAAAAACCAATGTGGTACCCATATTCACAAAAGGATAGAGACCTATTCCAGGTAACTACAGGCCAGTCAGCCTAACATCAATAGTGGGTAAATTATTGGAGGGGATGATAAGGGACTATATCCAAAAATGTACTGAAAAGAAGTATCATTAGTAGGGATGAGCCGAACACCCCCGCGTTCAGTTCGCACCAGAACCCATCGAACGGACTGAATGTTCGCGCGAACATTTAGAACCCCATTGACGTCATAGGGACTCGAACGTTCGAATTCAAAAGTGCTCATTTTAAAGCCCCATATGCAAGTTATTGTTGGAAAATGTCTTTGAGATCCCGGGTCTTGCCCCAAGGAACATGTATCAATGAAAAAAAAGTTTTAAAAATGGTTGTTTTTTCTGAAGCAGTGATTTTAATGATGCAGCTCATACCCAAACCTGACAAAGATCCATCACAGTGCAATAATTACCGACCCATTTCACTTATTAACATAGACATTAAGATTTACGCCAAAGTTCTAGCCAACCGCCTCATCCCCCTGTTACCCTCAATTATCCATAAGGACCAAGTGGGCTTTGTCCCTGGCCATAAGCCCAGAGACAACACAACTAAAACCATTCACCTGATTTCCTACATTCAACGCCGCGATTTAAAGGCCTGGTTGTTGTCCTTCGATGCGGAGAAGGCCTTTGACCGGGTCAATTGGCAATTTTTACGTCTTTCTTTACAACAGATAGGCTTAGGCCCTACTTTCATATCTAAGACTATGGGTCTATACTCTCGCCCCTCCGCTTCTGTCCTGGTCAATGGTTCTTCCTCCGTGCCCTTCTGGATAACAAACGGTACACGTCAAGGCTGTCCCCTGTCACCTCTACTCTTTGTCCTGGTAATTGAACATTTAGCTCAGGCCATTAGACAGAATTTGTGCATATCAGGGATCCGGACACCCTCTGCCGAACACAAAATTTCCCTATACGCGGACGACCTACTGGTCTATATTCAACAACCTCATAAATCTCTTCCCTCATTATTGCATGAATTTCATAGGTTTGGGGATTTTAGTAATTTTAAATTGAATATGTCCAAGACTAAAGCCCTGAACATATCCCTTCCAAATACAACTCTCACTAAATTACAAGCAAATTTTTCATTCCAATGGAATACTAAGGGCATCTCCTACTTGGGTATAACAATCCTCTCAAATCTAACACAACTTTATAACCTCAATTATCTTCCTCTTTTGACCAAACTTTGGAGAGAATTGGAAGCCTGGAACTCTTCAATAATACCCTGGTTTGGTCGTATTAATACATTGAAAATGGACACACTTCCTAAATTACTCTATTTATTCCAAACCATACCCATTTCTGTGCCCAAAGTTTTTTTCCTCCCTACGCTCCATGTCCATAAGTTTTATTTGGCACAATAACAAATCTCGCATCCGTCATTTTTTACTCACATACCCCAAATCTCGAGGGGGAGTGGGTTTACCCAACTTTGAACTATACCATAAATCTACTTTGTTATCCAGAATGTTAGAATGGTTCCCTCGTCCTTTTCTTAAAGCATCCACCATGATAGAACAGGACTTATCCATTTTCGATCTACGAGCTTTACTTTGGGGTTATGAACATCACCTACAATTACTTTCACATGCCTCTCCATTGACAATTGCTGCCCTACAACTGTGGTACAAAAAGGGACTACTTTCTTTACTGTCCTCCGATCCATCACCGCTTACATCCGTCTTCAATCACCCCGGATTACCTCTAGGACTAGGTTCTTACACGGCGGGTCCATACTCCCACCCTACCTGGCCCATAGCAAGCTCATTTATACATCCCGTTTCGGGCTCCCCTGTACTACCTAAGGACCAACGTAATTAGCTCACGACTCTACGCGTATCCTCCTTTTGTTCTGACCTATTCTCCTCCTCCCAGACTCATAGACCCCTTACAGCTTTTGAGAAACTGTGCTCTCTCTCAGAAACACCGAGACATTTACTCTCCCCATGTATAGTCTGCTACACACACTAATGCATGATCAACCTCCCCCTACACAAGGAAGTGGTCCACGGATCTAGGAAGGGATCTCCATACAACAGTTGATATATGTATATGTGTCTCGTGTTTTGATAATACAGTAAATATATTTGAACTGTTTTCGTAATACTATATTAGTCTCTATTTACTATCACAGCTGGTGACATGACAGAACCCAGGGTGTCAGAGGTAATGGACGATTTGCAGAGCCGCGATAATCAGTGTGTTACCGAGTCTATTAGCAGCCCTTACGGGAGTACTGCTACACATATTTTCTTGGTTTGGAAGAACGTCAATTTTAAAAATGAATATGCTTTTACGCTGCTTTACATCTTGCAAGCTGTGCCAATAGAATTACCCTCAGTATTCTTATGTACCTATCAGAAAATGTGCACAACTTTTCTGTAGGACAGAAAATGCCCCTGCATTAGCTACTATATACCCAACTAAGAAAACAAGGGGATAGGTCTCCCAGACCTAGATAAATACAAATGGGCATGCCATTTAGCCAAAATAGTTGACTTGCATGCTCACGACAAAGCAAAAGATTGGGTGAGATTGGAAACTTCAGTCTCGGATACTCCTCTGAAAGCCACTGCATGGCTGGCACTCGGTCAGCTCCCTACTCCTTTGCAAGATCACTCCCTTTTTAAACCAGCCATTGCCAGATTTCACAAAGCGTGCGTTAAAACTGAAGTATCATCTATGCCAGGCCCCCTTACACCTTTGCGGATTAATCCAGACTTCCAGCCTGGGACACCCTCAAGATCTGCAATATGTGCTATGGGCACACTGCTTCCTTCACGCAGGCACATTAAAGGAGAAAAATTGATTCCTCCCAATGGTCTGATGCTTCTATATCCCCATGGACATATATCCAACTCCGCCACTTTATAACATCAGGCCATATCACAAAAATGTCTCGTCCACTCACCCTATTCGAAAACATATACTCAACATCTGACCCTCAACAACATGTAATTTTGACAATTTATGGTCTCCTTGGAGAACATGTATCACCGCACACAGGCAAGGCATGTCGTGCATAGGAGGAAGACCTGACTGTCAACATCCCCATGGAAGGTTGGGAGCATATTTTTCCTAGCACTCACAGGGGTTCAGTAAATGCCTCAACTCAAGAGACTAACTACAAACTCCCTTCCAAATGGTACAGGACCCCAGCATTGCTCCATATGTTTGACCCCACAAGGTCCAACCAGTGATGGAGATGTCGACAGGAGGTAGGCACGCTCTTGCATATATAATGGGAATGACCTCTACTAAAACCCCTTTGGACTGAAGTACACTTAACTATACTCCAGGACACCACCAATGTTCTAAAGTATTTGCCAGCACAATTCCTGCTACACTACACTGCACTCCTAGCAATGCATATGTTAAATTCAGCCAAGGCATGCATACCAGTACAATGGAACTCACAATGTGTGCCTTCTATGAAGGAATGGTTCAGGCGCATCAACAAAATAACAGAAATTAAGGGAAATAATACACATAGCTAATGAAACCCCAGACAAATATAACTTCACATGGGCCTGTTGGCTTCACTTTCACACTACAGGCGCATACAATCACATAATGAACAACCTGAAATCACAGACCCCTGCCATGAATACTAACACCTCTTGAAACACCTCTTCCTTAAAAGGGCACCACTTTTTACATCACCTACCAGATCAGAAAGTATACACTCTAACTTTCAAAACATTTTGACAACTGGACAGACTGTACCCATTGCTAATCACCTCCATGGTGTAGGTTACATCGCAGATAACAATACATAAACTGTTGGGCAAATCTCTTAGAAACCCCACAATCTTCTTGCTCTGATGAAGTTCTATTCCCCTGCTCGAGATACAGGTTATTTACTTTTAGGGCTCTTTCACACGGAGCGGATCCGTATTGATCCGCCCCGTGTGTGTCCGTCTGCTCAGCAGGGATCATCCGTAACTGCCCTGTCTTTTCTCTGCTTTCCCCTATGGGGAATCGGATGAATACGGACCGTCTGTCCGTATTCATCCGATCCGATCTGCCAGGCGGAAGAAAAATAGGATTTTCTTCCGTCCGAAAAACCGGATCATGATGGAGACGGATGCTTACGGACGTTAGCAGGTGCATCATTCGCTAACGTCTGCGATCCTATAGGGATGCATTGTGAGTCCGTAAACGGACTTATGAAAAGGAGACCGTCCATCCGCTCGTGTGAAAGGGCCCTTAGTCTACTCTTTCTCCAGTGCCTGATGATTATGCATATGAGGGTTTTTCTCTTTTTTTTTCTTGTACTTCATCCTTGCTCTCACCCTTTCCTAAACCCCCTCCATTCTGCTAGGGAGTTTTTCCAGGATCTCTGTACTACTAGGAGGACAACATTGGCCAGAGTGGACTAATGATTTCAACCGCACTATCGAGAAAGACCTCTTCCATGGATAACAATAGGCTCCTCATCATTCCTGGCAAGAAGAATTGTCAATCCTACATACCTCTCATAACCGCTTTTCTAAACCTTAGCCTTTACAATTTTCAAGATGTTCTACAAGCTTATAAGTCATTAATAATTGTGTTTGGGAAATACTGAAGTGCTGATTTGTAATTTCTAAGTTATAATCTCATATAATCTCTTCAACGATATGTACTAGTAAATATGCAACTCAATTATACAATTTAATGTTACAAATGACATCAGGAAGGGTCGACTGTCCAATGTTCACTTTGTATGAATGTAACAGGTGCTCCGTGCGCCTGTTACTTCCTTGTAATGCGTTCCGCGCTGGAACACATTACAGAGACCGCGCGATGACTTCATTGCGCGGCGCCCCGTGTGTTACAGGGTGGAATGCGAAAGTATGCCGCAACAAATGATGCTTATTTTCAAATCAGTGCTAATGCACTGCACCTGAGCCCTATCTTTAAACAGAGTGGTGTGCCTCCTGCACACCGTTCTATTATTGTCAGTCGTAGCTCGGCCACGCTACAGAGATTGGTGTGATCGCTCCTCATGCCACAACACCGCTCCAGTCACAACTACTCCTTTAGTGCTTTGCATCTACTGCAACTAAAAGCCATTGCTGGGGAGAACCTTTGAGGCCTCCTTGCTGAACATCCTTCACCACAGAATCTGTGTTGCCTATACTAAAGCCTTCAAAATGGATAAGTAGCTATTATATCACTTGTAGTGCTATAGCAAGATCTGCTACTTAGGTTCCATCTATATAATTGCTATTGTTTATCATGCCTCCTGACTAGTAACATATTTAGGATATACTGTTGTGTTAAAGGAATGTTTGCTAAGGAATACCTTAAAGAGACATCTACACTCAAATACCCTGAGCTATATTCACCTCTCATATGTAACTATTAGTTGTTGCTACAGCTCCTAATTACTATATGTACTCTCAAAGTACCTAAGCTATATTGTCTCTCATACATAATTATTAGTTGCCAGTACAACTCCTGTATTACTACGTGTACTCGCAAATTACTTGAGCTATATTGCCTCTCATATGCAATTAATAATTGTTACTACAACTCCTATTTACTACAAGCTTGACACAAGTAAAATTCCCTTATAGGCATTGTCCTAACTGTTTGAACATGGTCGCTCTAACTTTCCTATGCTAGGGGTTGATTCTATTTCATAGCATCTCCCTTAGTGGCCTAATACTATATGCTCAAAATAATATGATGTAGAGAACCCCCAAACTCCTGTTGCAAGGAGTGACGCCTGGGGTCCCTTACTGATAATCACTTGCATATAGAAGTGTGTTGGAATAATGACCTAGAAGTATATTATATTTTTAAACACTAAGCTCTGGTCGCATGTTGTAATGCGTCCATCCTTAGTAGCTCAACGCCTTTCTTTATGTGACAGAAAGATGATGTAGAGATCTCCCAAACTCCTGTTGCAAGGAGTGACACCTGGGGCCAATAATGAGTTGTCACATAAGGAAGCGCATTGAAATCCTTGCTAACTGCAGTTGAGGTTCACTCCGTTCACCAGTGCTGTTACAATGAACTGTTTACCCATTTACCAAACCAAATAGAAATTAGTTTTTGCAAAAAAATAAGAAATTGACATCATTAGTCAATCATCAAGAAGATTTTGTTTTAACCCTCCCAATAAATGCGTGCTATACAATTTCTAAATATCTGTATTTATAAGTTAATTAAAGTTGTTTAAAGTTGGGGGGCGTGGCTTGGCGGCGGATGTAGCCAGACGTGTAGTGTGAGAGCTCCGCTGGGAATCCTGCACATTTATCCTTATTTGCGGCTGATCGGCGTATCTTTGTTCCCTACCTGACCTCCGGTGCTGCACGAACCCTCCGTGAGCCTAATCTGGTATCCCGCGTCGGCTGGGGTGGTGTCCAAACGCGGATCGGCGTCCCGCTCTGCTCCACTACACGAGGCCCAAGATGGCGGCCCGCAGGGAAAGTCGGCCAGGGAAAAGTATAAGGAGGCAGCACAAAAACTGTTCTCCCCTGTGGGCTCCCGAGATCTGCTAGTGTCTCCCGGAGATGTGACTGGTGATCACAGTGGGTCCCAGTCGGATGCGGATGACACTGCGCCGCTGGAGGACCTGACGACACCCGTGCTGCCTTGGGACACAGTGAGTACCCCTCAGCTGCTGCAACCCTCACTACCTGCCACACTCTCTGCCTCAGTTGGTCCTGAACCCACGCTGCGAGATATTTTCGCTGCTGTTACATCTTGCAATCGCTCCATTAACACTCTTGCGTCAGAATTTAAGGGTATAAAAGCTGAAATGTCCTACATGCGACAAGATATGCAAAAATTGAGGGATCGTACTACTGAGGTGGAGGGACGTATTAGTATCATTGAAGATGATTGGGCCCTTATGCAGAGGGAATCGCATGCTCAGCAATTGTTAGTCGCCAAACATGCAGCGAGACTCGATGATTTAGAGAACAGGCTCCGCAGGAATAATGTGCGGGCTATCGGTATTCCTGAAAAGATGGAGGGTAAAAATCCGGTTCAATTTATAGAGAATTGGCTGTTGGAAAAATTTGGGAAAGACTCCTTTTCCGCTATGTTTGCGGTGGAACGTGCTCACCGGGTCCCTTCCAGGCCTTTACCCCCGGGCAACCCACCTAGAGCTTTTTTGCTTAAACTGCTCAACTACAAGGATCGAGATGTTATCCTGTCTAAGGCGCGCACCATGGGGGAGGCTCTTGTAATGGATAATTCCAAAATTTCGTTGTTTCCGGACTTTTCGGCGGAGGTACAAAAACAGCGGGCTCAGTTCAATGATGTTAAGAAGAGGCTTCGCTCCTTGGAGATTCAGTATGCTATGTTGTACCCTGCCCGCCTGAGGGTGGTGGCCAGGGATGAGGTGCATTTCTTTGAGAAACCATCAATGGCAATGCAATGGCTAGATAGAGAGGAGCGTTCCCTACGTGACGACCTGAGCAGGAGACGGAGGGCGCCCTGATCATTGTTCCCTATCGCTGACGCCCTGAAGGCACCTAATTTCTCTCTCCACATATCTGGATCGGTTGCAATCTCATTCTTCTGCATAGGCGGAAGATTGTGTTCACTAGTTATGATATCCCTATGTGTTCTGCTGGAAATGGTGACGAGACTATCGTCTTTTGGTTCTTCAATGCCGGCTACTGAACTTAGCCCCCCAGTTCGGAGTCCTTCGTGGACACTACAGTTTTTGTTTTTTTTTCTGTTGCTCCAAAGGTGACACTGTTCTATATGCTCACTACCTGCGCAATCTCCTTTTTTGTTTTCCCCCCCCCCCCCCTTTTTTTTTTTTTTCCTTTTCATTTCATACAGCTCTGAAAATGACTACTGTCGCTTTGTATATATCATGTGGGAATCTGTCTATGCTGATGTCTTATCTTCTAGATTCACCTGTTTGCTACTTTGATTTTTGTCTCATGACTCCTGATTTTTATCACATTTTGTTTTTTTCATGGCAGGGCAGCGGGTTCTTACTAGCTGGAATGTTCGTGGACTAGGAGACAGGGTGAAACGCTTGGCCGTGTTCCATGTGCTTAAACGATTGGGCTCTTCCGTGGTATGTCTACAGGAAACTCACATGGCTCCTGGCCAGGAGTCTCCTTTTTCTGCTGCACTGTTCGGGGCTCAGTTTCACTCTGTCTACTCTTCCTACGCCAGAGGGGTTAGTGTTTTAATTGGAACGACTGTGCCCTTTACCTGTAAGTTTTCACTGATTGACCCATATGGTCGGTTTGTATTTTTATTATGTTCATTAGATGGATTGACATGTATTATTGGGAATATATATATACCACCCCCCTTTTCAGCTGAAGTTCTCAAAATCTTGGCTACATTCCTTTCACGTCACCCTGGAATCCCTGCACTTGTTGTGGGTGACTTTAATAATTACTTGAATGCTAGCCTTGACAAATTTTCTGCTAGGGCCACTGCCGGCCCGTTGAGGGGGGGACAGACCTCCTTTGCTCGGCTCCTTTCGGAGTTGGGATTGAGGGACGTCTGGAGGCTCAAGCACCCACAAGACAAATGCTACTCTTGCTACTCGGCTACGCATGGGGGCCTCTCTAGAATTGATCTCGGTCTAGGCAGCGATGAGATGCTCCCCCTAATATTATCCTCAAGGTACGAAACTAGAACTGTTTCTGATCATTCTCCTTTGTGTATTGAGATCCTTATTTCGGGTGTTTCCAAGAGGGTCTGTTGGAAGCTGAATCCATTCTGGTTATCGCTTTTTCCGGTCCCTGATCCTATTTCTGACAGTCTAGCTGCCTTTATCCGTATTAACAGACCTTCAGCCAGTTCCAATATTTTCTGGGACTCGCTGAAAGCTTTTTTGAGAGGACAATTTATTCGTTCCATTAACGCCATTAAGACCGAGACCAAGTCATGGGAGAACTCTGTGCTAATGGGAGCTGAAAGAGCAGAGGCTGCTTTTATTGATTTTCCGTCTGAGCAGACTGAGCGTTCTTGGCGAGAAGCCCAGAACATTGTTAAGCATGTGGTTCTTTCAAAAGCAGAGAAGAAGAGGTTTTTTCTTCAACAGAAGTACTTTGAAGAAGGGGAGGGCACGGGTCATATGTTGGCCATGATGGTGCGTTCGCAGAAGGGAACGTCTCACATAGAGGCAATAACTGACCCCTTAGGAGAATTAGTCTCTACACATTCAGGTATTATTTCAGTTTTTAGAAGTTTCTATGCTGATGTGTATTCCTCTAAGGTATCACCTACTTTGAGTGAGATTGGCCTGTTCCTCGATTGCTGTGGGGTTCCACAACTGCCGACATTGGATATGGAGCAGCTGAATGCTCCTCTCACGGTTGAAGAGCTGATGGAGGCATTAGCTCTTTCCTCGCCTGGCAAGTTGCCGGGCTCGGATGGCTTGCCGGTGGAAGTATATAAAAGATATGCTGATACACTGATGCCCCGTTTGAGGAATGTTTTTCTGGAGGCTTTGGAGGGAGGCAGTCTCCCTCAGTCCATGAACGAGGCGATAATTGTATTGCTATTAAAGCCTGGTAAGGATGCACACCTCCCGGACTCGTATAGGCCCATCTCTTTGTTAACTACAGACATAAAATTATTGGCGAGAGTTCTGGCTACTAGATTGGCTAAAGTTATTCACAAACTAGTCCATAATGACCAATCCGGATTTATCCCTTCCAGATCCACTGCTCTGAATATTAGACGCCTCTTCCTAAACCTCCAAATCCCTGTTGATAACCCAGGTCAGAGAGCGATTCTCTCCTTAGACGCGTCCAAGGCCTTCGATAGTGTAGAATGGCCCTACCTATGGGAAGTACTAAAGCGCTTTGGGCTGGGTGACAATTTTATTAAATGGGTTAAATTACTCTATGCTGCCCCCACGGCTCGAATTCGTGTAAATGGAGACCTATCAGATCCTTTTCCTCTATTTCGGGGTACAAGACAGGGGTGTCCACTGTCACCCCTGTTATTTGCCCTAGCCCTTGAACCTTTGGCGGCCAGTATTCGCTTATCCCCGTCTATTGTGGGGTTTCGCAGAGAACAGAGAACTGAGAAAATATCTCTTTATGCGGATGACGCCTTGTTATATCTGGGAGATACGGCTGAGTCCCTCACTAGTGTCATGGGGCTAATTCAACATTTTGGCTCTTTGTCGGGATTCTCCATAAACTGGAGCAAATCCGTACTTTTGCCCTTAGATGGGCAAACAATTTTGTTGCCAGTTTCTGCAGAGTCCCTCAAAGTAGTCTCTTCTTTTAGATATTTGGGTGTGCAGGTCTCAGCGAATCCACTGGCCTACTTGGAGGATAATCTTTTGCCCTTGTTTAAAAGATTCCAAGCGACGTGTAATGTCTGGTGTAAACTTCCGTTGTCAGTTATAGGACGGATAAATCTTATTAAAATGGTTTGGTGCCCACAACTCCTCTATATTATGCACAACTCCCCGCAATGGATACCCCGTAGGTGGTTCGCTCGCATCGACACTTTGTTTAGGTCCTTGATTTGGAAGAAAAGGGTGGCCAGAATAAGTCTGTCCACTCTGCAGTATGTTAAGGATCAGGGAGGCGCAGCTGTTCCTAACCCCAAACTATATTTTTATGCTTCCCAGCTTCAACATTTGTGCGGTTTAGGGCAAATGAGTGATTCTGATTCCATAGAGGGCCTGTTGCGAACTGGGACATGTTCCACCTCTGTATTGACAAATTTAGAAGCGGGGTTACCTCACCTGCCTCAATCGGCTCCCACTGTTATCCTTCTTAAGAAACTTTGGGCGACCGTTCGGTCTTGTATGAGGATTCAGGGCTTTTTGGAAGAGACCCCGTTGTGGAGTAATCCCAATTTGCAAGAAGTCTACCGACTTGAAGGCTTTCAGTCGTGGAATTTGGCCGGTATCTGCTATATTGCTCAGTTGTATAATCAAAATATACTTAAATCATTTATGGATCTACAACAGGAATTTAATATTCCCAGGACTCATTTTTATAGGTACCTTCAACTTAGGCACGCCCTTCAGACACAGGGTCGAACCTTCACTCTCTCACTCTCCAAACATTACCTGATTAAAGACATTTTTTATGCATCGCAGAAAAAAGGCCTGATTTCCCACATATATTCTAGTTTACTGTCCTCTGCCCACAATTCAGCGTCGCTGCCGTGCAGAAGAGGCTGGACTCAGGATCTGGGGGAAATTTCTGACGAGATGTGGGATGTGTGTCTACGAGCCGGACCCCTTACCTCTGTTTCTCAGTCGCATAGATTATCCCATTTGTTCCTTTTGCATAGGGTCTATCGTACACCTATACAACTGCATCGCTGGGGAAGACGGGATTCCTCTATATGCCCCAAATGTTGCAGGGACGAGGGATCTCTCATCCACCTGATATGGCGCTGCCCCAAATTACATAGGTACTGGGGAGATGTCACTGAGACTATTTCCTCGGTTTTTCAAGTAGTGGTCCCTTTGGACCCCCTGATATGTGTTTTGGGAGCGGTGGATGAAGAAAAGTATACGGCCCCGATACACATAGCAGTGATCAGACTACTATATCTAGCACGAAAGCTGGTGGCTAGGTTCTGGCTGTCTCCGCATGTCCCGACCGGTAAACAGTGGATGGAACAGGTCAATCAGGTCCTTGTCAGGGAGCATCTTACGTATCAGCATAGAAACGCACTCAGAAAGTTCTATTCCATTTGGCAGGCGTGGCTGGAAACCCCGGGGCTAGCACCTCCTAGTTTAATTCTGCATCGTCTGTTGCAAATGTGTTAACCACGGCTACACTTCTGTCCAAGCTGACAGTGTCTTGTATATCTGAATAAGATACTCTTTGCATTTACTTGTTGTCGGGGGGGAAAGGAGGAGAAAAGGAGTAAGAAAAAGCTCTTTATATGCAGGTAGATCGTGGGCTTTGTTTGCTTAGTGTTGGCCTATTGGTCCTTTGTTCTGCTGTGTTGGGTTGGTGGGCTTGTCCCTGCACACCTGACATGGCTTTCCCTCTCCCTTCCCCTTCCCCCTTGTTTTGTTTCCCTTTTGTCTCTATCCTTTTTCCCCTTTTGTGTGTCATATACTGTTTTGGTGGGTTCTCTAGCACAGGTGTACTCTCCTCAATGTAATGTATGGTCTTTTGCTATGGAAAATGTTTGTGATACAGATATGTGCTGCATATTTTATTTTGTTGACACAATAAAACCTTTTTTTTCTGAGTTAAAAAAAAAAAGTTGTTTAAAGTTATCACCCACTACACTGGGTTTGAGCGTCACATTTATGTTGATCATGAGTTTAACCCGAATCCAGGTTGTTCTCTGCTCAAAAAAAAAGAGAACAGGGAAGAAAAGTAAACAAAAAAAACAGTATACTGACAATTGTACTTGACTCCTTTGCTATCTCAGGGCCTCTACAGCTTCCAATCATTCAGAGCATACTACAGAAGACTGTCAGGTGTTTGTGATCTAAAGCATAAAACACATTTAAAGCAGAGCTCCACCCTGATATATATATTTTTTTTTTAAATCTGAAAAAAAAAAAAAAATGAAATGGAAAAAAAAAAATACTCACCCTAAATAGGCTGTTGCTATGCGGAAGTCCCGAATCTGCCCTCATGATCCGAGGTGCTGTTTTCTTCCTCCTCCTCTTCTGGGTGTCTTCTTGTGAATGGGCCGCGCTGCATTCTGGGAACTGTGTGTATCCGAGAAAGCAGCCGGACCATTCACAAAGCGCTGCGTCGCTCGCACATGCGCAGTAGAAAACGCCAGTGAAGCCGCACGGCTTCACTGCCTGTTTCCCTGACTGTGGATGGCGGTGCCGGGATCGAGGATCGGCGGGGGCCGTCAGCGCGGGCGCCTAGGACAGGTAAGTGTCCTTATTCAAAGTCAGCAGCTACACTGTTAGTAGCTGCCGACTTTGAAAAAAAATGCGGGTGGAGCTCCGCTTTAATCCTAAAACATTAGCTTGGTCCTAAGACATTTATACATAATCTGAAAAAATTACAGAAAAATCATACCTTTGTATGATTGAAATTCTGTAGTATGATGTAACACAGGTTAACCACTTCAATACCAGGCTTTTATACCACCTCTATACCGGGCGTATTCTGACACTTCTCTCCTACATGTAATAATCATCATTCTTTTGCTAGAAAATTACGCAGTACCCCCAAACATTATATATGTTTTTTTAGCAGACACCCTAGGGAATAAAACGACGGTCATTGCAACGTTTTATCCTGCATGGTATTTACGCAATAATTTTTCAAACGCCTTTTTTTTGTAAAAAAAATTGTTTCATGAATTAAAAAAATAACAAAACAGTAAAGTTAGCCCAATTTTTTTGTATTATGCAAAAGATTATGTTACACCGAGTAAATAGATACCCAACATGTCACGCTTCAATTATGCGCACACTCATGGAATGGCACCAAACTTCGGTACTTAAAAATCTCCATAGGCAACGCTTTATTTATTTTTTTACAGGTTACCAGTTTAGATTTACAGAGGAGATCTAGTGCTAGATTTGTTGCTGGCACTCTAACGCACGCAACGATACCTCACTTATGTGGTTTAAACGGCATTTACATATGTCGGCGGGACTTACGTGTGCGTTCGCTTCTGCACGCGAGCTATCGGGGACAGGGGCGTTTTTTTAATTTTTTTTTATCTTTTATTTATTTTTTTGACTTATTTTTTATTTATTTTTACACTTTTTTTCATATTTTTTTCACTTTTATTCCTATTACAAGGAATGTAAACATCCCTTGTAATAGGAAATGTGTGTGACAGGTCCTCTTTAAGGAGAGATGCGGGGTCAATAAGACCTCACATCTCTCCTCCAGGCTGGAAACCATGAGATCGGTGAATTTTTTTTAACGATCTCATGAATGGCTGCTTACAGCCGCAATCACAGCTTTGTTTACTTACGGGGAGCCGGGCGTGATGTCATCACATCGCGCCCGGGTCCTCCGACGGCCATAGAGATGACTGGTGACCAGATAATCATTCTTATGTTGTGCAGAATCGCAGGCTGAAGAATAGGATATCTAGATGATGCCTCTGGCTGCAGGCATCATTCAGATATCCACCCGCAAAGTCCAGGCCGTCAATTGACGGCCACTTAGGATGGGAGATCCCATCTCTGGCCGTCATTTGTCAATGGGCAGGTATTGAAGTGGTTAAAAAAGAAAAAAAACATTATTAATAATGCAAAATATTCTTATGGGTATTGATATAATATTATAATGACATGCTCAAACACATATAGCTACAGAACTATGCACAAAATATATATCTACCAATTCTAACAATTCACAAATTTTCTAAAATCCAAAATCATAAAGAATTATTTAACATGTTTAGGTGTTTACAGACATATAGGGGTTATTTACTAAAGGCAGCTCCACTTTGAGCTACAAGTGCAAAGTGCACTTGAAATTGCACTGTAAGTGCACTTAAAAGTGCCGTTGCTGTAGATCCGAGGGGGACATGCAAGGAAAATAAAAAACAGCATTTTAGCTTGCACATGATTGGATGATAAAATCAGCAGAGCTTCCCCTCATTTCAGATCTACCCCTCAGATTTACAGCGACTGCACTTCCAAGTGCACTTGTAGTGCAAAGTGGATTTGCCTTTCGTAAATAACCCCCATAGTATGTGTACTTTAAAAACTCTACATTATGGGAAAAGTTTAAAAACTCTTTTTGCCCTGAATTTGTTGGGTCTTGGAAGTTAATCAATGTTTACTGGCCTATATAAAAACACATTTCTTTTAGTAAATGCTACAAAAAAATATGTGTTTTATAAACAGAATAAAATATGTACTTTCTTTTACAGTTGTCCAAGTCAGCTATTTTTCCAACCTTCCTGTTTACCCTGTTATAGACATAAAGTACCAGTAACAAAAAAAAAAATGTGTATTCTATTCCTGGCAGCATTGTCTTTTTTATCAGACAAATAATTTATTGCTTTTACTCCAAGATTAAATACATTGCTAACCTTTAAAGCTATGATGTATACAGCTGCATATTTGCAATTCCTAATGTTTTAAAAAAAATATAGTTTTGTCATAATGCTAACACATGTTGTCTTTGGTATTGAATTTGAGTTCCTGTTAATACACATGGAAGGTTTATAAATGGTTTTCTTAAAATTTACAATATGTTTTGTTGAAAAATAATTTCATTAAAGTTGCAACACAGTTTACAAAATCTTAACTACAGTTTCAGTAAAGAAATGATAGATCAGATAAAGTAAATGCAGAGTTTTGTATAATATGCAGGCTTCTTATTTTTTAGCAATACATCACCAGTGGCATATACATTTTTATCATAACTTTGCACATGCATGTTTTGAATAGTAATATATTTATTTACTGGTTTAAAGGCTGAATTAGACAAATTCTTTCATTCCGTACCTGTCTACATTGAATTAAATGAATAAATCATTTACTGAAATACCTTGCACCTCTCCAAAGGCTTTCAACTGCTGAATGCTTAAAATGACTTAACATTATTTCAGAATAATAAAACAATGAATGTATGGGGTTCAACATTTTGTTGAGATAAAGCCGAGAAGAGAATCCTGCGTTTACGTCTATATTTTTCTGCTCACTGATCAGGAATGACCAAAGACTTTTTCATTTGTCCATTTGAAAATCATAAATATACTAATAACTAACCCCAAAAATAAATAACAAATAATGTATTCACACCACCCATCTGATATGCTGCTATATATGTTTCATGATTAACTTATATTAGGAAATAATCTATTAATCAACCTGACTACATTAAACTGACTTCTGATTGACATCAATTCACAACTATATTTTGCTTACACCTCTTTAAACTCCCTTAATTTAAGAACCTGAAATATTACACTTCAGTCACCTTGCTAATTAATAAGCTGTTTGGGCATAGTTCTAATTTCTATAGTTTCATGTATTTGAGCATGTTGTTATCCTATTATGTCTCTGTGTATTCAGAGTGTTTTATTATTATTAATACTGTTTAAAATTTTCAGTCAGTCACCAACATTTTCCTAAAGACAGTTAATAAAAACATACATATATAATATATATATATATATATATATATATATATATATTATATATTTTTTGCAGTTTTGGCAGTTGGCATAGTTACTTCTTAAAATCCACAGTTAGGTATTCTATCTCTATGATTGTTTTTATATACTTTAATAGTTACTGAATTTTGCCCACATATCCAGTGGTGTTTCCTTTCTCTTAATACATTTTTTTTCATAAAGACCAAAAACAACAATTTAAGATTGTATACTGTCATGTACAATACAAACTTCTAGAGAAGACATTGTTTTTGTGTAACCTTTGCACACAGGCACCACTAACAAAAAAAGGACCAATTGTGTTGTAGTAACACGCTCACCATACATAACTGGAACATGCACAGGTTTTGACACATTCTCTTTTCTGTTAAGGAACAGTGTAATGGTTCTGTCATAACTGACAGCAGGTGTATTGGGCAATAGTTAAGTATCTCTAAAGTAAACCTAGATTTCTGGCATATTGTGTTTTTTCAGACACCTCCAATGGGTAAAGACACTGAGAAATTACTAGACTGGCAAAATAAAATGAACATGTACATGAAATGGTGATAACTTTAAATGGAGCCTAAAATGTTAATTGCACAATAACCTTCTTCGGTTTAAGTCTGCCACTGCCATAGTTTACTGTAATATTGGTATAATATACCACTTTAACCCCTTTGACACAGAGAGGAAATATTTATAATGCAGATAATATGCCTTCCATGCCACAATTCAGCCAGGCTTTAGGCAAGAAGACTTTTAATTAGTCTATTTGATGTAAGACACCATTCTAGTAAAGTACATTTTTATAGCATGAGGAACTGTATGTTAGGGCATTAGTAAGGGGAAATTAATAGTCTGGAACCATGAGAATCTTACTATCTGAATATTGATGATCACACATTCTGAGTCTCTCTGGAATAGTGAGTGTGAGGTGTTGATCATTGCTGCTCACTGATAAGCAAAATATTTCCGGAGCGTGAAGAATTCTGTGGTGTGTGTCAGAGGGATAAACCATAATCTGCATCAGCACACTAACTTCTCCTCTGCCATTTGCATTGAAAATCAGGTAGAAGTTATGCTAAGCTCTCTATTATAGCCTCATGTATGTGAAAGGTCTTCCCCTTCATTTGAATAAGGCCTCTTATGCATGTGCAAAAAAGCACATTTAGAAAGGGACATCCTTTAATTAGAATGGCATTTAGAAGCAGGGTCCTTAAATGTTCCATATTTAATTTTTTTTCCTTTATTTTATGTCAAAATTCAACACCGATTCTTAGATGCATCGTACCAGTTATTTTCATGATGATGTCTAGTTTATGTGAAGAAATTATATGCTTTAATAGAGCACAGAAGAAGTTGGCTCACGTGACAAGCTAGATTAACGGAAATTTAAATATGGCTATTTGATGAAACTCCTTAAACATAGGATTAGTTTTACATTTTGAATACTGTTTCAAATAACAAAAGATCAAACAACACTTTCAAAAGGTTCTATTGCAAGAAGAAGAAAACAAATCTTCAGTGTAGCAAGTAAGGTTTTCAAAATTGTTTAACAAAATGTGCTAGCATTATGCATAAAATAATTTAAGACAATTATTGTTTACATATGTTTACACAGGAAAAAATATTTATTATACTATATTCAAATAACCTGTATAATTATGTAGATGGAGTATTTCTCATTAAAACATGTTTTTGTTCAGTCATAGTTTGCTTTAAATTGGATTTTTTTAAAGTGTTGCAGGAAAGAACACAATGCCCATGCAAACAGCTGCATTTTTAAATACTCAAATCAGCTTGATGGTATATTTATTTTAAATGTACACTAAAGCAGTTCATTGAAAAGCCAAGATCAATAAACATACAGTATGTCTTTGGCAAATCAAACAACATATCAGCTATAGATTTTTTTTAAGGAAATAATACAAAAGCAACATTAAAATCCAGGAAGTGTTTGATTATTAAAATGGCTGCTATGTTTGCTTTTGCACATGAATGTAATTTTTCTTCATAAACTTTGAACAAAATTTATACTGCTACATATCTTTGGTAAACATAAGTACAGATTGGTGTATATTATTTGGTCTTTGTGAAAGTTATACAGTCCACAAGCTATGGTGCCAATATCTGAAAATTGGTCACACCTGAAGTAGTGACGGCCTATCTAATTTCGTGAGACCCTAACCGATCCCTCCCCCTCTCCTCTCACACTGTACCGATCGGTACAGAGAGGGGAGGGAGGAACCAGTGTCATCAAATGACGCCGGTTCGTTAACAAGTGATCGCTCCGTCATTTGACAGAGTGATCACGTGGTAAACGGCCACTATGGGTGGCTATTTACCACGATCCGTGATGCGCCCAGCGGTCATGGACACTCGCGTAGATGTCTCTTGTCTATGGGTGGGTCGTTAAGTGGTTAAAGTGAAAAAATAAAAAAAAGTGAAATGTAACAGTCAGGGTTTAACGTCGTTTACGATATTCCATTCCACCAACCCACAACATGATTATCGACACTCCACAATCCAGCAGACAGGACCCATAAGAATTCCCCAGACAAACGAGACACAGCTCTGTTCTCTGGTTCCAAACAGATAGAACTTTTAATGGTAAAACTCAGGCTTTTATACAGTTAACAACCAAAAAGCATGCTGCAGTAATCAAAGGGACGATGACACACTCCACCCACAACATCATACAATGGGTACTAACGAGTCCCCCTCAATCCACTTAGACAGACATTCTGACTCCACGATAAGCTATTCTCACCTGCTACACAATACACATTCCTTTAGTAAACATAAGTCAGACGTCTGACCTTTAGAGTGTGCTAACTCACAACACATATTAGCATCAATAGAACTTTCACACAATACAGTGTTAATTAGCATCACACAATGAAATATCGTAGAAGCCAGACTTAATTAACACCTTAACAGTATGTGTCCCCCACATTGAATGAATCACACTATTGACCGGTTGGGTTCAGAATTAACCACCTGTAATATTTCAAGATATCCTGCAATACATTGTGAATTATCATTACTTTCCCATCTCATGTAATTCAAGATATCCTTTCTCAGTCATCCTTTGCCCCTAGTGGACATAGGATGAATCTAGATGCAAGAGTCATTGGTGAAGCTGAAACAGGAGTACCCTGCATCCTTCAAGAGCCTCTGGGTCCCATGGGCCATACCGTTACATGAAATATTCCTTTAAATATCGTACCTGGCGGGTGTCTATAGTATGCCTGTGAAGTGGCACATGTTTCCCATGTTTAGAACAGTCCCTGCACAAAATGACATTTCTAGAGGAATAAAAGTAATTTAAAACTGCTTGCACAATGCTGGAACGGGCCCTGCTGTGAAATATTATATCAATAATTGTAATTAGGAAGTGGTGGTGATGCCACAGCACTGCAACCCCTCACAGATACAGAATTTGTGCACAGGAGCGAGCCCTACTACGAAATATAACAGAAAAAAAATATTACACGCCCCAGGGGCAAAAAAATTGGGCCTTAGCCACTGGTGGTGGTGCCCAGAAACAAAAACGTTCTTAGAAGCTATCAACATGAACATTGAGGAGGAATAGCATAGTCACTCAGCATAACAGGATAGTCACTTAGCATCAGCATAGGCAGTCTACAAGGGATCTCACATTCATAGTAAAAATTTTGGTTACATCAGCA
This sequence comes from Rana kukunoris, assembly GCA_029574335.1. Taxonomy (NCBI): domain Eukaryota; kingdom Metazoa; phylum Chordata; class Amphibia; order Anura; family Ranidae; genus Rana; species Rana kukunoris. The sequence goes on along the minus strand of CM056053.1, from coordinate 213,881,194 downwards.
TTGGGTTCTTGGTAGCTGGTGATCCCATACTGATTCATTTTTATGAAGGTGAGACGATTATTATTATTATACAAATCAATATCGATCTACTAAATCTGTGGACAGGCGCACTCTGTGATCGGTTACAAAGCCACCAGCAGCATTGAATGTGCATTCAGATAGAACACTTGATGCAGGACAGGCCAGTAGCTCAATTGCATATTATGCAAGCTCTGGCCAGTGATCCATCTTCAAGACCAAGTAAAATCAGACACTGCGATGGTTGCTGGAACCGATCATACCTTGGGTAAGCAGACTAAAAAATTGCCTGAACGCATCAGTCAAATGGCCACCTTCTTCACCTCTCCTTCTGTGACTGACCAAAGCCTCAGCAACACATTGTCCAGGAGAACCAGGAAATCTTAACCTCCCAGGCTCTGGAAATCCATTGCACAAACCTTTCTGCAAGGCCTTCTGAAATTTTTCATCCTCTGCTCCCTCTGTGAAGGCTGGATAAGTTCTGCAACCTTGCCCTTGTAACGTGGATCAAGAAGGGTTACCAGCTATTAATGATCCCTACCCTTGATACCACAAATCCTAGGGTCCTTTCACAGGCTTTGCAGGATCAGGGAGGCCATGCAGTGTAGGTTTGCTGAGGCATTCAGTCCGGAGTCCTCTGGGTCACTAAGGACAACATAATAAGAGATGATGCAGCCACCTCCTCCCAGCCACGTGCAAGTCTGGGGACTAAAAACTAAAAACGATCAATTGAAGACTGCTGCTGATGCTGAGTGCTAGGCTCCACCTCCATGCTGAAACAATCCTCATCTTTTTCCTCCTCCTCTTCCTGTGTGATCGGCGGTCCCGCCTCAAGTGCCCCTTCCATTATTCCATGCAGTGTGTGCTCCAACAAGAAGACAAGAGGGACACCATCACTGATGCATGCACTGTCACTTCTCACCATCCTTGTGGCCTCCTCAAATGGTGACATGACAGTGCATGCATCCTTGATCGGTAGCCATTGGCATTGCGAAAAAAGCCAAGCTTCCCTGACCCTGTCTTGGTGCCATACTCACACAGGTACTCATTAATGGCCCTCTGGTGCATGTGCAGTTGCTGCAGCATTGACAACGTTGAGTTCGACCTGGTGGGCATATCACAGATGAGGCAGTTCTTGAGAAGGTTGCATTACTTTTAAAGGTCAGCCAGCCAAGCACTGTCATTAAATGCCCATGGACATTCCTGGCCTGCCTCAGGAGATCCTGTAAGCTGCACCTCCAAATTAAGGACATGAGCCAAACAGGAAACATGGGTCAAGTGTCCCTGTCAGAGGGTGGAGAGGAGGTTGGTGTCATTGTCGCAAACAATACGCTTCAGACATATGTTGCAAATTGAAATGGTGTGATCTGCTGCACACGTCCCAAAAAAGGCTCACACCAAAGAACTTTTGAAAAAACATGCAGAGTCAGCAGCGCCCTACACATGAGGAGCTCTGCAGTGTGATGCAGCCAGTTGGCTGCCCTTAACCTGGCCCCTGGAGGGCATCCTGCCTCATTGGACATGTGCCTCCTCCTCCTCACTTCTATCAGGCACCCACGTAGAGTCAGTGACCTCATCATAATAATAATAATAATGCAATTCTTATATAGCGCTGTCTTACCCTAACTTGCCAGGCAAGCTTCTGAAGCCAGGCAAGCTTCTTGCCAGGCAAGCTTCTGAAGCCACAGCCGAAGCTGTAGCTCATCGGGTCTCGAGGCGCTTATATAGTAACATAGTCACTATTACCCAAATCAATGGTACTCATTTTACCGACCTCGGAAGGATTGAAGGCTGAGTGGACCCCGCCGGGATCGAACCTGCGACCCATCCCCTCCCACCTTGCCACTGGAATAAACCTGGCAGTATGCTGCAGCTGGGGGAACATGACTGCCAGTTTCTTGTCCTTCTTTAGGCACCCCCTCTATCTGGGATCACATTACTGCCTTCCTCAACCTGGGTACCATCATCGGAGCCTTCAAAACACTGCACATCCTCCTGCAGCATGTACCCGAAACTGTGATCGAACAGTTCGGGGACTCCTCCGGGCATGATGGTGGGACTAGGGAAGGAGTGACTGATGACATTGAACCGATGGAAAAGGCCGCTCTGGCAGCTGCATTGCCAGGCAAAAGTACTCTGAGCCTGGGAGACAGAGGATGAGGATGGCTTTGTTACCCACTCTACCAACTGTTCTGCATGTTGTGGCTCAACATGGCCAGCTGCCGAAAAAAAGGTCAGGCATGCCCCATGACCAGGATCCACTGTGACCACGAATAGCACTGTTGGCTGTAAACACAGAGCCTGCTTGCCCTCTTTTAGTGGCCTGTGAGTATCTGCCTCTTCTTGGTGGCCTTACAGACAAGCTGTAAAATTGGATTAGCAAAACACCTCCTGAAGTTTACTAGGAAAAGTACACCAGGAATGGCCTACAGTCAGATATAGGCTTGGCTAGACTAGAATGCAGTGGATATATATATATATATATAGGAGATTGTATATATATGTATTGCATTGCAGATCACTGAATCACCTGCCTGCCTCAAAGTGTATTAGAACACGCAGACCAGGAATGGCCTACAGTCAGATATAGGCTTGGCAAGAGTAGAATGCAGTGTATAGAGTAGAATAAAGTATATATCTATATATATATATATATATATATATATATATATTTATATATATACCGTACTTATCGGCATATACCGCACACTTTTTCCTCTTAAAATCAGGGGAAAATCGTGGGTGCGCGATATACGCCGATTCCCGCTGAATCTCCAAGAGCCAAGTCGAGTGTACTGTGCACTCGGCTAGGCTCGGCCATGCTTGGCTCTGCCGTTGCAACCTAGAGCCGAGCCGAGTGTACTGCGCACTCGGCTAGGCTCGGCCACGCTCGGCTCCGCCCGCAGCCACGCGAGAGGAGCCGAGACAAGCCAAGAGGAGCTGAATAGTTGGGTTGCTAACTGAAGGCATATTGATGTCAAAATATTCTTTCAGATGTTCCTGTATTAAGGTTGTGTTAGTGGATCATTCCTCCAGTTAGTGACAAAAGAGTTGGAGGTTTTGTCTCCTAAACACATGGAGATGGGTGCATGATCCAACCATGACATGGTGTGGATTTTTGTCTTTATGGCATCTTGTAGAAGTAGTTTGTTTCCTTGAAACAGGTCAATTCTATAGTAGGTGCAGTTGGGTTTTGAGAACAAGGTTCTCAAAGTTAGCTTGGATTAATGGGATCAGTGTAGATTGGCAATTATGTCTAGCAGAGGATCCTATAATGTTGATGGAAGGGTCTGGAGCTAGGTTATGGTCCCCACAAAGAAGCATACGGCCTTGTTTTTTCTTATGTACATATTTCAATAGTTTGCGTAGAAAGCGTATTTGGCCTGTAATTGGTGTATAGACATTGACGATGGTAAAGGTTGTGTTATTAATTTTTAGACATGTGCGTTCCCTTTGGTAACAAATGGATTTTCGTACGAATTTGTAAGTATTCGTACATTCGGATCAATTCGAACATCCGAAAAGCTGAAAGAACCAAAATACGAAAATTACGGAATTATGAATAAGCAAAATAGCAAACAAGCGAAAATATGAACCTACGATTAGACAATCTTATTAAAAAACGAAACAGCAAAAGAACGAAAATTACATCTATAATGAACGATTTGCATTTTGTATTTTAAATCCTTTGTCTGTTCATATTTTCATTCGTATGTTTGTTTTTCTTTTAATATGTGTGTTTTGTAAATCCAATTCTTTGTCTGTTCGTAAATTTGTGTACTCATATCCTGCTTTCGATTGGGCACTGGGCAGTGTAGTTAGTGAGTGATGTATCTTACTTAATATCTTAGCCAATCAGCTTTTGTGCTGAGTCACATTGGACAGTGTAAAGCCTCGTACACACGATCAGACTTCAAACAAAATTTTTCCGTGGATTTTTGTGCGAAGGGAGTTGGCCGGCATTTTGAAACCGAAAATGTTTGTCCGCTGGAGCGTACACACAGTCGGATTTTTTTTTGAAAACGCAAATTTTGAAGTTTGTTGGCAATAAGTCTGACCGTGTGTACGGGGCTTAAAATAAAGTCTATCTTAATATGAATTAGCCGCATGTTGCGATGTATTTATGAAAGTACAAAATTACGAATCCATTAAACAAAATGTATTATCTAACAAAATTACGAATTTCGAATCAACGAAAATAAAACTGTTATGAAAATCCGAACGGGTCCAAATAGGAAAACTTGCATCTTACGAAATACAAATGGGTCCGAATAGGAAAATTTGCATCTTACGAAATTAGGAATCTTTAAGAACCTACAGAACGAGATGAAACAAAACAAAACAAAACATTTTTTTTGTTGTGCACATGTCTATTAATTTTGCACACTAGGATAAGGTACCTCACCTGTGGATCCACAGTAGTAGAGATCAATTTAAACACTAATGTGTCTCTGATCGCTTCTAGCACTCCTTTTGTTTTGGGAGTTTGTGAAGAAAATATGCTGAAAGTTTTTATGGGACATATTTGGAGCTTTATGCTGACAAAAGTGAGTCTCTTGGAGACACATTATGTTGCTTTGGAGTTTGGGGGCCTCAAACTAGAAGGAATACCTCTTCCCCGGGTGATTTAAGCCCTTTACATATATTTAGCGATATTATTTTAATAGTCATGTTGTAAGTGTCCGAAAAGGTGGTAATATACAGTTGGGTTTAGTTATAGCCGTTAGCATGGAGGTGAGCTGGAGGTGAGGTCTTCTGTGCTGAGTGGGTGTGCAGGTGTATTTACTGGAAGACTTACTTTTGTAGAAATATTCTGAAGGATTCTTCACAGATTCAGGAGTTCGTCTGAAGATGTATGAAGTAGCTTGGCTGATGGTGAAAGGGTGTTAACTGTTATGCCGCGTACACACGATCACTTTTTGCGATGAAATAAAACAACGTTTTCAAAAACGTCATTTAAAATCATCGTGTGTGGGCAAAACGTCGTTTTATGTCTTCAAAAAAACGATGAAAAAAAAATTCGAACATGCTTGAATTTTTTGTGTCGTTTTTCAAAACGTCGTTTTTTGTGTCATAAAAAGTCACCGTGTGTGGGCAAAACGATGTGCAAAACGACGTTTTCAACCCGCGCCTGCTCAGAAGCAATTTTTCATACGGGAGCGCTTGTTCAGGTAAAACTACTGTTCAGAATGGATTAAGCACATTCGTTTCTTTTTAAAAGTATAATGAAGCAAAGAATGCGCTGCATTTGAACCAATGCATTTAAATGCTACACTAAATTCCTAGTTTGTTGTGGCTCATCTTGTTACATAGTTGACATTTCAAAAAACTTTTTATTTAAAAATAAAAAAAAGGGAGATGATGTGCTTAAACCAAAAAAGAGGAAATAAAGAAATAAAGACCAAAAAAAAAATAAAAATTAGAAAGTCAAAAGGTTAACAGATCTTGTTACATATTTCTGTTAACCTTTTTTTTTTTTTTCTTTATGTCTTTATTTCCTCTTTTTTTGTTTAAGCACATCATCTCCCTTTTTTTTTTTTAAATGTTTAAATGTTTATCAAAATGTGAATTCTGGTTGATTTTGGAGTGTGTGAAGTGACCCAACATATATTTTTTTTTTTTTTTAATAAATTACCAACAAGGAGGTTGTTGTCCCATGTTCCTTATTTTTTTTAAATGTGTCTGCCTACTCAGTAAATGATCTCTATATATTGTTCAAAATACACATGTACAAATTTTGCAACGAAAAAAAAAAGACATTTATTTCTGTCGCAAAGCAATAAAGCAAATCAAAAAATTACACACATCTGGCAAATAAAAATGTAATCAAAATAAAAACAAAAAAGCCAGGAAGAAAGCAAAGGAGACCCTGCTGGTATTTGAAAAGACAAGGGTCCAACAAAGCAACACTGACGTCTGTCAAGACAAAATAAATTCGATTAGGGGCACCATCATTTCTTCTTCCCTTTACTCTTCCCTGCAGTCTTCCCTGCAGCCTTCCCTGCAGCCCGAGTCTTCGGGGGCTGGGTTCCTGGAGGCAAGGTTGTGGCAGGAGCCAGAGCAGGCTCAGGAAGAGGAGGAGCAGGAGAAGGAGCAGGAGCAGGAAGAGCAGAGAGGACAGGAGTGCCGATCAGCCCAATGTCAATGTCGTCATTGAGCTTGCCCAGTGTGGCCATGCTTATGGCCTTAAAGATTAAGAGCTCGCAGCGCACACGCTGGCCCGGCTCCAGCTTTTGGAGCTTGGCCGCGATCAGCGCTCCAAAGCCCTCTTCTTCACTGGGTTGCTCTCTGATGGCCGCTGTTGCTTCACGGAGCATGGCCTGGGTCTCCTCCTCCATTTGCATGAGTCTCCGTGCCCTTTTTGCGGGAGTGCGTAGAGGAGGGATCTGGGAGATGCAATCTCGCCGGCGTGACTCCTGTCCCCCCGTGGGGCCTGCCTCCTCCTGTCTCCCCGTGGGGCCTGCCTCCTCCTGTCTCCCCGTGGGGCCTGCCTCCTCCTGGCTCCCAGTGGGCTCTGCCTCCTCCTGGCTCCCAATGGGCTCTGCCTCCTCCTGGCTTTGCTCTGTCTGTGTAGGAAAAAAAGGGACCTAGTTAATTTGTTGTCCTCATTAATCACACCCATTTCTAAAATCCTGACATATGCTAATTGTCTGCAAAAATCGTTTACACACAGGGCACACATCCCTAATTTTGTGGCCTCTTACCCAGCTACAGATATGTGCCCCCTAGCGGTGGGGGTTGATGTTGGCTGAAATTGCTCAGTAGGGGGCCTTTCCACAAACTAAAAATGGATGTTTTGTTTTGTGGGGGTGGCCAAAATGGGAATTAACAAAAAGGCTGTTTCTCATCTGCGACCCCTTCCCGGTGTATTGTGTTTACCCCCCTAGAGGTGTACCCAAAATTTACACACAATCATTATGACCTGTGCATTTATGGATTTTGTCCCCATTCTGTTTTGCGGCTATTGCCTAGTGACATGTTCCTAATTTTTGCTGCAATCATATATAATTTACAACACTTGTAACATCAATTTGACAACATTATTCTACATTGCAGTTCATAATTTGTTAGTAAAATGCAATACCTGGCTCCATGGGTCACAATCTGGGTCCTACAGTAACTCAGCCTCTTCCTCCGAGGTAGCCTGCTCTTGCCTGCAGGGAAGACTGGAGGACTGACTGCAGGGAAGAGGGGCCTGTCTCCTTGGGGGAAGGGTCGACACGGATGGCCGGGATTCTATATGGTCATCCAGGAACTGCAGCTGATTATAATACCAGAGGTTTGGCCTATATACGGACTCAGCTGCAGCTCCTGATCGGATTGAGGCCTGGACTAATGACCGTTGGGTCCTGTAGGTGCCCCTAATCGAATTTATTTTGGTCTTCACAGTCGCAGTAGTTGCATTTGGGACCCTTGTCTTGACAAATACCAGAATGGTCTCCAGTGCTTGCTTCCTGGCCTCTTTGTTTTTATTTTTTTTGTTTTTTGTTTGCCAGAGGACTGGCTGCTCCCTCCATCTTTGTATGAATTCCGTAAAAAATTCCTGCTCCTTGAAGGCCTCCATGTTGTCTGCATGTAAAATGGAAAAACCTAGTGTCAGTGAAGCCACTCCTACTACTAAAAGCTTTAAAACACCATATCTTCTCTAGCACACATCATCCACTGTTCAATAATATTAACGTCAAAAATTCAGTTACATACCGTCGTATGATTCGATCGTGACTTGCGCCTTCTTCCGCAGACTGTGAACGTCGCTTTCAATGACGTCGGATCCCTTTAAACACTGCGCACGTGTGACGCGACGCACACGTGTGATGCGAGGCATACCCCGCCCCTGATGTTCGGTCTCGTCCTTTACACGCCCCTTTCTCTAACTTTTTTTGGTGGGTGTCATTTCTGGAGGAACAAGCCCGGGCAAAAATATGGCAAGCTCAAGCCAGGAGGCAGGCCAGAGCCAGACCAGAAGAAGCTCCAGGCGGAGGTACAAGGCCTCAAACATGGCTTTCAAGGAGATGGTGGAGATGGTGACCATCTTTCTGCAAGAGGACTATGATGGCAAGCACGGCCCTTACCTGCATCCCAATAAATTGAAGGCGGACATAATGGAGAAAGTCATTAGGAGCCTCAGGCGGAAATTTGGACAAAGCAGGAGCAAAGAACAAGTCAGAAAGAGGTGGTCTGACCTGAAGAATAGAGAGCCAGAGCAGCTGCAGCGAATAAAAAGAATGATTCGAAACAAAAGTAAGTAATTTTGATGTGGCCTCATTTTTGGTGTTTGTTCTTTGTGCCATGTGCTTCTTCTTTCAGGTTGTACTGTATCTGTTTGTGCTCACACTAAAATTGGTCGTAGGAGTAGTCGATCATTCGTCGCTTTTTGTACTAATAAACGACGATCTTCATGACTAGTTCCCGTGGACAAATCGGAGTGCAATCACTGTATCCTCTAAAAAGAGCGTATTTGTATGATTGCAGTTTGAACATACGACGACTCCTACGACCAGTTATTGTTCTCACAAACATTAAAGTTGTGACATCTTTATTATGTTTTTAATGTGACATCAATTGTTTTTTTTTAATGTAGATGTGTACCTAGTAGATGTGAATAATTAATAGTAATAACAATACGCAGAAAAAGGAGAGTGTGCTCAGCAGTGGATTCTACACATGTGGACTCTGTAGTTGTATTTTTAATTATCTTTCATCCCTCTAATCTTTTACCTTTCTGGTTTCCCTTTCTTCTATTTCGTAGGGCGTAAGGAAGCATCAAGGCAGGACGCAAGTACTGATCAAGTAACACCCCCGAGGGATCTGGATGAAGGGGAAGCTGCCACCACATCCGGTAATGTGTCTGATAACACAGATACACAGGTTATGTAGGTAGGATTAATTTTTATTAATACATGGTTTGCTCGCACATTTCAGGAGCAAGTCGTGCTGGGTCAGCACTTGATAAGGACACTGCACCTTTCCTCATTCGAGAAATATGGTCCTGCGCCGAACAAATTGAGGACATCCAGCAAGCATCCAGACAAGTCCTGGAAAATACAAAAAGGGTGGGACTCCAGCTCAAAAATGTCCTGGATGTTTTGGGGAGGGTTTAAAGTATTTTATTTTTATTTTTTTATGTACGTTTTGTTAATGAGAGAGGAACAAACACTATTTTATAGTTATTTTAATCACCAGAAAAAAAATAAAAATTAATATGATTGTATAGTTATTTTAATCACCAGAAAAAAAATAAAAAAAATAATATGATTGTATAGTTATTTTAATCACCAGAAAAAATAAATAAATAATATGATTGTATAGTTATTTTAATCACCAGAAAAAAATAATAATATGATTGTATAGTTATTTTAATCACCAGAAAAAATAAATAAATAAATAATATGATTGTATAGTTATTTTAATCACCAGAAAAAAAAAAAATAATAATATGATTGTATAGTTATTTTAATCACCAGAAAAAAAAAAAGGGTTTTTGTTTGAATCACTAGAAAAAAACCAAAGGATTGTAGCTATTTTCTTGTTCAAATAATGTTCAAAATTAAAAAAATTGTCACTTTCACAATTGTGTGGCTTGTTATTTTATATGAATGCTGACCTTCAAAATATGTTACTGCTGGTAACATCAAACAATGATGGATATTTAGACCATTCAAAACACATAAAACACTATGATAACCTAGGAGGCAATGAAAATACACAAACATTCACAATATTGTAAAAAAAATAAGTAGACTGTTTCTTTCATTAAAGATTTTTATTATGCAAATCAGCCAAGATCTGGCATTGGTATGGCCCCCCTACCCATAAAGTAGTCCACGTAGGCCTGGCGCACAGCACGTGCATTTTGGGGGGCCAAGCCTGGATGGCCTGCCTCACGGGCCACATCAGGTACATGAACTGCCTCGTCAGGCAAAAATGAAATATAATTGACAGAATGTCTTCTGAGATAATTATGGAGGATACAGCAACATAAAATGATGGTATCCCATTTGTATTCAGCCATGTTTATGGCCGTTAAAAACAAGCGGAACTGGCTGGCCATGATGCCAAACGCATTCTCAACCACTCTTCTGGCTCTGGCCAGCCGATAATTAAAGACCCTCCTCTCATGGGTGAGGGCACGTTGGGGAAATGGCCTCAGGAGGTGGGGACCCAAGCCAAATGCCTCGTCTGCAATGAACACAAAAGGAAGCCCCTCTTCGTTCTCCTCCGCAGGTGGCAATCCCAGCTCCTCCGACTGAAGCCGTTGGGCAAACTCGGTCTCGGCAAAGACCCCGCCGTCCGACATCCGCCCATTCTTTCCAACGTCTAGATATAGAAATTCATAATTTGCTGAAACCACCGCCATCAGCACGACACTGTGGAACCCCTTGTAGTTATAAAAATGGGATCCGGAATGGGGTGGTGGCACGATGCGGACGTGCTTGCCGTCAATAGCTCCTCCACAATTCGGAAAATTCCAGCGCTGGGAGAATTCCGCTGCCACAGTCTGCCATTCCTGTGGCGTGGTGGGGAACTGTAGAGAAACCCAAAAAAAATTATTCAAACAAACATTCCTAATAGAATATCCAAAAACATTCTTGGATCCTAAAAAAAGAAGAGCGTTAAGTTCAAGTATTAATTATTGACCGAATCATAAATTAAAAATAATTACTAAGCATATTAATCACACCCTCTGATGGTCATAAAACACAAACAAAATAGGGTGAGGGGGGGCCCCAAGATGAGTTTGAGACCTTGAAACATTTCTTTTAAAAAAAAAAAGGGAAATTGTAAAAAAGATTGGGGGGGGAGGGGGAACTACAATAGGGAACAAAAATCAAGGGGGATATAGGGACTTCAAAATACTGAACAACAATAGGGAACAAAAATCAAGGGGGATATAGGGACTTCAAAATACTGAACAACAATAGGGAACAAAAATCAAGGGGGATATAGGGACTTCAAAATACTGAACAACAATAGGGAACAAAAATCAAGGGGGATATAGGGACTAGGCTAGGTGGGCTTGTACATTACTCAAAAATATGAAAAATAAGAACAGTTTGTGCATTTAAAAGGACACCACTTACCTTAATATACTCCTCCTGCAAAACCTGGATTATGGCACAACAGGTGTCCGGGATTATGAGGCCCAGAGCCTGGGGGGAGATGCCCGTCGAGAACTTCAAGTCCTGCAGACTTCTCCCTGTTGCCAGGTACCGCAAGGTAGCAACTAGCCGCTGCTCAGCAGTGATGGCTTCCCGCATAACGGTGTCCTGCCTGGTGATATAAGGCGACACTGAAGCCAAAAGCTGCTGGAATACGGGGTCAGACATCCGAAGAAAATTCCTGAAATCATCAGGGTTATTTTCTTGGATCTCCCGCAGCAGAGGCATATGAGAGAACTGGTCCCTGCGAAGAAACCAGTCCTTGGCCCACAAAGTCCTTCTCGCCCTCTTCAAGGACCGGAGCCGGGATGCAGCACACATCCTAACAAGATGCAAAGCACGCTCTCGGCGACGAGAACGTACCCGCAACATGGTTAGAAAACGGTCGTCAAATCAGATCGGACTAAAAAAAAAACGCGCTGAAGAACAGAAAGGCCTCTGAAGAACGACCTGCAAAACAGTAACGTGCAAACAAGAACGCACTGCCAAAACAGATACGATCGGAAAACAAGCACTGTAACACAGATACGAACCCAAAAGCAGAAACTGTAAGACAGAAAACGTTTTTTAAAGCACGAAGACTGAAAAGCGCGAATCGTCTCTCACCAAACTTTTACTAACACGCAGCAACACGATATCAGCAAAAGAGGCCGTCTTCCGCATGGAAATGACCCTTTATAGTCCCGTCGTACGTGATGGACGTCACCGCGCACTGCTCAAGCTTTTGTGAAAAACGATGGTGTGTACGCAACGTCGTTTTGGAAAATGAAGTTTGAAAAACGTCGTTTTTTTTCCATGAGAGAAAACGTCGTTTTATTTCATCGCAAAAAGTGATCGTGTGTACGCGGCATTAGACTGTAAGAAATAAGAAAAAAACAGTATTTAAGCAATTAACAAGGGTACATTTTTTTCTGGGAGGAAAGTAGATACTAATAAGAGATAAAGCAGAACAATGCTTGAGCGGTCCATGCCATGACTATTACTGGGGGTGAAAGTCTGACAAGTTGGATTCGAGCAGGCAAACTAGGGCATGCACGTAAGATAGATATTACTGTGTAGCATCAGGTGGTCATGTCATCCGATGGGTCAAAATCATCCCAATCACCAGTGTTATGCATGCCTGAAGTGCGAGAGGTATGTCTTTACTCCAGTGGTTCCAGATATTCAATTGTTGTAGCAGGGCAAGGCCTTCATCCAAGATACGGACAGAGTGGGAATTGTTATCCTTAGTGATGATCAATGTAACTGGGTGTCAGTTAAATTGCACTGTATCTGATAGTTTCATAGTGGTTTAGTGATAGTTGCAAGATTTTTACATTGCAGCATGGTATGTTTAGATAGGTCAGCGTAAAAAGCCAAGTTGGTGTTTGGCTGGGGGTACTTAGAGTAGTTGCGTGTGGCGATCATCAGATTTTCCTTAACATGAAAAAAATGTATCCTGTCTCTTGGGTCTGTATCAGGCAGGTGTGGCGGTTTTGACAGCCAATGTATTAGGTCGATGATTAATTCTCCTGGGGCAGTGTCAGGTAAAAAAGGAGACATCAGTTGTATGAAGTATTCTTTCAGTGCGGATGGTTGGACAGACTCAAGTATGCCTCTAATTTCTAAATGATTACATCTTGAGCGATCTTCTAAGTCTGCGTTTTTGGCTTTCATCCACTCTATATCCTCCCTCGCTGTGTGCGTCCACTAAATCATTGAAGAAGTTTGTCACTTAAAGTGGTGCATCATTCTATTAAAATCAGAGTGGATGGAGGTTTGCAGTGTAAGGAGCATATCTCTCAATGTAGTATCTGATACTGGCTGGATTGTAGTAGGATATGCAGCTATGGAGTTGTTTATATTAGGTACACAGGGTCTGGTGCTAGTGTAACAGGCCTTACCTCATCTTCCTGTGCTGTGTCCTGTGACAGCCTCTGCTTGGATTTGGCAGGACTCATAGAAGGAATGGAGGCCAGGGACCCGATCCCGGGTGGAGAGAGTCTGCAGCAGCATTCAGCTGTATCTGTGTGGATAATGGGCCACCACAGGATGCAGCCGCAAGTCCGCAGGGGCCATTTTTTGTTTTTTATGGACAGGACACTTGAGGCAGAGCAGTGGGAGGAAGAGGAAGACTTCCTTATATCTCATCTCAAGGCCCACTTTATGCAGACTTATGCACATTCTTGCGATGACACAGAACACACAAGAGGAGAAAGAGAAGGAGGATTCTGGCAGCTTTGGAGGCATAAAAGCAGAGGAAGACATACGTCGACCTTTAATAGATGGTTTTCCATCCCCAGAACCCTTGGGAGTAGTTACAGATACTGTAATCCTCAGCCCCCCAAGGACTCTGCTTTGCATGCCTCCAAAAACATGCAGTGCATGGCCTCCCTAATTCTTCAAAGCCTGCAAAAGGATCTGTGAATTTGTGGCATTAAGGAGAATGATCACTGGTTGACAACACTCCGTGACCACTGTTACAAGGGAGAAGTCTTGGGACAACAAACAAAATTGATGCCCTTTTTTTCTCATAAATAGAACTTTCTTTTGGTGGTATTTGATTATCTCTCCAGTTTATATTTTTTGAGATATAAACAAAAAAAGAGCCCCTATTTTGAAAAAAAAAAAAAAAAACACAATATTTTGTACTTTTTGCTATAATAAATATCCCCAATTTTCTTTTCATTTTTTTTCCCTAGTTTAGGCAGATATGTATTCTTATACTTAATTTTGGTAATAGAAATAACAATAAGCATATATTGATTGGTGTGTGCAAAAGTTATAGGCCCAGATTCAGAGAGAATTAGATTATCGTAGAGTATGTGAAATACACTACGCCGCCGTTTTTTACCTGGCTCTACGTGGAATCCAGGTAGATTTTGTCCAGTAAACGACGGCGGCGTAGTGTATTTCTCCCGTCGCAATCCATCTGCGCGAGTAGGGGGCGTGAAGCATTTAAAATAGGCGCGTTCCCGCGGCGATCGAACTGCGCATGCTCCGTTCACAAATTTCCCGCCGTGCATTGCGCGAAATCACGTCGTCACGTCGTAGTAGCGTCGTTTACGTACATTCCTATTTCTGAACGAGTTACGTTAAAAAAAAAAAAATATTTCAAATCGACGTGGGAATGACGGCCATACTTTACATGGGTTACGCACTGTTAGACCAGCAAAAAGATCCTCTAACATTATGTAGCCAAAAAATGACGTAGGCGATTGCGAGGGACACTCGTACCTTCGTGGATCGCCGTAAAAACTTATTTGCATATCCCGACGCATGAAAACGACGCAAACTCCTCCCAGCGGCCGCAAAAATATCGCAGTGTAGATCCGAAGGCTTACGAAGACGTAAGCCTCTCGGATCGAAGCCCGAAGCCGCCGTATCATGGTTTGAGGATTCAAACTAGTGATACGGCGCGCAAAATTTGAAATTACTCCTGTCTAACACCAGTTAGACAGGCGTAATTGCTCTGTGAATCTGGGCCATAGCGTCTACAAAATAGGGGATAGATTTATGGTAATTTTTATCGGCAAGTGGTTAAACATGAATAAATCACTGCATATTTAAAAATGTTCTTTTTTTAATTGATAATTGTCACCCAGGACAGTACCCATACCCCCATACCCTTTGCATGCCCCAAAACATTCATATAATCCTTCAAAATGGGCACTTTTGATTTTTCCAGTTTTAGGCCCATAGACTTCAATGGGGTTTGTTGTTCGGCTCCAAATGTTTGCGTTGTTCGAAAGGTTCTGTTGCCTGCCAGACCAGAGGGTCTTCTGCCCATCTCTATTGTTATTGAATCCTGCCACTATTCCTGCACTATTATATATATATGTTCTATTTTTTATACACTGAATGTAATAGTTTTAATGACAATAATTAGAATGCATCCATAATTCGGAGCCACTCATCTGGTGATGGTCCAATGCTGCTGGCCGTGCCACTGGCCAACATGAATTTCCAGCATGTGGGTGTATCAAATATCAGGAAGTTGGCAAGCAGTTTGATGCTGAATTTCATCCATGAGAAATTTCAGTGGCAATGACCACCGAAAGTGGCCAGCCTTGTGATGCATTAAAAGCTATGGTGCCTAACCAAAAACTGGTTCCTGCTGCCATCTTATTTGCCCAATGTGCCATAAAGGAGATATGAGAAAAGAAAAATGGGGTTCCCCTGGGTGGACTTTTAGGGCACTAATGGTATTCCACAATATACAGGATATTGAGAGTAAAAATTTTTTTTTTTTCACAATTATACATATTTATAAAAAAAAATATGAAATATTGAATTAAAATATATAGTTCCAATGATTGTCACCATATAAGTAAATACATGAATAACCTTCTTTACACCCGACGTGTTTCGGGGTAACCTTCTTCAGCGGTGTGTAGAGAAGAACACTTAGTTCATCTAAGCATAAAAATACATAAAGTTAATTACATGCATTTAGAACATTATTAAATGTATACAAAAATGTTCTTTATATGTGATGTATATACATGTAATCATTCACTTACGTATTATAAAGGATGATGAATATTTCATTGGAAAATAAAGTTTTTGTATATATTTAATAATGTTCTAAATGCATGTAATTAACTTTATGTATTTTTATGCTTAGATGAACTAATTGTCCTTCTCTACACACCCCTGAAGAATGTTACCCCGAAACGTGTCAAGTGTAAAGAAGGTTCTTCATGTATTTACTTATATGGTGAAAATCATTGGAACCGTATATTTCAATTCAATATTTTTAAATGTTTTTGATAAATATGTACAATTGTGAAAAAAAAAAATTTTTACTCTCAATATCCTGTATATTTTGGAATACTATTAACCACTTCAGCCCCGGACCATATTACTGGTCAAAGACCAGGCCACTTTTTGCGATTCGGCACTGCGTCAAACTGACAATTGCGCGATTGTGCGACGTGGCTCCCAAACAAAATTGGCTTCTTTTTTTTCCCACAAATAGAGCTTTCTTTTGGTGATATTTGATCACCTCTGCGGTTTTTAGTTTTTGCACTATAAACAAAAACAGAGCGACAATTTTGAAAATAAAATAAAAATTTTACTTTTTGCTATAATAAATATCCCCCAAAAATATATTAAAAAAAAAACTATTTTTTCCTCAGTTTAGGCCGATACGTATTCGTCTACATATTTTTGTAAAAAAATCGCAATAACTGTTTATTGATTGGTTTGCGCAAATGTGATAGCGTTTACAAAATAGGGGATAGTTTTATGGCATTTTTATTAATATTTTTTTTTTTGTAATGGCGGCGATCAGCGATTTTTATCGGTACTGCAACATTATGGCGGACACTTTGGACACTTTTGACACATTTTTGGGACCATTGGCATTTCTATAGCGATCAGTGCTATAAAAATGCATTGATTACTATAAAAATGCTACTGGCAGGGCAGGGGTTAACACTAGGGGGCAAGGGGTTAAGTATGTTTCCTGGGTGTGTTCTAACTGAAGGGGGGGTGGACTGACTAGGGGAAATGACTGATGGCTGTTCATACATTGTATGAACAGACAATCAGGCATTTCTCCCCCTGACAGGATCGGGAGCTGTGTGTTTACACACACAGCTCCCGGTTCTCGCTCTGTAACAAGCGATCGCGGGTGCCTGGAGGTGATCGAGACCGCCGGCCAAGTGCATCGGCATCAGGGGCGAGGCCCTATTGGCTGCTCAGCGAGATGACGTATAGTTACGTGATCTCACCCAGCAGAGCTGACCTGCTACCGTATAACTGCGGCAGCTAGTCGGCAAGCAGTTAAAAGTCCACCCAGGGGAACCCCCTTTTTCTTTTCTCATATATACTGGTTGTGGCACAAGCATACATTTGCCATTCACCCCCCTTTCTTTCAATTAATTGATAGTAGATACCATTCCCCGAATTGTCTGGAAAAGTATGCTCTTTAACCACTTGCTTACTGGGCACATATACCCCCCTCCTGCCCAGGTGAAATTTCAGCTTCCGGGCCATTATCACCCATAATTTTCAACCTTGTCATGGAACCCCTGGCAGAAAGAATAAGGTCCAATCCCTCCATCTCGGGCATACCCCTAGCAGATCAGGAACACAAAATAAGTTTATTCGCGGACGACGTGATCCTCATGGTTACAAACCCCACCTGTTCTCTCCCTGAGGTCCAGAGGACGCTAACTTGGTTTGGAGAAGTCTCTTATTACAAGGTCAACGAAACCAAATCTTACATACTGGATCTAGGTTTAGAGGCATCCACTAGTCAGCAAATCA
Organism: Rana kukunoris; assembly: GCA_029574335.1. Lineage (NCBI taxonomy): Eukaryota > Metazoa > Chordata > Amphibia > Anura > Ranidae > Rana > Rana kukunoris. Next base: position 213,863,762 of record CM056053.1, on the reverse strand, counting down.
AAACCCAATTCCCATACGCTTGGGCGGAGCATAGCTTGTCTTACCTGGGTATCCAGCTGACTAAATCTACCAAATCATTGTTCGCGTCTAATTACCTACCGTTAAGATTGAAATTACAGGCGGATCTCGCCAGGTTGGCGTCCTTTGAGTTCTCCTGGATGGGCCGACTAGCGGCGTTCAAAATGTTCCACCTGCCCCAAGTACTATATCTCTTTAGAACTATCCCCATCCCTCTACCACTTAGCTACTTCAAATCTCTACAGACGATTCTGTCCAAATTTGTCTGGAAAGGCAAAAAAGCTAGATGCAGACACCCCCAACTAATTAAGCAACGCTTTGCTGGAGGTTCGGGGTACGTTGATTTTCAGGACTATTATATGGCCTCTATTCTAGTACAATCAAAAGATTGGCTTGCAAATCCCTCCCCATCAATGATGTGGGGACGGATGGAAGCATCCTCCATCCTGGGAAATAACATACAAACCTGGCTGTTCGTGTCGTTGTTAAGCAAAACTCGCTATGTGCAGATGTCACCCCCCATTGTAGCGACAATCAAAACTTGGATCAAATTCTCTAAACTCACAAATACCTATCCCAACCAATCAACATGGCCGATTCCCATAGACACGTTGAAACATCTCATTGAATCCTCTTCCTATATAGGGTGGAAACGTAAGGGTATTACACACATCTCAGATCTTATTGACAAGGGTAGAACTAAATCATTCTCCATGCTCTCAAAAGAATACCTCCTCCCACAAACTGATAGATTTCTGTACATTCGCACCCAACACTGCCTTGCCAAGCTCCAGTCTTTCTCGTGGAAAATCCCTCAGGTGGCTTGGGTCTTCTTTAAATCCCCCACGACTAGGAGGAAGGGAATATCTTTGTTCTACAACATCCTGCACCAAAAGCCCTCCTTTACCAGTTCGCCAGCCCTTGCCCGCTGGGAGAAGGATCTAGGACAAACCTTCTTGCTTCTCAAATGGGAGAAGCCTTGTATGTCCACTTACAAAGCCACATGTTGCTCCTCCCTGTGGGAACTCAGATTTAAACTAACCCACCGGTGGTATTTGACCCCCGATAGAATGTCAAAATTTAGCACAGCCCTGTCTGCCTCCTGCTGGAGGAACTGTGGACAGAGTGGTGATTTGCTCCACACGTTCTGGAAATGTCCCAAACTCAAACATTACTGGCACTCTGTCTTTAACCTTATAACTGCAGTCACTGATATTCCACTAGAAGAATGCCCATCAATGGCTCTTCTGTCCCTTGACATTGACCGGCTCCCTAATCCGATGCAGCACACCATAGTGCATATACTCCTGGCAGCTCGCCTTAGCATCACAAGGAAATGGAGGGACTCTGACCCTCCTACGGTTATGGATGTTATCCGCACTACACATGAACATTTTACTTACGAGACAACGTTAGCTCTGAGACAGGGAGACAAACTGAAGTTGCTCCAACTATGGCAACAGTGGAAGGGCTGGACGGCGCCCCCCTCCTTTGCCAAAATGTTTAATCTTTAACGCTGATGCCTGTCTTAGTTAATCCTATGTCTAGTTGCTCACCCTATGACCCCCAAACAGGATTCGGTGGGACGGACCACTCGGGCACAGTCTTGCGCCCTTAGAGGGGTGCCCGAGTGGCCCTGCTCCTCCCATACCTCCAAATAGTGTACATGACACTATAAGTTTTTGTATAAACCCTCACTGTTTCAATAAATTACAGTGTTCTCTGGATGGTAGATGTGTAAATATTACTGCACTAATGCTGTTACAACGACGACCTCTATTTTCCTAACAGTTGCATACTATGTATATCTTGTGAAATGCTTCGGCTGCTGGTTAAATGTATGCCTTATTCTGTTTCATGTGAAATTTGACAATAAAAACTATATTTAAAAAAAAAAATTCAGCTTCCACCACTGCGTCGCTTTAACTAACAATTGCGCGGTCGTGCAAAGTGGCTCCCAAACAGAATTGACGTCATTTTTTCCCCACAAGTAGAGCTTTCTTTTGGTGGTATTTGATCGCCTGTGCAGTTTTTATTTTTTGCGCTATAAACAAAAAATACAATATATTTTACTTATTTCTCTACTTTTTATTTCTCAGTTTTTACTAGAAATGGCGGCAATCTGGGATTTTTATTGGGACTGCGACGTTATGGCGGACACATCGGACACTTTTGACACATTTTTGGCGCCATTCACATTTATACTGCGATCAGTGCTATAAATATGCACTAATTACTGTATAAATGTGACTGGCATTGAAGGGGTTAACACTAGGGGGTGAGGAAGGGGTAAAATGTATTCCCTACATAGTGTTCTTACAGTGGGGGGAGGGGGGATGACTGGGGAGGTGACCGATCTGTGTCCTTATGTACAAGGCACACAGATCGGTCTCCTCCTCTCCAGAAACAGGACGCTGTCTCTGTGTAAAATGGCAATGAGAGATCATCTCATATGTTTACATATGAGATGATCTCTCATTCCCCGCACAGATCACATCGCAAACGGCCACTCTGATTGGCCGTGATCTGTGATTGGCTGTGTTAAAGGGACACGGCCAACACAGAGCTTCCCCTCTGCGCGCTCTGGAGCGCGCGCTAGGAACATCCAAAGGGGCGGCCGTCAAAAGACGGCGGGTTGGATATTCAGACCAGCGCTGTAGCCGTCATTCGGCTATAGCGCGGGTCTGAAGTGGTTAAAGCGGAGGTTCACCCTAAAAACATGTATTTAACATTCCATTCAGCATAATTCCAACATTTACAGTATGCCATTTTTTTTTTTTTTTTTTGCTGTACCCAGCTTCCAGGTTCTCACTCCTGCGGGACTAGGCGTTCCTATGCAGAAGCTAGATGATTGACGCCTTGTGAAAAACGTCCCCCCGGTGCAAAAGGCGCGTCACCAGTTTTCTGAAAGTAGCCGAACTGCTAGTGGGCTCTATACGGCGCTATACGGCGCCTGCGCCTGCCGTGTAGAGCTGACTGCGCAGGCGCCGTATAGAGCCAACTCACAGTTCAGCTACTTTCGGAAAACTGGTGACGTGCCTTATGCGCCAGGGGGAAGTTTTTCACATGGCGTCAATCATCTAGCCTCTGCAAAGGAATGCCTACACCCGCGGGAGTGATAACCTGGAAGCCGGGTGGAAAATAATAAGACGGTATGTACAGCAAAAAAAAAAGGCATAGTGTAAATGTTGGAATTATGCTGAATGGAATGTTAAATACATGTTTTTAGGGTGAACCTTCGCTTTAATAAATACCATTGGGATTATTGTAAATTCCTTATATAATCCCTTTTTCCCTTCCAATTTAAGAATATTTAACTAATTTAGGAATATATATTATTAGTTTAAGTATTCGATTTTGAGATTTTGCAGAGTATTGCGCAGGGTATTGGGGTATTGCAGAGTATTGTGCAGGGTATTGCAGAGTATTGGGGTATTGCAGAGTATTGCGCAGGGTATTGCAGAGTATTGCGCAGGGTATTGGGGTATTGCAGAGTACTGGGGTATTGCAGAGTATTGGGGTATTGCAGAGTATTGTGCAGGGTACTGGGGTATTGCAGAGTACTGGGGTATTGCAGAGTATTGTGCAGGGTACTGGAGTATTGCAGAGTACTGGGGTATTGCAGAGTATTGTGCAGGGTACTGGGGTATTGCAGAGTATGGGGTAGGGATGGCTGAGCTGGGATGGATGGATCTGTGACTGCATTTGTCACAGATCCAGCCACAGCGCTGCTGCTGCCACCTGCCCCCCCCTCTACTCTCACACTGTACCGAATGGTACAGAGAGGAGAGGGAGGAACCAGTGTCATCAAATGACGCCGGTTTGTTTACAAGTGATCGCGCCGTCATTTGACGGCGCGATCACGTGGTAAACAGCCGCTATCAGTGGCAATTTGCCGTGATCCCTGATGCATCGGGTCTTCCAGACCCGGCGAGCACGGACACTTCCGCGAGCGCGTCCCAGGGGACGTGCAATCGCAGAAGTGCACAAGGACATCCCAGGGACGTCGTACTACAGTAGCTCCACCGCGCTGTAGCAGTAAAATGTCTATGGCGTGGTGGGCAAGTGGTTAAAAAAGATCATTTAAACAAGTAACAATGAGATCAAGAAATTATTTACGTTACAACAAAAAAACACCAAAAGACAACAACATTTTGAGAATTATCACAAGATATAATCAACAACAACATCAAGTAAAACAAATTATTGAAAAATATTGGCATAAGTTGACACTAAATCCAGCCTTGGGTCCCTTGGTTCCATTAGTGATAGAGTCTTTAGCAGTGAGTTCAATAATGTACCTATACATTGTACATACAAGGGCACTTTCATGTGTGGAAAGTGCAATTACTGTAGATATACTTGTACAAAAGAACCCTGTCCTTCCAAATGGAAAAACATTTTATCTGAAACACTTTGAAAATTGTAGAACCTTGGGAGTCATCTACCTGTTGCAATGTAGCTGTGGTTGCTTCTACAGTATATTGGGAAGACCAAGCTGGAATTCTGGAGGAGGGTCTATAGATACATCCACAGCATGTGGTTGTGTGATCCAGACCTTCCCCTGGGACGATGTTACCTTGGTACATGGTGGAGTGTTCCCCAGTGTCAAATTTTTGATCCTGCATAGGATTAGGGATGAGCTTTGAGTGAGTTTGTCTCGAACATTGCCAGTTCGCCGAACAGAGAACAATTTTTGGTGTTTTCGGCAAGTGTGTGTTAACTTTAGAACCCCGTTAAAGTCTATGGGACTCGAACGTTTGAAATCTAAAGTGCTAACTTTAAAAAGGAAAATTTATTATCAAATACTTACCGTAATTTCCCTTTCCTGATGGACTCCATGGCAGCTTACGTGTGGGTTAATCCCGCCTCCTCTCCAATGCTATAGGACCCCATACCCATAAAGCTTTGCTCACCTCCCAGTACTGGTGTTCCGTAACTAGCAGACTCCATGCTTACAGGGTGGGTACTCCGTCTGCCATGGAGTCCATCAGGAAAGGAAAATTACGGTAAGTATTTGATAATAAATTTTCCTTTTTCCTGACAGACTCCATGGCAGCCTACGTGTGGGAAATAACTAGCCAGACCACACGGGTGGGTATGCTGAACAAAAAATAGTTTAATTTGTCCTGTCGGCCGACAGGATTGAAAGGCCAAAATTCACAGAGGAAAGGGATGCGGGTTCAACACAATAGTGGGACATAAAGGTTTTTATAGAGGACCAAGAGGCCGCTTTACAGATAACATCCGGGGCCACATGATGAGCTGCCGCCAAAGAAGCCGCCATCCCTCTGGTAGAATGTGGAGTTACCGCCTGCGGGGGAGCCAAGCCCTTAGCCCTATAAGCCTGGTGTATTGTGTGGACGATCCATGCTGCAATCGTTCTTGAAGAAGCCTTCTTCCCTCTGCAACTGCCTGAGTGTAGGACAAACAAATGGTCAGAACGTCTGAAAGTAGATGTCACTTGGAGGTATTCAGTAAGAATTTTTCCAAGGTCTAGAGGGTGAACTTCCTGATCATCCGAGGTTTTAAACACAGGGAGGACAATTTCCTGGTTGACATGAAATACTGGCGAAACCTTTGGATTTGAACCCAACATGGGTATCAAGACCACCCTGTCGGGAAAGAATGTTAGGAACGGTTCTTTGTAGCCGAGGGACCCGATCTCTGAGACTCTTTTAGCCGAGGTGATGGCAACTAGAAAGGCCACTTTAGCCGAGAGCTCCTTTAGGGAGGATGGAGAAGGACCTGTTGTATTAAGTTCAGACAGAAAGTCAAGTACTAGCGGGAGATCCCACTTGGGGAATCTCAGCTTCCTTTGAGGCCTCAGCCTTGATACTCCTCGGAAGAACTGTTTGACAAGAGGGTGCCCTGCCCAAGGGATCCCAGAGAAGGCAGATAGTGCTGATATTTTGACTCTTAACGAGGCAACAGATAGGGAAAGATCTAACCCTGTTTGGAGGAACTTTAGAATGTCCTGTACTTCTGGATTCTTGAATGACGTGCCTGAGGCCGAAGAGAATTCCACAAACTTTGCCCAAATTCTTCCATAAACTTTGTTCGTGCTTGCCCTTCTCGAACTCATTAGCGTGGAGATCACCTTAGGAGTGCAACCGAGGGCTTCCAACCTCTTCCTCTCAAGAACCAGACCGTTAGCTTCATCAGGGCTGGGGAAGGGTGCAGGAATGACCCCTGGGAGAGAAGATCTGGTCTGACTGGTAGAGGTACTGGGTCCCGATAACTCATTGGAACCAGAAGAGGGAACCACGGCCTGTTGGGGCAATAGGGGGCTAACCACCGTTACTTCGACCGCTTCTGCTTGAAGTCTCCGTAGAAACTTGAGGATTACTGGGAGCGGGGGAAAGGCATATGCCCTTTTGAATCTCCACCGATCCGTCAAGGCGTCTGTTCCAATTGCCTGAGCACAATGACCCCTCGTGTAGAACTTCCTCAGCTTGGAGTTGTGCAGAGAAGCAAAAAGATCCACTTGGGGATTGATCCCCAGAGACAGGATCCACTGGAAAGCCTGCTCGTGGAGAGACCACTCGTTAATGTCTACATGGGTGCGCGACAGAAAATCCGCCTGAGAGTTCTGGGCTCCGGGGATAAAGACAGCTGACAGGTTGGCCAAGTTCTTCTGGGCCCACCCCAAAATGGGTTAGACTCCTCGAAGTAGAGTTGAACTCCGTGTCCCTCCTTGCCTCTTGATATAGGAGACTGACGTGGTGTTGTCCATCCTCAGCAATACCGACTTCCCCTTCAAGATCTGGGAGAAGGACTGGAGGGCACACCAGGCCGCTCGGATCTCCAGGACGTTCGAGCCTCTGTTGTGTAGACGTGCATCCCAACTGCCCTGTGCCATTTCTGTGTCGCACAGGGCCCCCCAGCTGGAACCACTGGCATCTGTCATTACTGTGACCCAAGAGACTGGGGCAATGGTATGACAATTTAGCAGGTTCTCTGTCTGCAGCCACCAGAAGAGACTGTTCCTCATGGACGATGAGATGAGAATCCGCTGGTTTTTGTTTCCTGATTTACATTGCTTGAGAAAACCGGACTGGAAGGGGCGTAGTCTCCATAATGCCCACTTCACCATGGGAGATGTTGAAACCATCGTGCCGATAATCTTTAGGCATTGAGAAGCTTTCAGATGACGAGCATCCAGAGCCTGTGAAATCCTCTCTTGAACCACGGTGTGAGGGCTTACCTTGAGTGGAGTCCATTTGCAGACTTGTGAGCTACCTTTGCGACCTGATGCGATCCGCCCCCTGAGATTGGGACAGAGGGACGGACACACCGGGAGGCACCGGTACCAGCTGGAAGACGATGGTCAGGTGCGTGGAGCAGGTACAGGCGGATCACCGACTGGAAGGCTGCAGCAGATGAACAGAAGACCGTCCAGGCACAAAAGTACTTCACTGGTCAGGGCAGGGCTGAAAACAGGTCCAGGAGACAAGCTGTGGTCAGGGGCTGGAGAAGACAGGGAAAGTCCAACAATACAGGCCGGGGTCAAAGGGCAGGTGAAGATCGGGTAACCAAAGTCCAAGCCGGGGTCAGGGGTTCAGGCAAGCAGAAGTCCAGAAACGAGCCAAGGGTCAAAAGCCGGGGATCAGTCTTGCAGCAGAAGATCAACATATAGGAACTGTTGGCACAGACAGAATGATCTGATCAGAATGAACCGACACCTCCCTCATAGTGAGGCAGGGCATTATATGCAAGTTGATTAGGCAACCTGCCTCAGCTGGACAAGTGCAGATAGTAGGGAGATCAAGCAGTCAGCACCAGGCTTCAATGGACAGCTAAACTGGAAGGTGGCTCAGAGATAAGGAGTTGAAATAACAACAGAGTGGTCCTGGGTTCAATTCCCTGTTACTGACCCTGACAGTTCCCCCCCCTTAAAAATGCCCTCTGGGCGTTTAAAGGAGTGTCATCATAGGGACAGTCTTTAAGGTCCAAACCATGGGGAAACAAAGCAGATTTTTACTTTTTCTTTTTGGACTTAGTTGATCTTGAAGTTCTTGCAGGGGGTGCACTCCTCGCTTGTAAAGCTCGTTCAAATATTACTAGATCTTGTTTACGGACCATGGTACCATTTGAGGCATAGACACAGTCAGGTGGAAGAACTTCACTTGGGGACACCGGAGCTGGAACTTCAACTGAGGACACCGGAGACACAGGAACTGGGGACACGGGAGACACCGGAACATGAACTGGGGACACCGGGACAGGAACTGGAGACACAGGAACTGGAGACACCGGAACTGGAGACACCGGAACTGGAGAAGAGGACATTGGAGCCGGGACTTCAACTGGGAAGGTAGGTACAGCAAGCTGATGAACAGGTACATTGGACTGGACAGTAGTCACCGGAATGTCAGACTGGGGCAAAGGAACTTCAAGCTGCATAACAGGCAAAAATTCCGGGGTAGCAAAAAAACTACCAATAGTACCCACTTGAAGAGCCTTTGGCCGAGGTGGGCGGGTTGGGCAAAGAGAAATAAAGTGCCCACTTACACCACAGTAAAAACAAAGTCCATAGCCTCTCCTTCGCTCTTTTTCTACCCAAGATAGCCCGGACCGGATGGCCCCGATCTGCATGGGTTCCTCAACCTCCAAGGTAGTCGTGGGTGCATCCACAGGAGCGTCAAGGCTTTGTGGTGTTGGGACTTCATGGTTGGGCACATACAGAGGTTCATAGCTTGGCACATACTGGGCTGGCTTGATGTTGTGTCTGTACGGAATATTTCTGTCCCTGGATACCCGTAGGCCACGTGAATTGAGAGCAGACCTGGGAGCGTTGATCCTCTTGGAGACAGGAATGTATGAGTCTAAAGCAAACATAAAGGTTTCCCAGGTGTCCAAGACTGCACTCTTTTCCTGCAGCAACTGATGAGCCCATGATTTAATTTGTCCTATAAGCAGGTTGATGGTAGCACGAACCTTAATATAGTCCGTGGCATAGGTCCTAGGTTTAAGAGTAAATAATAGTTGACAATCCATTTTAAAACATGAGAAGGATGCACGGCTACCATCAAATTTCTCTGGCATAACAACAAATGGCTCTGGACATGCTGGTTCCGGGGCTGGGCATGCTGTCCATTTAAGTAACTGAATTTCTTGCTGTAGTTCCAGAATGGTATGGCCCAGGCTGGAGACTTGCAGAGTCAGGGAGGTGAGCATTTTATACAAGTCTGCGGACTCCATGTTATTGGTCAGTTCATTATGTGAGGGCTTACCTTGAGTGGAGTCCATTTGCAGGCTTGTGAGCTACCTTTGCGACCTGATGCGATCCACCCCCTGAGATTGGGACAGAGGGACGGACGCACCGGGAGGCACCGGTACCAGCGGGAAGACGATGGTCAGGTGCGTGGAGCAGGTACAGGCGGATCACCGACTGGAAGGCTGCAGAAGATGAACAGAAGACCGTCCAGGCACAAAAGTACTTCACTGGTCAGGGCAGGGCTGAAAACAGGTCCAGGAGACAAGCTGTGGTCAGGGGCTGGAGAAGACAGGGAAAGTCCAACAATACAGGCCGGGGTCAAAGGGCAGGTGAAGATTGGGTAACCAAAGTCCAAGCCGGGGTCAGGGGTTCAGGCAAGCAGAAGTCCAGAAACGAGCCAAGGGTCAAAAGCCGGGGATCAGTCTTGCAGCAGAAGATCAACATATAGGAACTGTTGGCACAGACAGAATGATCTGATCAGAATGAACCGACACCTCCCTCATAGTGAGGCAGGGCTTTATTTGCAAGTTGATTAGGCAACCTGCCTCAGCTGGACAAGTGCAGATAGTAGGGAGATCAAGCAGTCAGCACCAGGCTTCAATGGACAGCTAAACTGGAAGGTGGCTCAGAGATAAGGAGTTGGAATAACAACAGAGCGGTCCTGGGTTCAATTCCCCGGTACTGACCCTGACACACGGGGACCTTCTCCAATGGGAGAGAGATAGTTTTCCCTACAGTGTCGAACTGGGCTCCTAGGTATATCAAGCGTTGTGTTGGCTCCAGGTGGCTCTTCTCCAGATTCAGAAGCCAACCGAACTTGGTCAGGATCGAGATTACAAGATCCCTTTGTGCCAGGAGATGGTCTCTGTCCTGGGATAAGACAAGAAGGTCGTCCAGATAGTGATAGAGGCGTACCTTCTTCAGCCTGATGAGGGCCACGACTGCCAGTAGGGTCTTGGTGAAGACCCGTGGGGAGGTTGTCAACCTGAAAGGTAGGCAAATGAATTGAAGGTGCTCCTGCCCCACGTGGAACCTGAGATATTTCTGGAGCTCTACTGCCACTGGCACGTGAAAACAAGCGTCCTTTAGATCTATAGAGATCATCCAATCGCCTGGTTGTATGGCTTGTTGGATCGTCGACAGGGTTTCTATCTTGAATCTCCTGTGCTTTATGAACCTGTTCTGGTAGGTCAGGTCTATGACTGGACGCCAAGAACTGTTTTTCTTTTGCACCAAGAAGAGGGGGGAGTACACCCCATAGAACTGTTTGTCCTTTGGAACGCATCTTACTGCCCCTTGGGCTTTTAGTAGGTCCACGTAGGACAGAAGAACTTGCCTTTGCTCCGCTGACTTTGGGAGTATGGTAGAGATGAACTTGGGACGGGGAGTGCTGGAGAAGGACCAAGCGTGGCCTGATGACACTGTCTTGATGACCCAAAAATCCATGATCGAGGCCGCCCAGACGTGCGAAAAGAGGAGTAGTCGTGCCCCTACTCGAACCGCCTGGGCGGGCTTTATTTCAAAAAGACTTCCCCTGTTCGCGTCCGCTGGACGCCTGGCTCGCAGATGCTGGTCTGCGGAAAGACATCTGGCCTCTATTCAAGTTTCTCCTGAAACTTCCACCAGGTCTGTAGGCGCGAGCTTCCCTTGCGCGCTCTGGGCTACGCCTTCTGAACTGGGGTTTCTTCCTTCCCGGCTGGCGTCTTGAGGAAGGAAACCCAATTTACCCCCTGTGGATTTACACATGGCGTCATCCAGCTTATTGCCAAACAGAGACGATCCCTCGAAGGGAATTTTGCACCAGTTTTGTTTCGATGATGGGTCAGCCACCCAAGGGCGTAACCATAGGGCCCGCTTGGCTGTAACTGAGGACAGCATAATTCTTGCCAATAGGCGTATCAAATCAACTGACGCCTCTCCCAAGAAGGCGACCGCTAACTTCAACTCTGCCGTTGCCGAACTCCCGGCCAGTTCTTCAGAAACACCCAACAGGAAAGAGTCCACATTCTCTGTCCAGACTTCCATCGCTTTGGATAAAGCCGCCAATGCTAGGGCAGGTTTGCAGGCTGTACCAGCTAGACCATAGATTCTCTTCAGATCTTGGTCCATTCTCCTGTCAAGACCATTCTTGAAGGACACTGAGTCAGCTAAAGGCAGTGTAACGTGCTTGGCCAGCCGCATTACTACTGCAGGAATGTTTTCTAGATGCTTAACGTCATCTGCTTTGAATGGGTACAAACGAGAAGCCTTGTTAGCCATAGAGGACTTCTTGTCCACCTTACTCCATTCCTCTTTGAAAATGCCCTTCAGTTCAGTCAATAATGGAAAGCTTGGGCGTTCTTTTCCCAGACATTTAAAGTACTTTATCTGTTTAGCTGGGGAAGTGGATAGGTCTTCCCACAAGAGAGCTTCTTTAACAGCCTTGATAAGTGGGGTTACTTGGGCAAAATCAAACTCCAGATTCTCCTCGTCGCTCTCCAGGTCGCCCTCCGGGGCTATCGGTGAGGAAGCGCGAGGCTGGGAAGGGCCTGGATCCTCATGGACCTCGTCGACCGTAGAGCCAGATCCAGTGACGCTGGCTTGACTGTGCGTGCGAGACGTGTCCTTCTCCTTTAAGGACCTTTGCAGCACACGTTCGACTAGAGACTCGATGCGCTGATCTTCTGTCTCCTTTTCACCAACCGCACGGGCATAGCACCTATTGCATAATGATTTGCCCTCTGGGACTTGGGTGTCACATCCCCAACAGGCTCTACGACTAGAGCGTCTATCATGGCGGTGGGAGCGGTGTCTGGAGGAGGAATGTGAACTTCTCCTCTGATGATGAGATGCAGATGAAGAGCTGCGCTTGTTCTTCGATTTGGAAGAAGAACGATGTGGTCTGGCAAGGTCTGTGTTGTTTGATGGGGCACGGTGGTCTGGACCTGAGGGGCTAAAGAGAAGCATTTTAAATTTTACACCTAGTGCGTGAGGGCTGACCACATACAGGCGGTAATTGGTCCATGCTTCCGGACCGGCGTGGCACAGGACCTGAAGGTGTGAGGAACCTAGGATGCCATAAAGAATATACATATATAGCCCCTTAGAATATATAAAGTAGAGTTGCTGAGGAATAGACATTATTATATTATTTATATATATCCATTAATTATTTATTTCATTATATATATTTTTAACATAAAAAATACAACAAACACCTAAGCAGAGAAGAAAACAAAAAAGGATCTGACCAGCAGATCCCCCTCACTAACCTCAGAAGTCAGTAACCACGGAGACCCATAATCTAGTGCGAACAGCTGCCTTTTAAACCGCCCGCCGGAGACGTCACGCGTTGCCCACGCACGCGCATGCGCGGTGGGAACGGCACAGCGGCGCCTGCGCGGCCGCCGCAAGATTCGACAGACCGCGCATGCGCTGACCAAGCCTCGATCCGGGAGAGGCCATCTGCGCCTGCGCGAGCGGCAATGATGCCGCAATCCGGAAGTGGCAAGGCGAGCTGGAACGCAGATGCGCTCCAGCCACCATAGGGCAAAAGTAAACAAACATATACAAAAATACAAAGGACGCGAACAGAGCAGACAGACAAACGAAAGGTACCATACAAAGATGTGGCTGCCATGGAGGAGATGAAAAGACCTTGCCAGCCATGTAGTCCAGAGTCTTCAATGTGGGTTAGCTGCCAAGCTCTCCACCCGCCCATGGCTGGGATCCGAGCTGCACCGCTTCAAGGTGTGCCATTCATCCTGTTTGAACCTCTGAACGTGTATCCTAATCCATGGAGGAAGACAAAAAAGGAACACCAGTACTGGGAGGTGAGCAAAGCTTTATGGGTATGGGGTCCTATAGCATTGGAGAGGAGGCAGGATTAACCCACACATAGGCTGCCATGGAAGGAAAGGCTAATATGGAAATTATTGTCGTAAAAAGTGTTTGGGGGGACCTGGGTTTTAAAAACTGAAGTTTTTTCAGGAGCAGTGATTTTAATAATGCTTAAAGTGAAACAATAAAAGTGAAATATTCCTTAACATTTTGTACCTGGGGGGTGTCTATAGTATGCCTGTAAAGTAGCACATATTTCCCGTGTTTAGACCTGTCCTTGCACAAAGTGTAATTTCTGAAGGAAAAAAAGGCATTTAAAATCACTCGCGGCTATGATGAATTGTCGGCTGTATTGCTGAGAGTCGACAATTCATTATAGCCACGAGTGATTTAAAATGACTTTTTTCCTTCAGAAATTACTACTTTACATTTTGTGCAGGGACAGTTCTAAGCACAGGAAACAAGCGCCACTTTACAGGCATACTATAGACATCCCCCTAGGTACGAAATTTAAAGGAATATTTCATTTTTATTGTCTCACTTTAAGCATCATTAAAATCACTGCTCCAGAAAAAACTGCCTTTTTTACAACTTTTTTTGCATTGATACATGTCCCCTGGGGCAGGACCCGGGACCCCAAACACTTTTTATTACAATAACTTGCATATTAGCCTTTAAAATTATCACTTTAGATTTCAAACGTTCGAGTCCCATAGACTTTAACAGGGTTCTAAAGTTCACACAAACTTTTGGTCTGTTCGCAGGTTTGAACTGAACGGGGTGGTGTTCGGATCATCCCTAGATAGGATACACCCCAACCCCAGGGGGGATGACTCGAATAAGACCCTCCTCCAGGTGGAACTGAGATGGATTTTCCAGTTAAATGCTACATTGCCTCCAGGCTTAAATTAGGCTATTTGCTTTAAACCTTTTCTGGAGGGCTTCTCCTCAGGTGGCATAGAAAAATGAGCCACTAACGTAAGTGCAATGTAATATTAATATCTGCTGGTTTGCCTTTTAATACCACTAAATCTTATATAATTTACAATTTATGATTAATGTATCTGCTTATATAATCTTGCTATCTTATAGTTGGGTCATATTTAACATCTATGGGGTATGCCAGTAAACTTTATATTGAACATTCTTATTATTGATTAAACTGTTATGTAATATTTGGGTATTACTATTCCTTTTACTTTTAGCTTATCTTGCCTTTGCTTTATGCAGGTTTTCCGAGATTATTTGCGGTGGTCGATTGAAGAGATTGACCGGCACACAAAGCCGCCGGTTTTTCGAACCTGGGCGGCGCTAGAAACTCTGTGGGTTGATCTTCCATCCCCGCCCACACTCTCTATTTTGCCACTCCTAGCGGATATGCCTAGTCCACAGTTGAGGCTTATTATGTCGGTGGATGCGGTGTGCGTGACGCCGCCCCAACGTGATGACCTTGTGCATGCGCAGTGGGGGCTTTGCAGCGCACAACAGATCCAGGGGACTAACTAGGAGTTCCCTACTATCTTTGTTTCTCGCGTCAGCTGTCTGCGATTATCTGCGATAGCTGATGCGAGGGACTTGATATAAAAACAGAGTACCCACACCTCTATAGACACCAGCATTCCTTGTAGGATTATTATGTTGTGAGATCAAATCTGTTAAATAAGTTTCACGTTCATATTACCTGCCTCAATGATATTATGCAAAACTACCCTCTAGTGGATCTTTATAGATAAGGTTTTTTACTAAGCCATCACCTTTATGCTTGGGTACTCCCTAATTTGGATTTAGTTATTACAACTTATTGGTCTATGTTATCATTTATACAAACACAGATTAAATAACAGAAAATACAAATTATTCTAATATTCACCTAGATCCAGGGGATTAATTAGGATTTCTCTACTATCTTTGTGTCTTGCAGTCAGCTGTCTGCAGTTCACTGCGATAGTTGATGGGAGAGACTTGATATAAATACAGAGCACCCACACCTCCATAGCAGCATTGTTTGCTGTATTGTCATTGGTTAAGTTCCATGTCTATAATATCTGCTTTAACGATTTTATGCAAAACCACCCTCTAGTGGACCTCTATAGATATGGTTTCTACAGGTTTACTAAACCATTACCCCTATGCTTGCATCCACCTGATTCGGGGGACTAATTAGGAGTTACCTAGTATCTTTGTTTCTTGCAGTCAGCTGTTTGCAATTAACTGTGAGAGCTGATAGGAGGGTATTGCTATAAATACAGAGCACCCACACATTCACACAAGCACTCTTTGCTGGATTGTCAAGCTGTGAGGTTGATCCTGTTAAGTAAGTCCATGGCTATATTACCTGCTTTAATGGTATTATGCAACACTACCCTTTAGTGGATCTCTATAGATATACCTTTTATGTTTACTAAACCATCACCTCTATGCTCGGATACTCCCTAGTTTGGATTTAGTTATTTAAAAATGTGTTTATGTTATCCTCTATATGAACAAATACTAAACAGAAATTATCATTATATTGAGATTATATATATATATATATATATATATATATATATATATATATATATATATATATATATTTTGTCCCTTAACATAATTTAATCCAATGATGGTATAGTGTATATATTTTTTTTATATAATAATTTAAATAGTTCTACAAATACTTAAAAAAATAGAGGTTACAATTAAGGCTAGATTAATCCCTATAGTAATGTCATATCTTTTTCTATCCCTGTAGTAATACAGTATATGTTTGACAGCGGACATTATTAGGTCTGTTGTGGATCTCAAATATTCAGTTACATATACAACCTTTCATTATTCTTTATTAACAAATAAACTGTTATTGTAGCAAATTATTACGCTTTATATATAATATATATAATTTAGCCATATTTGGGTACAATCTATTATTTGTATTTATTATCTTATATATTTTTAGGGACCTCCATCCCAGTCCCAGTATATCTCTTCTGGCTGATCCACCGGCTTCTCGATCTTTGGAATAGTTTCTCCCTAACGAGATTATACATGTTTGTCTCAAACTTGCATTAATTGTATATCCTGATAACCATTTCTTGTTTGACTGGCAACCTCATTGATTGAAGCCAGAGTGCCGTTTATATTTTTAATTCTTTTAAAAAATTGTATCCAATTAAATATTCATCATCCTTTATAATACGTAAGTGAATGATTACATGTATATACTGTACATCACATATAAAGACAACTTTTTGTATATATTTTATATTGTTCTAAATGCATGTAATTAACTTTATGTACTAATTGTCCTTCTCTACACAACCCTGAAGAAGGTTACCCGAAATGCATCTGGTGTAAAGAAGGATCTTCATGTATTTACTTATATGGTGACAATCATTGGAATTGTATATTTTAATTTAATATTTCATTTGCTTGATACATATGTACAATAAAACTATTTTTTTACTCTCAGTATTCCAAAATATACAGGATATTATTAGTGCCTTAAAAGTCCACCCAGGGGAACCCCCTTTTTCTTTTCTCATATATACTGGATGTGGCACAAGCATACATTTGCCATTCACCCTCCCTTTCTTTCATAAAGGAGATATACCATTCCTGTACATGGTTGATGGAAAATATGTTGTTGGTCATGTAAACCCTGATGCTGAAAACAGAGCAAAACAGACAATAAGACTGCAGATGATAGTAGATGGCAGGCAAGGCTTCCTGGGTAAAAAAATCTGGGTACCTGCCTCTGTGGTACAGCAGAGGCCATAAATTGGTAGAGGTGGGTGCAAAATGAGCAGGACCTGAAACCTATGCTTTTGAACTTGTTTACTGCCTATGGAGGGGGAGGGTGCACTTAGGCTTTTTCACCTTTGGTGCTTAAGGAACTTTTCCTGATAATAAGTACTAACCTTTTGCTGCTGACCTTTCTCATTGAGGTGCTCCTTCCTTTCATCAGGTAACCAAGTATATGGTACTTTTTTCATGGCTAATATGCTGCAGGCAGAGGCTCCCTACTACAAATGTGGTGTGGTCAGCTTATACATAAAAACGGGTCAACACTGTGGGGATCTTTTAAATTTCTACCTATTTATTTGTCTTGGGTACTGTTCTCACACCAGCCAATCTCTACAAAACACTTAACTAAAGTTTATATCTTAAAAACTGAAATCGTAGGTATTTATGTTATGCTGAAGCTGCTTTTCTGAGGACACTTCCCAGCAGTGGCGTAACCAGAGTTATGGGCGCCCGGGGCAGAATTTTTTTTCGTGCCCCCTTGTATAATCTGGTGTGGTGGTGGTGCCGACTGCAGAGTCGGAGTCCTACTACTGTACTACAGTCAGAGTACTTGTATTTATTGTCACTTCAAGTAAAAGGCAGTGGAGGGTGTCAGTGGGCACAGTGGACGGTGTCAGTATGCAGCGGATGGTGACGGTGTCAGTGTATGGTGGCAGCGGACAGTGGCAGTGAACTGTTAATTACCAAATAAAACCCCCAAAAAATCTAATAACAGGGGATTGGGTACCTAAGGACCCTGGGACTATTAAACGGTGCAAATAAATTGTGAAAGACACAATAGTATAGAAAAGATTTTTTTTAAACAAAATAAGTAAATACAAGACCATCTGAAGTAAATTACATGGAAACTTCAGTTCATTTTCAACAATTTGTTACAGTTTTAGTTCGCTCGCTCAACATGTTTCGCTCGTTAGAGCTTCTTCAGGAGTAATTTGAACTAACTGCAATGGATCAAAAAGAGAGAATCAATATAAAACAGATGGGCAATACAAAAGGATTAATAGAAATAATTATACAGATTGATATGTCTTAACATAAATTTGAAATTTATTAGTGTCAAGATAAATCGATGGACAATGAATATTGTAAATATAACAATTCTGGATTTGGATCTATTAAAAACAGAAGGGGAGCGCAACACCTCTTACCTCAGCATGTCTGGTTGAAAACAATAATAACGTGTCAACGAATCAATCAGGTGAATAACAATCCTGATTGGATTGAGCCTGGAAAACCAATTTCACGAATGATGTGGCAATCAGTCCCTATAACCATAATCAATAAAAAAAGCTTGAAATAAATGTGTATTGTGAAACAATAATGAAAAGAATTCTCAAAGATATATAAATCTCTGAGAAAAAAAAATGTAATAAAATATTGAATGATAATTCCCTTTAAGGTTATCAGATTTAAGGCTAGATCATGTCACAATCAAATATAGCAATTGGACTACATGGAGGATGGAAACCTCAGAAGAGCCTCCATTATATTGATAGATAGTGCCTCAGAGAGCAGAGGATCTGAATTTTTTTTTTTTTTTTTTCACAAGAATTTTTTTTTTTTTTATTGGGTGTTCAAAAGTTACATACAGCAGTTGCAGGTAGTATTCCATAAAACAAGGAGATGCAAATAACATACAATGAACATATAGCGTTGTATTGGTGATGTAACATACATGAGGGTGGAGAGGAGTCCCCCTCTCCAGATACTGAAATTCTGTTAAGATAATCAGAGAATGCAATCTAGAAGGAGAGAACATATAGAAACAATCATAAGGTTCATTGTTTCTCAAGCATTGATGGGGTTAAATTAACCCAAATGATGATCCATAAATAAAGGGCATTTTAAATCCCCATAAGTGGTAAAAGAAAAACATACCATTCAAAATTGACAAGGTCCAAAGTGTCCCAAATGTGCAGCAGCATGCTGGTTACTGAGATAGTGGACTGACATTGCAGCTAACACAGCTGTGCTTTAAATATCACATCAGAGGAGGCGCCAGCCAATGGTGTCAGCTCTGATGGGGACATGTGACCTCCCCTGTTACAACTCTGATGGTCATCCCAGCTGAGAGTCAGCCATTTTGGATGTGGGAAGTTTTCCCTTACTTATATGTTTTGTTGTTGTTTTGTGACTTACAAACACCGCTGTATGCGGTGGCTGCATGGTAAACCGGCTGACTCTATAGAAGCGGAGAGATTGGGCAAAAACATAAACGGGGGGGTATGGAGTTAGGACCACTAATAGCAGAGGGATCCAGCCTCCTTAGCATAATATAGTGGTCCTACACGTCCCTATGATTAATTTAGAGGACTGAGGATATAATCCAAAGGCACATTAATTCGTGAAAAACTGAATCATAAATCGGCTATAGAAGAAATAGATCACCATTAAACATGTATTTAAAATATGTTGAATGATACACAAACAGGTTATGAAGATCGGATGAGGATCAGGGTGCGCCCCCTGCTGCAGAAACAGAAAATAGGAATTGTTAACTCCTTATTAGACAGTGAAATACTTGGTTAATACATTGTGCATAATAACGTTATTAACAAGGTAACCAACCTCTACTGTTCAATAAACATCATATTGGTTAAGCAACACAAAAAAGAAGAATAGAAGAAAGAAACAAAAAAAGAAAAAGTACAATATTGAAATAAAACAAAATGACAATAACTCATAAAAAAGGTTTGAAGCTGAATGCCTCATTCAAGCCTGGGTAATGCAGAGCGGATAACGAATGAATCCATCTTGCCTCCCACTGTAATAATGTTTTATCAAAATCTCCCCCTCTTTCGCCGGGGGGGATGTGCTCTAAGGCAAAAAAACTTCATTTTCATACTATTAAAATTATGATGGATCCCTACGTGGAGGCTAATAGGACTTTCCAGCTTTTTTTTTGTTAATTAGGCTCACATGATCCCTAATCCTGTGAAAGAAGGGACGCTTTGTTTTGCCTATATAGAATGATCCACACTCGCACGTCATAATATAGACAATACCTACAGATTGGCAGGTAGCAGTGAACGAAGGTTTGTGGATGCGTCCATTCGGCAACAGGATTGAAGTCGCAGAGTGGACGTATCCGCAAAATGAACAATTGTGGCACGGATGAGTGCCTCTGGCTTCCTTTTTGGGTACAGTTTTTGAGCAATGGTGACTATGCACTAATTTGTCACGTAATGATTGGGATCTCTTGAAAGTGATCTCAGGGAAAGGTTTTATATGTTTCGCAACTGTATCATCACCCAACAGGAGATGCCAGTATTTTTGGAGAATTCCTCGTAGTTTCTGGTGATGCCCAGAATACCGGGTGATCAACCTGATCCCGGGGTTCTCCTTTTTTAATTTTGGTGTTGTAAAGGAGTGATTTACGCTCGTGCGTTTTCGCTCGCACATAACCTTTTTTTAGGCAGGTATTGCTGTATCCCCTGGTTAGAAATCTAGATTTCAAGGCCTTAGCCTCAGTTTCAAAAGTAAGGTCGTCACTGCAATTACGGCGTAACCTTAAATATTGTCCGTACCTGGAGGTAGTGGGAGCCGCCATATAGGAAGATGTTATTTGACAGTACAAAATCCAGTAAACCCAAAATAAACTGGTTTGTATTCAGAGGAGATATCGGAGGCCCCAGAAATGAAGCCCTCCACAACCTTAACCCCCAAGTTGTGGGGGATCGAATTGTAAAGAGCCTCTATGTCTAATGAGACCAGCCATGCCATGCCCCCTCCGGAGGGCATGGCTGGAGGGCTTCATTTCCAGGTTCTTATTTTTTAATTGTTGCCAGTGGGAAGTATATGTTAGCATATGTTGGTTTGCACTATTAGGTTCGCTCGCGCACGAAGGGGGACAGCGGTTAGCCCCGTCCATGTCCCTTGGCGGACCCTCTGGCCCGCATGGGAGCGGTGGGTGGTTAGATGGAGGTCTAGATGCCCCCCCCCCTCCGCCCCGGCTGTGGGTTGCAGGTCTGGGCCTGGGCCATGCTGTTCCTCGCCCCCTCCCCCCTTAGTATCCTAGGTTTGTCCCCCTTCAGTGCCTTGTTCAGTTGATGTTCATTTTCATGCTCTTATAGGTCGCTACCCACTTGGCTGCCTTGATGTCCCGAGGGTCGGCGCGGCTGCTGGCGCCCTTTTGGGTGTCGGCTGTCGCGGGGACCCCGGTGTCTTTCATTGCACTACCTGTTGACGATTCTGTACATATGCACAGTGAGATATATATGATGTATGCTTATGACTGTTGGTGGCCCTGCGAGGCCGATATCTGTCACACGAAACTTTACTGGACATGTCTGTCCTGTGTTTTACATGTTTTCCCCCCTCCCCCCCTCCCTCTTATTCCCCTTTTTTCTGTTGTTATTCTTTCAATAAAAACTGATTACACAAAAAAAAAAAGGAATATCGCGCAATATTCCTTTTGCCGAATATTCAAGTTATTCTGATTGGCTCTGATGCAAAAGAAGGGCCGAGTAGCTGATGCGATTCTTTTATGTTGCCGAAAATTCGCAATGCGAATTTTCGGCAACATAAAAGAGTCGCATCAGCTACTCGGCCCAGGGTCTCTCTCTAATCATACCAGCAATGCTTTTAGACGTCGATGGAGATCACTAGGATGTGATCTGTTTTAAAAATAAATTTGAAAAAATACGTATATTCGCCGCAATATTAGAGTTATTCGCGAATACTCGAATATGCAATATTCGTAGCGAATATTCGCAATGCGAATATTCGTGAGCAACACTAGTGACCATACAGACCAAATTAGCAAGCTGACTCTCAGCTGGGATGACCATCAGGGTTGTAACAGGGGAGGTCACATGTCCCCATCAGAGCTGACACCATTGGCTGGCGCCTCCTCTGATGTGATATTTAAAGCACAGCTGTGTTAGCTTCAATGTCAGTCCACAATCTCAGTAACCAGAAAGCAGCATGCTGCTGCACATTTGGGACACTTTGGACCTTGTCAATTTTGAATGGTATGTTTTTCTTTTACCACTTATGGGGATTTAAAATGCCCTTTATTTATGGATCATCATTTGGGTTAATTTAACCCCATCAATGCTTGAGAAACAATTAAACTTATAATTGTTGCTATATGTTCTCTCCTTCTAGATTGCATTCTCTGATTACCTTAACAGAATTTCAGATCCTCTGCTCTCTGAGGCACTATCTATCAATATAATGGAGGCTCTTCTGAGGTTTCCATCCTCCATGTAGTCCCATTGCTATATTTGATTGTGACATGATCTAGCCTTAAATCTGATTACCTTAAAGGGAATTATCATTCAATATTTTATTACAATTTTTTTTCTCAGAGATTTATATATCTTTGAGAATTCTTTTCATTATTGTTTCACAATACACATTTATTTCAAGCTTTTTTTATTGATTATGGTTATAGGGACTGATTGCCACATCATTCGTGAAATTGGTTTTCCAGGCTCAATCCAATCAGGATTGTTATTCACCTGATTGATTCGTTGACACGTTATTATTGTTTTCAACCAGACATGCTGAGGTAAGAGGTGTTGCACTCCCCTTCTGTTTTTAATAGATCCAAATCCGGAATTGTTATATTTACAATATTCATTGTCCATCGATTTATCTTGACACTAATAAATTTCAAATTTATGTTAAGACATATCAATCTGTATAATTATTTCTATTAATCCTTTTGTATTGCCCATCTGTTTTATATTGATTCTCTCTTTTTGATCCATTGCAGTTAGTTCAAATTACTCCTGAAGAAGCTCTAACGAGCGAAACATGTTGAGCAAGCGAACTAAAACTGTAACAAATTGTTGAAAATGAACTGAAGTTTCCATGTAATTTACTTCAGATGGTCTTGTATTTACTTATTTTGTTTAAAAAATGTATTACATTTTTTTTCTATTTTTCTATACTATTGTGTCTTTCACAATTTATTTGCACCGTTCAATAGTCCCAGGGTCCTTAGGTACCCAATCCCCCGTTATTTATTTTATACTCTTATGGGATGAGGTGCTTGAACATTTGAGGATCTGCCTATCCATACAATAATATTGTCCCAAAAAATCAAAGCAGATAGATAGATAAAGATAAAGGCTAATGAGTGAGCACTGCACATAAAGAAACTATTCCAGGATGGTACTGCAGGGAGAACATTAGACTGCAATCTTTAATCAGCAGCCATGGAAAGAGCAGCATGACAAGCCCCACGCTGGAGAGAGAGTGTAAACTGTAGGAAAGTAAAGGGCCGCCCTCAGCTCTGCACTTAACCAGCGGTCGGTGCCCCCTTAGTTTGCATGGCAGTCTCTGTACACCGGCTGTTTGTTCTTCCCGCTTTCCAGACAGGTCACAGGCTGATGCTCAGCTTGCAGAGGGGAAGAGCCCGAGGCTGAGTGTCTGCATGAGTAGGCACTGGCACTAGCACGTCTCTCCCCCCTCACAACACACACAGTCACCCTGTAATGTGTCACCGCAAAATGTACGTAGCGCCGGAGATTCAGAATCCCGTACGGGTGGCAACCCTAGAGCAGAGTAGTGATGACGTCATCGTGCACCGCCGGGTGTACCAAGATGGCCGACCGCTCGGAGCTAGGCCAAAGCCGCGGCCTTTCCCTAAGGCAGCGGCGGCAGTGCGTTCCGCGGATCGCAATCTGTGACACGGACGCCAGGATTTCGCCCCCCCCCCCCAATTTTTCGCCCGGTGTGACAGCCCCCCTGCCCCCAGTGCTACGCCAGTGTGATGTAAGGCAAGGTAAAGCTCATTTAAGTCATTACACTGACTGGCACAAACCACTAGCGATTAGAGATGGCCTGCCGGTTCGCGGCAAACTTTCATTGTTCGCGGTCCGCCAAACTGTCGGACATCTGGCGATGTTTGCGGCGATCCGCAATGATACATGGGTAAGAACTTTGCCCTATGACACATCCATCAGGTGGTGCAGGACAGCCAATTGAGACATTTCAGCACATGGACATACCTTATAAATAGACCTCATCTGGCGGCCATCTTACATTCTGCTTTTTGTCAGTGTAGGGAAAGGGTGATTTTTGGAGCAGGGACAGTCAGGCTGTATTCATTCAAATAGCTATTTAAAATTCACAAAAGTCCTTTTAAGAACTGGTATAGGTGTGCTACTTGGTTTAGTATATAGGTGTCTAACTGTGTAATACATTCATATACTTTTTGTCAGTGTACTAGGGAGAGGGTGCTGTTTGGAACAGGGACAGGCTGTATTCATTCAAATAGCTATCTAAAAGGTCCACAAAAGTCATTTTAAGGACTGGTATTGGTGTGCTACTTGCTCTAGTATATAGGAGTCTAATACATTCATATACTTTTTGCCAGTTTAGGGAGAGGGTGCTGTTTGGAGCAGGGAAAGAGTTTAGTGTCACAAATAGGGATGAGCTTCGAGTTCGAGTAGAACTCATGTTCGACTCGAACATTGCCTGTTCGCCGAACAGCGAACTATTTGGGGTGTTCGCGGCAAGTTCGTGTGAACTTTAGAACCCTGTTAAAATCTATGGGACTCGAACGTTTGAAATATAAAGTCCTAATTTTAAAGGCTAATAGGCAAGTTATTGTAATAAAAAGTGTTTGGGGACCTTCCTTTAAGTGAAACAATAAAAGTGAAATATTCCTTTAAATTTCGTACCTAGGGGGTGTATAGTATGCCTGTAAAGTAACGCTTGTTTCCCGTGCTTAGAACTGTCCCTGCACAAAGTGTCATTTCTGAAGGAAAACAAGTAATTTAAAATCACTCGCAGCTATAATGAATTGTCGGCTCCCGGCAATACAGAGAAAAGTCATTTATACAAAAAAAAATGTGTGGGGGTCCACAGCATTTTCTTTTAAATTTGGGGTGGAGTTCCCATTAAAATCCATACCAGACTTGAAGGGTCTGGAATGGATATTTGGGGGAACCCCACATAATTTTTTTTTAATTTCATGCAGGGTTCCCCTTTAATATCCATACTAGACCCGAAGGGCCTGGTAATTGAATTTGGGGGGACCCCCACGCGATCTTTTTTTATGAATGACTTTTCTCTGTATTGCTGGTATCCGACAATTCATTATAGCCGCGAGTGATTTTAAATGACTTTTTTCCTTCAGAAATTACATTTTGTGCAGGGACAGTTCTAAGCACAGGAAACAAGCGCTACTTTACAGGCATACTATACACCCCCCTAGGTACGAAATTTAAAGGAATATTTAAATTTTATTGTTTCACTTTAGGCATTATTAAAATCACTGCTCCTGAAAAAACGTCCGTTTTTTTAAACTTTTTTTTGCAATGATACATGTCCCCTGGGGCAGGACCCAGGTCCCCAAACACTTTTTAGGACAATAACTTGCATATTAGCCTTTAAAATTAGTACTTTAGATTTCAAATGTTCGAGTCCTATAGACTTTAACAGGGTTCTAAAGTTCACACAAACTTTTGGTCTGTTCGCAGGTTCTGGTGCGAACCGAACCCAGGGGTGTTTGGCTCATCCCTAGTCACAAATCACTACCTAACAGGTCCACAAATGACGCACCAGACTTGGTTGAGTGGCTCCCCACCAACACCACCATACCCTCTGCTTGAGTCACAGGAATTATTTTTCGATCCATCAGAAGACATTTCGGATGCGCAGCCATTCTTGGCATTGGATCAGGAAGAGGAGGTAGCAACAGCCGGCACTCAGCAGTCTGACGACAGTACTCAGATCAGCCCAAGGAGGTTGGTGCCCGCTGTTGCTGCCTACTCTGAGATCTCTACTGTTAGTGATGGGTAAGGTGACGTCAATGATGACGTGTCTACAGATGTCACGTGGGTGCCCACAAGAGAGGAAGAGGAGGGGAGTTCAGGGAGAGATGGACCAGCAGATAGGGAGGAGAAGCAGGCCCAACTTACATTGCACAGGAGGGACAAAGCAGACTCCTAATGTATCAGGAGCGAGCCATCAACCATGTACAGTCACATCTGGTGCTCCCAGGACACCATGCCCATGGCTCCGCAGTGGGGACTTTTCTTAACATGTCTGCTGCAGACAATAGTGTTGTCATCTGCAGCCTTTGCAGTCAATGCATAAGTCGCGGTAAGCCCAACACTCACCTAGGGACGACTGCCTTAAGAAGGCACCTGGCCTCCCATCATCGAGCCCAGTGGGAGCAACGCCATCAGAACCCACAAAGCCACACTCCAGGCTTTCACCATCCAGCCTCTTCTCCTTCTCATTCTCTTTCCCATCTATGCTCACAATTGTCCTCCACTCCACCTTCCATCATGCCTTCCTCCACGTTTTTCTGCAAAAAGGCAGGTTTTCGTGGGCCAAATGTTTGATCATAAAAAAAGATGACGCCGGATAACCCTCTTGCCCAACGGTTGACCGCTGGCTTGTCGGAACTGATAGCCCGCCAACTACTGCCATATAAACTGGTGGAGTCGGAGGCCTTTCGAAGGAAGGAATTTTTTTTTCACAGATGGGCATCCCAGAGATATATAGCCATGTTCAGCGGCAAGTGAATGTATCTCTGGCACACAGTGTCGGTGCCAAGATACATCTGACCACAGATACGTGGTCTAACAAACACGGAAGGAATATAACTTTCACTGCCCAATGGGTGAACCTTCTGACGGCAGTCAAGCATGTAACTCGTGGCACCCATGTAGATTTGGTTTTACCGTCACGGATTACATGCAGGTCTTCCTCTTCTTCTCCTCCTCCTATTACTTAATCTCCATCCTCCCTCTTCTCCTCGGCTAACTCCTCATTTTCCAATGCTACCGTCTCTTCCACTGCGCTGCCCAAGATCCCCAGAACCTATTCGACATGCCAGGTGAGATGTTGCCATGCTGTGCTGCGTCTGTCGTGCCTGGAAGACAAGAGCCACACTGGTCCTGCACTCCTTTCAGCTTTGCATTCACAGGCTGATCAGTGGCTAACACCGCTCAATTTGACAGTTGGTAAAGTGGTGTGCGACAACAGTGCCAATCTGCTGAGCATGCTGAGATCACCAAACTGGTCAGTCGCAGCCAGGGCGCCATCAGTGACATCGTACCTTACGCCTTCTTTCTGGAGTGTGTATTGCGTTGTGTCATTGATCAAGCCATCGAGTAGCAGGATGATGAGGAAGTTGCAATGCGGGATGAATTCCCAGGGGGGGGGCTACTCCACCTAAGACAAATCAACAATGGGAATCTGAAGAGGAGTCAGAGGAGGATGGTGCTGGGGCGGAGGAGGAGGACCACTTGACCACTGGGCACTTAAACCCCCTTAATAACCAGACCAATTTTCAGCTTTCGGTGCTCTCACATTTTGAATGACAATAACTCGGTCATACAACACTGTAGCCAAATGAAATTTGTGTCCCTTATTTCCCACAAATAGAGCTTTCTTTTGGTGGTATTTGATCACCTCTGCGGTTTTTATTTTTTTCGCTATTAATGAAAAAAGAATGAAAATTTTGTAAAAATATGAATTTTTCTTAATTTCTATCATAACATTTTGTAAAAAAAGTAATTTTTCCTCATAAATTTGGCCTAAAATGTATACTGCTACATATTTTTGGTAAAAAAAAATAAAAAAAAATTGGATATTATTTAGTCTGGGTGAAAGTTATAGGGTCTACAAGCTATGCTACCAATTTCTGAAAATTGATCAATTTGATCATACCTGAAGTACTGACGGCTTCTCTCATTTCTTGAGACCCTGATGTCGCGTACACACTGTCGTTTTTTGCGATGAAAAAAAACGTCATTTTTTAAAACGTCATTTAAATTGATCGTGTGTGGATCAATCCGTCATTCCGACGAAAAGCCTCAAGTCTACCGACACTTCAGTAAGTTTATCTATTCTTCAGCCTAGTCAAGCATAGGCCCAGTATTACTAATCCGGCCGCAAAAGCCAAGGATATATGATAAGCCAAGCCCAAGCATTATTAGCTGTGTGGTCCTCTAGAGACTGTCTGTGGAACCTTTGCGACACTTTGTGTGAACGCTGTGAAGATTTTGACATCTGTCTTCATGCCAGTAAAGCCTTTGTTATATTGACCCCTGTTGTGGACTGTGTTATTACCACCTTAGCTAGCGGGGATACGGAGGCCCCCGGAGCTGTAGTTTCCTGGGGTATACCAAGACTACAGTGGCGTCACGTGACAGAGAGGGTTAATACCATCCGACCCTCACTAAGGGTTAATACCACCAGATCCTGGGCTCCTAGCCCCAAGAATTAAGTAGCTAACCATTAAGCGTATGTGCGTGGCCGTGGGGCTCCCCCTCCCCGGTCATCACAGTTTGCTGTCAGGTGAATGCCTGTCGGCTAATTTTTGGGGCTTGTAATGTTACTTATGTATCCGGTTTTTACACTTGATACTTCTGGTAGGTCAGTGTCCATGTTGTGGGACTGTTTGTGCACAGCTAGTAAGTATTTTGTGGCTGCAAATATGACCTGAAGGTTTTTAATATTCGCCTGCCATTAAAGTCAATGGGGCCCACCGCGAACTTGCGGTTGATGGACATTTGCAATCGTTCATGGTTAGCGTTCGCGAATTGTCCTGTTGGATGTTCGTCCATCACTACTAGCGATTAGTGTTGAGCGGAATACGCCATATTCGATTTTGCGATATTTCACGACTATATAGAAGAATATTCGTTAATATCGAATATTCGTGATATTTTATCAAAAAAAAATTTGGCGAAATTTCGCTAATGCGAATGCGAAATTGATTGCGAAATTCTCGTCTGCGCATGCGCGCGAACAACACGCAAAAACGGAGATCATTTCCTATAGGAAGCACAATGCTAAGCTCTAAGATCGCAATACACAGGAAAAACGCACAGAAACACTCCACTCTCTCTAGCCACCTTGTGAATCTGCACTGAAATACTGCTGGGAGTGATCTTATATAATGGTCGTGCAGGCAGGTTCCTATTGGCTGCTATGGAGGTTGCTAACCTCTGACAACTGTGGTAGGAGAACTCTGATTGGCTCTGATGCAAAAGAAGGGCAGAGAAAGTATTCACGAATATTCGTAATACGAATATTCGCATTGCGAATATTCGGCAACATAAAAGGATCGCCTCAGCTACTCGGCCCAGGGTCTCTAATCATACCAGCAATGCTTTTAGACGTCGATGGAGATCACTAGGATGTGATCTGTTTTAAAAATAAATTTGAAAAAATACGAATATTCGCAATAGCAAATATTCACCGCGATATTCGAGTTATTCGCGAATACTCGAATATGCAATATTCGTAACGAATATTCGCAATGCGAATATTCGTGAGAAACACTACTAGCGATCTCTGCAGCGTGCAACCTGATTCTACCCACAGCTGAGTATACCATTGATGCTGTTTGTTCCATGGATAAGCTGTAATATATTTTATGCTACAAATTGGACTGTTCCTGTGAGTGTTGTGCTAGAGATTTGATTATTAAAATATTAGCCATGAATACTATTTTTGTGGTTTCTCCTACTTTTCTTTAGTGACATTATCTTTTGGAGCAATTTGTGGTTTTCCCTTTAATATCCACTGAGCTTCATCTTACTTGAACCTATTGAGGAATGGATTCCAGTAATATGTTATTCAAGTGCAAATAGACCTTCTAAAACTTCAGGGGTCTATATCCAAAGTGAGCAGTTAGTGTGGCACCAGGTGGCAGTTAAGGAGACTATTGAGAAGAATAATGAGCTTTGTACTCGAACATTGTGTGTTGGATCGTTCATCGAATTACAAATGTTTTGGGCCGTTCACGCCAAATTCGAGTGGCGTGTCACGGCCCATAATTCACTGCGGCATCGCAGTGCATTGCTGGCTAATGATTGGCCAAGCATGCACTATGACCCGCATGCTTGGCCAATCACAGCTTGCAAAAAACAGAGAGCCATAATTTGCCAAAGCCAAGGTGGCTTTGGCCAATTATGGCTCAGGGGGTAGGTACACACCCCACACTATAAAAGGCCACCTGCAGGTCGGCCTTGTGTAGTGTGTTGCGGTGGTTAAGAGAGAGAAGACAGAGAGAGAGAGAGAGTCATTTTTTGTAGGTAGATAGAGCAGGTGTGTAGAGGATATATATGCATCCCAGGTGTTGTGTGTGTGTATATATATTTATACACTGTATAGTTAAGCTAGATCCGCGCTTCCTAAATTACTGACAGGCAGGCAGGTGATTGTGCTAGCTGCAATATTCTCACATGTGTACTGCCTGTGTCCTCTGCAGTGTGCACTTAAAGCTATGTGGGGTGTACTGCCTGTGTCCTCTGCAGTGTGCACCTAAAGCTACGTGGTGTGTGTAGTGCCATTGTCCTCTGCAGTTTGCACCTAAAGCTACGTGGTGTGTGTACTGTCTGTGTCTGTGCTATTTTTTTCAGTGATTTTCATCTATATTTCAGGGACCAGACATTACATTAAAGCCACAAGCAGTTTTAAATTACTTTTTTTTTTTCACTTTAAACATCATTAAAATCACTGCTCTGCTTTTTTCCATTGATACATGTTCCCTGGGGCAAGATCCGGGTTCTCAAACACGTTTTACGACAATAACTTGCATATTATGCTTTAAAATTAGCACTTTTAAATTTGAACGTTCGAGTCCCATAGACTTCAATGGGGTTCTAAATGTTCGCGTGAATGGTCGGTCCGTTCGAAGGTTCTGGTGCGAACCGAACGGGGGGTTTTCGGCTCATCCCTAGAGAAGAAGCATCTGTATTTACACTTTAAGCACTTTGATTGTTTTTGATGTCCTTGCGGTCTTGGACTTTACACTACCTTTTTGGCACTATTTAAATTGCTGAGCATATTGTTGCCATATGAGATTATATATTTTCTTAAAAGGTTTGGTATTAAGATTCATATATTTCTATACTTACATTTATTTTATAGCAATGATTTTTTGATAGTGCTTCACTTATTATTTCCCTTTTATAAAACAGGGGCTCTGTTACTTAACAGT
This sequence comes from Rana kukunoris, assembly GCA_029574335.1. Lineage (NCBI taxonomy): Eukaryota > Metazoa > Chordata > Amphibia > Anura > Ranidae > Rana > Rana kukunoris. Next base: position 213,832,995 of record CM056053.1, on the reverse strand, counting down.
GACATCACTGCCACCTATAAATGACAGTTCCCTGATGGCTTTTGTTTTTTAAATAAATGGGCTGGGGATCCTGGGTGACATCACGTCATGTCCTTTTTTGTGCAATGCAGTCATCTGAGATCTGTGCCACTTTGTAAAATTGTGAAAGAGGGCGCTAATCTATAAACAAGCCCTAGAGTGATGAGCAAAATAGAGAATGTGACTAGAGTGAATGTGACCAAAATATTAAATAAATACAAAATATAGATTAATTAACAGCGCAATATATAAATAGAATATAAAAGTGGATAGACTACCCAATTATGGGCAGAAAAAGTGCAGTTGTGGATAAATTCAACAATCTAATTAGTAATAAATGGAGTCCATACAGAAGTCCATATTAGGAAATGGGTTCAATATTCATTGAACTGACACTTTGTAAAACAGGAGTGGTTCCAGAAACTCAATAGAAACATGCATTTGTTCCTCAGGTGTGTTGATAGCCTTCACCACTTAATTAAAGCTTCACCCGAAGTGCTCTGAACACCAAATGCGCTTACCACAATGTTGGGACCTCTTTAAAAAAGTAGGTCATATGGGTTGGGCAGGATGAGTGCCTGCTCATTATGCGGCAAAGACTGGAACCATGACTTCAATGTTGAACCAATAGAAACTCAAAGAAAGCAAAAGGGGAATTGCATAGTGTATTACCATTTATTAAAACTACAAATTTAAAATACAGCCGAGTGGCCTCTTACTTAGAATGTGCCCGCCCGGGACTGGGACTGCTTGCGTATCACCCTTGTGTGGAGACCCGCTCTGCTGCACGATTGATGCGGTCAGTAGGTCAGATCTGGTCCCCCCACACATAGCTGAACGCGGCGCCCGACTTAGTACCATCCAGCCTAAGACTACTCACCGCATCAATCATGCAGCAGAGTGATTGATCCCGCGTAATTTCGATAGACTGGCGCATCCGTCCGCGCAAAAGTGCGATAGACACACCATTGATTTGCTAGTCAAATATGCTAATGAGGGATTTACGGGGATCCACAAAACAACGCTGGGGCAGCGCAGGCGACGCAGTGTGCGCAACAGCAAAATGTCCTGTCTAAAATTAGAGCTGATAAAAGCTGGTCTAAAAAAAGAAAAAATGTCTACTTGTTAGATAAAGCAACACTGTTAGTGAGCAGCTCAGCAGTCACACGTGTTGCTCAGCAGTCACACGTGTTGCTCAACAATCTGTATGCCAACATGCCAGGGGCATCGTCGCGCATAGCTATACTACTGACTTTAGATGAACAAAGAAGGAGGAGGGCACGGAGGATGGCACGGAGGATGGCACGGGAGAGGATATACCGTACCCGCATAGACCTGTTTGGCATGAGTGATTCTGAGGTGTATCACATCTTCAGATTCACCCCTCATGCCATCCTGGAATTAACCACAACCCTGCAGGATGACATCACCAGCCCAACACACCGCTCACATGCAGTGCAGCCACTGGTCAAGGTCCTGGCAACACTCCATTTCCTTGCCAGTGGCTCTTTTCAGCGTACAAGTGAAGTGGTGGCTGGGATGTCACAGTCCTCCATGAGCAGATGTGTGCACCAGGTTGTCCCTGCAATACTCAGACGCATGGCTAACCAAATCATCAAACCCACCACTGAGGACCTGCGGCTGAAGGCAATGACAGATTTCTACAGAATTGCCAGATTCCCACGCACTGTGGGGGCCATTGATTGCACACATGTGGCACTCCAGCCCCCCCAGGAGACAGAGCACATGTACCGCAATCGGAAGCATTGGCATTCCATCAATGTACAGGTGATAGTCGATGCCCAAGGCCTCATATGGCACGTCTGTGCCAAACACCCAGGGTCCAGCCATGACAGCTACATATACAATCAATGCCACATCCGAATGGAATTAGATCAGAACGTGTATGGGGACACCTGGCTGGTTGGTGAGTGACATGGGTGGCAGGCATGACTATCCCCTCCCATGATGCACATCACAAGGGGCACATGCATGACTAACCTCCTCCTGTATTTTCCCTTCCAGGTGACTCTGCATATCCACTGGGACCCCATCTCATGACTCCTATCCGGAACCCCCAAACTCCAGGAGAGGAAAGATACAATCAAGCACATTCTCAAACACGAGCAGTGGTGGAGCGCACCTTTGGCATCCTAAAGTCACGTTTCCGATGCCTGGATAAGTCTGGGGGTACCCTCTTGTACTCCCCAAACTTTGTGTGCCAGATCATCGGTGCATGCTGCACAACTTTGCATAAAGAAAGGGCCTGCAGATTGACCTACGTGATGACCTGACCCCTGAACCAGACAATCCCCCCCTAACCGAGGTTAACCCGTCTTCTGAGGGAAGAGCAGCCAGGAGACAGCTCACATTGGGCATCTTTGCACGTTAAACATACACATTAATCATGGCACAATGAGAATGCATGCATGCACACCACTGTGGTCCCTAGCACACACACCCCACATCCACATCAAATTGGATTGGCACCAGTCCACCATGCTGGACTTGTGAGCAGCAACGCCACGCCAAGGCTCCAATTATGTCACTGTACATTCTTGTACAAAGAGTTTTATTGAAAAAACACATCAACATAAAAAAAAGAAAGGAATACAAATGAAACAGCAGTGGTGGACACACCGTGAGCTATCATAGAAAGAACTGGAGGCGACAAAAAAAAAAAAAGAAAAAAAGGTAGTCCATAGATTTGAAAGCAATCCAGCACTTAGGAATCCAGAGGAGAATCCGGAAGACCAGCAATAAAATGTCCCCATCTCAAGTAGCCTGCTAAGTCGAACTAATGCTATTTTAGTGAACAAACCAGTGAACACACCGGAGTAAATGCATGACTTGAAAGCAAAATAGAGATTCGGTGCATAACAGTACAAAAAAAAAAAAATTAAAAAAGATTAAAACTGGCACATAGCAGAGGATAGCATTATCCAAAAAGTAAAATAAACAAACAATACGTCATGTGTCCAAGACCAACAGGACCAAGCCCGTGGGTCTGAGCCACAAAGAAGGAAGAAAAGGAGGAGGAGGAGAAAGAGAACCAGCTAGAAAGAGAGCATGAACAAGCAGCATTGAAGAGAAAGAGGAAGAGAGAAAAGAGAAGGAAAAGAAAAGAAAAGGAGGGGGTCCACGGGGCTGGGGGAACAGAGGTTCATCAAAAAGAAAGTAGTGTTGGGTCAAATCACGAGGGGTGGTTGTAAGCCACCCATGGTTGCCACACCCGGAGGAATTTATCGTGGGTATCTGCTAACACGGCAGTAAGTTTCTCATTAACCATAATATCATTAATGCAGTTTTTAACTGCTTCAAAGCTGAGGGCCGGGGTCTTCCAGGCCCTTGCTATGGTCAATTTAGTTGCAGTAAAAACATGCGCCGTCAACTGGCGTTCAGGGCGGAGAAGCTCCGTGATCGGTTTCCATAAGAGGGCCTCAAATGGATCCCTCCTTAAGTTGGTATTAAAGAGGTTGCGGAGCAACGCATAAACTCTAACCCACAATCTGCATACCCTGGGGCAGGTCCACCAGACATGTGCCATTGTACCCTCCTGAGAGCATCCACGGAAGCACAAAGGGGAGTAGGATGGTATAAAACTCGCCAACCTGGCAGGGGTATAGTACCACCTATAAAACACTTTATAAGCATTCTCCAGGAAGAGAACATTTGTAGAACATTTAGACAATGCCACGGTCATAGCCTGCCAGTCTTCCGGATCGAGTTGCTTCCCAAGCTCAGCCTCCCACTGCAGGTGATAAGGTCTCAATGGCGGCTTCTTAGAGTCGATAATCGCCGTATAAATCAAAGATATGAGACCCGGGGAATGGGGGCGCAATCTACATAAGCTTTCAAAGGGGGTCATAGTATAGGGGGTGGGTTGAGACCTGATAAGGCGTTGAAGGAAATGTCGGAGTTGTAAATAACTATAGTGTTCCCTAAGTGGAATGTCATAGGAGGAACGTAAAAGTGTAAAAGAGATAATCTTGGTTGGGGCGAGCATAGAATGAACGTCCACAAAGCCATGTTCAGTCCACCATGCAAACTGTAAGGGGTTGTCCCTACCGGGTGGGAATAACGGACTATGGAGGAGGTGAAGCAGCAGAAGGTGAGGGGAAATCAGACCCGCAGAATATTTGACCGCATCCCACAACCGAAGGGAATGGGCCAGACAAGGACCTATAGAAGGCGGGCGGTGTGCTCGAGGAAGCCATGGAAGAGAGGCTAAAAGTGTCGGGTGGAAGTCCACCAAATCAAAGGTAGCCCACAGTGGCATTTGTTGTTTCTCGTGCAGACGAGTCAATGGGGCGATACCCGCCGCAGTATAATAAGCGTGTAAATTAGGAACCGACAGGCCACCATTGATTTTGCATGCAAAAAGCACCTGCCTCTTTATTCTGGGCCTCTTGGGGCCCCAGATAAACTGCATAATTTTACGTTGGTGTATTCTAAGGACGTGAGAGGGTACTTGGACAGGTAAAACTCGAAAATAATAAAGCAGCTTCGGAAGATAGGTCATACGGACCGTCGCCACTCTCCCGAACCAAGAAAGCGGAAGAGTGGACCAAGAGGCGAGCATAGCTGTCAATTTCCCAAACAAAGCAGGAAAGTTGGCTTGATACAATTCTGAGTACTTCGGGGTAAGCTTAATCCCCAAGTAAGGTAATGACGTCAACCATTTAAAAGGGAACGCAGACCGTAGGGAGTCTAGAACCGAGGGGCAAAGGTTGATAGACATTGCCTTTGATTTTGCCTGATTGACTGCTAAGCCTGAGAACGAGGCAAAAGAATCCAAAAGCAACAACAAATTGGGAAGGGAGATTCTAGGCTTGGTGATGGTCAACAAAATGTCATCTGCGAACAGTGACAACTTGTGTGAAGTGCCTGCCACCTTCACTCCAGACACATCCGGATGGGATCGCACGGCTTCTGCCAAGGGCTCAAGAGCCAGGACAAACAAGAGCGGGGAAAGTGGGCACCCCTGCCGCGTCCCCCTCCTAATGGGGAAGGTGGATGATTCAAAACCATAGTACCGAACCTTGGCCTGGGGGGAGTCATAAATAGCCGAAATCCAGCTCAAAAAGGAAGCGCCAAAGCCGTAATGACGGAGGACCTGTGTCAAATAAGGCCAAGATAACGTGTCAAATGCCTTATTGACATCGAGGGACAAAAACATTGTTTCCAGGGACCTGGCGTACACAATATGTTGAATTTGGAGGAGCCGTCTGATCGCATCCCCCGCTTGTCGGTGAGGGACAAAACCCACCTGATCCTTTTTTATCAGGCGTGGGAGAAATGAATTCAAACGGTTGGCCAAAATCTTAGTCAAGATTTTCATGTCAATATTAATTAAGGAGATTGGCCTGAAATTAGCCCAAGAAGAATGGTCCCTGTCCGGCTTTGGGATCATTACGATGTTAGCAGTCAGCAGATTAGGCGTGAACGACTGACCCTTCTTAATTGAATTGTACATGGCCGCCAAATGTGGGGCCAGGACATCTGCTAACTTCCGGTAATACAAAGCCGTGAAGCCGTCTGGGCCCGGTCTCTTGCCTACCTTCAGTTCTTTAATACACTGAAGAACTTCCTGGACCTGAATATCTCGGTCCATCAGAGACATATGTGTATCGGACAGGGAAGGCAAGGATAAATTGGACAAAAAGGTATCCAGACCTTGAGTAGATGATTGAGTAGGGGCAGAATAAAGCTTTGTAAGTCGGTGGCGAAATTCATCCAATATCCGCTGTGGGTTACCCGTAAGGATATTGTGGCGGGTGCACAGGTTTATGGGAGTAAATTTCGGGGCGAAGGTTCGGAGCCTATTAGCCAGCATCGCGTTAGGTTTGTTCGCCTTGGCGTACCACTTTTGACGAGCCCAGCGCAAAGTGCGCTCAGCTTCATCAGTTAAACACAAATCTAATTCCGTACGAGCCGCATCCAATAGTCTGCGGTTAGTCGGAGAGGGAGCCTGCTTGAAGGCCGTAGACAAGGCCTCCAAGCGCTGCTCCAGAGTACGACGAGTTTGGATACGCTCCCTCTTACGCCGTGACGCTATGCGAATCACATGTCCCCGAAGGACCACTTTATATGCTTCCCACAGCGTCACCGGAGATGAGACAGTCCCCGTATAGAGTTTAAAATAGTCCTTGGAAGCTTCGTGGATATCATTAAGAATCGATTTGAAGGACAGGAGAGAGTCATTCATAACCCAAGGGGCATATTGCGGTGTGCTAAGAAGAGAGTGACAGACCGTCAACACTGGATCATGGTCCGACCAGGGGGCCGCCAAAATGGAGACAGAGTCGACCAAAGGAAGGTGTTTCCGGAGAACAAACATATGGTCGATCCTGGAGTGGGAGTGATGAGGGTGGGAATAATGAGTATAGTCCCTACTACGGGGATGAAACTCCCGCCAGAGATCCACCAAGTCGTGAGTATGCAAAGCCTGTAAGAACTTTTTAGCTGCGGGAGAGGGGGATTTATGCTCCGATGGATACCTGTCAAGAGAGGGGTTCAACGACACATTGGAGTCACCTGCGAGCAGGAGAGTACCCTTCTGATGGGCTTTTAACAGAGAGCAGACATGAGACAGGAAGGGTCCCGGATTATCGTTCGGAGCGTAGTAGGTCATGATAGTGACCTCATTGTCCTGAACAGCACCCTGCAATAGGAGATATCTACCATCTGGATCAGCGATGTGTTTACTGCAAATAAATGGGACTGAATTGCGTATGGCAATAAGAACCCCTTTCTGCTTAGTGGGACCATTAGCCAAATAAACTTGAGAGTAACGTGCATCGAAATACTTAGGACAAGAGGAAGTGGAGAAGTGGGTTTCCTGTAAACATGCTATATCAATGTTTTGCTGTTTTAGATATTTAAAGACCTTGACTCGTTTTTGGGGGGAGTTCATGCCCTGGACATTCAGGGACAACCAGCGAAGGGTCATTGAATCAGGAGGACAATCTCGCGACATACTCTGTCCGCACACCCCGGGGACCAGAAAGGAGAGGGGAAGAAAAGGGAAGAATGAAAGACAGAAAGAGAGAAGAGAAAAACATAAATCAAAAAAGAGCAAAGTAGAGCTCTGAGTAGAGCAAAAACTGGGTACATAGATGTACCATGTCGTGGACGCTGAGGCCCACAATGGGGTAGGACCGTGACCAAGACAGCCGTCTCAGTCAGGTGCCTACACATAGGGGGAGCAGTGGTCCGTCGGAACCAGCAGCCTACTGTGGTAAAAAAAAATTAAATGACTTAAATAACATTAGCACAGGAATTAAACAGTCAATAAAAACAAGGCAAAATCAAAAGGAAAAACAATATTCAAATGACAAAATTGATGACTACCATAGGCAGACATCATATTGGAAGCAAGGCGTACCGGTCCCCCAAGCCCCCAGGCCCGACCGACACAGGGTCGCCGACTCCAGGAAGCAGGAGAGGCCAGAGCCCCGCCACCATACCCACGACCCCACCGCCCCGCAGGGCAGGAGCGGAGGGTCGCGGCATAGCTATCCAGAACATAACCATTCTATCAGATAGTGAGAGCGCCCCCCACCCCTGTAACCCCCCCCCCCCCGCAACATTTCAGAAAATCACATGAACAGTCAAAACAAGCAAACAAAAAATATGAAATAAAAAAAATAAAATATAAAAATAAAAACAAAAGCTAAATTACAGCCCGAACCGCTCGGGCAAAATGCAGGAGCACTAACGGGGAGGGGGAAAAAAGATTCACTCAAGTCAGGACCCCGCAAGGTAACAAAGGGAGGGCAATCAGCGCCCCAGACCACCATCCCACAAGCGGGGTGGCCAATAGAGCGACCCCCCAGCCACGCAATCATGGCCAAAGCAGGGTGAAGTCACAACAGGGGGACACAAACCAAAACTTGCCACCCCGATCCATGTGTGGAGCTAACAAGAGAGCAACGTTCAGATGGTGCGACACAGGATCCGGTAGCCTTGAAAAACAAAAATTGGGTTAATCAAAAAGGATAAATCAGGCAAATTCAGCCATTGTTGGATTGCTGAAAACGGTGGGCTTGCAAATCTCGCAGGGCCTGGGATCCAGACTGCGACCTCTGGGAAGCCCGAGAGAGCTGACGGGGTGGCCCGGACGGTCCAGGCCTGGAGGATGAAGATGAAGTATCACGCTGGGATGGAGGGAGGTCCAGTTGAAGATCCAGGAAATGGCGCTTCAGATCAGCCGGGGAGGTAGCGTGGAACTGGCGACCCAGGTGAGAGAAAGACAGCTTGAACGGGAATCCCCATCTATATTTTATCCCGTGGGACTGAAGGATTTGAAGGTAGGGTTTGAGACCCCGTCGTCTAGCAATTGTGGCCGGCGAAAGGTCAGCGAACAGCTGGAGGGGATTACCTTGAAAACTGCAAAAGCTTCTCCTTGGTACGATAGTAATGGAACTTGATAATAACGTCCCTCGGGGGACCTTCAGAGGGCTTGGGGGCCAAGGACCTGTGGATGCGATCAAACTCCAGTCTGTCCGCCGGTATGCCAGGAGCCAATTCCTGGAAAAAAGCAGTAGCTGTTCCCTGTAAGTCAGTAATGACCTCGGGGATACCACGGATGCGCAAGTTATCTCTGCGGGCCCTATTCTCCGCGTCCTCCAACTTGTCCCTTAAGGCTTCTAGCTCCTCTGATAGCCTGCAAACCTCCTCCTCATGGCCATCCAACACAGTGGTGGCCAAGTCCATATGTTGTTCCAGCTGGTTAGTGCGGTGACCTATCTCTTTAAGGTCCCGCACAAAGTCTGAAGAGAGCTTACGTGAGGCAGTAGTGATCTCATCCCTCACAATGCTGCGGAACTTAGCCAACAGAGCCTCTGAGTCAGCATGAAGAGCACCCTCTCCATCCATGGGAAACAAGTGTAGACTGTCAGCAGGGGATCCTGAACCAACAGCAGAGAGCCGGGTCTCGTCGTCAGGCTCCGGAGGTTCAGGCGCCATCTTGCTCCGGCCCCTGCCTGAGGCTGGGGAAAGCTTACCAGGCTGCCGCTTCTGCTGTTTACCTTTCGCGGCACAGAACATAGCCGCCAGCTGCCCGGGATACTCACAAGGTCCCGGAGGTGAGTATACAGTGTCGCCGCTCAACCCGTGCTGCGTTAGGCTGGCTTGATGGTTCCGACGGCGCGGAGCAAAGGACTCAGGCAGCCATCTTCTTCACTCGCGCGCATGCGCCCTATGTCACTGTACATTCATACACCATTCACACGGACCTGGGGATCACTTCTCCCTGGTCCTGGGGAACCCTTCTCCACCAAAATTGAGGGTGACACCCCTTTTCCGGCAGGAATGTCACCCCCACATTCACACAGCATTCACAACCCCCCCAAAAAAAATGACCTGCAAAATCAAAAAATTTCCAGCAAAAAAAAGACAAAAAAAAAAATTGAAAAAAAATAAAATATTGGGGGAAAAACAAATTACTGCCCTCTGCGTGAGCCACGCCTGGGGCGCCCCCGGCCACGGCCCCGGCTTCTCAGGGGAGACTCATGGGGAAGGGGTAAAACCGGGGAAGGAGGATCAGCCCCTGATCTCTGCCCACCTGGTGGCCTGCCCTCCAAGGCCACGGCAATTCTGTCCAGGGCAGCACCAAGTGTTGCCGTGTTGACCTGGATAGCCAGGGTAAGGGCCCTCACATCCTGCCCAACGCCTGCTGATGTTGTCTGCAGTTCATTTAGGCAGGTTGTGAAAGCCCGGGAGTGGGAGTCCAGGTTCCCCAGCGTATCCTTGATGGAGGACAGGCTCTCCTCCATCCGCACCAATGTCTGGCTGACCTGTCCCAGATGGCGGGTCTGGAGGAACTGGTCCCTTCTCAGGGTGGCGGGCAGGAGATCGGCCAACCCCCTGGTGGTCTGGGATGACATCCTGCCTCCAGCTGATGCTTGTGGCCGGGGAGAAGGGGAGGCCCTTGTGAGGGGAGCCATGTTGGGGGAGAAGGGGGGGGGGGCTCCCCCTTAGGGAGGCCTGCCTGCTGCCAGCCAGAGGGGAGGAGTCCTCAAAACCCAAACGTCCAGTGCCTGACATGGACTCCTCCTCCTCATGATTCTCCTCCTCCTCATGATTGTCCTGCTCCTCATGATTGTCCTCCTCCTCTTGAACCTCCTCCGCGGACTCCGACCTTGTTGGGGGGGCCTCATTAGGCTGCTGTCCTGGGGTTGGTGCGGTCAGGCCAGATGGCCCTGCACCCTCCTGCACATCTATGGTTGACACAAAACATTCACAGGTTGGAGGATCCACACACTTGCCACATATTCCCTTTCACCCCCTCCCCCACACATGCTACACACCTGATATTAAAAAATAAAACAACTTACCTGGCACCACGGGCTGGGGACTGGAGTCAAAGCCGGGCAGGCCCTCAACTTCATGCCGATGAAAGGTCAGGGGCACCGCACGCTCCTCCGCTGTCAGGCTAATACGGCATGGTGGGCCCCCTCCTGTGCCCCTGGCATGGGCATGCATTCTGGCCAACTTCTTTTTGACCAGACGCCGGAGGTCATTGATTTTTTTGTCAATCCCAGACCTGGTCCGTGTCTCCCCCTGCCCCGCAGAATTCACCTGGTCAGTGATCCTATCCAAAATCTCCCTCCTCCTGGCCGGGGTGGTGTTGGCACTCTCTGGGCCGTGGAGGTAACGCCCATACTCGCTAATGGCCCGGGCAAGAATCTGTTTTTCCACAACTGTAAAATTAAGCTTTCGTTTTCTCTCAGTCATCCTTCCAAAAAAAAACAGTCCCAGTCAACAAAATTCACGCACACAAACAAGCACAACCAATCACAAAAAAACACACACACAGAGAGAAAACTACTCACCAAGAAACAGTCCCCAAAAAAAAAAAAAAAAATACAGCAGGAAAAGAAACAAAAAGAAATATATCAATCAAACAAACAGTCTCTCAAACACTTATCAAAAACCACTTTCAAAAATCTACTAACAACCACTTGATCACACAGAACACTAATCTGACAACTACAAAACACACCGCAACGAACAACAAGAACAAAAGCACTTTGTTAAATGGGAAGGGACAAAGGGATGTACTTTTGCAAAGGAAGTGCGTTTGTGTGTGTCTTATTTATGCTGTTTGCGTAGTTCACAACGTTGCCCTAGTCCATTTCCAATTTCACTGATTGCGCCGCTCCCGAGTTGTGAGCATGCGCACATCGGAGCTGACATGGTCTCGTTCAAGCGCGCATGCGCGAGCCGGCCGGCCCTTCATTTGCATGGTCCTTCCCCATTTGTATTACTCCTCCTTACGCCTCTGGAAAAACGTTACGTATGCGCAATTTCCTGCGCAAAAGCTACGAGAATAGGGTGATTATGCGGCAAAATTGCGCAAGTCCAATAATGCGCAGATGTACGTGAATCTGGGCCTTTGTTTTCAACCGTCTTCGGCTGCCTCTCTGTATAAGTTAGTGTGTAGTGAACCCATCCAGGGGGTCACACACCCCTGCTACCAAGCTAACCCCTTACACTATATTGTGCACTTATATCAGTCCCTACCCTCAAGGAGCTTACAATCTAAGGCACCTAACTCACACTTATACATATACATACTAGGGCCAATTTAAACATGAGCCAGTTAACCTACCAGCATATCTTTGGAGTGTGGGTGGAAACAAGAGTACCCAAACTCTTGTATAGAGGGTGAATTACCCTTATTTTAAAGGAAGCTTGCAGATTCTAAACCTCTTGGGGGACAGGCTGAAGCATTAATGACCTTGTCCCCATCAACATGAACACAAGGTGCCATGCAAGGTGGATAGACTGCCCCTCCCAACCCCATGTCTTTGTTCACAAAATAAAAAAAGAGTGTTAGCAATCAAAAAAATTCTCCTGCGCTCTGGTATTTCCTACTATGGGATAGCGTAAACCAATTGCAAAGTATCTTCCAAAGTCTTACAGCCCTCCTCAGAATCGTGGGTATTCATAAAACCATTCTTCTTTCTTTTTCAGAAAGAGTGTGTCACCCCTCCTGAACCATAACAGGTCACATACTTGCCCTTAAAGCTGAATTCTAGGTATGGAATTCATAGCATCGTTACATTGGTCCAGCTTGGATATAGCAGCTTGGACATATTACATTGGTTCAGCTTGTGGCATCCCTGTGGAAGCTGGAAATCACGGTAATAGTGACCGGTACTACAGTGATTGCTGCTGTCTTCTGGGTCTTGTGATAAGTCTTTCAGAGAATACTGTACCTTGCATTCATTTAGAAAATAAACAAATTCCAAATCTTCAGCACATTAAGAAAATCTCTGAAAGCAGCCCCTGTTTTACTATTTAATTATAGAAGCTGTTGTCGTTCAGGATTTGCTTATGAAAATTATTACATTACACAAGTTTTACATTGCATACTGGGCAATGGTGGCATTATATTAAAAGTGCAAATTCGGATATTCTAATTATTATTGGACTGGCAAAGCCATGAAGGCATCTCTTATCTACCCAGTCTTGGGTAATACTACCATCTCCAACAGCATAGGCCCAGGTACTTTTTGTGATCTCCTTGATACAAATATCTCCCATACAAATATCTCTCAAGAGTCTTGGGAGATATTTGTATCAAGGAGATCACAAAAAGTACCTGGGCCTATGCTGTTGGGGGTGGTAGGATTACCCAAGACTGGGTAGATAGGAGATGCCTTCAGGGCTTTGCCAGTCCGAAAATTTGGTTAAATTTAGAATATCCAAATTTAATGCCACTATTGCCCAGTACCTCCACCTAGAGTACAGGTCCGCCTAGAGCTCTGCACCATGGAGGTTCACATAGCCACCTGAGGAACTCCCCAGGCCACACCTTGTGCTTCCACTGTCCTGCACAGTTCCATTAGGTGCCATGGTCTTGAAAGGCTCCTGGCAGAAGCCTAGAACCAAAAGTATCCAGGAGGTGCGAGAGTGGGCCTCCTTCAAGATGGTGCTCTCAAGCCAAGGTCACCACTGATCAGAGAGGAGGGTGAGTCAGACACAGACCTCCTGGCCTCCCCACTGTCCTGCCACTCCCCCACAGTGCAGCCATATTTGCTTAGGCAGTTTGAGCACATGTTACAGAGGGCTCTCAAACAGACCTTAGACTGGTTCACAGAGTGCCTTTCTAGGGAGATTTGGGAATTGGGCCAACGTACATCTGATCTTAAACAGAGGGTAGATGACCTTTAAGCCCTTCTTAGCAACAATGCTGATGAGTTTGAAGCTCTCCGAGAAGAGAACCTGACAATACATTCTTGCCCGGAAGATTATGAGAATAGGGCCAGACGCTCCAACATACATATCCGTGGGATCCCTGAAACAGTATTAGATTTACAATCCATGATCACAGCTTTATTTCAGGAGCTATGCCCATTCATCTCTATTGAGCACCTTGAAATGGATAGGAAACATGGAGCCCTTATACCATGCAAGCCAGAGGGTTCTCCACGCGATATAGTTGCCAAGCTACACAATCCTATATTCTTGTAAACTCAATGTGGTCTAGGACTCCCCGACTTTATTAAACATTACAAGTCAGCCCACCTGGCCAAACTGGCCTTAAATCCCACACGTTTTGTGGGACGCCCTTATGAGAAACTGTGACCTCTCTCCACAGCCAACCTATTATGGCTTAATTCAGCTGACCATAAGGGAATGCGAAACACTGTTACTTGTTACTCCTTATCTCTATGGGACAGCCTTCGAACCAAGTTCAGTTTCCAATCTCCCCATAACCTGCTTTGGTCTTACCTGCGGAATCCCACCTTTTATCCAGACTGGACCTCCCCAACATCATTCAACAAATTGTCTTCAACCAACCTCATCCGTGCCTACAAGTTCAAAACCCCTGACGCCTTTAAGCCATTCCCTGCTCTGTGTGTGTCATATGGAATCCCTAATTCTGAATGCTTCCACTACCTCCAAATCAAACACTTCCTCACCCCATGATTGCATACAGACTCCTCTTTACCCAACTTGACCAACTTCAAGCACACCTGTAAACATGATCCACATGCCGTGGCCTAACCTCTGCCTTTTATGCCCAGTTATTAGACCCACCACCCCATACATCCCTTCATTATGCAGTTAAGTGGGAGAGAGACTTAGGCCTCCACCTAGATGTTAAGAACTGGTCCAACATTTTGACTGCCACCAAATTGGCCTCTCAGAAGGTTGTAGCCCAATAAATGAACTACACATTTCTAATGTGGTGGTATCTAGTCCCTGCCGGGATTGCTAAATTGCATTCATCCTACCCTTCAATCTGCTTCCAAGGCTGTTCAGATAAAGGCACGCAGCTCCACATTTGGTGGACCTGTCCACTAGCTCATTTGTTTTGGGCTGAATTTTTTTTGTATTCTTTACTCTCTCATCTCCACTCTATAGCAAGAGTAGAGATGAGCTGATGGTTAAGTTTGGGGCATTTGTCTGCATGCCTGAATAGCCAAATTTCAGCCATTTATATTTTAAGTCCAATTGGCCTCCTGTTCGGCAGAAGCCGTACATCATATATAGAAACAATAGCTCTAACACTTCTTTATATGACATCTTCCATTTGACACTGGTTCCTAATGAAGCAGCAGGTGATTGCATCCATAGTGTCCCTAGAAAAAAAAGGACACCATGGGAAATCCCAGCTCCATTTAAGCAATGGGATACAAATAACAGTGACTTAATTTCCCAAATATGGTCATTGCTCAGGGTGCTGTCATTGAGCTAAGGTTACGATTGGGGTTAGTCAAGTGTGCCAGGCCGTTGTTTTTTTGTTTTAGTAAAACAGTGGGTGGTTGCCATTGTGATTGATGATGTATTTACAATAAGTGACATTTTTTGTGTATTTTTTTTAAATAAAAGGCCATGTCAAATGTTTGGGTGTCTTTATTTCTAGGTTACAATTTTTTTTATGAACCCCATACTCATTTACGTGTGGGGGGGGTATCTGGGGACACTTATTAAAGAGGGTTTCCAGATTCTGATAAGCCCCCCACCTGCAGACTCCCCTAACTAAGCAAGGATTGTTGGGAAGAAGCCCTTGTCCTCATCAACATGTGAATGCTTAGATTAACCACTTCCATACAGGGCACTTATACACCTTCCCGCCCAGACCAATTTTCAGTGCTGTTGCATTTTGAATGACAATTGCACGGTCGTGCTACAATGTACCCAAACTAAACTTTTATAATTTTGTACCCTCAAATAGAGCTTTCTTTTGGTGGTATTTGATCACCTCTGTGATTTTTATTTTCTGCAAAAAATAAATAAATACCGAAAATTTAGAAGAAAAAACGTTTTTTTTTTGTTTTTGTTATAAAACTTTGTAAATAAGTATTTTTAGTTTCGTTTTCTCCTTCACTGATGGGCACTGATAAGGCGGCACTGGGCACCGATGAGGTGGCACTGATGCGGTGGCATTGATGGGCACTAAAATGCGGGACTGATGGGCGGCACGGATGGGCAATTATGGGCGGCATGGATGGGCATGGATAGGCGGCACAGATGGGCACAGATAGACGGCACGGATGAGCATGGATAGGCGGCACGGATAGGAGGCACAGATGGGCATGGATAGTCGGCATGGTTGGGCACTGATAGGTGGCACAGATGGGCATAGATGGGCACTGATAGGTGGCACGAATGTATGTGTTGTACTAATGGATGCTAATCAGTGATGCCCATTGTGGGCACAGATTGGCATCCATTGCAGGCACTGATTGGCGTCCATTATTTGTGTCATTGTCATCCCTGGTGGTCTAGGGTAGTATACCTGTGTTTTAGTTTTGCATCACTGGTGGTCCAGTGGGCATCCCTGGTGGTCCAGTGGGAATCCTCGGGGGGCTGTGCTGATAATAAATCAGCAAAAATAAAACCCTGTCAGGGGAGCAGCTGATCGGCTCTCCTCTACTCGCGGCTGACAGACGTGAGTGAGGAAAAGCCGATAACCGGCTTTTCCTGTTTACATCGTGATCAGCCATGATTGGACACGCCTGATCACGTGGTAAAGAGTCTCCATGAGAGACTCTTAACCTAGATCGGTTTTGCGGGGTGTCAGACTGACACCCTGCAACAACGAACACCATGATGCGCGCCCCCGGGGGCTCGCATCGACTCAATATCCTGAGAACGTCATATGACGTCCACTCAGGATATTGAAACCACTTGCCGACAAAGGGTACAGATTTCAGCATGACCTTACTTTTCTTTTGTATGGAGACCCATTTAAACTCATACCAAACCTAAAGGGTCTGGTATGTATATTGAGGGTGGGACTCCATACATTTTTTTTTTCATTCTTGCTGTAGGATATGCTACAGCAACAGGGCATTTACAAAGAAAAAATATATATATACGGTTGTGATTGCCAGCTAATTACATTTATTGCCAGCATCTTAAAAAAAAGAAGAAAAAAGAAAATCACAATCTCTCCCAATGTCCCCAAAAATACATAGCAGACCCTTGGAGGGTTCTTTTAAATGAAGAAGCTTTCAATGACAGCTGTCAAAGTAATTTCCTGGCAATTTTATAACTTTGTTTCCTTTATAAATGTGAGTGCTGCTGCAGGACTTTCTGCACAGCACAGAGATGTTACCCTTCACAGGTATTATTAAAGCACCCCTAGGCATGTTATTTAAAGGGATTGAACAATTCTAATGTTCCAATTTAAGCATATAAAAATCACTGCTCCTGGCCTCATTCACCCAAAAAATTGGCATGTTTATGTTGACAAATTCATCTCTCTTTGATTTCAATAGGGTTTAGGTTTTGCATTCAAACATCTTTTGAAGTTCGCTGAACCCTGCTCGAACTGAACCCAGGGCAATTTGGCTCATCACTAATCAAGAGTATATGAATCACAAGAATGACAAAACAGAATTGCAAACAGCTTGTCAAGTAAAGCAGTTTATTGTGTTTAACTGTTTTCCAGTATTCCACTTTAATTTAGCAGAGAAAGTACTATGACGTATAATGCAATAATAGTAGGAATGTAAGTTGTGTTTATCTTATTTGTTATTCCATTGTTGTGTAGTCTATATATACAAATAAAACAAGAGTTTAAGCTAAAACTGCATAAAATAAAAATTTTAAAGTCAAACATTTAGATTTGTTGTTCTCAAATAACTCACTTGGAATGACCTGTAACACAAGGTTTTGCAAACAATCAATGTGTTGACTGACAGATAAATGGGTCTACTTTGCATATGGATCAGATACTAGTTGTTTGTTTTAATAGCTGGTCACAAGGCAAGTACAGAGAACCGGAAGGCTCTATCAATCTATTTTGCCACAAGCAGTGAGACACAGCATGATACTGTGTACAGTAGTAATGACTTGTTACTGGTGGGTGTTGATGGTCTTTAGAATGAGTCCTATGTATTTATGCAGGATTAAGCAGGGCATATCACAGGTTTATGTTGATGGAAAAAGAGGAATTGCAAATGAAGATCATTGTCCAACATTTCTTGTGATAACAAGAGCTTTTTTTTGTAAACACACGTGAAGGTTGTTAACTATCTCTGCCAGATGAGTCACATTGATATGCTCACAACAATTACTAGATTATAGTTTGCTCACACCATGTTCTGTGTCACTTCAACTCAGTTATAATGACAAAAAAAAACAGAAACCATAGAAAGTAAGCTTAATTTGAGACATGATAGTTGTACTATGCCCACATAAATTGATTTCTCCAAAGAACACACCATAAAATATCTTTATGTGTTTATATTATTTTGCCAATACTTTATAGACCTTAAACAAATTAAACAAATGCTAATAATGCAAGACATGCAGTACAGAAATCCTGCATTATATGTGAGGACGGTGAGGGCCTGTCCACATCACAGACTAGATTATAAGCTGAGCAAGAAATAACTGCTTTTTCTTCTACACCTCAATAAACAAAATGTAACCCTTGCATAGTGGGGGTGCATGGTAAGGGTAAATTTTTTCACTTAACCCAGAATTCAACTAAAATGGCTATTTGCCACTATAACTAATAGGGCAGCATGTATTCAGGTAACATATTTCTATGTTTTTAAAAATTGTTGTGCTGCTTTTGAAAAAAACATCACTTATTTTATTTGAAAGGAAACTACAGGACAACCTGATAAAATGCCACATGTTTGATTTTTTCCATAAACTTGCTACAACACTATGCATACATGCATAAATATGTTCCTATTGAAATAATTTATTTATGTATTACTCTTCTTTTTTTTTTTTTATGTAAAGTAAAATGGCTATTATGGACCAACAAAGAAAGAATAGGAAATTATCTTTAAAATTAACCACTTAAGGACCGCCGCCTGTATATTTACATTGGCAGAATGGCACGGACAGTCATAGGCACATACAGGTACGTCCCCTTTAAGATGCCGCTGTGTGGTCGCGTGCGCCAGCGTGCTCGCGACCCTGCCGCCTTCTCCGTGAGTCTGACTGTGGGTCCCTAGTGACAATGACAGTGATCACCGCTTCCTGTAATCAGAAGCGGTGATGATTGTCTTGTCACACAAGGCCCACCCCCCATCCCCCCTACAGTTAGAAGCACTCATCAGGGCACACTTAACCCCTACAGTGCCACCTAGTAGTCAACCCCTTTCACTGTAAAACCCCTTCACTGTAAAAATGACAATGGTCCCAAAAATGTGTCAAAAGTGTCCGATGTGTCCGCAATAATGTCGCAGTGACAATAAAAAATCGATGATCGCCACCATTACTAGTAAAAAAAATATTAATAATAAAAATGCCATAAAATTATCCCCTATTTTTTAGACGCTATAATTTTTGCGCAAACCGATCAATAAAGCTTATTGTGATTTTGTTTACCAAAAATATGTAGAAGAATATGTATCGGTCTAAACTGAGGAAAAAAAGTGTTTTTTATATATTTTTGGGGGATATTTATTATAGCAAAAAGTAAAAAATATATATATTTTTTTTTAAATTGTTCTATTTTTGTTTATAGAGCAAAAAATAAAAACCGCGGAGGTGATCAAATACCACCAAAAGAAAGCTCTATTTGTGGGAAAAAAAGGACATAAATTTTGTTTGGGAGCCAACTCGCACGACCACGCAATTGTCAGTTAAAGCGATGCAGTGCTGAATCACAAAAAGTGTCCTGGTCTTTGACCAGCAAAATGGTCCGGGGCTGAAGTGGTTAATATGGGTTTGATATCTTAAAATGTTTTGTCAGTCGGTTCAACTTGGCCATGGCATTTTAATCAATACAATTATATATATATATATATATATATATATATATATATATATATATATAAAAAATATTTAGACAGTTAGTGATAATGGCTTACCATTCAGTAAAAACAGGCACAAATGTTATAAAAAAAATCTAAAACCTGTCAACAGTGTCATTATAATATGCAACACATTAATGAAGTTGTTAAAAATGAAATTACTACAATAATTCAAGATTTTCCTAGCTTGTGACGGAAAATATTAGTTATATGAGGACAGGAGGCGAGTATCTTGCATTTATCTTTCTTTATTAAATGCTCATAGCAGAAAAATTGTTTTCTTTCCATTTTATGTAATTTATTAAAACTTTCTCCATAAAATGGTGGAAAAGGGGAACTACAATTCCCAACAGTCCTAGCGAGTCTAAGCCACTCCTCCCGGAGGTATGTATATAAGGTACTGCCCTGTAGCATTTCTTCCTCTTTCTTGAGCGAATACCGGAACAGGATAAAACCAAGATGACTTAACACAGGTCTTCTGACGGACGGTCCTTCTAATCGTGGTGCCGGAACCAGGTACCCAACGTACGACAACCGAGTTTTCCAGGACTCTAAATAGAGAGACGGCACAAACTTCGTCCCAACGGGGACCCAGGAACCATTGCCTAAACTTCAACGAAAACTTGGTATTGAGGTTCAATATCCTGAAAGAGAATAAAAGAAATATCCGTGATAGGGTGGGTCGGGAGGGAAGATACTCGCCTCCTGTCCTCATATAACTAATATTTTCCGTCACAAGCTAGGAAAATCTTGAATTATATATCAGACAGGAGGCTCATATCTTGCAAGTTCAAAGCTATATAATAACTATATCCGTACTAGTATACAAAAGAGAGTTACACCTCTCCTGTCCAAAACAGTTATTAAATGAATAATGGTATTAGATAAGGAATACACCCTACCTAAGAATAATGACAGATAAAGATATATGATCCTCTGGTCTGAAGTAAAATTGGCGAAAAGTCGACTCTGACGACCAATCCGCTGCCAATAAGAGGTCCGATAGAGAACCCCCCGAAGTGACCACTTTAGTGGCCATAGCTCCCCTGGTCGAATGTGCGCCAAAGAGTGAAACGTCTATACCTGACATCCCCATCACTATTTTCACCCATCTAGCCAAAGTGGCCGACGATACCGGGTGATGTGGTTGTACATAGGAAATTAACAGTTGTGAATAGTTAGAAGAACGTAGAGTTGATGTGCGCAACTCATATGCCTGAAGGCAGCGTACCACGCATAGGCGTGGGTGTGATGAAAACAGCGGGTAGAATACTGAGTGTAATTTCGTCTTGGTTCTGCGTACTACAGAGAACCTAACTCCATCTGGCGAGAATTGACGTCTAGAAATATCTAAGGCTCTCACATCCGAGATTCTTTTAATGGAGATTAGACATAGTAACATGGTGAGTTTAAAGGAGAGAGTCTTTAAAGAGAGTTGATTGTTGTCTTCCCACGAGGAAAACAGTTGGAGAACCTTGGAAACATCCCAAGTGGACTGGTATCGCGGGCGTGGAGGGCGTGCATATTTAACGCCGCGAAGTAAGCGACATACCAAAAAATGTTGACCTACCGGCGAACCATCTACCGGAGAATGATATGCCGAGATAGCCGACCTATAAACATTGAGGGAACTATAGGATTTCCCTGACTCGTAAGCTTCAGCTAGGTAGTTCACTACCGAGGAGACAGGAGCCTGAACGGGATCAATCTGTCGTCTATCACACCAACGAATCCATAGTCCCCAGGCAGATCGGTATGCCGATCTAGTCCCTGGGGCCCAGGCCAAGGTGAGGAGGGCTCTAGCTGATTGTGAAAAATCTGCACTAGATTCTGGCACCCCGAAACCAACCAAGCCAGGAGGAGCATTTTGTCTCCCAGAAGTAATGGATGAGGGCCCTTGGTCGGATTTGTCAGTAGATGTGTTGAGTGGGGAAGGAGTCTGGGGTAGTCGATCGACATTCCCAGAATCAGAGGGAACCACGGTTGTGTGGGCCACCAAGGGGTGATCAGAACCAGCGTAGCCTTCTGATAGACTATGTGGAGGAGAAGTCTGGTGATCAGCGTGAAGGGGGGGAACGCGTAATGTATCCCTTCGGGCCACTGTTGGAGAAACGCGTCTACAGCTGTTGCCTCCGGTTTCGGTCTCCAGCTGTAATAACGGACCAACTGCCGGTTGAGTCTCGAGGCGAACAGATCTGTGTGAAACGGACCCCAGAGAGTCTGCAGTACTAGAAAAACCGATCTGTCCAACGTCCAATCGCTGGAATTCGTGAGATATCGGGAGTTCCAGTCTGCTACACAGTTGGAAACCCCTGGGATGTATTCCGCCAACGGAATAATGTTGCGAGATAGGCAGAAATTCCAGAATTTGGATGCGATGTCTGCTAAAATCTTGGATTTCGCGCCCCCTAGGCGATTGATATACTGTACCGCCGCTACATTGTCCATGCGTAAAAGGACGCAACAGTTGGACCTTTGAGAGAGAAAACTTTTGACGGCAAAGAATGCCGCCAGAAGTTCTAATGCATTGATGTGGAGGGATGATTCATCCACGGACCAAGTCCCTCCTGTGGTGTGTCTGCCACAACGAGCTCCCCAGCCCTGACGACTCGCATCTGATTCTAAGATGATGTCCGGGCGAGAGTTGAAAATAGTTTTGCCGTTCCATTCGACGGCATGTCGAAGCCACCACCTTAATTCCTCTTCCGATTCCGAACAAAGGGAGACTTTGTCTGAATAACGGAGACCTTGTCGTAAATGTAAAGTCCTGAGGCGTTGTAGGGCCCGATAGTGTAATGGGGCTGGGAAAATTGCTTGAATGGACGCCGAAAGGAGTCCGACTATTCGAGAGAGCACTCTTAATGATATCTGACCCTTGCGTAGAACCGCTCTGATTTCTTTCCTGATCAGGGTCAGTTTGGACTTTGGTAGTCGTAAGACTGCTTGTCTGGTGTCTACGGAGAAGCCTAAAAACTCCATCTCCTGAGCTGGAGTTAGAATTGACTTTGAATGATTGATAAGGAAACCCAGTTCCTCCAAAAGTGTGACTGTCCAACGTTTGTGTAGCTCGGCTAGTGTTTTTGAATGAGCCATAATTAGAAGATCGTCTAGATAAATTATCAGGCGAACTCCTCTGCATCGTAGTGCCGCCACTACAGGTTTCATTATTTTGGTGAAGCACCATGGGGCTGAGGATAGGCCGAAAGGTAGGCAAGTAAATTGCCACATACGATCTCTCCATTTGAATCTCAGAAATTTCTGAGAGGATTGGTGCATAGGTATCGTTAGATACGCATCTTTGAGGTCTATCTTGACCAGCCAATCCCCCAGGATAAGGAGATCTCTCAATAAATGTATGCCCTCCATTTTGAAATGGTGGTATGTCACGAACTGGTTTAAGTCCTTCAAATTGATCACTGGTCGGAAACCTCCATCTTTCTTCCTTACTAAGAAGAGGTTGCTTACAAACCCGGGAGAAAAAGGATCTACTTCTACCACCGCCTGCTTTGAGATAAGATTCTGCAGTTCCTCGTCTATGAGGTGCGCATTTTGGGATGAAAGATGTGTGGGTTGTGGTAGCACCGGCAAGCTCGGTTGAGATATGAAGTCTATTTGGTAGCCCGCAATTGCGGACAGTATCCAAACGTCTGCTGTAATCGTGTACCAGACGTGGGTAAAATGTTTCAGTCTGCCCCCTATAGGTATATGTGTATGGTAATTCGTAAACACACTTACCGATGAGAGGGCGGGATCTGGGAAAACCTCTGCCACCGCGTCCTCTCCATGGGCGTCCTCTAGGCGGGAAGAATGGAGCTGGCTGTGCCAGCGGGACCGGATACTGTTGCTGTAAGGTTGCATAGGTTTGAGCAGGTGCTCTTGAATAGGCCCTGTAGTAATTGCCTCGGCCGGCAGATCGGCCTCTTCCTCTGCCGGCCCTGTTAAAAACCTTGGAAGTATAGCCGGACTTCTTAAGAGAAGTCTGGGCCTTGTCCAGGCTATTAAAGAGGCCCACAAATCTATTTATGTTCTTCATCAAATCATCCCCGAAAAGGAGACCTTCTGCTGAGGGGCCAGGTTCTGACTCCGCTAAGTGCGAGAGCTGCGGGTCGAGTTTCATTAAAATGGATCTGCGCCGTTCAGTAGCGCAAGTAGTGTTGGCCGAGCCTAACAGGCATATGGCCCGTTGTGCCCATCCTCTCAGTTGGACTAAGTCCACTGAACCGTCAGTGGAAGCAGCGTGTTCAGACAAATTCAGTATTTTTGTCAAGGGGCCTAATATGTCTAAAATACGATCTTGGATCGTTTTGAAGGAACGTTCTATGCCCTTCTTCGCATACTTGCCTGATTTTGTCAAGTATTTTAGTAAAACCGGGTCAATCTCAGGTGTAACCGTCACCTTCTTTGGGATGGACGGTCTGGGACATTCTGCTCTCAGTTTATTTCTGTTAACCCTATCTAGGGTCCTTCTTGTCCAATGTTCCACATATTGGGATACTCGTGGAAGAGGAGCCCAATCCCCGGATCTGGGGTGAGAAATACTTTCAGGGTTAAAGAATGGTTCTCCTAAGGAGTCCAAAATTGTTTCGGTTGGTATATCCGAATTGGCTTCCATCTCATTAGCCATTTGCCCAGCCTCCTCTTGGTCGGATTCAATGTCATCAGCTGCTGACAACAGTGATCCTTCAGATGCATCATAATCTGAGTCCTCAATAAATGAGTCCGGTTTAGCCCGGTGGGTAGGTTTAAACTTCTTTTGGGGAAACTCCTTGGATAACAAGGGTCGTTCATTGTCAGGATGGCTGGGTTGGCAGGCCGTGGAGGGTCCTGCCTCATGCATGGATTGTACTTCCCCTGCCGGGGAGTCGGTGCAAGTGTTTAAGTGCTTGCGTTTGTAAGGGGCCTTGCCCTTTTTAACCACCACTGTTTGAGTATTGTGGGGTTTAAAATTATGTGCTAATGCAGCCTGGATGGAGCTAGCTATGAGCTCTTGTATCTGGTTTGCAGTTAGTAGCTGCGGAGTCTCAGGGTTAAAATCTGGACTTGAGATATCATTTTGGTTAAGAGTAGACCGCTCTGCCATTATGAAAGAGATCTGAAATAGTAAATAAGAATCTTTTAGGTGATCTAACAGGAGGAAAGAACTGACAGGGCCTCTACCTGATCTAAGCACCGCTCGCCGCTATCTGGTGTATAGCAAGGTAGCGCGGGCTAGGATAGAGTCGTAGTCTCGTGAGACTACAAGAAAAGATCTGTGATTGGCCAAATTTCCCTCTCTCCCGCCTCTAAACGAGATGCGCGGGTGAGAGAGAGGGTGTGTGCGCGCCTGCAGATGCTGGTCCTGTGAGAACTTGTATCGAATCCGCGTCAGGCGAGATGACGCCGCCAAGATGGCGTAATCTCGCGAGACAACGGAGCAGTGTGTGGACGGCCGTGAGGGGAATACCCAAACACACTAAATAGGGGTACAAAGTAGCGAATGAGAATGTATCCCAACCAGGAGGTTGGGACAACGAAGAAACAAAACAATAAAACAAATACTCCTGAACTAGTGAAGCGCAGGAAAAACCGTGAATGGGCAAAATTGGGGCAGAGAGGGGGAAAGGGGGGACCCCCAAGACAGGGATATTAATGACAATAATAAAAACAATAGAAAAAATATATACAAATAATAGAAATAATTAATAATAATAATTGATAATATACTGCAATTTACACCACAAGAAACACAATTAGGCTACTATACTTATCTTTTCTTTGCCATGAGCAGAAAGAAAGAGGAAGAAATGCTACAGGGCAGTACCTTATATACATACCTCCGGGAGGAGTGGCTTAGACTCGCTAGGACTGTTGGGAATTGTAGTTCCCCTTTTCCACCATTTTATGGAGAAAGTTTTAATAAATTACATAAAATGGAAAGAAAACAATTTTTCTGCTATGAGCATTTAATAAAGAAAGATAAATGCAAGATATGAGCCTCCTGTCTGATATATAATCCTTATCAACCTTTGTTTTTTGCAGACTTGACTGCAGAAAAAATGATATATGATTGGATGCTATGGAGTTTTACACTTTGTACAAAGTTAATGCCTTGCAATATTAACTAAATGTTATTTATTTTTGTAGCCAGTAAAAACCTTTCTAAATAAAGCTGTTAAGCAGGCTGTATAAGATTATTCAATATTTGTGCAAATCATTTTTTATGTACCGCATCTATCCAATGAAAGATTCCAGTAATGAAAAAACTTTAAAATGATGATTAATTAATGCATACAAAATTAAAAAAAAATATTAATATTATCAATATCTAAAAACTTTATTGTTGAAAGATTATAAAATGTATTATTTATAAAGGGAAACAAGTCGAACCTTTTATTCTTTTTTAGAGAATCTATTTAAATGTGTGCAGTCTGGGAAGAATAATTTACAGTTTTATTTTATTTTTTTATAAACTCTACAATTTCAGTCTATTGCAATCTGCTTTGCATCATTGTTTAATTGCTATCAAATCTTAGGAAGAATCGTCCCATGCATCATCAGAGAATGTTTTCCTGTTAAAGCTTTATTTTGCTTTATTTGCATGTAATTAGACAATTGAGATAAAGGGCAATGGCACTTGTTAAATGTATCCCCCTCTGTTTCTCTTGGTGATACATCATCCAAAGCCATCAAAGCTGTCATAGTGGCATCACTAAAAGGATGTGGACAACATCCCCTATTCAAATTACTTTACAAATCAATCACTCTCATCACACTCCTATCTTTATGTGATGGCTTTAGGACAAATGTTTTGTCTTATGGGTGGGAAATGTTAGCATTTGAAAGAGGCCTGGTTTCAATAGGCAATTTGATAAATGCCCTTGTTAAAACACAAACATATTGAATGTTTAACTACTGTCCAGTATCTTAAAGGTTACAGTATTGTTTGTTAAATCCGAATACAATTAATGTTACAAAACACAAAGAAAATGTATTTAATCAAAACTATTTAGATGCTGTTTTATGCTTTTCTCAGAATTGTTTAGACATACAGCATACAGCCATTAAACTGTTTTTTGTAGACTCTTTCTCTGGAAAAACATGATAAAATTAATGCTGCCTAAAGTGTTTTAAATACTTGAATTATCTTTATTAGCCCTTGGTAATGCTTTGCTTGCAGGAAAATAACACTATTGAGATACAAGCATTATTGCTGTCTATTTTATAAGATGTTTTAGTGCATTTATTTATGTAAACTGGCTGTTTTCTGGTAATAAAACTGTAAATAATAATAATAATATTAACAATAATGAAAACATTAGAAGCTTTAAGAATGCATGTTTCAAATACAGAAAACTAAAACAAATTAAAAAACTAATCAAAATCTCCTTAAAGAAGTGAATTATTTTTAAATAAAAAATCATCTAAAAATATAAGAATTTTAATTAGAAGAGCTACAACATATCATGTTAATAGTAGACAATGAAATGAATCAACTACCGCAGAGAGTAGTAGCTGCTATACAGAATTGATACAATGTTGCAGAGCCGGAAATTCTGTTATTTGTCAAGTTATCTGGACTAAAACGCCCCACATATGAGCAAGAGATCTCATAAAGTAAACAACCAACTTCAGTCACTACAACATTGTATCAATTCCAAATAGCAGTTCACTACTCTGCAGTTGCACTCCATACACTGTTCTGAGGTCTTTCTCACATTATTTTCTTTTTCTGGTTGATTTTTTTAGCCTATTCTGTTAGAATGTTTTATTTTTGATTTTAAAGACTTTTTATTCTTTTGATCAAATTTTGGGGAACGTTAGGTTCACTCTTCAAAAGGCAACACATAAAAACGTTGAAGTCATTTACTGACGAAACTAGTCAGAGTGATAGCTGCATGCTACGCCTGGTATGTTATCCACGCCACACTGCAGGAACCAGGAAGAGTTGATCTGCTGGGAAACCTTTCGGTGGTCGCGTTGAGGACGCCTGACTGGTGATGTGATACATACATTGTCCATTGTTAATGTTTTTCTTGTACGTAGGATTTTTTGGGATTCTTGCTGGAAAGGGGCTTTTTAATAAACTGAGTTACACTATATTTGTTTCCTCTTTTTGTTTAAATATCCCACCTTTTATGAGGTTAACTCCATGCAAGTGATCCCCATTGGATGGAAATTCGATCAGTGACCGACTATGTATATATGAAGTGCCTGATATTATTGTCTGTTTGGTGAGTTTGAACCCCTGCGGGGATTTTGATTCCAACACGTGGTGGATTGAGAGTGGGCAGGCTGGTGCACGCTTCCTTTTTCTCTATCTGACACTACTGTTTTTGGATAAACGCACAGACTTTGGCTATCTTTTTTGACATCAAGATTTTCCATCCTTTTGCCTACTTTATGGTGGAGTTGGACACTTATATCCATATTTAGCGCTGTTTTGCATTTATCTCTTAATGATTCATTTTGGACTTTGAATGCTTATCTGTTATTTTATGACACACCATTTTAACAGCTGCTTTTGTTTATACACATCTATATATCTCAATTCAGAGTTATTTAGTGTGTTTCATATATTTTTATTTTTTTTTCCCTTTAAAGTTATTGTCTGTTGGGCGCTGAGGAGTGTATTATAGGCCTTGTAAATACACTGTTTTGCTATATATATATATATATATATATATATATATATATATTTTATAAATAGACCCCTTAGTGACATAGAGCTGGTTCCCACTGGTGCGATGTCCAACATCAGATGTGATTCACACCGCACTGCAGTGCAAATCATCTCCATGAGATGTGATTTCAGCCATACCAAACTTGCACAGGACCCTTTTTTTTGGTCCACAACAGAATCGGATCGCATGGGTGTTCCGATTTCTGTCTGAATTTGCAGTTTGCACTGTGATATGCAATGATTTGGGGGTGTCATTATCTTTCAATTGACACTCCCAGCAGTTTTCATAGGGCAGTGTGGCTTCTGTTAAATGGGCATGCTGGAAAATCATCAGGCAATCAGCATTTGATCGGCTGCAAGCACTGACCAGTGTGTTCTGATAGGAGGCGGTTCCCTTGTCAGAACACAATAGCACATCGGGGAGATTGTTGTAATAACATTGCATAGTTAGTACAGTGAGCTCCTTGTGTGTTCCTCAGTGTGTACCAGGCATTACTCCGGTAAACCTGTGTTCATTTTAATTAAAATGTGTATAGAATGTGTTTTATAGGAATTGCATGATTTTAATGATGGAAGTAAACCAAGATTGGCTAGCTGAACTGAACAGAACATCAACCTCACTGTCATGTGCTTGCTGATGGATGTTTTTCTCCTGTTGCTGGAGAAGCTGAAATGTACTGATAGTCATATGATTCTGTGGATTTATAGTCCACACTTAATTGAATGGTAAACAGAGGCTATCATGCCTAATGGAATGCCGGTTTCAATCTGGCACATCTGATCATGTATAAGAATGCATTACAATGCATTTGTATACACAGTCAAACAAGCTTTGCTGTGATTTGGGTTGCGTGTTCACAACATCATGAATAGAGGGGGTTGACACTTTCAAACGGCTGCTTTTTTATGCAGCTCTGCTATTGCATTATTCCATGTACCAATGCAGCAGCTGAAGTTCACTAATGACTGATGACACAATGACTTGGTTAAAACCTGCATTTACCTCAGTGGTAAATGTAATAAAGTAAGAAGAAAATAACCAGTATTCACTTTAAAAATACAAATCTACACATTCTTGGATGTTTGAAGTGAAAACAAGCCAACCTTTTTCCCCATCTCATTGATAGATCACCTTTGCATTTAGCATTTAAGTAAATATTGGCCATAAACAAGTGGAAACTTTGCATCTATTGCATTTCAGCTTTCACAGCATTGAATAAAAATATTCAACTTTCAAAACCAGCTGTTTGAAAGATTCCCAATGTGGTAAACAGCTTCCAGCTCAGAGATTATAAACTAAGGTAGCTGCTTGTGTACCTGAACTCTCTCCACTGGGATACTATGCAAGCACCACACTCCATAATTAATTGCATTTTCTTTACTTTAAATGGTGTCCAGCTAGATAAAACCTGCTTGATGATTAAAACATTTTGCTTTTAAATATATCAAAAGAGAACCAAAGGAAAAAAAAGAACATTAGTATAATGGGAAAAGAAGCAGAATAAGCTGTGAGGGAAATTAACCACTTATCCAAAAGGTTTACCCCCTTCATGAGCAGGCAATTTTTTGCGATACGGCAATGTGTTACTTTAAATGACAGTTGCGCGGTCGTGCGATGCTGTACCCCCAAAAAAATATATGTTCTTTTTTTCCCCGCAAATACAGCTTTCTTTTGGTGTTTTTTGATCATTTTTGTCTTTTTTTTTTTGTGCTATAAACAAAAAAAGACATGCCCAATACAAAAATTGCAGTTTTTTATTTTTTTTATTTTTTTTACTGGTAATGGCAGTGTTCAGCGACTTATAATCACTGAGCACTAATCCTGATATTATAATCAAACCAGCTGACAAGGGTGGAGGGATAGTGCTACAAAATAAATCAGATTATTTTTTGGAGCCTAGACGCCTTCTTTCAGATGTTGGTACCTATGAGAAATTGGGAAAAGACCCCTTGTCTGAATTTATTGAGGAATCAAATCTAATAGTTGCACAGGTAGAGGGTATACTTAGCAAAACAGAGGCTGCATTTTTCCGTAAACCATTCTTCCAAGTACCGTATCTGTATCATCTGGGAAAAATCCATAAAGATATCAATAATCCACTGGGACATCCTACAGTTGCTTTCATGGACAGTATCACCACCAGTTACTCACTATATATAGATCACTTACACCAACCGTTGGCACAGGCTCTTCCCTCCTTTCTAAAACCACGATGCTACAATAGGCCCTCCCTTATGAGTACCACCCAGCGCTAAAGATGACTGAAGATAAGGTATCAAATGGTATAGGAGCAATTAATAGTTATAATATCTTAGTAATATGATTACAGAGATAAATGTTAGCAGCCGCCAAAATTGGAAATAGTGGGCTAGATTCGCAGAGCGATTACGCCGGCGTAACAGGAGATGTGCGGCGTAAGTCTAATTGTGCGGCACTCCCAAAACGAGATACGCAAGAAATCTATTTTTTTTTTTGTTCAGCGTAATTTCGTTAGACAGGCGCATCCGTCCGCGCAAAACTGCGCTAGACAAACCATTGATTTGCTATTCAAATATGCTAATGAGGGAGTTACGGGGATCCACAAAAGAACGTTAGTGCAGCGCAGGCTACGCGCTGTGCGCAACAGCTAAATGTTCTGTCTAAAATTAGATATAAAAGCTGCTCTAAAATTAGACAATTCGTCTACATGTCAGATAAAGCAACACTGTTAGTGAGGAGCTGAGCAGTCACACATGTTGCCAAACAAACTGTATGCCAACATGCCAGTGGCATCCATGCTCATAGCTATACTACTGACTTTAGATGAGCAAAGAAGGAGGAGGGCACTGAGGAGGGCACTGAGGAGGGCACAGGATTTTTATTTATTTTTTACTTTTTTTTTGCTTATATAAACTTTACCATTTAATCTAATCTAATAAAATATTCTTATCTGATACAAGCCCCTCACTCTTCACTCTTCACGGGAGAGGATATATGACACACGCATAGACATCTATGGCATGAGTGATTCTGAGGTGTCTCGCATCTTCATTCACCCCTCATGCCATCATGGAATTAACCACAACCCTGCAGGAGGACATCACCAGCCCAACACATGACACTACCCATGACACCCATGACAGCTACATATACAATCAGAGCCCCATCCCCACAGATTTTGAACAGAACATGTATGGGGACAGCTGGCTGGTTGGTGAGTGACATGGGTGGCAGGCATGACTGTCCCCCCCCATGATGAACACATCACAAGGGGCACATGCACGACTAACATCCTCCTGTCTTTTCCCTTCAAGGGAACCCCATCTCATGACTCCTATACGGAACCCCCCTAACCAAGGCTACCCCGTCTTCTGAGGGAAGAGCAGTCAGGAGACAGCTCACATTAGGCATCTTTGCACGTTAAACACACACATTAATCATGGCACAATGAGAATGCATGCATGCACACCACTGTGGTCCCTAGCACAGACACATCACATCCTCATCACATTGGATTGGCACAAGCCCACCATGCAGGACTTGTGAGCTGCAACGCCACGACTCCAATTATGTCCCTGTACATTCATACACCATTCACACAGACCTGGGGATCACTTCTCCACCACAAATGAGGGTGACACCGATTTTCTGGCAGGAATGTCACCCCCACATTCCCAAATCATACACAAACAGAACCAAAAAATAAATAAAAAATTGACCAGCAAAAAAAAAAAAATGCCTAGCAAAAATATAATTTAAACAAAATAACAACAAAGAAAACACATAAAAGACAAAAATCACTCTCAAAGACACGTCACAAACAAACAAACAAACGCTAATAAACAACAGAACAAAAGCACCTTGCTGTATAGGGAGGGATACAAAGGGATGTACTTTTGCAAATAAAGTGCGTTTGTCTCTGTCTATTTATGCTGTTTGCGTAGTTCACTAATTTGCCCTAGTCCACTTCCAATTTCACTGATTGCGCCGTTCCCGAGTTGTGAGCATGCGCACAGAGGTGCTGACCATGGTCTTCTTCAAGCACGCATGCGCGAGCCGGCCGGCCCTTCATTTGCATGGGGTCACGGCTCATTTCAATGTAACACGCCCACGTCCTTCCCAATTTGTATTGTATTTGCCTATTACGGCCTTACTGGACTCTGGAAGTCTGGTTACTTTGGTTACAGCTGAGATAGTTAAAACTGTGAATTTTCATGAAAAAAAAGTTGCTGTGATCTGTGTACATGGGGATACCCGGGAGTATCCTATAGCCACAGTTCAGTTTAAAACTGGTTTAGGTACGGTGTCCCATGCGGTCAGACTTGTGCCCCACTTGGTGCATGAGGCCATCATTGGTAGGGACTTCTCTAAGTTTTGGGAGCTGTGGGATCGTCCCGACCCGGTCGCAGTACTTGACTCAGTCGCAGAGCCAGAGCTCCTGGCTACTTCCGATATTGTGGGTTCAGGGGACTCATCTCAGGGCTCTCCGAGTTTTCCTTTCTCGGTTATGGCAGGGGAGCTGGAGGAGCCTGAGGAAGTCCCCACAACCAGTAGACCCGGACAGCCGTCTGCCGACTCGGAGCCTACATTGGAGTTTACTGACCTCAATGTGCACAAGGAAAATTTTGGTACTGAGCAGAGAAAAGACCCTACCCTTGCCAGGGCCTGGGAAAATGTAATGGTGATTAATGATGTACCTGTCGAACTAGGGGATAGGCCCTGTTTTCCTTATTTCAGCAGCAATGATGATTTACTGTATCGTGTATGTAAAACGAATGATGAAGTTATTGAACAGTTGGTGGTCCCTAAGCCTTATAGAAGGGTGGTGTTGGAACTTGCCCATGGGCACTTGCTAGGAGGCCATTTAGGGGTTGAGAAAACCACTGAAAGAGTGTTGCGCAGGTTTTACTGGCCTGGGATACAGAAAAATATTGAAAATTATTGTCAATCCTGCCCGGTGTGTCAGATGTCGGCCCCCCAGCCCCACTTCCGAAGTCCTTTAGTGCCCTTGCCCATTATTGAAGTGCCCTTCGAGAGGATTGCCATGGACCTTGTGGGTCCGCTCCCCAAATCTGCCCGTGGTCATCAGCATATCCTCGTGATTATGGATTACGCTACCCGTTATCCTGAGGCCGTTCCCTTACGCGCAGCATCTGCTAAAAATATTGCCAAAGAGCTGTTTATGGTGTTCAGTCGGGTTGGCATCCCTAAAGAAATCCTTACAGACCAGGGTACCCCATTTATGTCACGGATAACTAGGGAGCTGTGCAAGTTATTTAAGGTGACGCAGTTGCGAACCTCTGTGTATCATCCGCAAACAGATGGCTTGGTGGAACGTTTTAATAAGACGTTAAAGGGCATGTTAAAAAAGGTTGTTGACACAGATGGGAAAGACTGGGACTTCCTGATACCGTACCTGATGTTTGCTATCAGGGAGGTTCCCCAGTCCTCTACAGGGTACTCTCCATTTGAGTTGCTTTACGGGAGACACCCTCGGGGACTCTTGGACAAAGCCAAGGAAACTTGGGAGGGGGAACAGACACCTCACAAAAGCATAATTGAGCATATCGCTCAAATGCAGGACAGGATTGCAGCAGTAATACCAGTGGTGAAATAACATTTACTACAGGCACAAGCAGCCCAACAGAGAATATACAACCGGGGGGCCCAACTCTGTGTTTTCTCACCGGGTGACAGGGTCCTCGTATTAGTTCCCACTGTTGAGAGCAAGTTCCTGGCTAAGTGGCAGGGCCCCTTTGAAGTAATTGAAAGAGTTGGGGAAGTCAATTACAAGGTGTATCAACCAGGTAAAAGGAAGCCGGAACAGATTTACCACGTAAACCTGTTAAAGCCCTGGAAGGATAGACTGGCGTTAACTGCAAGGTCCTGAATCTCTGAATGCTGTCTTTTTTCTTTTATCTGGTAAGAGGCCATACATATATATGTGGTGGAGGTTCTATCTGTAGCACCTTGTCCAGAGTGTCTGTTTTCATCATCTTCACCTGGGAGTCTTCCAATACATGAACTTTTGAATCTATTGATGGACTGTACTTGTGTGTGAAACCACTTTGAACATTGAATTTACGTTCCAGTCTGTGCACATTATTTTGTATACTATGCAGGACGTTTTTATATATATATTTTTATATTTGTAGGTGTTTGATATACCACAATTTCTTCTTTTTTTATACTCAGTTGGGACTTGACGCTTCTCTTATATCAAGACATCGCTTGCATATCAGGGCTCTAAAGGGCGCTCTAAAGGACTTGATTGCTGGGCCAACTCTCATATCAATGACAGTCGTGATACCTTTGGGTATCCAATGTTTGACCTTTAACCACTTAAGCCCCGAGCCTGTTTTTCAGATTCGGTGTTTACGAGACTAAAACATTTTTTGCTATAAAATTACTTAAAACCCCCAAACATTATATATTTTTTTCTAACACCCTAGAGAATACAATGTCAGTCATTGCAATACTTTTTGTCACACCGTATTTGCGCAGCGGTCTTACAAGCGCACTTTTTTGGAAAAAATGCACTTTTTTAAATAAAAAAATAAGACAACAATAAATTTGGCCCAATTTTTTTACATATTGTAAAAGATAATGTTACGCCGAGTAAATTGATATCCAACATGTCACGCTTAAAAATTGCGCCCGCTCGTGGCATGGCGTCAAACTTTTACCCTTAAAAATCTCGATAGGCGACGTTTAAAAAATTCTACAGGTTGCATTTTTTGAGTTACAGAGGAGGTCTAAGACTAGAATTATTGCTCTCGCTCTAATGATCACGGCAATACCTCACTTGTGTGGTTTGAACACCGTTTTCATATGCGGGCACTACTCGCGTATGCGATCGCTTCTGCGCGCAAGCTCGTCGGGACGGGGCGCTTTAAAATATTTTTGTTTTGTTTTCGTATTTATTTTTATACATTTTACAGTTTTTAACACTGAAATAAAAAAATAAAAAATATATCACTTTTATTCCTGTTACATTGTAATAGAAAAAAGCATGACAGGTCCTCTTAAATATGAGATCTGGGGTCAAAAAGACGGGGGCCCCTCTCCCACTACCGATAACGGTGATCTCGCGGTGAATCTGCCGTGGAGACGCCGTTATCATTGACAGGACCGCCAACTGAAGAGATGGATATCTCGGTTGTGGCAGCAGCTGCTGGCGTTACCGAGATATCCATCTTTAAAATGCCGATGTATAACGACAGTGGGCGGTCGGTAACTAGTTCAATTCAGGAGCAAAAGTTGTAGGCTAGATATAGGTAGAGGAATGGGCTTAGAGGGTTTGTTACCTATGGGAACATTCAAAAAAAATCCAAGCTTGTATAGTTGCACACATTCTAGATAAAATGCCTATGGGTCCTTGGGCATAAATCTGCTAGCCAGTAAAAGGTCAAGTACATTTTTGTGAGGACATTGATGATTCGCACCATCTAGATTTTTGGTTATGTGGGAACCACTGTCTGACTTGAGCTAGGGAAGCTGCTAGATAGTAATCTTTTAGTAGAACATGTCCCAATCCTCCTACACGCCGTGATTTGATCAGCTTTTGGAAAGCACATCTAGCGTTTTTCACTGCCATAGGAAATTATTTACCATGGATTGGGCTTTAGAGAAGAATGAGTCAGGGACTGGGATGGGAAGGATTGGGAACAGGTAAATAAATCGGAAGTATGGTCATTTTGAATGCGGCCAATCTTTCAGACCATGTCAATTCCATTTTCGGCCTGTAGCTTGAAGTTCAGTGAGAAAT
Organism: Rana kukunoris; assembly: GCA_029574335.1. Taxonomy (NCBI): domain Eukaryota; kingdom Metazoa; phylum Chordata; class Amphibia; order Anura; family Ranidae; genus Rana; species Rana kukunoris. The sequence continues at coordinate 213,797,323 of CM056053.1, read as the reverse complement.
GGGGTATAGCTTGTCTCAGGAAAGGTTCCATCCACTAGTAATATTTATCATTTAGCTTGCAGTACTGGGTCCACCAGCAGGTGTCTCCTTGCAGTATGGAACTGTCAGGGTAACTCCTCCCTGCTGGTGTTATGTCATCTTTGGGCCGCAGTACTGGTTCCACCAGCGGATAGATCCTGGCAATATGGAGCAGATAGCACCTCCTGTGCCCAGGTGTTACTTGAGGACAATTACTGGCAGTCTCATAAATACCCAGGAAGCCCTCACATGCTTGCCTTGGTATCTCTCTCCCTATGTCCTGACCTTGCTGCCTGTAATCCTGACCTTGAGCCTGCTTCTGACCTGACCTGATCTGATCCCTATCCCGAGCCCATCCTGGATCTGTCCCTCCTGTTACCTGATTACCTTGGATCCCTGCCATGCAACCTATCCATCCATCCTCTCCCTGTCCTGTTGGTTTCCTGTCCTTACCCATCTGCTAATCTCCCTGTGTATGACCCCGTCTTTTGTTTACAATTCTGGTAACTCCCATGCATTCTATATACTATTTGTTGTTTGTGGGTCTTGTGGTTGGTTGTGAACTGTTTGTATTCACTTACTTGTCACCTATAATAATAAACATTATTATCATTCACTTACATGTGTTTTTGGTTTCCTATGTGCAGTCCACACAGTCTGGTCTACTAATTCCCTGATTGTTTGCTTCAATCAGTTGGCCAATGGATGCCCTCAATGTTATACCAAGGTACTGTATTCAGGTACTCCAGGAATAAAGCCCCATACACACTATCAGTTTTCCTGCAGGTTTTTGTCTTCAGGTTTACCAAAACCATGTAGTGCAAGGGCCTGCCTGATTGAATACAAATTGAAACTCTTAGGCCGCGTACACACGAGGAGACATGTCCACTAAATCTGGTCCGCAGTTTCAGCGGACATGTTCGACCGTGTGTACGGCCTAGCGGACAGGTTTCCAACAGACAAAAGTTTCTAAGCATGCTTAGAAACTTGTCCGCTGGAAACCTGTCCGTCGGACATGTCTGATGGTTAGTACGCCCAACCATCGGACCGAAATCCTGCGCATGCGTCAAATTGATTCGACGCATGCGTGGAAGCATTGAACTTCCATGTTTCAGCACGTCGGTGTGTTATACGTCACCGCAATCTCTGTCCGAGGGGATTTTGGTCCGATGGTGTGTACACACATCAGACCAAAAGACCTCTTTAGACATGTCCGATGAAACCGGTCCGCTGGACCGGTTTCATCGGACATGTCTCCTCGTGTGTACGCGGCCTTAAGGTTTGACCTCATATTAGATGGTTTTGGTAAACCTGAAGACAAAGACTTGCAGGAAAACTGATAGTGTGTATGGGGCTTAAGGGTATTGCATTTCAAGCTTAGTTTTTATTGCAGAGTCCATTCCTAGACCCAATATGTGAGATTTGCTGTCATTGACTTCATAATAAGAAATACGGTTGAACAGATCTAAGGTGTCATGTGCCGCAGCCAGGGAAGATTCCATGTCTGTCATAATCAAATCAAGTTATATCATCTGTGAACAAGCTAATAGTATGAACCCCATCACCAGCCGGGAAGCCTTTAATGCCTGGATGTTTTCTAATGAATGGTTCCATCAAAAGGTTAAATATTAAGGGGGACAATGGACATCCCTGCCTCGTTCCATTTAATATTGCAAAAGTCATATATAAAACCCTGGACATATACACCCTGGCGGATGGCCTGGAATATAAAGCCATAATGGCTATGACATTTTTTCCAACAAAGCTGAATGAATCCAGCACCTGGGCCAAGTACAGGGAAGGAACCAAACTCACCTTCGTAAGAGCAATTTTACTCCTTAATATAGATTTAAAGCTATATGCTAAGCTGATAGCCTGGTCACCACCATTCCCAATCTTATACATCCTGCAGTGTATGCAATCGAAGCGTCAAAAGTTTGCCTGTTTTAGGTAAAACCTGTTTGGTCAGGATGTATAAGATTGGGAATGGTGGTGACCAAGCTATCAGCTTAGCATATAGCTTTAAATCTATATTAAGGAGTAAAATCGGTCTTTCGAAGGCGAGTTTGGTTCCTTCCCTGGCTTTGGCAGAGTGACGATTAGTGCTTCCAGCATTTCAGGTGGAAGGAAGCAGAGGCAGCGGCGGTATTACAAATTTGGATTAAATGTGGGGATAGAAGGGTCTTAAATTCTTTATAATATTCCCAAATGAAGCCGTCCGGGCCAGGCAATTTGTTTGGAGGGAGAACATCAATAGCTTTAGGAATTTCTAGCTCTGTATATGGTAAGTTTAAAGAATGGAACTGGTCAGGCTATAGCTTAGGTATAGATTTAGCAGCTAAGAATTTGTTGATCGATTCATCGATTCAAGAGTTGGTTGTTCACAGCGTCTGGGGGGGGGGTCATCCTTTAAGTTGTATAATGACCCATAATAGAAACTAAAGGCGTCTGCTATTTTTTGTGGGTGGTATTCTTTTTGCTTGGTGCCAGGGTGGATTATATAGGGTATTTTAGTTCTATATCTGTGTCCCTTAAAGTTCTGTACTAGAAGCCTGCCAGCTCTATTACCATGGACATAATAATTCATCTTTAATCGTCTCAGTGCTTTTTCAAAACTATCTAGTAATAAGAGTCTAAGCTCATACCCAAGTTGAGATATTTGTTTTGAGAGGGTCGGCGTGGTGTTAATTTTGTTTTGAGCATCTATATTTGAGATTTCTTGTATTGAGTTCAGCTAACAACTTTTGCCTCTGCTTCGTTGCCCTAGCACCAAGCTATACCAATATGCTCCTCATAAATGCTTTATGGGCGTTCCACAAGATAAAGGGGTCCTAAACCGAGCCCACATTATTATTTATAAATTCATGCTAATGAGCCCGCAGGACTGCTTTGGTATCTACTTGTTGTACCAAGTATGGGTTAATTCTCTATAATAGACTTTGTTTGTCTGAAGATGTGTCCACTACAGACAGGAAAATGGAAGCATGATCAGACCATGTTATTGTGTTTATGGTAGCATTTTTGGTCAGATATAAGACTTGCTGGTCTACTAAAAAAAGGTCTATTCTAGTGTATACCTGATGAGGTGGAAAAAAAAGTAAAATCCCTTTCGTTCACATGTAAAAAGCTCCATGCATCATATAAGCTTTGGTTGTGTATAAAGTAACACAGGATTGGAGCACTTAGAAAGAGATCTGGAATCACACGTTGGGTCCGGGGTGGTGTTAAAGCCTCCGCAGATTATCAACTGACCTTTCTGATGCTTTTGGATCTTTTTCATTAACTTATTGAAAAAGTGAACTTGATGCTTGTTGGGGGAGAACACGGTAACAATTGTGTATGTGGTGGAGTTAAGGTCACATAGCTGCATCAAAAATCTACCTTGCGGGTCTTTTATTTCCTGATGAAGCGTAAATGCTACAGTGTCTCTGATGGCAATAAGAACTTTGGTTTTAGAGTCCGCATTTGCAGTAAAAACAAAAGGATAATGCTTGTGTGAACATTTAGGAGGAGCTAAAGAGCTGAAGTGGGTCTCAGGGTGATTAAGCCTCTTAACATTAATGGATAGAATGTTAAGTGTAATGACCCAGTGTACTTGTTAGCACTAGATATCTGCAGGGATACATCATTATGATATGTGTCTGTCCTCTGTTAGAAAGAATTGGAAACTTGGGCAATCAGAGAGTCCCATATGTAAAACTTGCCACTATATATCACAGTGCAAAATGTGCTTATCGGCTCCGCCTTCACTGCCCGATCTGGGGAAAGTCCTGGCGAAGTAAGGTAGGGCGCCTCCCGACAGTTGTTGAAGTGGTCTGCCTGTACTCTTTATTCTGTCATCATCCATAAAAAGTAGGTAAAAATTAGTAGAAGGATAAAAATGAAAACAAAACAAAACAAAGAAACACGAATAACAGTGCAAAACACCTAACATGGTGTATCAAGAAAAGAAGGTACTGAGCACCTAACGGCAGCAGTAAGCTGCTGGCATATGTTTGGGGTTAGTCTGACCGTACAGTCCCTGGCTCTATTCTCCCAGGGATTAGGGAGCTGAATTGACGACCATCCGATCGAATTCACAAGTGCGACTTTGCATTTTTAGCAGTGACCTTCTTCCACACTCGTTCAACCTGTTGCGGTGTGCTGGTAGTGGGGCTTTCTTTATCAGGCTCAGGGAGAATATCCCATTCCTTCAAGAGAGAAATCCCCCTATTTAAGGTGGTTATTGTGTAGGTGTGGTTCATCCTGGTCACAGCAAGTTTTGTTGGATATCCCCATCTGTGTGCGATTTTGTGATTTCGCAACACTCTGTTTACTCTATTCAGGTTCCTTCTTTTCTGAAGTGTGTATTGCGACAGATCAACAAAAAATTGTAAGCTTTGATACTGTGGAAGGATTTGGTCGGGCTTCCTCATGCATGTCATAAGGTTCTCTTTCTGTCAGAAACACAACTACTTACCAAGGCCGAGATGCTGAGGACGGCTCACCTTTACAACCAAGCGAACCTGCCCCCTGGAGTTTGAGACAGGAGGCAGAGGCACAAGGAGGTACCAGTACCAGCGGAGTAGTAGGTGGGGTGTAAGTTGCTGAAGATTAGCGACTGAGAAGGGATGCAGAAGCTGGATGGTCACCAAGGCAGGTGAGAGTGGTACAGTCCCAGTACACAGCTCAGAAGCTAGCAGACTGACGGCAGCAGATCCGGGGTACAGGTTAAAGTCCGGGTTCAGGGCAAGGCTAAGACAAGTCCAGAGGTGCAAGCCAAAGTTCAGGGGCAGGAGACAGAGGCAAATCCAGGTCACGGTCCGAGGTCAGAGGATTAAGGAAGGCAGCAAAGTCCACAAAACAAGCCGAGGTCAGGTTTCCAGGCGAGAGATGAGTCAGGAAGCAAATCCGGGTCAAAGGGCACAAATCAAAGTGTCAAAACTTTACACAGAGCTGACGATAAACCAGCAACCTGTGCAAAGACAGGGGCTGGTTTAAGTAGCGCTGTCAGGCCTCCGATTGGTCCTGGGAGGGGGCGCGCACGTCCGCGCGCTCATGCACGTGCCGCGCTGCCGCGCCACGTGCGCGCGCCCCAGATGCGCAGGCACGCGCCGTGATGCGATTCTGACATGCCTGTGCACAGATTGAGCGCTGGGACCCTGACACTTTCTTATGGAAGAAGTATAAATGGAGGAGCAGATCTCTGGGAATATGATCAGACAGATGCAATGGCTTAGGCAAGTGGTGGATCCTGTCAATAGTGACGTCCAAGTCGGTGAGACTTGGTATGAGCTTTTTAAATACTGTCGCTGCATAGGGGCCTAGGTCAAATTGTTGCACCGATTCTGAGATCCCCTTATTTTCAGGTTGTTTCTTCTCGACCTATCCTCCATGTCCGGCATCAACCAGGTCATTGATGGTATCAGCGTATTCTCCCATCTTAACCTTAATATGATACATCCCCTCCCCCATTGCTTGTATGTCTCTGTTGAATCTGTGCATGCAGGGGGCCATATCAGATTGGATTGTGCTTCTCAAAGACAAGATCATGTCTTTTAACACAGTATCCAGTACAGGCTGATTTTGTGTGGGAAAGCATTCAATTGATTCAGGCATGTTCCTTATGTCGTCCCCTGAGTCAGGCACTGGGCTAGCTGCCAAGCTCCATCCAGTGTCATCTAGCCTGGGCCTGGACTTAGCTGGGCTGTTAGATTATGGGGAGAGAGGATAAGAGTGATGGTGATCAGGTGAGGTGTGTTTGGGAGGATGATTACTTTTTTTGATGTCTTGCTGTGTGCTAAGGCTGCCAGAGGAGTGTAGGCCTTGGTGCCAACTTGCCTACCTCCATTTCCTTTCAGGGAAAGAAAGTCCATCAAGCTTTGTGGGCATCTATTGTTCCGCTGTTTGCTGGGCAAGATACATTGCAGTGGACAAATCAGACACTAAGCAAAACGTTTATGGGGACCAGTGACACTAATACAGTGATCAGTGCTAAAATAATATGTATTGTAACTGTACCAATGGCACTGGCAGGGAAGGGGTTAAAGTGGATGTAAACCCACTCTCATCCTTTCTAAACTACTGCCATAGTGCTGATCTATAGGGATATACATGCTTCCTGCATGTATCCTTACCTGTCAAATGTCTCCCCTCTGTCTGTTATGAGACTTAAAAAACTGAAGATTTTGTGGGTAGATCTGTTGTCTGGAGCTTGGTGGGTGGAGTTGTGATGTCAGTAGACTCCCCGCCCACCTCTACACTCCCCATGTCAACATGCATTTTTTCCTGTGCATTCCTTACACTGAATTTAGCTATGATCACTAACATCCAATCAAAATCCAGAAAAGTAACCACATGACTTGAGAAAAGGAGTGGGGGTGAGAATTAAAAAAATGCCTTTCCCAGGCTAGTACATGAGATGTGTAAATAACCTATCATTCACAGCAAGGGGGAAGAACGGACAAAGGTTTTCTCACTGAAAAGAGGATTGCTCAGAGCTGGATTAACTCTTTGTGGCAAGACTGGGCACAGATGATGAGGAAATGTGTGCTTCCCCATTTTCCCTTCACCTTTCTTGTGTCTTTCTACTTCCAAATTTTTAATTACCTAAAAAATATGTGGAATTTTCTCTCCCTTTTAAGCCTTGGGCTATTAATTCCTCTCTTATTGTGGCTTCATGAGTCTCTGAAACTTACCTTCAACTCCTTCTCTTTGGCTTTTTCTTTAATACAGGTCTGAAAGTTTGGCATATGTGAGCCGCTACTTATAAATCATCCAGACGATTTTCATTTTATGTCCCCTTTTGTAAATCTGCTGCTGTAAGTTAAAAAAGTAGATAGTGGTGCATAGCCTGAGATTGTAATTAGATAAATGAACACTGACTTCTGCACATCTAAAGATCTATTGTACAATAACATTAAGTCAGTTCTAGAGTAAAGCCCCATACACACGGTCGGACTTTTGGCCAACCAACTTCAAAATCTGCAACTTTTCGAATTTGTCCGACCGTGTGTACGTTCCATCGGACCAACTTTTTCGGGTTTCATCCGACAAAATGTTGGGTATGCGAACGGACCAACTTTTCGGCAACAAAAGTCTGACGGTGCCTTGTGTGATCATGTGTACAGCAAGCCAACCAACTTTTGTACAAAGTGCAAATACGCATGCTCAGAACCAATGTTAAAATCAACCAACAATAGCAGAAGTTAACCAAAGGGTGGCGGTAAAGAGCAGAAAAGAGCAGAAAAAACATGTGATGATGGGAAAGTTTTAGAAAAGTTTCTCAAACCGCAGACATATCAGATGCCTCAAAGGAGAAATTGTGTATGAGGTTTGGGCTTACATTCTGTAATGCCTAGTAAACACGATTGGAATTTCCGATGGAAAAAGTCTGACTGAAATTTGACTCCTCTGTCAAACTGTTGTGGAAAAAATGGTGTTTGGGTGTTGATGGTGCTTTCAACCCAAACCCTTCTAGAGTGTTAATGAAAGCAAGGAATTTTCCTTGCTGTAAAATATTTAAATTTGACACACCTGTCAAACACTTGCAGAAAAATTGGTATTTGGGTGTTGGTGGTGCCTTCACATCTTAACCCTATGGAGGTACTGTTGATGAAAGCAAGAATTGGCCTTGCTAGAAAAAAAAATGATGCACCTATCAAACAGGTGCAGAAAAATTGGATTTTGGGTGTTAATTATGCCCATAAAATCTATACCAAAAAAATCTTCAAGATAGAGGTACTCTTGATAAAAAAATAATTGTCCTTGATGTAAGACAAATTGGGTTTCGATTGTTCATGGTGTCTTCACACCTTAACCCTATGGAGGTACTGTTGATGAAAGCAAGAATTGGTCTTGCTGTAAAGAAAAAAATGATGCACCTATCAAACAGGTGCTGAAAAATTGGGTGTTAATTATGCCCATAAAACCTATACCAAAAAAGATCTTCAAGATAAAATCGACACCCACAAAGATTGTCTGTGGAAAGACACACTCTTTTATCTATCACAAAAACTCCGGAAGCATTGAATGCCCGTTCAGAAAGCACACTGTATTTAGGGCAGCCCAGCAGCTCAATTGCATACTGGGCAAGTTCTTGCCAGTGGTCTATTCTCATAACCCAGTGGATCGTCAACTAGAAAGCTCTCTATGACTGATTTCTCCCCTGGCAAATCCTCCACCATATGATGCAGACACATGGATTGTAGCTGACAGCCCTGGGTACTTCTCCACCGCTCCATGAGACTGTTACATACCAGAGTCTGGAAAGGCATTACATAAACTGCTCTTTAAGGTGTCCTCAAGATATTTCATCCTTTACTCCCTCTGTGGGGACAGGGTGAGTTCAGAGACTTTCCCCTTGTAACAGTGGTCAAGGAAGGTTGCCAATCAATAATGATCCTTCTCCTTGATGCCATAAGTTCTCGGTTTCTTTCACAGGCTTTGAAGACTCAGGGAGCCCATTCACTGCAGGATTGCAGAGGTATGAGAAGCAGAGTCCTTGTGGTCACTAGGGATGAGCTTCGTGTTCGAGTCAAACCCATGTTTGACTCGAACATTGTCTGTCCGACCAATCACCAAATTTCGAACATTATGGGATGTTTGCGCCAAATTTGAGTTGTGCGTCATGGCCCATACTTCACTGTGGCATCACAGTGCATTGCTGGCTGAAGATTGGCCAAGCATGCACTATGACCTGCATGCTTGGCCACTCACAGGGCCGTTAGCAAAGAGAGCCATAATTGGCCAAAGCCAGTCTTGGGGGTTTAGTACACACCCCACACTATATAAGGCCGCCTGTGTGGTGGCCTTGTGTAGTGTGTTGCGGCAATGGTGAAAGACAGACAGACAGAGAGAGAGACAGTGTAACTTAATTTGAGTTAGATAGAGCAGGCATGTGAGTCAGTAAGCTGCAGTTACAGTGTGTAGAGGATATATATGCATCCGAGGTGTTGTGTATATACATATTTATACAGTGTATTCAGTTTGGCTAGATCTGTTCCTGTATTCTCTTCCTAATTTACTGACAGGCAGGCAGGTGATTATGCTAGCTGCAGTATTTTTACTTAGTGTACTGTTGTCCTCTGCACAGTGTGCACCTAAAGCTACCTGAATACAATTGCTGGTGTTCTCATACTAATACCACAGGCAGGGAGCTGCAATAATTTTCAGTTAGTGTACTGTGTCCTCTGCACAGTGTGCACCTAAAGCTACCGGAATACATTTCCTGGTGTTCTCATACTGATACCACAGGCAGGGAGCTAAAAGTATTGTTAGTGTACTGTGTCCTTTGCACAGTGTGCACCAAAAGCTACCTGAATACAATTGCTGGTGTTCTCATACTAATACCACAGGCAGGGAGCTGCAATTACAGGTATTTTCAGTTAGTGTACTGTGTCCTTTGCACAGTGCGCACCTAAAGCTACCGGAAAACATTTGCTGGTGTTCTCATACTAATACCACAGGCAGGGAGCTGCAAGTATTGTCAGTTAGTGCACTGTGTCCTTTGCACAGTGTGCACCAAAAGCTACCTAAATACAATTGCTGGTGTTCTCATACTAATACCACAGGCAGGGAGTTGAAAACATTTGCTGGTGTTCTCATACTAATACCACAGGCAGGGAGCTGCAAGTATTGTCAGTTAGTGCACTGTGTCCTCTGCACAGTGTGCACCTAAAGATACCTGAATACAATTGCTGGTGTCCTCATACTAATACCACAGGCAGGAAGCTGCAGTATTTTCATTTAGTGTACTGTATCCTCTGCACAGTGTGCACCCAAAGCTACCTAAATACAATTGCTGGTGTTCTCATACTAATACCATAGGCAGGGAGCAGCAAGTATTGTCAGTTAGAGTACTGTGTCCTTTGCACAGTGTGCACCTAAAGCTACCTGAATACAATTGCTGGTGCGCTCTTACTAATAATACTATAGGCAGGCAGTTGATTCTGCTAGCTTCAGTATAATAAGTATATATATACATCCCAGCTTTATGCAGCTACATCTCCCTGCAGGCCATTAGTAGGGATGAGCTTCGTGTTCGAGTCGAGCCAATGTTCGACTCGAACATCGGCTGTTCGACCGTTCGCCAAAATTCGAACAAAACGGGTCGTTTGAGCCAAATTCGAGTGACGCGCCACGGCCCATAATTCACTGTGGCATTCCGCGCTGATGATTGGCCACTCATGCACTATGACCTGCATGCTTGGCCAATCACAGTGCGTAAAAATCGGAGAGCCATAATTGGCCAACGCCCCACACACTATAAAAGGCCGCCTGCAGCACGGCCTCATGTAGTGTGTTCCGGGCTTGTTCCAGATTGTCTTTTTTTCTAGATAGATAGAGCAGGCAGGCTTGTCAGTTAAATTTACAGTGTGTAGAGGATATATATACATCCAAGGAGTTGTACATATATTTATACACTGTATAGTTTAGTTAGATTAGTTCTTCCTAATCTGTCAGGCAGTCGATTGTGCTAGCTGCAGTGTTCTTACGTGTTGTATTGCCGTGTGCTCAGTGCACCTAAACTATATATGTGCATTCCCGTTCGTACGAATGTTATTTTCGTACGAAAATTTTAATTTTCGTACCCGCAGGATAATGTGTACATACGAAAAAATTAAAGCACCAAAATACGAAAACGACGGGATTACGAATGAGCCACATAACGAACAACCGCAAATACGAACGAATGATCCGACGAAAAAATACTACAAAACGAAAACTGCAAAAGAACAAAAATGACATCTATAACAAAAGATTTACATTCTGTATTTTGTTTCAATCCTTTTTCTGTTTGTTTTCAGTCCTATGTTCATTGTTCATATGACATCTATAACAAAAGATTTGCATTTTGTATTTTGTTTCAATACTTTTTCTGTTTGTTTTCAGTTGGTGCATAGTGCAAGTGTGCTCATTACTGTGCAACTAAACCCACTTGGTGCATAGTGCAAGTGTGCTCATTACTTTACAACTAAACCCACTTGGTGCATAGTGCAAGTTTGCTCATTACTTTGCAACTAAACCCACTTGGTGCATAGTGTAAGTGTGCTTATTACTTTACAACTAAACCCACTTGGTGCATAGTGCACGTGTGCTCATTACTTTGCAACTAAACCCACTTGGCGCATAGTGCAAGTGTGCTCATTACTTTACAACTAAACCCACTTGGCGCATTGTGCACGTGTGCTCATTACTTTGCAACTAAACCCACTTGGTGCATAGTGCAAGTGTGCTCTTTACTGTGCAACTAAACCCACTTGGTGCATAGTGCAAGTGTGCTCATTACTTTTCACATAAAGCTACTTGTTGTGTACTGCGCGTGTCCTCTGCAGTTTGCACCAAAAGCTACGAGGTGTGTGTACTGCCTTTGTCCTCTGCAGGCCATTATAATGTCTGGAAGGGCAACAAGGAGAGTCACGAGGGCAAGCAGGTTCTGTGTCTACAGGCAAAAATGCTGGGCATGGACACGGTGCATCCTCATCAGCAAGTGGCCGTGTGACACGCTCATCCTTGTTTTCGGCAGCTAGCCGTGTTGAGCCGCAACATGCCAAAGACTTGGTAGAGTGGATGACCAAGCCATCCACATCCTCCTCATCCTCTCTCACTCAAGCTCAGGGTACTTTGTCTGGCAAAGTAGCTGCCAAGGCATTCTCTTCCCTCTGCTCAATGGCATCACTTACTCCTTCCCTAGTCCCACCATGTCCTCCTGAGGAGTCCCACGAACTGTTTGAACACAGTGTTGGTTACATGCTTCATGAAGATGCGCAGCGTTTTAAAGGCTCCGATGATGGAATACAGATAGAGGAAGGCAGTAATGTGAGCCCAGAGAGAGGGGGTGCCCAAGAAGGACAGCAATCTGGCAGTCATCTTCCCTCAATTGCAGCATCCTGCCAGGTTTTCGACAGTGATGAGGAGGGAGGGGATGATGAGGTCACTGACACGTGGGTGCATGATAGGATAGAGGAGGAGGAGGAGGCACAGGCACATCTCCAAAGAGGCAGGATGCCCTCCAGGGGACAGCTTAAGGGCAGCACACCAACTGAATTACATCGCAGAGCTACGCCTGTGCAGGGCGCTGCTGTGTCTCAGCGTTACTGCAAAAGTTCTTTGGTGTGGGCCTTTTTTGAGACATGTGCACCAGATCGCAACATTGCTATTTGCAACATATGTCTCAAGCATATCTCGTGTGGCCAAAACATCACCCACTTGGGCACCGTATTCTCGACCGGACATATGTCGACCTGCCATGCAGTTCGTTGGCAAGCATACCTGAAAGACCCACACCAAAGAACGATGCAGACCTCCCCTTGCCCCTCATCAGCTGGGATCCCCAACCAAACTATACCCTCAGTCCTCTCTGAAGCCTGCACTGATAGGACTGACGGTGTAGAATTAGGTGTGTCAAAACTTAGTAGTACATGCGGGCAATCTACTATCGGCAGATTGTAGCAGACAAATTTCTCTTGCCCCAGCTGCTGCAGCGCCAAAAGAAGTACTCTCCCAGCCATCCACATGCCCAGTGGTTGAATGCTAGCTTAGCGAAATTGCTAGCACTTCAACTGCTGCCTTTTCAGTTGGTAGATTCTGCCCCCTTCCGTGAGTTTGTGGAATGTGCGGTACCTCAGTGGCAAGTTCCCAAACGCCACTTTTTCTCAAGGAAGGCGATTCTGGCTCTCTACCGCCATGTGAAAGACAATTTCCATGCCTCGCTGGACAGGGCGGTCAGTGGTAAGGTGCATAATACCGCTGACTCATGGTCCACCAGGCATGGACAGGGACATTACCTCTCTTTCACGGTGCATTGGGTGACTCTGCTGGCAGCTGGGAAGGACGCAGGGCAAGGTACAGTAGTGTTGGAGGTTGTTCCGCCACCACGGCTCCAAAACACTACTACTGGTTGTGACACACCTCTCTTCTCCACCCCCTCCTCTTCTTCCTCTGTGGCCTCTTTCTGTGCTGATGTGTCCTCGGAACCAGCCATGCTCCGTAGGGGGGCTATGCAGGAATGCAGGCAAAGAGATGCCATGCGGTGCTAGAGCTGGTGTGCTTGGGAGACAGGAGCCACACTGGGGCAGAGGTTCTGTCAGCTCTTCAGGGCAGGCTCAGGGGTGGTTGACGCCACGCCAGCTTAAGCCAGGAATGGTGGTTAGCGACAATGGCACCAACCTCCTCTCTGCCCTGCGACAGGCACAACTGACCCATGTGCCCTGTTTGCTCTTGTTCTGAATTTGGTGGTGCAGCGGTTCTTGGGCAGGTACCCGGGCTTACAGGATGTCCTGAAGCAGGCCAGGAAAGTCTGTGTGGATTTCAGAAGGTCATATAATGCCACAGTTTGGCTGACAGACCTCCAAAGGGAATATAACCTGCCCAAGAATGCCTAATCTGTGACATGCCCACATGATGGAACTCTACATTGGCCATGCTGCAGTGGCTGCACATGCAGCAGAGGGCCATCAATGAGTACCTGTGCCAATATGGCAGCAGAACTGGGTCAGGGGAGCTTGTTTTATTTCCCCATGCCAGTGGGCCTTGATCAGGGATGTATGCACTGTCCTGTCACCATTTGAGGAGGCCACGAGGAAGGTGAGCACTGACAGTGCATGCATCAGTGAGACTGTCCCTCTTATTACCTCTCAAGGCCCCCTTTATCCAGACAGTGGTCCAGTTGCCTGCCTAGCACACAGGAAGAGGACGAGGAGGAGGAGGATTGTATCGGCAGCATGGAGGTGGAGCTTTTGACTCAGCATTAGCAGCAGTCTTTAAGGAAACATGGACTTTTCGTTCAATAGTTTTTTATTTGAGAGGGAAAAAAAGAAGAAAAGAAGTAGTGTACAAACATTTCTCTATGCAAACAATGGGTGATAGACATCTTGCGCATCTATTACAATATCTGATTAATGCAGAACCATATATTCCAAAGGATGTACATCACTTAGCTTCATCGTAAGAGTACAACATATACAACAAGCAATGTGCAATTGTGCAGTATACAATAGATAAAGAACGTTATGGGTAAAGGTGTGGACCTCTGTATCGGCGCCCCCTCTTGGGAACAAGCTGCGCCTGGACACACAGGGCCACTATTCACAACTTAACCAGCAAAGGAGAAAAAAAAAAAACGAAACAGTTGCAGTTACAGTCCACTCTAAAACGTACATCGTTAACTAGTGTCTCAATTACCTGTATTTATACCTCTGTAGAGATAAGGGGTGAGAAGTAAGATACAAAAGAGAATATATAAGAAAGAAAGTAAAGGGCAGGTGAATCAGGTAGAGGTCAGGTAAAGAAGGAAAAAGGAAGTAGGGGAAGACAAAGAGACAAAGAAACAGAGCGGATGCTGCTCAGCTATATATAGAATGGTTACGTGGGAGAGTTGTGAGTGTACCAATCTCTCCACGGAGTCCAGATGTGGTATTTCTCGGCTTATCTATTTTGTGAGGCCTCGAACATGGTTTCATAGGTGATGTGTAAATTGGTCGTTCTTATGACGTCTAGGAGGGAGGGTGTCACCGCCCTCCTCCACCGCCTCAACAGTTCCAATCTCGCACTCAGGAGTATGTGTGTCACCACAATCCGAAGGGTAGGCTTAATAGCATCTATCCCCAGGGACAGGGTTGCCATATCTACTGTATTAGGAATATTAGTTTTACACACTTGGTTTATCAAGTTAAACACCTCTATCCAATAATTTCCCAGTACAGGACAGAGCCCCAGGATGTGAATTAGGGATCCTCTCTGGCCACAATTTCTCCAACATAGAGGAGAAGCCAATTTGTCAAACCCGGCAATTCGGGTCGGAGTCATGTACCACCTGAGTAGGATCTTTTGGGACATTTCCCACAGGTTGACGCTTCTGGAAGCTTTATATACGGATGCAACGGCACATTTCCATTGATCCAATGTGAAAGTGGCTCCTAGATCAGATTCCCACGTTCGCATGGAAGGGGATTTAGCAAAGTCAGTTTTGTGGCCTAGAATGTTATAGAACAGGGAAATACCCTTGATGTTGGTGTGTGGGTTGGACAGATATAGGAACACTCGCCATGGGACTTCAGTGCTCATCTCCGCATGGGTGTTCAATAGGTGAGAAATACGCAAGTAGGTAAAATACTCCTTATTGTCCAAATTATATTCAACCTGAAGAGATCGGAAAGATTTGATAGTTGGTCCTATACTAATGTCAGCCACTGTAGTAATACCTAATGAGTGCCAGTGCGAGACCTTCAAGTCTGGTGTAAACAAGCGTAGGCTCGTAATGGGATGGTATATAGTCGTGGTATTGGCGCCCTCTAGTGGTTCAATGCGAAGTTTTTTCCATGCTTGTATAGAAACGAGGATAGTGGGTGACAATCCTAATGGGAGGGTTTTTAAGAACTTACTAGATAATATGAGGTCACAGCAAGTGGCATCAGGGGGGCATTGTGCGGATTCTAATTCCAACCACCTGTTAGAAGTCCCCCCAGGGAACCAGTGTTTCAGTTGGGCTAATATGGATGCTACGTAGTAGTCCTTAATGAGGACATGGCCCACCCCTCCCGCCAATTTATTTTTGATCAATTTTGGAAAGGCACATCTGGCTTTCCGTCCTTGCCACAGGAACCTATTCACCATGGATTGTGCTTTGTGGAAGAATCTGTCGGGGACTGGTATAGGAAGGCTCCGAAATAGATAAATAAGTCGTGGTAATACTACCATTTTCATGGCGGCTAAACGCCCTGACCAAGACGATTCTGTCCACTTCAAGTCTTGCAGGGCCTTATGAAGGACACTTAGGTATGCGTCATAATTAGCTGCCACTAGATCAGTAACCCGAGCAGTCAGTTTGACCCCTAGGTATTGTATGCTTTCTGCGTTCCAGGTGTAAGGGTAGGATGCCTTAAGCTGTGAACACGTAGGAGCATCGAGTCCAAGACCCAGGATAAATTACTTACTATTATTGACCTTATAATAGGAAACCTCATTAAATGTTCTCAATGCATCATGTGTCGCAGCCAGAGAGGAACCCACCTCCGTCATAATCAATATGATATCGTCTGCAAAAAGACTTATAGAATGTGTATGATCTCCTACACGGTAGCCTACGATGTTCGGGTGGGATCTAATATAGGTGGCGAAGGGCTCCATCAACAGGTTGAAAATTAAGGGGGATAGGGGGCAGCCTTGTCTGGTCCCGTTAGTGATATTAAAGGGGGTAGAAAGGGCTCCAGAAACAAAAACTCTAGCTGAGGGCTTAGAGTATAGGGCAAGTATAGCTGACAAAATACTTTCTGAGAATCCAAAGGCCTCCAACACTTTTAACAGATAATGCCAATGGATTCGATCAAAAGCCCTCTCACTGGAGTCCGTGAGGTGCCGGGGCTTATTGTCCATTCGGCGTTTCCCTTTCATGGCGACAGGTAGGTAGGCCGGGAGACGTTCTAAACGTTCGGGAGAGGGTAGGGTGTCTTGCTGCGTGCCGCGGTGTCCCTGGTTCAACGGAGCTCCGGAGTTACACGTCCATACATGCTGCGCGTCAGGCCACGCCCCGGAAACATGAACTTTTACGTGGCTGGGATGAGGTGGCTGTGGATCCTGTCATCCTCAGTGACCCAGAAGACTCTGCCCTGAATGCCTCAGCAAACCTACGCCTCATGGCCTGCCTGATCCTGCAAAGCCTGCGTAAGGATCCTCTTATTCATGCTATCAAGGAGAGGGATCATTACTGGCTGGCAACTCTCCTTGATCCACGTTACAAGGGTAAGGTTGCAGACCTTATCTTGCTGTCGCAGAGGGAGCAGAAGATGAAACATCTTCGGGAGGCCTTGCAGAAAGGTCTGTGCAACGCGTTCCCAGAGACTGAGGGGTTACCAAATCTTGGTCCTGGACAACGTGTTGCAGAGGCTTCGGTCAGTCACAGAAGGAGCGGTGGAGAAGGTGGCCGTCTGACTGATGCGTTCAGACAATTTTTTAGTCCACAGCCCCAAGGTATGACCGGTTCCAGCAACCATCGCCAGCGTCTGTTTTACATGCTGCGGGAATACCTAGGGGCAAGAGCAGACTTGGACACCTTTTCCACCAAAAATACTCTGGCTTACTGGGTCTTGAGGAAGGATCACTGGCCAGAGCTTGCACATTACGCAATTGAGCTACTGGCTTGTCCTGCATCCAGCGTTATTTCAGAACACACATTCAGTGCTGCTGGAGGCTTTGTGACCGATCACAGGGTGCGCCTCTCCACCGACTCCGTTGATCGACTGACCTTCATAAAAATGAATAAGGCTTGGATCACCACCAGCTACCAAGCACCTGATGCTGATGTAACTGAATATTTTTTTTAAATGTCAGATCCCTTGGAGACTGCCTATGTTGAGGCTGAGTGACTATCCTGTTATGCTGACTGAATATCCTTGTCCTTCTCAATGATCTTGCTGTTAGCTTGTAAGAACATTGTTGGTTCTGGGCACTGCCACCAGTAGCTAAGGCCCAATTTATCTTGCCCTGTTTAACAGGGGCGTGTAATTTACAATTTTTGATGCAATAGTTTGCAGCAGGCTCTTTGCTGCGCTACAACTAGAGTATCTGTGAGGGGGTTGCAGTGTTGTGGCACCAGAACCAGTGCCTAAGGCCCAATTTTTGTGCCCCTGTTCAACAGGTGACTGTAATTACAATTCTTGATCTAATATTTCACATCAGGGCATTCCACCAAGACTAACTGTGAGGGGTTGCAGTGTTGTGGCAACACCAACACCTAGGGCCCAAATTTCTGCAGCGTATATGCGGCAGGCCCCTACTTTCAAACATCCAACTTACAAACGACTCCTACTTGCAAACGGAAGGAGAGAACAGGAAGTGAGAGGAAATTATATATTTTTTGGGGATAATTATTATAGCAAAAAGTAAAAAATATTGTTTTTTTTTCGAAATTGTCGCTCTATTTTTGTTTATAGCGCAAAAAATAAAAACCGCAGAAGAAAAGAAAGAAAGAAAGCTATATTTGTGGGAAAAAAAGGATGCCAATTTTGTTTGGGAGCCACATCGCACGACTGTGCAATTGTCCGTTAAAGCAACGCAGTGCTGAATCGCAAAAACTGGCCAGGTCCTTTACCTGCATAATGGTCCGGGTCTTAAGTGGTTAAGAGGGAAGTTTCAGGAAAAAAAATGTTAAATAAATAATTGTGAAGCAAAAAAAAGGGTCAGTGCTCATCTGCAGACCCCAAATTGCCATTGATACAGCACCCATCATTCCCAGGAATGCAGCACCCAACATTGCCAGGAATGCAGCACGCACCATTGCCAGGACTGCAGCACCCACCATTACCAGGAATGCAACACTCACCATTGCCTGAAATGCAGACTCACCATTGACGAGAATGCATCACCCACCATTGCCAGAAATGCAGCACCCACCATTGCCAGGAATGCAGCACCCACGATTGCCAGGAATGCAGCACCCACAATTGCCAGGAATACAGACTCACCATTGCCAGGAATGCAGACTCACCATTGCCAGGAATGCAGCATCCACCATTGCCAGTAATGCAGCACCCACTATTGCCAGGAATGCAGCACTTACCATTGTCAGGAATGCAGAAACCACCATTGTCAGGAATGCAGAACCCACCATTGTCAGGAATGCAGCACCCACCATTGCCAGGAATGCAGCACCCACCTTTTCCAGGAATGCAGCACCCATCATTGCCAGTAATGCACTCACCATTGCCAGGAATGCACCCACCATTGCAAGGAATGCAGCACTAATCATTGCCAGGAATGCAGCACCCACAATTGCCATCCGTGCAGCCTGATGGATGCCCATCCATATGCAGCCTTGGAAGGGACAGGAAGGGGGCAGGACGAGCGCCAAAGATTACCTACAGGAGAATCTGCCGTTTACACGGCAGCCTTTAATAGAAAATCACACCTCCTTTGATAGACTGGACAGTCGTCCAATGGCAGGGCCGAAGACGGGACTTCCTATTACAGAGGCTGCCCGTAAACAGGAGATTCTCCTCCTGTATGCATGGCACTCATCCCGACTCCTCCCTGTCTCCTCCAAGGCAGCCAGCATATACATCTTTTGTGGCCCCGGTGCTGGGAGATCGTTAGATAACCCCAGGCAGAACGTTCAAAACCGTAACACGGACCACGATTGGCCTGCGGGCTGGCCTTTGGACATGCCTTCACTACACTTCATCCCTGTTGAAGTCACGTGACAGTAACGTAATGCATAGGACACAAGCAGACGGACACTGGAAGTGATGTTTAGGTCTTGAGCTCGCTGCTCGTTTGGTTACACTGTGCATTATCCCCACACATAAAGCGAGTACTTTTAATACTTTTTAAAAACGTACTACACCATCTCTTCGAATCTCTCCACACATATACCCGTTTTTTGATGCATTTGAGTGGCCATTATCACTAACCTTACCTGAGTGGAAGGAAGCATCTATTAGGCACACACCGGGACCCCTTGGAAGGAAGGAACAAGCGAGAAACCACCCCTCCCCCTCCTTACTCTATTTCAATGCTGCTTACCTTACAGCAGTAAGGTAAGAAGGTATTACACCTACGGGTGTTACGTACACCGAAGACCCACCATCACAGAAGTCACAGTGCCACCTGTTGTTATTACAGAACACCTCTAGATTGCACGCTGCACCTTGGATCCAGAAGAGTTGTTTCTGTGATTCACCAGCACTATTTGCACTTTTCTTATTGTTTACATGGACTCTCCTTTAAACGTGATAAATAATATATTTATCCACTTATTCTAATTGAAAGTAATATATTTATCCACTTCAAGTAATATATTTATTCACTTCAGTCACCTGACCAGCACACAGTCTTTGCACTTTACTGGATTTATGAACTGTTTATGTTAAGTAGCACTTTTTATGATATTTATTGGACCCATTGTGCAAAGTACATTTCATTTATTTAATTATTTAAAAAACACTTTATACTTACTGCACATTACTATTTTATTTACGGAGCGCAACACCAACTCTTGATTTTATTTATACCAATTTATGGGTAGTGTTTGATCCTTACAGTGTCTGCAGCATCTTTATTTATATTTTTATCGTTGCTCCTTAGTAGCGCGGGAATACTCACCTTATAGTAAAACTGCCTTGACACACTACACTGACATTACAGTAAAACTGCACAGATGCACTACACTGACACTGCACTATCACTATGTTCACACTACAGGGACACTCTACACTCACAATATAATTCAAATGCAGTTTACAAAAAACTCCCTTGGAGTTCCATAAGGTGAAGCTGAAGAGGCAGAATAAGGACCCATTGTATGTCTCTGTGTGCCCACTAGAAAAATAATAGCCTTTATATTGTAGGACATATCTACATTATACTGTAGTTGTTGGTTCAGAAAAAGTTATGAGTATGTATTAGAAAAGCAGAATAACTTACATCTGGTGGGGTAAAACACATGGCCATCCATGATTTTAGGTGGCGAGGGCACACTTTGGGGGTATCCAAATCCAGGGAGCAAGAAACTTTTGTATGTCATCACACAGTACGACTCCGGTCTATTCTTAGACACACCACAATCCTATCACACGCTCCATCAGGCCTCTTATCCTGGTAGACATTAAGACATGTAATGGTCAAAATGCTTAATGTAATAAACTGCAGAAAGGGGAGATACCACATACATAGTTACGCTCATATAGACTTGGACAACGTTTGAAGACAGGGACTGTTTGGTGTTACCCACTGATTTGGAGCTTAATTGAAGGCTCCGGCTAGCTCCCGTCCCGACCTTCCACAGAACTAACACTGTTTAAAATCAACCACTGGAATTCAGTTGCTGCTACCTATCTGTCTAAATACACCTGGGAATTTGCAATCTCAAGCCCAGATTGACATTGGACTGGTGTTCATCCGCACCCCCATCCAGAAAGCCGCCTCACCTGCTCTCTTCACGGAATCATTCTATCTGAGTAAAAACAATTTATGACCATACTTATCTCATCCTATTCCCCTGACGAAGGTGTTCAACCAGAAACGTGTTGGGTATCGGGGATTACAATCTACTGGAGAGTATTATTGTCATTTTATACAAATTGTTGTATTTTGTTTCTTGTTGTTTTTTTGTTTTATGTATATCTTGCTAGATGCTTGATTTTTTTCAACAATAGGTTTTTATTAAGATTAATAAGAGCATTAACATAGGAAAAAAAAAACGAAAAAAAACACATCAAGCATGAGTGTAAAAGCTAGATGACAAGTAAGGTAACAGCATAACAATGCTCATCAATCACACAAATATACTATCATTTCCACATGCTGTATATGAAAAGGAAGAGAGAAAACATGTCCAATAACGTTAAGAGTATGGAACACTGATCAGTCTTCACGCTCCAGGTGCCCCACAGGGAACACGCTGCACCCAGAGGATCCGACACGGCATAGAGTACAAGGACATTTGCAGCTATATCAAACCTCAATATCTATATTTGTACAGAAGCTTCAACACTTTGCTTATATATAATTAAGAAGGAAAATAAAGAAAGAAAAAGTAGAGTAGAAAAGAAAGAGAAGATGAAGAGGATGCAAAAATAAGATGAAGAGGATGCAAAAATAACGCTCCAGATCACACATCCAGATGCACAAATTAACAAACATTACAGATTCGTCAGATTCTTCCCGTACCAGCTCCTCCAGGACTCCCAGAATTGACTCCCCCCATGTAACCTATTTTGAGAAGCCTCAAACATATATTCGTATGTAATATGGAGGTCCGTGGTCCTTACTGCGTCCAAAAGTGTAGGGATCTCTGTTTTTTTCCATCGTCTCACTATCTCTAACCTGGCTCCCAACACAACGTGAGATATTACAGGCCTGATAGCACATGGGAAATCTTCTATTCCTAGTGATAGGACCGCCATACCTGCAGTACGTGCAGACCCAGGGAGATGATTATTGTTGAGTTGCTTCAAGATGTTTAAGATCCCCGCCCAATAACTCCTCAATTTAGGGCAGTTCCACATAATGTGGTATAAAGATCCTCTGTGCCCACACATTCTCCAGCATAGTGGAGAAACCGATTTATCGAATCCTGCCAATCTAGTAGGGGTCATATACCATCGTAGCAAAATTTTTTGGGATAATTCCCATAAGTTAGCACTTCTGGTGGCTCTATAAGTAGAAGTAATAGCACTTTTCCACTGATCTGGAGTGTAAGTACACTCCAAATCTAATTCCCAGGTTCTCATAGAAGGATTCTTGGAGAAAACATTTTTTTGACCAAGGAGGCCATAGAAAAGAGATATACCTTTGATGGAAGTATCAGGGTTGGTCAAGTAAAGAGACACTCGCCACGGCACATCTATGTATGTCTTGACCTGCGATGTCAGGAAATGCGATATTCGGGCGTAAACAAAGTAATCTCTAGAATTTATTCCATACTCGATTTGAAGTGAGCGGAAGGATTTGGTGGCTGGCCCTACACACATGTCTGCTATATTAAGGATACCGCATGCTTCCCACTTAGTTACTTTCAAGTCAGGTATAAACAAGTGCAGGCATTTCATGGGAAGGGGAATAGATTTGACAGCAGTTCCCTCGAGAGGTTCTGATCGGAACCTCCGCCACGCTTGCAGTGCAGCAGTAATGGTAGGTGACAAATCGCTCGGGAGTGTCGCTAAGTAAGGACTAGCTAGTAGCAAGCTGTAGGTGTCACAACTTGGACACTGTAAAGATTCTAATTCTTGCCAGCGCGTGATTAGTCTCCCAGGGAACCAATATTTTAGTTGTGCTAAAACAGCTGCTGTATGATAGTCTTTAAGGAGAACGTGACCGACCCCCCCGGCAAGCCTAGATTTTAGAAGCTTCTGAAAGGCGCACCGCGCCTTCTTCCCTTGCCATAGATAGTTATTCACTATAGACTGGGCCTTAAAGAAAAATCTGCCAGGAACTGGTATAGGAAGACTGCGAAACAAATATATAAATTGCGGCAGCACCATCATCTTAAAGGCCGCTAGGCGACCAGACCAGGTTGATTCCTTCCAGGACAGGCCTTTCAGAATATTAACCAGATTATCCAAGAAGGGATCATAGTTGGCCTTCACTAAGTCCTTGACATGTGCGGTTAAAACAATGCCTAAATACTTAATACCTTCTTTACTCCACACAAAGGGGTATTTGGTTTTAAGTCTTACACTAGTATCAACATCAATTCCTATTCCTAAAATAAACGATTTACCATCATTAACCTTGTAATATGAAATCTTGTTGAACAGTTGCAATGCTTCATATGTTGCTGCCAGGGAGGATTCCACCTCTGTTAAGATGATTATTATGTCATCCGCAAAGAGACTAATTTTGTGTGTGTGTTTCCCCGTGCAAAAACCTTGTATGTCAGGGTGAGACCTAATGTGGATAGCTAATGGTTCCATCAATAAATTAAACATCAAGGGGGATAAGGGGCACCCTTGTCTTGTGCCATTAGAGATTGTAAAGGGAGTTGAGAGGACACCAGACATATATACCCTCGCTGAGGGATGTGTATAAAGGGCTAAGATTGCAGACACAATATCACCAGAGAACCCGAAAGACATCAACACCTTGACCAGATATGTCCAGTGTATCCGATCGAAAGCCTTCTCCGCGTCCAATGATAGGAGCAGAGAAGGCTTCCGTTGCACCCGTGCCAGGTGAACAAGATTAATCATCCGACGAGTAGCATCAGACGTCTGTCGGTTCCTGGTAAAACCTGTCTGGTCTGGGTGAATAATTGTAGGTAAAATGTCCACTAAACGTTTTGCTATTAATTTGGCATATATCTTCAGATCGATATTTAATAAAGAAATCGGGCGAAAGTTCGGCGGAGAGGTAGGTTCCTTCCCTGGCTTAGGTAGGGCAACGATTAAAGCTTCTAACATTTCAGGCGGGAAGGAGGCAGAGGCGGCTGCAGTCTGAAATATTTGTAATAGAAAGGGAGCTAAGGCAGCTTTAAAGGATTTATAGTATTCAGCACTGAATCCATCAGGGCCTGGGGATTTATTCATGGCTAGAGAATCGATCACTGTTATGATTTCGTTCTCAGTGAAGGGGAGATTTAGAGAGCTCAGTTGATCAACAGACAGTTGGGGTATAGGTAATTTGCCTAAAAATTGGTCTATAATCTCAGACGTAGGTTGAACGATATTAGGGTAATTTTTTAGATTATATAAGGACCCATAGTAATCGCTGAACGCATCTGCGATCTGCTGGGGATGGAATTGTTTTTGTTTAGATGCATGATGTATTACATAAGGGATTTTAAGTTTATGCCTATGACCCTTTAAAGTTTGAGCTAAAAGTTTTCCCGCCCTGTTTCCAGCAGAGTAATAGGACATTTTAAGCCTTTTGGACGTCCTCTCAAAGTCGTCAAGGAGAATTGTTCGGAGCTCGTGTCTAAGTGTATGCAATTGGTTTGAGATATTTAAGGAGTATGACTGTTTGTTTACCGCCTCCAAACTGGCGATCTGACCCGTTAGTTCTACAATCTGCCTCTGCCTCTGCCTCTTGACTCGCGCCCCTGCTTGAATACATAAACCTCGTACATACGCCTTATGGGCATTCCATAATACAAACGGGCATTGCACTGAACCCACATTATCCTGAAAAAAATTTGACATTTGTGTATTCAGCATCTTCCGCACTTCCGGTTTCTGTAACAAAAAGGTATTGAGTCTCCAAACACCGCAGCGGTGAGCCGTGTTTGAATTCTCAATGGTCAAAACAATAGATGCATGATCAGACCAGGTTATAGTATTGATCATCGTCGATTTGGTCTTAAATAGAACCTGTTGATCAACTAAAAACAGATCGATTCTGGTATACACTTGGTGTGGGGGAGAGAAGTATGTGTAGTCTTTCTCATTAGCATGAAGACATCGCCAAACGTCATACAAATCTTGTTTGTGGATATGTGGCAGTAAGGAGTGGTGACGACGGCTCGAGGAGGAGGTAGTGTCACATGTAGGATCAGGTGCAATATTGAAATCACCGCAGAGTATGAGTAGTCCTGAGCGGTGAGTAGTCACCCGTTTCATTAATTTGTTAAAAAAATGAATCTGGTGCTTATTGGGTGCATATACATTCACAATCGTAAAGGGAATAGAGTCCAATTCGCAGACCAGAATAAGATATCTTCCTAAGGGATCCGCCACTTGGGCATGCAAAGTAAAAGCCACCGAGTCACGGATGGCAATTAAGACTCCCTTAGTTTTAGTGTCCGCATTGGCTGTGAATATGTGAGGATAGTTCCTGTGAGTACACTTCACTGGTGCTTTGGTGCTAAAGTGAGTTTCCTGAGCACAAAGTATAGCGCTGTCATGTGACATCGCCTCTTTCCACATAGATTTCCTCTTAGCCGGATGGTTGAGCCCTTTAGCGTTCACAGATAATATCTTAAGAGGCATGACAGAAGTATAGTGCAGTTGTGCGTGTTAGGGAGCAAGGTTTCCACGAGTCTCCCCATCTCTGCAACTGCGGTGGCGTGGAAAGAAACCACGTACAAAGCCCTGAGGGTAATGCATTGGTGAGGTACTCACTATTGGCAGAGCGGAACATGGTAAGCCCATTCAGAATTTCTGGTTGTGGTATAGGCAGTAACCGATCGATCATCAGGTCTCTTGTGTGAGGCTGGATTTCAGGAACTGGAGCGCATCCAAGTGATAAAAAAGAAAGGTTGAAACACAAAAACAAAACAAAATGAAAAATAGAAGCTATAGAGCAACAATGAACAATAAAGAAGAGAGTCTTAACGCCATCATGGCAACATGTGTGGAGAATTGCAGATCTCCGGTGGCAGCCAACAGCTGCAACTTGCACTTGGGGAATAAGTTCAAAAAAATGGAAAACTAACCCCTAGCATAGGGACCTGATTAGAATGAACATAAGGCCATCCGTTAGTGGATTAAGTGTGGGAAGTAGCATTCTTAGCCGTGACTTGTTTCCAGTCACGCTCCACCCGATGTGGCGTGTTGGTCTCCTCCTGAGTGTCAGCCGTAGTTGGAAGAATACCCCACTCCCTGAGCAGATCAAATCCCTTTTCCATTGATGTCACCGTATAAGAGCGGTTGTCCTTAGTGATGGATAGCTTAGATGGATATCCCCATCTATAGACTATCCCATGATTTCGCAGGACCTTAGTAACAGAGTTTAAAGCCCTCCTCTTTTGCAGGGTAAACTGAGATAAGTCAGCGTAAAATTGCAGGCCCTGATACTTCAGTGGAATGTGATCCTGTTTCCTCATGGCAACCATCAATTGTTCCTTTACATGGAAGAAGTGTACTCTGAGTATCACGTCTCTAGGTACTTGGTCAGCTAGATATGTGGGTTTTGGCAAGCGGTGGATTCTATCAATAGTGACATCTAGATCAGTTAGGGCCGGAATCAGATCTTTGAACATACTGGTGACATAGACGCCTAGATCAGGTTGCT
The DNA here is from genome assembly GCA_029574335.1 of Rana kukunoris. Lineage (NCBI taxonomy): Eukaryota > Metazoa > Chordata > Amphibia > Anura > Ranidae > Rana > Rana kukunoris. Next base: position 213,770,884 of record CM056053.1, on the reverse strand, counting down.
GCACCGATTCAGGGATCCCCCTAATCTTCATATTATTTTTCCTTGATCTATCCTCTATGTCTGCCAGTTTAGCTTTAATCCACTCATTGTCATTTTCTCTGTCCTCATTAGCGTCAACCAGAGCATTGATCGTCTCAGCGTATTCCCCCATTCTAGTTTCAACATGGGTCACCCTGTCCCCCACCTCCTGTATGTCTCCAGCCAGGCGATGCATACAGGATGCCATATCTGCCTGGAGAGTACTCCGCAGCGATACTAACATGTCCTTTAGGACCGTATCATCCAACGGTCGGTTCAGTGTGGGGTAGGATTCAATAGAGTCGGGCAGGTCTCGGGTGTCCTCACCTGAATCAGAGGCTCCGCTCGCCGCCGGGCTTGTTGTCGGGGTCAGACCGCGCTCATCCAGCCTAGGTTTTGACTTGGCTGGGCTACAGGAGGAAGGAGTCGGAGGGAGAGAGCCTTTAGCGGCGTGCACCGCTCCAGGATGGGTTTTCTTACTTGTCCTCGGGTGCTTCACCGTGGCGGCCGCGTGTGGAGGAAAGTAGGCCTCGGCGCCATCTTGGCCATGGCTCCCGCCGGCCGGCGAGAAAAAGTCCGTCAAACGGTTCGGTTTGCGGCCAGAGTGCTTCTTGCCCGTCATGCCGGATGCCGCTTGGGATCAGGGTGTCACTTGGTAGGTAGGAAGGTACACGGATGTACCGTTTCGTGTTGCTTCAGTCCCTAGCTATCCGGAGCTCTGTGCTCAGACGTCCATTCGGCTTCCGCGCTAAGCCACGCCCCCTAGATGCTTGATTTTATTTATTTTTTTTCATTGATCATTCTGTCTGATCTGGAACCTTTTATATGTAATAAAATCATTTTTCAGAATACATCAGTGTGTGTGGCCTTTAAAGTCCCATCAAAGGGGGATTTTTCTTTTTGTTCCATATATCCCAGGGATGTGGCTACTGCACTGTTTATACCTGACATGGTGAGATCCTCTTTCGTCTCTATCCCTAGGAAGTGACAAAGTTTGAGCATTATAAAAATCCCATCTAGGACAAGATCCTGAATAAAGTCTGTCATGGACCATGAAATACGGAGGGGTTTCTACGTGAATTAGGATTTCACGTAGAAACCCTTCCGTATTTCATGGTCCATGACATGTCAAGCATTCCTTTCTTCTCTAATAAAAGAAATCACCCAATATTCCATGAGTAGGAATATCCCTGGAATCGCCGAATAATCCATACATGAGCCATGGCTTAATGCTGAATGTAACAGGACACACTTTATTGAAAGTACACAGCACACTTTTATACAGGATTTGGAACATCCCACCCCCCAACAACCGCTTTCTTATTGGTCCTTCTTACAGTCCCATCAGTTCCCCCTCAGGTCCACCTTCCATGCAAATGAGGACTTGAAAATGACACAGCAGAGATTGGTCACAACGGTTTCAATAGAAGCCTGTGATGTGTATTCAGACAAAAGCCCCAGGGGGTCAATCAATGTACAGAATAGCCAGCCACAGAACAATGAAACTGTCTGGAGACCAGAGACAGGGCAGAAGTCATTTACACCTGATAATAGAAAGGCTTTAAATAGGGTTATCACACAATGGACAATGAGTATCTCTTATGAGTCTGTTGACTTGGCTGGGGTTCAGAATAAAATCTCCTGTAATACATGAATTAGGATTTCACGTAGAAACCCTTCCGTATTTCATGGTCCATGACAGAGTCAAAGCCAATAGTTAATGGACCTAGAATTGGGGTTACAATGCAGTATACACAAAACAATGAATATTTGTTTACATCACATTGTTCACCCAATTTATTACATAAAATGTGTTTTGTTTTATATTAAAAAAATGGGTATATTGTCTTTAAAGGGGTCTTGTTTTCTTTTTTTGGGGGGAATCTAGATTACTTAATTTCATAGACAGAATTTCTGTTATCACAACCAAGTTATGTGTTACTAAACCTATTAACTTATATTACCTTACTGTAAATCCCTGGTAGCTCCAGTGACTGTAAAATCCAATGGTAATGCCTAGCATTTGAAATATGATTTGAAACAGAATTTATAATGTTGCAGAATTACATAAAACTGTGTGAAATCGTGCAGATAATCATTTAAATCTCCCTACATGAGAAGATAATTGCTCTAGAAATTAACTGTACCTGAGGTTCATTCATTTGGTCATGGATAGTTTCTTATATAGTAATGATTTGATATTAGAGCTAAATAAGATCAGGTCAAAGTTGCTGAAGGTCAGACATTAATGCACAGGATCATTGAAATGATAATTATAAACAGATTAGGAAGCTACGGTCTTTTATAAGGGGTTATTAGATAATTACTCTGTGAGTGTACAGCTTACTGTAATAATGGATTAGCAAACGCTTAGAGTGTTTTAAGGTTGAGAATACATTAATTCCTCATAGACTATACATAATTCCTTGCAGTAACTACTATAACATTTTTTTCCACATTTAAACAAGAAGTGCATATATCTACCTATTTCTCCATACCACAACAAAGATCTATTTGTAAATGTTTTCACACAATATTCACTGGAGAATGCCATTGTGAATGTGTGAATGTGTGAATCTTTGACAGAAGTTGTGTGAAAAAATGTATAAATAGAGTAAAAAACAAAGTGTTGTGAGTTTCTAGATATGATAGAGTTTTAGAATGTCTACTTCACAAACAAATCATCTAAACCAGTGGTGTCCCATCATGCCTCTGCCTGTGGGAGTCATACTTGTAACTGTCAGCCTAGCAATGCCTCATGGGACTTGTAGTTCTGCGAGAGACGGAAGACCACCAGTTTGACACCTGTGATATAAAGAGATCAGGTTTTGCTTTTGGGGTTGTCATATTGTAAAAATTATGTACCTAGGCATTTTTTTTTTATTATGTGATAATGCAATAAGCAGGAACCTGGTACGTTTTTATGTGAAATAGCCCTATGCATCAACTGCCAGTGATATGGGAAGGTATTTTTAGTTCATATTTCTCTATACTTGTCTTACTGGGGACTGAGCACTGTATGGCCTTTTGCACACAGGGTGTTTTTACAGCTGCTTTTAATAGCATCAGACTTGTTTTGCAGGTTAAAAACGCCTCTCAATGCTATTCTATGTTTCCATGCGCACATAGGCTGTTAGGAGCTATAAGTGGAAATAGGCATTTTCAGGCTGTAAAAAAAAACCTAGAGCCAGCGTGTTCCGAGGAACGGCGTAACAGCTGTAAAATGTCTGATAAAAGCTGCTAAACGTGGCTTAATGCTGGACACAGCCATGTTAAGCGTTATTTTTTGACATGTCAAAATCAATGGTTCCTTATGAGAGCCCATTGATTTAAAAAGAAGTCGCACCACAAGTCGGATCATGATGATCCACCCCTCGGCTTGTGCACCGAGCACAAAATAAAAAATAAAACTGGCTTGGGGTCCCCCCAAATCTATACCAGACCCTTATCTGAGTACGTAGCCTGGCAGACCAGGAAAGGGGAGAGCAAGTGCCCCCCCCCCGGACCATACCAGGCCACACGCCCTCAACATGGGGAGAGTGGGTGCTTTGGGGAAGCCCCCACACCAAAGCACATTGTCACCATGTTGATGAGGACATGGGTCTCTTCCTGACAACCCTGGCGGGTGGTTTAACAAGGGAATCTCGAGATCCCGGCCCCCACCCAATGTGAATGCGAATGGGGTACCCTACCCATTCACCCAAAAAAGTGTCAAAAATAAAAACAGTACACCTGCTTTTGAAAAAGTAATTTATTAAAGCAGCTCCAGCTTCTCTTCTCCTTCCAATTTCTTCTCCCTCTGCTGATGTCTTCTTCTGCTGCCAGTTCTCCTCTTTCTCCATTGTCTTCTTCTGCTGTCTCCTCCCGCTGTCTTCTCCCTCCAATGTTCTCCCGACACTCCCTTGTGTGGAGTGTCGTGCTTGCCCCCTCCCTTGAGGAGGGGGGGGTGCGAACAGGAAAGTCAGGGTGCACACTAACACACAGCTTCTTTCTCTATCTGCAACATAGAGAGTGGCCTGACTCTCCTGTAGTCCAAGAGAGGGGATGGACACGACACTCGACACCAGGGAGAAAGCCTTGCATTACTGTGTGGAGAAGAACAGGAAGTGAGGATTTCTTAGAAGAAATAAGGATATTTAAAAGAAAAATCGAAGGATGAGGTAAGTGAAGGAGGACTGCACTAAGGTAAAGGAAGCTATTTAGGAAAAAAATGTACCTTTACAACCCCTTTTACAATGGAAGTGTCATCAGCTGTCAATGGGCTTCCCTGCAGACAGCTAAATGAAAAAAAAAAAAACATTGCTGAAAAAAATGAAAAAAAAATGGGGTGCCCCCCTCCCAATCTATAATGGGCCTTTCTGGTTTGATATGGATTTTGAGGGGAACCCCACACCAAAATATTAAAAAACAGCATGGGTCCAACCAAAAATCATACTAGACCCTTATCCGAGCATGCAGCCTGGCAGGATAGGAAAGGGGGTAGATGAGAGAGCACCCCCAACCCCCCCCCCCCTGAACCTTACCAAAACACCCTAAAGAACCTTGTCCTCATGTGAATGAGTATGGGGTACATTCACTTTATTTTTTTCACCAATAAAAAAGTGTCATAAATAAATAAAGGCAGCAAAAAATAAAAAACAATGTCCCCCGAAGTAGATTCATCATCAAGGCTAACAATGCCTTTTCTGCCATTTGACAGTTCTTAAATAGGTAAGGGGCGGGGCCACTTGGTGATGTTACCTGTTGGAACCGTCCCCTTGTGATTTTACTGACCTAGCATGCACCGGTCTGTGATGTCATAAGGAGGTGGTGCCACCAGGCCCCGTCCCCTACTTATTTAAGAACTATCAAATGGTGAGGCAGGAATTTGGGGCGGAGCATTTTTCTTTTTTTTTATGTGAATTAACCTTCTTCAATAGACATGTGAGAGATGAGGATACCTTTATGGACACATTTGATGGTTCCCATTAATAGGGATAACATTAGCTGTTAATTACGTTTAAATAGCTTTCTTAAGAGCTGTGGTGGCTCAACGTGATTGGCACTGCGCTGACAAGCCGTTCACCTCTGCAGCCAAGGGTTCGGATCCCGGTCTCGGCTACATGTGAATTGAGTTTGGTGGTCTCAGCCCGGCTCCCGGTGGGTGTGCTATGCAAGATACGCCTGTGCTTATTACGCCCCCCCCCCTACAAAAACCACACACTTGCACGCACATGAAATTGGTTTAAAAAAACACACGCACTTTGGCCATGCGGTCTCCTGAAATAAAGAGAGGCGAAGGACCTACGGGGCTGGCTGTGTGGGCTAGGCCCCCTCACTCCCTTATAGGGGGAGTCCCTCTGCCCCATTGGGGTCCTGTTGGGCCCCAGTTGGGCTCCCAAGAGGAGCAGGTAGGGCGGGGTGAGTGGGAGGCCCCCCCTCACACCCGCCATTGCCACCAGGGGCATGGAGAAGGATGGCGATTGCCTCCGGGGGGAGGGTCTGCCTACTCCCAACTCCTGCAGTCCGGCTCCTCTCTCTCGAGTTCACGCACAAAAAAATACACTTTAAAAAAAAAAAAAGCAAAAAATAAAATAAATAAATAAATAAATAGCTTTCTTAAAATCAGTAGCACATTAGGAATTAAATAAAAGATTGCCCTTAAAGGGGTTGTAAAGGATTTTATTTTATTGTTTTCATAATAAGCATCCTTTACCTGCAGACATTCCTCTTTTCACTTCCTCATTGTTCGTTTTTGCTCAGAAGTTTCTCTATTTCTTCTCTGTTCTGTTCACTTCCTGCTTGTCTGATTGTTACTTACCACCATGAAGGGAGGCTTTACTGTGGTGGTCAGTGACATGCTTGCCCCCTCCTGGGAACTACATCTGTGTGGCACAACGCTCTCTATGTGTTAGAGACTTCAAGGATGTGTGAATTACTGGGTGTGCCGCAATGCATACTAGGAAATGTAGTTCTTACATGAACAAGCGCCGTAAACCAGTAAGTGAATGAGAGAACAGAAACTAGAACGCCAGAGGTGATATAGATCGAGGAATTTAATAGGTATTTACTCGTTTTTTAACAGAATCATTACACTATTCTGTCTGTCTACCTTGTAGACATTAATTTTAGGCAAAAAAAATGTTTTCCTTTACAACTCCTTTAATTCTCTAAGTTTTTGTTGGTAGGCATATCTGCTAAGGAACATTTACAGTACATTATCAAATGGTTTGACCAGCTCTTGAGGCCAAAGTTGATCACTGGATATGTCTCTAGAAGTCTGATGCCGCGTACACACGATCGGTCCATCCGATGAGAACGGTCTGATGGACCGTTTTCATCAATTAAACGATGAAGCTGACTGATGGTCAGTCGCGCCTACACACCATCGGTTAAAAAAACGATTGTGTCAGAACGCGGTGACATAAAACACAACGACGTGCAGAAAAAAATTAAGTTCAATGCTTCCAAGCATGCGTCGACTTGATTCTGAGAATGCATGGATTTTTAACCAATGGTCGTGCCTACTAACGACAGTTTTTTTTCTATCGGTTAGGAATCCATCGGTTAAATTTAAAACAAGTTGGCTTTTTTTAACCGATGGTTAAATAACCGATGGCGCCCACGCACGCATCAGTTTGGACCGATGAAAACATCAGACCGTTCTCATCGGTTTAACCGATTGTGTGTACGCGGCATGAGAGGAGATGATATAGTCAATTTTACTGTGTTGAGTGTTGTAGAGAAAAAGGTGAATTCCTTGTCCATGGGGTGTAAGTTATGTCATAGATCCATTGGTTTAAGTTGGGAAAGTTTCAAATTAGGTTACCAATTTCAGTAAAAGAAAAGTGTGACTTCCCTGAAGTAGTTTATGTGTGTCCTGGATTAAAGGGAATCATGTGGCAACCCTATCCAGGAATAGGTTGAATTCAGCCCCCCTTTCCATTAAAGCCAAAGCTTATCCTTACACAAGGAAAGAGAAGATAATGGTTGCAGGAAGAGTACACACGATCAAATCTGTCTGCTGGAAACGGTCTGCTAGACCGTCCCAGCAGACAGATTCGATCGCATGTACGGCCGAGCCGACGGATTTGGCCACCCGACAGATTTCAAAGCATGCTTTGAAATCTATCGGGTGGGAATCTGTCCGCCCGACATTTCTGCTGGTTAGTACACTTACCAGCAGACATGTCGTCCCGCACCGCCGCCGAATGGATTCGGCGCATGCGCGGAAGTGTTTTACTTCCTGGTGCGGTGACGTGGCGGCGTCAACGTCACCGCCACGTCACCAACACGTCAGCGCGCCGTCTGCTGGCGGGGATTTTGGTTTGCTCGTGTGTACACGCGAGCAAACCAAAATCCTATCAGACAGATTTGTTCAAATCGGTCGGTCCGACCGATTTGAACAAATAGATTGCCTCGTGTGTACGAGGCCGTAGACTAAGGCCGCGTACACACGATCAAATCTATCTGCTGGAAACGGTCTGACGGACCGTTTCAGCAGACAAATTTGATCGTGTGTACGGGCGGACTGATGGGTTTTTCCAGCAGACAGATTTTAAAGCATGCTTTAAAATATGTCTGCTGGGAACCCGTCCGTCCGACATGTCTGCTGGTTAGTACGGATTGGATTCGACGCATGCGTGGAAGTGTTTTACTTCCTGGTGACGGTGACGTTGCGGCGTCAACGTCACCGCCACGTCACCGCCACGTGTACACGATCAAACCAATATACCCCAGCAGACAACGCGGCCTTAGAGAAGATTCATTAAATCTACTTATTAAAGTCACATGTCCACAGCTGCACTGTGGTATGTACAGTATATGATTCTCCATGTAAAGAGGTCTAGATTATCAGTAAAAAAAATGTGGCTCCAAAGCAAGTGTCAACATAACTGTTTATAAAATTAACTAAAACAGGTATCTCATCAGTAATGATCATAAGCAAGGTGCAGGTTGGTATAGGAATTCATAATATCACCAATTACCACATCACAGATTCACCATATTGATCACATGTTTACAGTAGGGATGAGCTTCGAGTTAGAGTAGAACTCACAACCCGCTATCAGATACATCCAATGGGAAGACCTGCATTACCTATAGGACCCTTAGGCGCATCAAAACGTTGCTTCAATCCTTACAACTGGTTGATGCTTGGAGGTTTTTATACCCAGATGGGAGGGACTTCACTTTTTATTCTCCCCCGCACGACCGACATTCTCGCATAGACTATCTTTTCATATCCCAAAGGGATCTGACGAAGGTGTCAGGGGCGCATATAGGCATACGGTCCTTTTCGGACCACGCCCCAATCTCACTCTCCCTGGGGGAACTCTCCACTCCACATAGACCGCCTGCTTGGAGACTTAATGCGTCTCTCCTGACGGACCCTGAACTCAGATCAGAATTGACTGTATCGCTGGGCGAATTTTTTCGTAGAAATGCAACGGCTGAGGCTGACCCCCTAGTGGTGTGGGAAGCACACAAGTGTACGATACGTGGCGAACTAATGAAAATGGGTGCTCAACGCAAGAGAGATAGAGATGTAACCATTAGCAACCTGGCGAATCGGATAACATTTTTAGAGACGCTTCATAAACAGTCCCTATCTGTGCAGACAGCCACGGAATTGCTGGAGAAAAGGAAAGACCTACAACAGCTTTTTGACGAGCGTTCGCGGAGGTTCCTTTTCTTTAGACAACGGATTTATTACGAGTCTGGCAATAAAGCTGGGAAGTTCCTAGCCCGGGCCCTGAAAGAGCAAACAAACAAGAATTTCATTCACGGAATTCGTCGGGCCGATGGCGCGCTTGATGTCACTACGGATGCGATTGCGGGACACTTCCACAGCTTCTACACGAAGCTGTATAACTTACCGACTGGACATAGACCAGAGGGACGAGAGGGGGATAGGGCTCAGATAATTAGGGACTACCTGTTAGATAGTGGCCTCCCCGCTATCTTAGAATCAGATATCGCTCTGCTAGAAGGCCCGATCACACAGGATGAAATAGCCACCGCTATAACGCAGCTTAAACCGGGGAAGAGCCCAGGCCCTGACGGCTTCACCTCTATATATTATAAAACCTTTGCCCAGACCCTAGTGAGGCCCCTCAGGGCCGCTCTGGACTCTCTGTCCGATCCTAGAACGGTCACGCCAGACTTTCTCTCAGCCCACATCACGGTTCTACACAAGGAAGGTAAGGATCCCACTGACTGTGCCAGCTACCGTCCCATATCGCTCTTAAATCTTGACGCCAAGATACACGCAAAGGTATTGGCATCCAGGCTGAGTCCCGTTCTCTCTGATTTGATTGGACCGGACCAGGTGGGCTTCATGCCGGGCCGTGAAGCGCGGGACAATGTAATTAAAACCTTGCTGCTAACGCAGGCGGCTCGGACCGGAGGTATCGAGGGCCTTCTCCTGTCCACTGATGCGGAGAAGGCCTTCGATCGCGTCGCGTGGGACTACATGCTGGCCGTATGCACTAAGGTGGGTCTAGGCCCCCACATGATGGCCAGGATTTCGGCATTGTACCAAAGTCCCTCGGCTAAATTGAAGATAAATGGCTCCCTATCGGAGAGAGTCTCGATTGCAAATGGCACTAGGCAGGGGTGTCCGTTATCTCCCCTCCTATTCATACTGTCTTTGGAAACCTTCATTAGGATGGTCAGGAACAATGCAGACATTCGGGGCTTCAAGATTCTGAATACGGAATATAAGGTAGCCGCCTACGCGGATGATCTTCTCTTTTTTCTCACCAACACTGTGACATCTCGGCCAGTTTTGCTGAAGGAGTTCGCTATATATGGTTATGTTTCTAACCTCAAAATTAACTATGCCAAGTCTGAAGCCCTGAATCTCTCGTTGCCGGATAATGTCTTGTCCCAGGTGAGGGCGTCGTCCTCCTTTAGGTGGGAAACCAAATCTTTAAAGTATCTGGGAGTATGGCTCACGCCAAACCTAGCAGACACATATAGACAAAACTTCCCCCAGTTCCTTAAAAATGCGGAGGTAGATCTGGAGAAATGGAGATCCGGGCGTTTTTCTTGGTTCGGTCGTGCAGCCATCATTAAGATGGTACTTCTTCCCCGTCTGCTCTATCTCTTTCATACCCTACCCCTTAAAATTCCCAGGGTCTTTTTCGCCTCGCTGAAATCTCTACTACTGAAGTTCCTATGGAACTCGCAAAGACCCAGAATTAAATACTCTTTGAAGCTGAAACCTAAAGATCGAGGGGGGATGGGCCTGCCTGACTTTCTGTCATACTATAAGGCTACTTACTTGACCAGGGTCATCGATTGGCATTGCCACGGTTCTCTGAAAGACTGGGTGTCACTGGAGGTGGATCTTTGCCCGATTCCGCTCCAGTTTGCCCCATGGATTTCCCAGGATGATTTCCCTCCAGAACTGAAATCCCACCCTATTACGGGCCCCACTTTGGAAATTATACACAAGCTTGCTAAGACCCCTGCAATTACTTCACAACCAAGTCCACTAACTCCTCTAAGGGACAACCCGGCCTGAATAACCTGCACTTCAGAACGTCGGTAGACTCACGGCCCCTTCTGGCGGGAGATTGCTTCGAAGATGGGGTACTTAGGGACTGGACCGCTCTTAAAAAGGATGCAGATGTCCCACAGATGCCCCTTTGGGCATATTTCCAATTGCGTAGTTATCTTGGAGGGGGGTCTAGGAGGGAGGCTTGCAGCAGGCCCCTTACAGCCTTGGAGTCAATCTGTCTTGAGGGTTCACGTTGCGTAAGGTCTACCTCTATGGCCTACTTATGGTTGCAGGACGAGGAACATGGGGCGGCCGAGGCACTCAGAGCGAGATGGTCAAAAGAGCTGCGTATTGAGATCACCCCTAAACAATGGAGGTACGCTTGTGTTATGATGCATAAATGTTCAATAAGTACTGCAATGCAAGAAACGGCTTACAAAATCATGACCCACTGGTATAATACCCCGACTAAAATGCATGGATGGAACCCTCAAATCCCAGACGAATGTTGGAGGTGCGGAACTGGAAAGGGATCCTTAGTCCACATTTGGTGGCAGTGCCCATCCATTGTACCATTTTGGGACAAGGTCATTCTGTTGACCAAGCAAATTACTGACACGAGTATTGACCTGAATGCGGCTTCTTGCTTACTTCATGTCACAAACGCCTCATTGAAGAGGTATAAAAGCTCTCTGACGAGACATCTACTGAACGCAGCTAAATCCCTAGTCCCTCTATACTGGAAATCTTTGAGGGTCCCATCCATTGCTGAGTGGCTCAGAAAAATTTCGGACGTTTATGCTATGGAAGAAACCCTGGCCCAGTCGACCGATCAGGTAGACAAACTCCAGGAGATGTGGCGACCATGGGTGGAGTTTAGATATTCTTCTACATACTCAGAGATCCTGACACGGGCGCCTACTTAGGACACACGTGAGCGGTGCTTTGGGCATAGGCCCATACATACTACATTGACTGTTACCATGGTTTCCTACTCTAGTTCTTTTCTCTGTCTTTCTCTTTTCTGTTTCTGGCTAGAATCTCGATGCTTAAAGTTTGCTGCTTGAAAATTAGCCTATATTGGCCTAGTTAGTAATTATGCCTTACTGCGCCACTGATGAATGGTATGACCTGCAGAGGGCCTGTCCGGGCCGGCCTTCAGGAGGCCGTTGCAGATATAAGGCGGGCCTCTGTGTTTAATACGTTGTTTGTACCTGGCCTTATGTCAATTGACGTGGGGCGCTCTGTCTCCCCCCCCCCCCCCGCTTATGTATTCCCAGGTATATTATACTGCTTGCCTTGTTATGTTCCTGCTAATAGTGTTAACCTGCAGGCAGCTGTAAACTTCTGACGTTTGCGATTCACATTGTTATATTTTGTGTGACATAATAAACTTTGAATGTTTAAAAAAAAAAAAAAAAAAAAGAGTAGAACTCATTTTCGACTCGAACATTGCCTGTTCGCCGAACAGCGAACTATTTGGGGTGTTCGCCGCAAGTTCGTGTGAACTTTAGAACCCTGTTAAAGTCTATGGGACTCGAACGTTTGAAATCTAAAGTGCTAATTTTAAAGGCTAATATGCAAGTTATTGTAATAAAAAGTGTTTGGGGACCTGGATCCTGCCCCAGGGGACATGTATCAATGCAAAAAAAAGTTTTAAAAACTGCAGTTTTTTTGGCAGCAGTGATTTTAATAATTCCTTTAAGTGAAACAATAAAAGTGAAATATTCCTTTACATTTCGTACCTAGGGGGGGTGTATAGTATGCCTGTAAAGTAGCGCTTGTTTCCCATGCTTAGAACTGTCCCTGCACAAAGTGTCATTTCTGAAGGGAAAAAAGTTATTTAAAATCACTCACGGCTTAAGCCCTGGTTCACACTGGGCTGTGGGAGTGAAGCCGTGCGAGTTCAGCCGAACTCGTACGATTTCACTCCCGCTGGCAGTCCCGATTTCAGCCGCAATTTAAGAGACATCTGTGCAGGTTTCTGAGCACGTCTGTGTACAGGAACTACTTTTTGAAATCGGTGCAGTGCCACAGATGCAGAGTCGCACCGATTAGGACGGTGTCATTGGGGTCCACGGCATTTTTTTTTTAAATTTGGGGTGGAGTTCCCCTTAAAATCCATACCAGACCTGAAGGGCCTGGTAATTGAATTTGGGGGGACCCCCACGCATTCTTTTTTTATGAATTACTTTTCTCTGTATTGCTGGTATCCGACTATTCATTATAGCCATGAGTGATTTTAAATTACTTTTTTCCTTCAGAAATTAGATTTTGTGCAGGGACAGTTCTAAGTACAGGAAACAAATGCTACTTTACAGGCATACTATACACCCCCCTAGGTATGAAATTTAATGGAATATTTCAATTTTATTGTTTCACTTTAAGCATTATTAAAATCACTGCTCCTGAAAAAAACTGCCATTTTTAAAACTTTCTTTGCATTGATACATGTCCCCTGGGGCAGGACCCAGGTCCCCAAAGACTCCCCTGAGGCAGGACCCGGGTCCCCAAACACTTTTTAGGACAATAACTTGCATATTAGCCTTTAAAATTAGTACTTTAGATTTCAAACATTCGAGTCCCATAGACTTTAACAGGGTTCTAAAGTTCACACAAACTTTTGGTCTGTTCGCAGGTTCTGGTGCGAACCGAACCCAGGGGTGTTCGGCTCATCCCTAGTTTACAGGTAGGCAGACAGGATACAGAACTAACTGAATGGACTGGTGTCTTTGTGGATGGACTGGTGTCTTTATTCAACCTTACCAACAATGTAACTGATAAGGAAAGGCAGATGTCTGTAGATAGCAACAGCAGGCCTAAGCTAATTCAGGTAGAAAACTGTTCGATGGTAAACAAGACTAAACTTTTGAGAAAAATTGCACAGCTGTCATGAGATCTCTTTGGTGAAGCTATCGATCAGCACTCAATGACCCATAACAACAGGAGCAGCAAGAGCCAGTCAGGTAGGTAGAACTGTAGGTATTAGAAAGGTTTTAGAACTTTAGGAAGGTCACCGAAGGTTTGAAGGGCAGCAGTTCAAACTTCTTTAGAGGCTATGATCTGTTAGGGGTGCTGTCATTGTATCTTAAAGTGATATTAAGAGCATTTTTTTTTAAATGTAACACTCACTTGCTCTGTGCAGTGGTTTTGCAAAGAGAAGCCCTAATCCTTCTCTTCTCGAGTCCCCCCGCTGCCACTCCTGACCCCTTCTAATGACAAGTGCCTTCAGAGCAAGTTACACCCTGAGCCACTGTCCATTCAGACACGTTGGCCTTGCATGCTCTCTCTCCTCATTGGCTGTCTGGCTTGTAGATTTAGGCCTCATGCACACAAGCGTATGAATTTATGCTCAAAATATGCTGGATTTTTTTCTGCCAGAACCTAGCAGAAAAATGCCTCTAATGTTGCGTATGTATGCATGTTTATGCATGTATGTATTTATGTTGAGCATAAATGCATTCTATTGCCCAAAATATAAATGTATTCTTCCCATTGGAATACATTTTCACGTATATACACCTTTATGCATATTTATACAATATGTTTACGCACATTTATGTATTTTATGTGTGTAGAGGAATCCTTTAGCAGCACCAGGTCTTCTTATGGTGCAATTGTTGAATTATAATTACTTTACTGAAATATTTATTTTCAATAACAAGGATGTCAAAGAAGTTCTTGTAACCTCATGATTCTGTTTTCACAAAAGGTGGCAATAGGAGTGTGTTCGCTTTTTATTGCTTCTTGAAGTAATGACAGGTATACTTGCTAAATTCTCTTCCCAGCCTGCGATAACGACAGGTCTTTAGCATCATATCAGTCTCTTGTGACTTTACTTTTTCAGCTACTCCAGTAGGAACATGCTCCCTGATCTGTGTGAGAATCCAGGTGAGATCCAGGTGAGAATATTCATGTCTTAAGGCTCGTACACACGCACAATTCTTTCAGCAAAAACTGCTGGCAGAGCTTTCTTGCCGAGTAAACCATGTGTGTGTACAAGGCTTTGAGGTTTCTCGTCAAGAACCTGCTCTCTATATTCTTGTCATGATTCTTGGCAGTGTTTCTCGGCCGGCAAGAGAATCTTGCCAAGAATCTCGTCAGGAAAAACAATGTTTTTTTCCTGATGATATTCAGGCCCGTGTGTACAGGGCTTAAGGCCTCGTACACACGCACGGTTTTCTCAGCCAGAGACAACAAGAAAACTGCTGGCAGAGCTTTTTGCTGAGAAAACCGTCCGTGTGTATGTTTTTTTGTCGAGAAAACTGCCTGTAATCTCAACGAGAAAAATAGAGAACCTGTTCTCTCTTTTCTCGGTGGGATTCTCGTCAGACTGTTTTACAACGAGAAAACCGGTTGTGTATATACTTAAAAAAAAACACGCATGCTCAGAATCAAGTATGAGATAGGAGAGCTTCTTCTGGTAAAACAAGCGTTCGTAATGGAGATAGGACATGTGTCACGCTGTAAATCATTGCATCGTTTAAATGCTGCGCATTAAAATCTTCTTAATAATGAACAATAATAAACTTGTTTTGCTGCTAATATTCACACAGAGTTCTGACTAATATTGTAGCAACATTTTTAACCACTTAATCACAGCACCATAGCCGAATTACAGCTACAAGGTGGTTACTTAATTCTGGGAGGACGTCCATGGACGTCTTCCCAGAATCGCGCTCCTGCAGGCACACGGGAGTGTCCGTGACCACGGATCGCGGAAAATTGCTGCTGATAGCGGTCGTTTACCACCAATGATGGAGTGATCACATGTAAACAAACCGGCATCATTTGATCTGATTGGTACAGTGTGAGAGGAGAGAGCGGGTGTCAGCAGCCCTGTGGCCTGGATCTGTGACTATTGCAGTCACAAATTCAGCCATCCCTGCACAGCCATCCCTGTAATACCCTGTGCAATACTCTGCAATACCCCCTGCACAATACTCTGCAATACCCCCTGTGCAGTACTCTACAATACCCCCTGTGCAGTACTCTACAATACCCCCTGTGCAGTACTCTGCAATACTCCCTGTGCAGTACTCTGCAATACCCCCTGTGCAATACTCTGCAATACTACCTGTACAGTACTCTGCAATACCCCCTGCACAATACTCTGCAATACCCCCGCACAATATTCTGCAATACCCCTGCGCAGTACTCTGCAATACCCCTGCGCAGTACTCTGCAATACCCCTGCGCAGTACTCTGCAATACCCCCTGCGCAGTACTCTGCAATACCCCTGCGCAATACTCTGCAATACCCCCTGCGCAATACTCTGCAATATCCCCTGTGCAGTACTCTGCAATACTACCTGTGCAGTACTCTGCAATACCCCCACACAATACTCTGCAATACCCCCGCACAATACTCTGCAATACTCCCGAACAATTTTTAGATATTGGTACCAGCTTGTGGGCGCTATAACTTTCACAAAGACCAAATACTATACACCGATTTGGGTTATTTTTTACCAAAGATATATAGCAGTATAAATTTTGGCCAAAATGTATGAAGAAAAATTACAAATTTGCTAAATTTTATAACAGAAACAAAGAATCATTTTTTTTACAGAATTTTCAGTTTTTTTTTTCTTTTATAGCGCAAGAAATAAAACTCCCAACAGTGATTAAATACCACCAAAAGAAAGCCCAATTTGTGTGAAAAAAAGGACACGAATTTCATTTGGGTACATTGTTGTATGTCTGAGTAATTGTTATTCAAAATGTGAGAGCACCAAAAGCTGAAAATTGGTCTGGTTATTAAGGGGGTTTAAGTGCCCAGTGGTCAAGTGGTTAATGTTAACTCATAAATATTTTTTTATTAATTTATAGAGCAAGATCTCCTTATTTTATTTTTTTTAATACACATCTGCATTTTAAATTATTATTTAATTTCTAGTGATCTCCACATCTGTTTGGTGTTATCTGTCCGTTTTTAATTAGACTTTTTTTTTTATTTTAAAGTTACCTGCCTACTCACAAGCTAAATGTTTTAGTTTAATACAAATAAATAGGCAAGTATTTACTGTAAAAATAAATTCCATTTATTCTGGTATATAATATGAAAATAAATAGAAGGCAGCGTTGGAGAACCTGCTGCAATTTGTGCATCCTTGGGACCCCAGGGCACACATCAACTCTGCGTGGACACTAAAATTGGGACCTTGAGAAGCACATACAGTTGGGAGCCCAATCTGGCCCTGGACTCCCAGAGGACAGGAACAGCAGCAGGTGAGATTTATGTCCCAAGTCTGTGGTACTACAACAGCCTGCCTTCTGCCAGACCACATTGAAGCAAAGCTATCACTTTCTAGTCTTCTTGGTAGCCTTCCCTGTAGTCTTCTTGGTAGCCTTCCCTGTAGTCTTCTTGGTAGCCTAGCCCGTAGCCTTCCCTGCAGCCTTCCCTGTAACCTTCTCTGCAGGTCTTCTCTGCAGCCTTCCTTGTGCTCTTGTTTGGAGCCTGTGCCTCTGGAGGTGTACTCGTGTCAGGAGGAGGAGAAGGAGAACGAGAAGGAGATGGAGAACGAGAAGGAGATGGAGAACGAGAAGGAGATGGAGGAGGATGGCCGTGCTCACAAATGGCAGTATTTGGGGTTAGTGTCCCCATCAACCCCTAATTAACTAAGCTTATAAGTAGGGGCTCACATAGTAGGCATTGGCCCATCGCCACCTGGCTCATCTTGACATCAACTAGGGTGGCATAGCCCTCTTCAGGGGTGGTTGGCTCTTGGAGGTTGACCTGTGCCTGTCTAATCAGGGCCATGGCTGCCTCACTCGTGCTCTTATCCCTCCTGGCCCTTTTTGTTGGAGGGCAGATGGGAGGCACCTGACATGTTGTTCTGCCACTTGGCCCTGCCTCCTCCTGGCTGTCACTTTTGCCCTGCCTCCTCCTGGATGCCACTGGGCCCTGCCTCCTCCTGTCTGACAGTGGGCCCTGCCTCCTCCTGGCTGCCACTGGGCCCGGCCTCCTCCTGCCTGACACTTTCCAGCCTCTCATCCCGGCTGACCTCATCCTGTGTTTAAAAAAGGGACATAGTTTGAGTTTTGGGTTCAACAATCACACACAATTTTCAGCTCATGGCTGTTGCAAATTGAATGTAAATAATTAGAAAAGACTATCATTCTGACCCCAGCATTTTCATTATTTTCTGTGCAACTTTTTGGGCCACTACTGTCTATTGATATGTAAAACACTTTTTGATCAAACATTTTTTTCTTTTCTTTCCATATTAACATCTATTTTACGGCATTAATTATATCACAATAAATGTTCAGAAAATACTGTACCGGGCTCCAGATGGCCACATCCGGTTCTTCTTCTAGGTAAAAGGTCTCTTCTTGCTCCAGAGAAGGCTCAGCTTGGCTGGAGGGAAGGCTGGATGGAAGTATGGAGAGAAGACTAAAGAGTGATGGCCTTGCTTCAAGGTGGTCATCTAGAAAGGACAATCGGTTGTAGTACAACAAATTTCAGACCTATACCTTCCCTGCTGCTGCTCCTGACCGCTGAGAAGCCAGGACCTTAAATCGCTCTCTCCTGTATTTCCCTCTCAAGGTCCCAATTTTAGTATCCATCTGTTGGATCTATCAATGAATTTGCTTAAAAAATCTTTCTCTAAAAATGGATTCATTATTTCTGCAAGACAAAACACAAGACAAAAATACTGATGTCATCACAGTCTAAACTCTAGTAATCCTTATCCACATATAGGCCTTCAATCTCTATGCAGTATAGGCCACTGATGTCCCAAGCAAAAAACATACCTTCAGTCTGACGTTCCCCTCCCCTTCTCTTTCGGCATGCAGACATCATGGCGAAGTCTGATGATGAGCAGATGTCCGGAAATAATAATTTGTCGAACGACAAGACAAGCCCAGAGCCTGATGAGGAAACGTCATGATCAAGGAGGAGATACAAGGCATCTAACATGTCCTTTGTGGAAATGGCGGAAATGGTGGACATGTTGAGAAAGTCGGATTATAATGGAAAGCATGGGCCGTATACCCACCCTAATCTAAGGAAGACAAAATCTTGAAGAAAATTGTCAAAAGTCTGAAGAGACATTTTGGAGTAAAAAGATCAAAGGATCAGCTTAGAAAGAGGTGGTCTGACCTCAAACTGAGGGAGCCGGAGCAGTTAAGGAGTATTAAGAGAATGCTAGAAAAAAGTAAGTACTTCTTCTGTGTCCCTATTATTGTATTTCAGAGCTTGCATGTTGCTCCATGTTGTTGCTTTTTACGATTGGTTCTTAGAAAATGTCATCTTAAAAAATTTAGTGGCACAGTAATCGGTCGTTAAAGACACATTGTTCGGACACTACATACAATGTTTTTGGAAGGTACAGGGTAAAAAATAATTTTGACATGCCTGTTTGAATTCCATAAATGTTATAACATTGTTGTCTAGATGATGTGTTTGTAGCTAGAATGAAATGCAAACTTGAATCAGTGTAAAGGACAGGACACTCAGCAGCTGTTTACACATCTGCACTCAGGAGCACTCGTGTGGGCCACCAGAACAACCTTTTTAGGGTGTTCCACACAGGTGCTCCAGTGGATACTTGGGGTGTCTACATGTGTGAAACTTGTCCCAAAAAGGTGAGTAGTCAAAATTTGGGTTTGGAAAAATAATGTCTTCAACTTGTAACTCTGCCCAAACAGACACTTGTACCCCACTTCCAAGCAATGTTTCATATTCCTATTTTTTCCCTCAAATATCTTTGTGCTAAATATACCTTTTGTTTCATTCTTATAGGGGAGAGAAAACTGGGAGGACACCATTCCTCAGAGCCCAGGAACCCCACACCTCAGAGAGAACACCAACCTGAGCAAGAACCCCAAACCCAGGATGTGGAGGAAGGAGAAGTGGAAATTGTCACCACAACAGGTCAGTATATGTCACCACAGCTTCAGATAAGAGATGTAGGCCTGGAGATTTATAATACCTTTTTTGTTTTTTTATTAGGGGATGAACATGTTGTTGAAGAAAGTCCTTGTTTCTCAAGTGCTAGTGCCCAAAGAATCATCCAACAAATAATGGCGTGTACTAGTGAAATGGATGTAATAAAGAAAAAAGATGAATGTTATGGAGCAACCATTTAAGGACATCATTTTTTTGAGGGGCAAATAGAATAAACCCCCCCTTTTTTTAAGTTTGCACTTTTTCAAATTTGAAGATGCACACAGTGGATCAACATGTGCTATCTGCCATCACGGGATATCCATGTTCTTTTTTTGCGGGTGCAACCCCTTCCTCACAACTCAAGTATGTGAAAGGAAGAAGGGGTTGCACCCCCAAAACACGTCCATTGATCACCCATGATAGCAGATAGCACATGTGGACAATAGGGATCAGGAGGGAAATGCCAATTTTTAAATCCCAAGTAATTGTGTGCATCTTCAAATTTTGGCTTGTTCAGGGGTGACAACACCCCATCTGAAGGGCAGATTTTTCTAAAACTAGAATTATCTGAGATATTGCCTAGGTGTTTACAATGTTTTATTTTGTGGTATGTTAATTAGAGTTGTGTATTTTTTTTAAAACATGCCTGTTTATGACAAACAAAAAAATATATATTTTATCCCCCTAAAAAAGACCATGTGTGAATGTGCACAGAGTAAAAATTTGGAACAACAACAAAGTGTGGCTTCTTTATCAAATCCGCTATAACATTTTTGGTGTTTAGTTTTGGTGTTACCAGTGAAATAGTTGTTACTTCCTAAGGAAAATACACTTGGCACTACAAGTACACTTGGAAAAATTAGGAAACACAAGCAATACATCAAAAAATAAATTAAAGCAGATTTGTGTACTTTTATTTATTTTTTAAAGGTTAGAGATTGCCTGGCATAGGAATGCCCCCTCTACCCGTGAAATATTCCACATATTTCCGCCGAACTGCACGGGCAGTTTGGGGGGCGGGGGCATTCCAGGACGGCCATGTTCTAGGCCCGGCAGGGTATTCTCTGTTGAGGAAAGTCCGGCCCCACCAATTGTGGCCATATAATTTGGCAAAAGTCTACGCAAAAATGTGTGCAGAATGCAGCAGCAAAACACTGTAAAACAATGTAGTTTATTTTATACTCCGCCATGTGTATTGAAGTTAGAAATAGGCAGAACCGGCTGGCCATTATCCCTAAGGCATTATCCACAACTCTTCAGGCTCTGGCCAGCCAGTAGTTGAAAACCCTCCTCTCTGGGTTTAGTGTCTCGTGAGATGTGGTCCCAGTCCAAAGGCTTCATCAGCCAGAAACACAAAGGGGAGTCAGTCAACATTCTCTGCATCCGGTGGCAATGCAAGGTCATCACCTTGGAGACGAAGAGCAAATTACGTCTGGCTGAAGGCTCCCTCATCTGACATCCATCTGACATCCGTCCGTTCTTCCCCACGTCAACATAGAGGAATTCATACTGTGACACCACCGCCATCAACACAATGCTATAAAACCCCTTGTAATTGAAGTAATAAGTAGTGTTGCTCACGAATATTCACATTGCGAATATTCGCTATGAATATTGCATATTCGAGTATTCGCGAATAACTTGAATATTGCGGCGAATATTCGCTATGGCGAATATTCGTAATTTTTCTAATTTATTTTTAAAACAGATCACATCCTAGTGATCTCCATCGACGTCTAAAAGCATTGCTGGTATGATTAGAGAGAGACCCTGGGCCGAGTAGCTGATGCCATTCTTTTATGTTGCCGAAAATTCGCATTGCGAATTTTCGGCAACATAAAAGAGTCGCATCAGCTACTCGGCCCTTCTTTTGCATCAGAGCCAATCAGAATAACTCGAATATTCGGCAAAAGGAATATTGCGCGATATTCCTTTTGCCGAATATTCGAGTTATTCTGATTGGCTCTGATGCAAAAGAAGGGCGGAGAAGATAATCGCGCAATATTCCTTTTGCCGAATATTCGAGTTATTCTGATTGGCTCTGATGCGCACTTCTTTTGCATCAGAGCCAATCAGAATAACTCGAATATTCGGCAAAAGGAATATTGCGCGATTATCTTCTCCGCCCTTCTTTTGCATCAGAGCCAATCAGAATAACTCGAATATTCAGCAAAAGGAATATTGCGCGATATTCCTTTTGCCAAATATTTGAGTTATTCTGATTGGCTCTGATGCAAAAGAAGGGCGGAGAAGATAATCGCGCAATATTCCTTTTGCCGAATATTCAAGTTATTCTGATTGGCTCTGATGCGCCCTGAAGGAATATTGCGCGATTATCTTCTCCGCTCTTCTTTTGCCCCCTTATTCTCCTTTCTTTTAAGTAGAGTTAGTGTAGAGTTAGTGTTTAGTGCATATTAGTTTAGTAATACAGGAAATGATCTCCGTTTATGAGAATTTCGCAATCATTTTCGCATTAGCGAAATTTTGCAAAATTTTTTTGGATAAAATATCACGAATATTCGATATTAGCGAATATTCGCGAATATTCTTCTATATATTCGCGCAATATCGCAAAATCGAATATGGCGTATTCCGCTCAACACTAGTAATAAGAACCCGAATGGGGTGGTGGCACGATGCGGAAGTCCCACCATGTGGCAAACTCGGATGCCACAGTCTGCTATTCCTGTGGCGTCAAACAAGATAAAAAAAAATATTAGTATTTTTGCACATAACATTGCAAGCGGATTATACAAAAACATTATTGGCCAGCATCATTATAACATTTATTTTAAGGAGTATTTAAAGACAAAAATAGAAGGCCCAATTATCAGATTTCTTACCCCCTCTGATGGCCCATTGTACATTTTTTAGGGGGGGGGGGTGGCTAGATGAGTTTGGGACCCAAAAAGAAAACACTCAGAATTAAATGTGAAATTATACTTTAGAACACATTTTAGGGGGGGGGGGGTAAAGCACTACAATGGATCTGACAAAATACATTGTTAACAGACTAGGCTACGTGTGTTTGGGCCCAGGATAGCATGCTGGAGAGGTTAGTGAAAGGAAATATGCATATAGGCCAAAAAAGGGGCATTAAAAAATTACAGCATGCATGAGGACAAAGGGGACATTCACAGCATATTACAATCATGGTAATTAGGGAAGGATGAAATAAATACAATACATTAGCAAGCATTAAATACATACAGTAGAATGTGATGTTAAAGGAGAAAACTTAGCCTCATATAGTCCTTCTGCAGGACTTGGAAGATGGCAGAACAGGTGTCTGGGATAATGAGTCCCAGAGCCTGGGGGGAGATGCCTGTCGTGAACTTCAGGTCCTGTAGGCTTCTCCCAGTCGCCAGCTGTGATGGCTTCCCGCATAAAGGTGTCCTGCCTGGTGATATAGGGGGACACCAAAGCCAACAGATGCTGAAAAACGGGGTCAGACATCCTGAGAAAATACCTGTAGTCATCAGGATTATTCTCCTGGATCTCCCACAACAGAGGCATGTGAGAGAATTGGTCCCGCTGGAGCAACCAATTCTTGGTCCATGAACTCCTCCTCACCCTGTTCATGGACTCGTCTTGGTCCAATACAAGAAGACCAACACAAAGCACCTGCACAGAACGAACTCTATGATAAGAACGTACCCGCAACATGGCTGGAAAACGGTCATCTGATCAGAACAAACTAAACCGAACGCACTGAAGAACAGCAAGGCCTATGAAGAACGACCTTAAAACAGAAACGAGCAGACAAGAACGCACTGAAAAGCATATACGACCTGACTGCATGCCCTGAAAGACAAGGTATGAACCCACAAGCACAAACTGAACCGCAGACAACTAACTGAAAGCACGAAGCCTGAAAAGCGCGAATCCTCTCTCACCAAACTTTTACTAACACGCATTAACATGAGATTAGCAAATGCAGCCATTGGAATCGAACTTCCCCTTTATACTGTCGTCATACATGTGGTACATCACCGCGGTTTAGAACGAGATTTTGTATTTCAATAGCTTTAATTGAAATTTTCATGAAGAAACAAGAACATACATAACGCAAAAGTACACAAAAGAAATAAAAGCACATTCCATTGATGCAAAAGATTATCGAGGAATAGTAATGCATTCTTCACTGTTACATAGCAGTACATAACATATCATAACAGTTGGATGGTTAGGAGACTGTGAGTGGTTGCAACAGGGAAGTAGCTGTAGCCAGCCCCTTACAATCCTTCTTTATGGTCGAGGAAGCTAGCTCCAATATAAGAATATATAACCTTTAACCCTTCCAACACTACACCGACTCTATCCCCTCAGTTGCAATTGTCTGAATACAAGGAATGCAACATAAGGTTGAGTGTCATTAGATAAACAGGATTAAACAGGACAGATTTTCATCTGCCCATCAACAGTAACAACAACTACAATAGTAAATGCCCTAACTGGACCAGACAACCCAACACTCTAGATTGGAAATAATCATACCATTTAACTACCAAGTTTCCAGTTTAGCCATGGAGCCCATAGAGTGGACACCCTCCCATATTTCCCCAACGCTGATGCATGAAGGATTTCATACATACTATGGGTTTGCACCATAGATGTAATTTCTGACAATGTAGGAGGAGCAATATTTTTCCAGTGTCTGAGGATGACAAGGCGTGTGGCTAGGAGAATGTGTGAAACCACTCTTACCTGAGAAGCGGGTATCGCTTCAATGCCTACGGAGAGGATCGCCATAGCAGGATCCAGTGGAGGGGTAAAATCCGAGACTCCAGCTAACATGACTCCCACCTGGGACCACAAAGGCCTGATATGTGGGCACTCCCACATTATATGAAAAAGTGTACCTCTCCCTCCACAAAGTCTCCAGCAATTCGCTGAAGCATTTGATTTTTCTCAGGAATGAGTTTAGTACTCCATCCCAAAGTCCCTCTCCCAAGCTATAATATTTTGGGTTTTGACCATTACATCTTTTTCCTGGATCCCCTTATATATTAAATAGTTATACCTTTGGACCTAGTAGACGCAAGGGCGGATCCAGAGTCTAGTCTCGGGAGGGGCACTGCCAGAAAATAAGGTGTTGCTTACAGAACTCAATTAAGTGTCCGATGTGTCCACTGCAATGTTGCAGTACCGCTAAAAAATCAATGATCGCCGCCATTACTAGTAAAAAATATTTAAATATAAATGCCATAAATCTATCCCATAGTTTCTAGACGATTGTCAGGGACTGCAGACATGGTACAAGAGATGGTCAGACACTGCAGACGTGGTACAAGGGATGGTCAGAGACTGCAGACGTGGTACAAGGGATGGTCAGAGACTGCAGGCATGGTACAAGAGTTGGTCAGAGACTGCAGACATGGTGCAAGGGATGGTCAGAGACTACAAGACGTGGTACAAGGGATGGTCAGAGACTTCAGACGTGGTACAAGAGATGGTCAGAGACTGCAGACGTGGTACAAGAGATGGTCAGAGACTGCAGACGTGGTACAGGAGATGGTCAGAGACTGCAGACATGGTACAGGGGAAGATCAGAGACTGCAGATGTGGTACAAGAGATAGTCAGAGACTGCAGGCATGGTACAAGGGATGGTCAGAGACTGCAGACATGGTACAAGAGATGGTCAGAGACTGAAGGCATGGTACAAGGGATGGTCAGAGACTGAAGACATGGTACAAGAGATGGCCAGAGACTGCAGGCATGGTACAAGGGATGGTTAGAGACTGAAGACATGGTACAAGATATGGTCAGAGACTGCAGGCATGATACAAGGGATGGTCAGAGACTGAAGACATGGTACAAGAGATCAATGCAGCCTCATCAGTGCCCATCATTGCAGCCCCACTGTGTATATGAACGCAGCCCCACCTTTGTATAAAAATTCAGTCCCACCTTTGTATAAAAATTCAGTTCCACTTGTGTTTATTAATGCAGGCCCACTTTTGTATATTAATGCAGTCCCACTTTTGTATATTAATGCAGTCCCACTTTTGTATATCAATGCAACACCACTTTTGTATATTAATGCAGTCCCACTTTTTTATATTAATGCAGTCCCACTTTTGTATATCAATGCATCCCCACTTTTGTATATCAATGCAGCCCCACTTTTGTATATGAATGCAGTCCCACTTTTTTATATAAATTCAGTCCCACAGGGGATGGTTAGAGACTGCAGATGTGGTACAAGAGATGGTCAGAGACTGCATGCATAGTACAAGAGATGGTAAGAGACTGCAGACGTGGTACAAGAGATGGTCAGAGACTGCAGACATGGTACAATGGATGGTCAGAGACTGCAGATGTGGTACAAGAGATGGTCAGAGACTGCAGGCATGGTACAAGGGATGGTCAGGGACTGAAGACATGGTACAAGAGATGGTCAGAGACTGCAGGCATGTTACAAGGGATGGTCAGAGACTGCAGGCATGGTACAAGGGATGGCCAGAGACTGAAGACATGGTACAAGAGATCAATGCAGCCTCATCATTGCCCATCATTGCAGCCTCACTGTGCATATGAACGCAGCCCCACCTTTGTATACAAATTCAGTCCCACTTTTGTATATTAATGCAGCCCCACTTTTGTTTATTAATGCAGTCCCACTTTTGTATATTAATGCATTCCCACTTTTGTATATTAATGCAGACCCACTTTTGTATATCAATGCAGCCCCACTTTTGTATATCAATGCATCCCCACTTTTGTATATAAATGCAGTCCCACTTCTGTATATAAATGCAGTCCCACTTTTGTATATAAATGCAGACCCACTTTTGTCTATGAATGCAGTCCCCCTTTTGTATATAAATGCAGTCCCACTTTTGTCTATGAATGCAGCCCCACTTTTGTCTGTTAATGCAGCCACACTGTGCATGGCACTCACCATGGCATTGCCTCGATCACACACAGCAGGTATCTCCTCTCCCGACCTGTGTCATGGAACAAACAGGAGCTGTAGGTCTGTGTTCGGCAGGGCAGTGTGCTCTAGCAAGGTCCCCCCCTAGACGGGCTTGTGTGATAGACAAAACACTGATTCAATCAGTGTTCCATCTCCATCTACTATCACACAAGCAGGTCTAGCACAGGCAGCACAGCCGAACACAGATCCAGCTCTCACACACAGCCAGAGATGCCCAATGTCATACATGCAGGAGCGAGGGGAGCGCTGCAGTCAGCTACAGATTAAAGCAGCCTCAGGCAAGCAGCTTACCGGCCCTGGTGATGAGAGAGAGAGTGAAAAACTCGGCAGAGGCAGCTGCAGGCAGGCCCGGACTGGGACAAAAAATAGGCCTGGTCATTTTAGACTGAGCAGCCGGGGTGAAAAGATAGATAAAGATAGAAAGAAAGAAGGGAAGAAGGAAGATAGATCGATATATAGATAGATAAAGATAGAAAGCAAGAAGGGAAGATAGATAGATAGATAGATAGATAGATAGATAGATAGATAGATAGATAGATAGATAGATAGATAGATAAACAAGAAAGATAGATAGATAAACAAGATAGATAGATAGATAGATAGATAGATAGATAGATAGATAAACAAGAAAGATAGATAAAGATAGAAAGCAAGAAGAGAAGGAAGGAAGATAGATAAAGAAAGAAATATAGTTTAGGTACAGGTGTTGGCGCTGCTAAATATTTGTGATCCTAATAACTAGTGTCGGGTACTTGTAGCCGATGGGTTTATTTGAAATAATAAACCCATCGGACAACTGGGGGGACAACTGAAGTCTCAACTGACACCCAAAGCTAATAACACCTGCAACTTACATCATAGATGTCACCATAACCTCATTGGACCCTTTTGTTATATCTTTATTGTTTATGCACATTAGGACATAGATGTTAACATAACCTCATTGGATTTCATATACTTGTATTGTCTATACAATTCATAGATAGAGGCGCAGCACTCAAGAGGGACTAGCACCAGCACTTTTAAAAATATTGTCACTGTAATTTTTGCACTAGAATTGTTATACTGCTCATGCATACTGAGATATGGTTATAGCACTATAATCAATCAATAGGGAATAGCACATAGCACTTTATATGTCACTTTATTTTAGCACTGGAATTATATATGGTTCTCCATAA
This sequence comes from Rana kukunoris, assembly GCA_029574335.1. NCBI lineage: Eukaryota > Metazoa > Chordata > Amphibia > Anura > Ranidae > Rana > Rana kukunoris. Next base: position 213,743,359 of record CM056053.1, on the reverse strand, counting down.
TTAGATATTAGGATTGGCACAATTACTATATTAATTTGGTATATTTAATTTATATATTACATTGGATTGAGCAGTGTGGCCTCACAGCTCAACACTACACCTGATGCCCCATACACACGGTCGTTTTTTGTCTTCAAAAAAACGACCAAAAAAAAATTCCAACATGCTTGAATTTTTTGTGTCGTTTTTCAAAACTTCGTTTTTTGTTTCACAAAAAGTCACCGTGTGTAGCAAGAGAAAGAAAGAAAGGTGAAGAGAGAGCGAGAGAGAAGGTAGTGAAGGGCACCCCATGCATCAGTGCACAGTACTCACTCAGAGGCAGGAGGGACTAACTGGATGGATGGATATCAGACTCCATCTTTCCTTTCTGTTTGCTGGGCTTGAATATTCCCGCCCACATCCCTTAGGCAGCAGAACAGTGTCTGTCAGGAGAGTGGGCGGGGCAGACACGGGAGGAGAAGAAGAGAGGAGGGGGAGGAGTAGAAGCAGCTCCTCTCCTCTAACTGGCCATGGGGGCAGCAAGGGGAGGGGAGAAGTGTCAGAGCTGGCTATGATACCCCAGCTGATCTATCTCTATCTGGCGCTGTGTTGGTGGTGTACACCCCTGGGGAGACGTGACATACGGCCCGCTGGCTGCCGAGGGCCGTTCGCGGGCCGCAGCCGGCCTGCGGGCCGCCGTGGCCCACTGGGCATTTGCTAGGTTTGCCCTATGGCCAGTCCGGGCCTGGCTGCAGGCACCGCAAAGCAGTTTTAAAAAAAATTATATCTTTTTTTTTTTTTAAAGCCAATGTGACATGATTGCCTTGGGGGGGCAATTTCCCTGTTGCCCCCCCCCCCCTGGATCCGCTGTTGAGTAGACGGTTGTTGGAAGAACTTGGCTAATTTAACCGGGAGATGTGTAAAAATCTGGGGGTTCTTCTTGAGTATTTGGGAAATCTGTATGTATTTAAACCATTTATTAGCTGGAAGGCAGAACTTCTGTTGTAGAGCATCAAATGACAACATACGGGAGCCTATCATTGTGTCTTCTAAATTAAATATACCTTTCTCCTTCCAGAGGGTAAGGTTAATATCTGGGATTAGGTTGTGAACTGCAGTTATTGGGAGTTTAAATGGCTCTGTGGGTCCTGTCCAACTATTAGCTGTACATAAGTGAGTCCAAGCCCTCAGTGATGCCAGGATGGGGGATGCATATCTTTTATCCAAAGACTTGTTGATAGGGGCTGACAGTCCTTGAGATTCCCCCTCGGAATCTTCCTCTGCTCTTTGTCCTTCCACAATACTTTAGATTCAGAATTGAACCAATGGGCTAGTTGGGTTAGGATAGAAGCAAAATAGTAGTCCTGCAAGTGTACGTGTCCTATTCCCCCCCGCTGTTCTGCTTTTAATTATCCTACCAAAAGCACACCGAGCTCTTTTACCCTGCAATAGAAAGTTGTTTAAAATCCATTGCATGGACTTAAAGTAGACATTGGGCAGAAGGATAGGGAGGGTCCTAAATATATATAAAAGCTGAGGCAAAATTAACATCTTGAAGGCCGCTAGCCTCCCTAGCCAGGATAACTCGGATACAGCTAGTTTCTGAAGTTTGGATTTGAGGGTATTCAAGAAGGGATTATAATTAGCAGTTACTAAGTTCTCCATAGTAGGGGTCATCGTCTCTCCACACGTAAGGGAATTTTCTCTGTAGAGTTGCCTTTATCTCAGCATTCACACCTAAATTTAACACATGGGATTTCGCCTTGTTCACTTTGTAATATGATACTGCAGAAAAGGCCTGCAATACAGTTTGAACAGCAGCCAAAGACTGCTTTACTTCAGATAAAATTAAAATAATGTCATCAGCAAAAAAACTTATGACATGGTTTTTAGGGCCTATCAATAGTCCAGTAATCTGGGGGTGTGATCTTATATGGGCGGCCAGGGGTTCCATCGTTAGATTAAAAATGAGTGGAGAGAGAGGACACCCCTGGCGTGTGCTGTTTGTAATCTGAAATGGGGTTGAGAGTGCTCCTGCAATATACACCTGGGCCGACGGCCGCGTGTAGAGGGCCATAATGGCCGAGAACACCCAGCCATGGAATCCGAACTTCTGCAGAACCCCAGCCAGGAATCCCAGTGGATCCTGTCGAACGCCTTCTCTGCATCCAAAGAAAGGAGCAGAGAAGGCGTTCCCCTACGTCTAGCAATATGTATCAGGTTAACCAAGCGTCTAGTATCGTCTGCAGTCTGTCTACCTTTGGTGAACCCCATCTGATCCACATCTACAATATCTGTCAGGATGGTCATCAGTCTGGTGGCTAAGAGTTTGGCATATATCTTTACATCGTTATTTCAAAGCGATATCGGTCTAAAGTTCTGTGGGTCATCCAGAGATTAGCACGGTTTTGGCAAAGCTATAATTGTGGCCTTGAGCATCTCTTCGGGAAATGAGGAAGATGCTGCAGCAGAACCAAAAACCCTGGAGATATGTGGGCAAAGAATGTCCTGGAATGCCCTATAGTATTTCCCGGTATAACCGTCGGGTCCCGGTGACTTATTGAGTGGTAGAGATTGAATAATGTCTTTGACCTCTAAGTGTGTAATGGGAGAATTAAGGTGTTCGAGTTGAACTTGTGTGAGCTCAGGGAGATCAATTTTATCAAGGAAAACCTTTATTGTGCAGTCCGTGGGTTGTGAGATTGAGTGGTCTTCCCTAAGGTTGTATAGCGAACTGTAGTATTGGCTGAATGTGTCAGCTATTGCCTGAGGGTGTGTTTGTTTGGTTAAAGTACCGGGTTGTAGTATGTGGGAAATCTGGGACTTAATTCTATGACCCTTCAGTTTGTTAGCCAAAAGTTTCCCAGCTTTGTTGCCGCTTGTGTAGTAGGAGAGCTTCAGCCTCCTGGAGGCCCTCTCGAAGTCCTCAAGGAACTTAACTCTGAGCTCTGTGCGAAGATGGGATATTTGGATTGTTAGGGAAGGGGACAGGTGTGTCATATTTTGTCTGTCTAAAGCGTCAATTTGGGAGATAAGCTGTATGGTCTGCTGCTGCCTCTCCCTCTTGAGCCTCGCTCCCAGTTGTATCATAATTTCCCTTACAAAAGCCTTGTGGGCATTCCACAAGGCAAACGGATATTCCACCGATCCCTGATTAATTAAAAAAAATTCCATTAGCTTTTGCTCAATGCAAGATCTGGACGGACCCTCCTTTAGTAAGCAGGGGTTAGCTCTCCATAGGTAAGTGGGACAGTGAAGGGAGGAATCCCCCACAGTCAAGCTCACCGAGGGCATGGTCCAACCAAGTGATGCTATTGATTTTAGCTGCTTTACATTTAAATAGTAGTAGCCTGTCAACCAAGAACATGTGAATTGTGCTATAAGAACCATGTGCAATAGAAAAACAAGTAAAATCTCTCTCGTTTGCATTGAGGCACCTCCATGCATCATATAGTTCATGAGATTGTATGGAAGCTTTCAGGGAAGGAGGAACCCTCTTAGGAGAAGAGGTCATGTCCATTAATGGGTCTGGGGTCATGTTGAAGTCTCCACACACCACTAACACTTTTTTTCTGTACCGCTCTCACCTTTTTCATAATTCTGTGGAAAAAGCTGACTTGCCTGACATTTGGAGCATATATATTTGCCACAGTATATGTGGTAGAGTTGATTTCACATACCAAAATAAGGTAGTGCCCCTGTGGATCAGAGATGATGTGAAGGAGGTGAAAAGCCACAGAGTCTCTCACCGCCACCATCACCCCTCTTTTCTTGACTTCCACATTCACCATGTAAATGTGGGGATATTTAGGTTGTGTGCACTTGGGGTGCGAGTTAAGGCTGACGTGCGTCTCTTGAATACATAAAACATTGCATTTGTTCTGGAAAGCGTCCTTCCAAAGAGACCTCCTCTTGGCTGGGTGGTTGAGGCCCTTATTGTTTAGAGTGAGAAAGTTCACCGCCATGAGAGTTCACACGATCCACACGATACACACGATACACACGATCAAATCTATCTGCTGGAAACGGTCTGCCAGACCGTCCCAGCAGACAGATTCGATCGTGTGTACGGGCGAGCAGACGGATTTGGCCAGCCGACAGATTTTAAAGCATGCTTTAAAATCTGTCGGCTGGGAGCCCGTCCGCCCGACATGTCTGCTGGTTAGTACGCTAACCAGCAGACATATCTTCTCGCACATGCGTCGAATGGATTCGACGCATGCGCGGAAGTAATTTACTTCCTGGTGCGGTGACGTGGCAGCGTCAACGTCACTGCCACGTCACCGCGCTGTCTGCTGGCGGGGATTTTGGTTTGATCGTGTGTACGATCAAACCAAAACAGCCAGCAGACAAATCTGTTCAAATCGGTCGGTCCGACCGATTTGAACAGATTCATTTGCTCGTGTGTACAGGGCCAAAGAGAGTAGAAATGAAGCATGACACTTACATAAGGTGGAGGCTGGGTCTTCAGGATGGTGGGCGAGGAGTAGGGATGAGCTGAACACCCCTGGGTTCGGTTCGCACTAGAACCTGCGAACAGACCAAAAGTTTGTGTGAACTTTAGAACCCTGTTAAAGTCTATGGACTCGAACATTTGAAATCTAAAGTACTAATTTTAAAGGCTAATATGCAAGTTATTGTCCTAAAAAGTGTTTGTGGACCCGGGTCCTGCCCCAGGGGAGTGTTTGGGGACCTGGGTCCTGCCCCAGGGGACATGTATCAATGCAAAAAAAGTTAAAAAAAAATGCAGTTTTTTCAGGAGCAGTGATTTTAATAATGCTTAAAGTGAAACAATACAATTGAAATATTCCTTTAAATTTCGTACCTAAGGGGGGGGGGGGGTGTATAGTATGCCTGTAAAGTAGCGCTTGTTTCCTGTGCTTAGAACTGTCCCTGCACAAAATGTAATTTCTGAAGGAAAAAAGTCATTTAAAATCACTCGCCTTCGGGTCTGGTATGGATATTAAGGGGAATCCTGCGTCAAATAAAAAAAAAATGATGCGGGGGTTCCCCCCAAATATCCATTCCAGACCCTTCAGGTCTGGTATGGATTTTAAGGGGAACTGCACCCCAAATTTAAAAAAAAAATGCCGTGGACCCCCACACATTTTTTTTTTTTATGAATGACTTTTCTCTGTATTGCTGGGAGCCGACAATTCATTATAGCCGCAAGTGATTTTAAATTACTTTTTTTCCTTCAGAAATGACACTTTGTTCAGGGACAGTTCTAAGCATGGGAAACAAGCGCTACTTTATAGACATACTATACACCCCCCTAGGTACGAAATGTAAAGGAATATTTCACTTTTATTGTTTCACTTAAAGGAATTATTAAAATCACTGCTGCCAAAAAAACTGCAGTTTTTAAAACTTTTTTTTGCATTGATACATGTCCCCTGGGGCAGGATCCAGGTCCCCAAACACTTTTTATTGCAATAACTTGCATATTAGCCTTTAAAATTAGCACTTTAGATTTCAAACGTTCCAGACCCATAGACTTTAACAGGGTTCTAAAGTTCACACGAACTTGCCGCGAACACCCCAAATAATTCGCTGTTCGGCAAACAGGCAATGTTCGAGTCGAACCTGAGTTCTACTCGAACTCGAAGCTCATCCCTAGCGAGGAGGAATAGGCAGGTTGCATAAGTGGTGGAGGTAAACAAGTACATGGAGTCTTCAGTGTGTTGAGCATCTCGGTGAGACCGACCAGCAGGGCAAAATAGAACCGTCTAAACAAAAAAAAAACATAACAAAACAACAGTGGCCAGAGGCCAAAGTAAAAGTGCAAAATGTGTGACACTCGGTCACTCAGAAGGAAAACAGGGGGTAAAGGGTAAACTTGAGCTGAGAAAGAAAAGACTTCTCTCCAGCGGAAAATTTTGCATAGCTAGGCTCAATCTAGGCTTAGTGTGAGAGCGAGCATTCTTGCGATTCACTGTACGCCATTCTTGGTCTTGGCCCCCCTTCTCATTTAACCAATGTGAAGGCGGTTGCGGGTCGGGGACTATTCCCCAAGCTTGCAGCATGTCTAGACCTTTCTCCAGGGAGTCCATCACGTATTCTCTGTCATCTTTTGTGACTATTAACTTTGTTGGGAAGCCCCATTTGTAGGTCAGCTTGTGATTCCTGAGGGCCTTAGTGACCTGCAGTGTCTGCGTTTCTGCAGTGTGTATTGTGATAAGTCCACATAGAACTGGAGGTCTATGTGGACCATCTTTTTGGTGCAAAACCGCCGAACACACCTCTTTGGTGTGATAAAAATGAAGTCTGAGGATCACATCTCTAGGAATGTTGTCAGAAAGATAGGAGGGTTTGGGAAGTCTGTGTATTCTGTCCACAGTAAAGTCCAATTCGGACATGTCAGTCAGTGTTGCAGCAAATAGTTGCACGACATAATCACACTGCTCCTGTTGTTTAACAGCTTCAGGAATCCCCCTTATTTTAATATTGTTCCTCCTTGACCTGTCCTCCATTTCTGCTAACTTAGCCTTCAGCACATCAATTTCATCTTCAGTGTTTTGGTTAGCATCAACTAAAGCATTAATAGTGGAAGCATATTCTCCCATCTTGTTCTCCACGTGTGAGACCCTGTCAGCCACATGTCTCAGATCAGAGCTGAACCTGTGTACGCATGAGACCATGTCTGAGTGAAGGGAGCTTCTAAGTGACACTAACATTTCCTTCAGCACTGTATCTAGCACAGGCTTGTTGTTAGTGGGAAACAAGTCAATGGAGTCAGGCAGCTCCCTAGTGTCATCCCCTGATTCTAAATGAGAGCTCATCTAATGGCTGGCATCTGCTGCATCCAGCTGAAATCTCGCCTTTTCTGGGCTTCCAGAGGATGGGGTAGCAGGCGGGGAGTTCAGGTTCCTTGGTGGGCTGCTCCTTTTTGATGATTTCCCCATTTGGGACGAGTTTTGTGGGTTCCTAGGCAGTGGTGTGGAGGACGCGCCAGCGCCATCTTGCTTTGCTCCCATAGAGAAAAACTCTGTGAGTTTGAGGGGTCGGTTCCCCTCCTTTTTGCGCCGACCCATGTTCCCAATGTCTTGCTCGGTTCTCAGGAAGGTAGATCGCTGTGTTGATGGGGTGAAAACCCCGCTGGATGAGCTGCTTTTGGCCGATGAACATCCGCTGGATCCGGAGCTCGGCTACAGCGTGGCCATTCCGGTCTCCAGCTAGCTCCGCCCCCCTTTAGAACAAGATTTTGGCTTGACAGTGTGTATGCAAGGAAAGCTAGACAACAATCCCGTCAAGCTTGACAAGAATCCGTCGAGAAAAACAAAATTTTTTTATGACAGGATTCTCGCCCGTGTGTACAGGGCTTAAGGCTGGGTTCACAATACCTTCGCATGTGGCTCAAAGCAGGGGTCCAGTGTGTCCCATTCATAGTTTCAGATCTGATTTCAGCACAAATTTTTGGCTGAGTTGGAACTGAAACGGACCAAAAGAAGCACAATTTTTCTGTGCAAATTTGTACTGAAGCCGCAGTGGAGATGTGTGAACCGGCTCCATAGAGATGGTCAAAATCTCCTGCTATTGCCAATTGACAATAGTGTGAACCCAGCCATAGTCATTTGATGCAACCGGCTGCTACACTGTTCCAGTGTCCTTTCTCAAGATTGGAGAAATATTGTCTCCAATCACAAGCCTGGATCTCTGTTACAAAATATGGTGGGAGGAAAAAGGCCAACATTTTGTAAGCACTCAGAGTAGTGCCTTTTATATTTCTAACAAATACTGTGGCCTGATTATCAACAGATGCTCCCTTTAAAGTAGTTGTAAAGGAAAAAAAATGTTTTGCCTAAAATTTATGTCTGCAAGGTAGACAGACAGAATAGTGTAATGATTCTGTTAAAAAAAACAAGTAAATACCTATTAAATTCCTTGATCTATATCACCTCTAGTTTCTGTTCTCTCATTCACTTCCTGGTTTGCGGTGCTCATTCATGTAAGAACTACATTTCCCAGTATGCATTGCGGCACGCCCAGTATTTCACACCTCCTTGAAGTCTCTAACACGCAGAGAGCGTTGTGCCGCTCAGATGTAGTTCCCAGGAGGGGGCGAGCACGTCACTGACCACCGCAGTAAAGCTTCCCTGGTGAGTTACAATCAGACAAGCAAGAAGTGAACAGAACAGAGAAGAAATAGAGGAACTTCTGAGCAAAAACGAACAATGAGGGAGTGAAACGAGGAATGTCTGCCGGTAAAGGATGGTTATTATGGAAAAAAAAAACATTTCCTTTAAATATTTATTGATCAGAAGGTGGTAGATCTGCCTGTCAGTGTTCTGATCCAGCACAGATCAATGTACAGTGAAGGAAGCTTGTCTGGATGGCTGGATGGGGTTGGTTGATGGATGGGATGAATGCTGTGGATGGATGGATGCAGTGGGTGAATGGAATGGATGGATGCGGTGGATAGGGTGGATAGATGGGGTGGGTGGATGAGATGGATGGGGTGGATAGATGGATGCAGTGGATGGATGGAACGGGTAGGTGGATGAATGGATCGATGGAGTGGGTGAATGGATGGATGCTGTGGATGGATGGAATGGGTGGGTGGATGGATGGATGTGGTGGAAGGGGTTAATGTATGGGGAGGGTGGATGGGATGGATCGGTTGGATGGATGCGGTGGGTGGATGGGATGGATGCAGTGGATGGATGAATGGATGTGGTGGATGGATGGATGTGGTGGATGGATGGAATGGGTGGATGGATGGATGCGGGGGATGGATGGATGGGATAAATCCTGTCCTCCCAGCAATGTCACCATGCCATCTAGGATCAGATCCCCCTGCCAGTGAGAAGCTCTGATCTCTGCTCTCAGACTGCTCTCAGACTGGGAGCAAATGCAGCTAGATGAGAGGAGAGGAGATGAGAGAAGAGGAGACAATTCATGCAACACTGTACCCAAATATGTTTTTTTCCCCCACAAATAGAGCTTTTGTGTAAAAGAAGAGCGACAATTTCGAAAAAAAAACACACAATATGTTTTACTTTTTGATTTAATAAATTCCCAATTTAAAAAAAAAAAAACATTTTTTTCCCCTCAGTTTAGGCCAATATGTATTTTTCTACATATTTTTGGTAAAAAAACCCGAGCATATATTGATCGGTTTGCGCAAAAGTTATAGCGTCTACAAAATATGGGATAGATTTATGCAAAATATATTACTGCGCTGATCATAATATTAATATTATAAATAATACAAATAATATACCAACAGCATTATTAAATCTAAAAATAAATACACCAAAAAAAAAAAAAAAATGACTAAGGGCCAGATCCATAGAGAGAGTACGCCGGTGTATCTACTGATACGCCGGGATACTTTCAAATTACCCGCATCGTATCTTTAGTTTGAATCCTCAAACCAAGATATGACGGCATCTGGGTTCGATCCGACAGGCGTACGCCTTCGTACGCCTTTGGATCGTAGATGCAATACTTCGGCGTCCGCTGGGTGGAGTTCTCGTCATTTTCCGCGTCAAGTATGCAAATGAGCTATTTCCGACGATCCACGAACGTACGCGTGGCCTTCGCATTCTCTTACGGCGTCTCTAGTTGGCTTTTTACGGCGTATAGTTAAAGCTGCTTTTTTGCGACCTATAGTTAGACTTGCCATGTTAATTATGGCCATCGTTCCCGCGTCGAAATGTGAAATTTTTTAAATTTTTGCGTAAGTCGTCCGTGAATAGAAAAAAAAAATAAGGTCGTTGCAACGTAATTTAGCGCAATGCGCGGCGGGAAATTTCTGAACGTAACATGCGCAGTTCGATAGGCACGGGGACGCGCTTCATTTAAATGAAACACGCCCCCTACCCGCTCAACTTGAATTCCACGCTGTTACGCTGCTTGAGATACACTACGCCGCCGTAACTTACGGTGCAAAATCTTTATGGATTCGAACTAAAGCCAGGTAAGGTACGGCGGCGTAGCGTATCTCAGATACGATTCGCCGGGGCAGATCTTTGTGGGTCTGGCCCTAAGTGTTTTAGAAATATGAATTCAATATATGAGTCCAAAATGAATCTTCCACCAGTTGTGCCACCGCCATCAACTTCCAGAATGCACACTCACTAGACCCAAATGTAATAATCGCCTTTAAAATCAATCAACCCGCTATTTCCCAGATGTGAAATTAATGTTTCCTCTCTTTCCAGCCCGCTCACTGTTGCCCTTTTTCCATGAGGTGATGCTGTGATTTTCTTAAAACAAGGGGCTCAACATAGTGTAATATGCTCCAAAAATATTGTTTTATTAGTAAAAAAACATTTAAAATACACTCACATGGTGTTGTGCCTGTTAGACCGACGGCAGTCTCTCTATCACTAGCGAGTGCCACCAACGCTCCTTCGTATGTTGTTATTCGTCCGCTGGCGTGCGCTTCACGCCTCGGTCTCTGTACAGTTGACGTGACGGATTTCCGCCCAGAAGTTTACCCAGAAGCCTCTACGCGTTTCACAATCGGCGATGTGTCATCAGGAAGCTATGGACACCATGTTTGTTATGGTATTTATGAAAAAATAAAAAAGCAAAAAAAAAATTAATTACAGATAAAATAAATGAAACACAATAAAAAAAAAGTAGCAGCTTGTGTGTGATACACAGAACCAGAAATAGAAATAGAGCTGCGCCAACAAAAAATAAAAAAACAAAACAGATAGTGATGATAAACCTAGTCATTGCTGCGCCCTATCCCATTGAAAACATCTGAGTAATGACGAAACGCATCTGGAAGGATGCGCAGTGACGTCACCACGCTAAGGAGGAAGGGCTCCCCTTGCTGCCGGCATCTGTTTTTTTTATACTGCCTGGTTATACTGCATTTATAAGTACCTTTTAATCTCTCAAAATAAAAACAAGTTTTACGGAATTACACTATGGTGCGCCCTTTCTCTACCCATGTCATCTGGATGAGCCTGAAGTTCTTCCCTGGAACCTGTATCCCTGTGAGTCCACTAAAAGTAAAGGCCGCGGCTGGGCTATAGCCAACTGCAAATCAAGCTTGCCCTCTGGTAAGTGGCTTTTAAACTTGGTGGTGGGTCTCCACTTCAGATCTTGGTGGTGTTGTCTTCAAGATCATTTATTTTGCATACACACCAAGGGCCAGATTCACATACATCTGTGCATTATTGGACCGGCGTAGCGCACCGCCTTTACGTTAGACTGGCGCAATGTAGCGGCGCAATCACCCTATTCTCGTCGGTTTTACTCAGAAATTTGCGCCTGCGCAACGTTATTTCTGAGGCGCAAGGCGGAGTAATACAAATTGAGAAGGACGTGGGCGTGTTACATTGAAATGAGCCGTGACCCCATGCAAATGAAGGGCCGGCCGGCTCGCGCATGCACGCTTGAAGCAGACCATGATCAGCACCTCTGTGCGCATACTCACAACTCGGGAATGGCGCAATCAGTGAAATTGGAAGTGGACTAGGGCAAAATAGTGAACTACGCAGACAGCATAAATAGACAGACAGAAACGCACTTCCTTTGCAAAAGTACATCCCTTTGTATCCCTCCCTATACAGCAAGGTGCTTTTGTTCTGTTGTTAGTTGCGTTGTGATTTGTCTTTGTGATATTTGTGGACTGTGTGATCTAGTGTTTGTTAGAAGATATTTGAAAGTGATTTTTAGTGACTGTTTGTGAGACTTTTTGGTTGATAGATTTTTGTTTGTTTGTTTTCTTGCTTGATTTTTCCTGCTTGTTTTTGTGAGTGATTTTTGCTGATTGTTTGGGAGAGAGCTTTTGTATGAGTATGACTGAGAGAAAGAGGAAGTTAAATTTTACTTTGGGGGAGAAACAAATTCTTGCCCGGGCCATTTCCCAATATGGGCGTTTCCTCCACGGCCCGGAGAGTGCCAACACCACCCCGGCCAGGAGGCGTGATATCTTGCAGAACATTACTGACGAGGTGAATGCATCGGGGAGACGGAGACCCGGACACGGTCGGGGATTGAAAAGAAGATCAATGACCTCCGGCGTCTGGTCAGAAAGAAGCTGGCCAAAAAGGTAGCCCATGCCAGGGCCACAGGAGGGGGCCCACCATGCCCTGTTAGGCTGACAGCGGAGGAGCGTGCGGTGGCCCAGACCTTTCATAGACAACAGGTGGAGGGCTTGCCCGGCTATGACTCAAGTAATGAAGGCGTGATGCCAGGTAAGGTTTTTTTCCCTATCAGGTGTGTAGCATGTGTGGGGGAGGGGGTGAAAGGGAATATGTGGCAAGTGTGTGGATCCTCCAACCTGTGAATGTTTTGTGTCATCCACAGATGAGCAGGAGGGTGCTGGGCCATCTGGGCTGACCGCACCATCCCAGGGACAACAGCCTGATGAGGACCCCCCGACAAGGCCGGAGTCCTCGGAGGAGGTTGAAGAGGAGGAGGTTGAGGAGGAGGAGTTTGAGTAGGAGGAGGATGTCATGTCAGCCAGTGGATTGCTGTTTTTGGAGGAGTCTTCCTCTCTGGCTGGCAGCAGCCAGCCCTCCATAAGGGCTAGCCCCTCCCATTCCTCCCCCAACAGGGCTCCTCTCCCAAGGGCCTCCCATTCTCCCCAGCCACAAGCCTCAGCTGGAGGCAGGAAGTCGTCCCAGAAGACCAGGGGGGTGGCTGAGCTTCTGCCCGCCAATCTGAGAAGGGACCAGGCCCTTCAGACCCGCCATCTGGGACAGGTCAACCAGACATTGGGGCAGATGGAGGAGAGACTGTCCTCCATAAAGGATACGCTTGGGGACCTGGACTGCCACTCCCGGGCTCTTACAAACTGCCTAAACGCACTGCAGACTACAACAGCAGACGTTGGGCAGGATGTGAGGGCCCTCACCCAGGCTATCCAGGCCAACACGGCAACACTAGGTGCTGGCCTGAACAGAATTGCCGTGGCCTTGGAGGGCAGGCCGCCAGGTGGGCAGAGACCAGGGGCTGCTCCTCCTTCCCTGGATTACCCCCCCTTCCCATGAGTCTCCCCTGAGGAGCCGGGGCCGTAGCCGTGGGCGCCCAAGGCGTGGCTCACGCCAACGGCATTAATTTGTTTCCCCCCCCCCTTTTTTTTTTGCTGGAATTTTTTTTTTTTTGCTGGACATTTTTTTTTTTTTTGTGATGTGTGATGTGATGTGATGTTTCCTGACGGCAAAGGTGTGTCACCCTCAGTTTTGGTGGAGAAGGGTTCCCCAGGACCAGGGAGAAGTGATTCCCAGGTCCGTGTGAATGGTGTATGAATGTACAGTGACATAATTGGAGCCGTGGCGTGGCGTTGCTGCTCACAAGCCCAGCATGGTGGACTTGTGCTAATCCAATTAGATGAGGATGTGATGTGTCTGTGCTAGGGACCACAGTGGTGTGCATGCATGCATTCTCATTGTGCCATGATTAATGTGTGTGTTTAATGTGCGAAGATGCCTAATGTGAGCTGTCTCCTGACTGCACTTCCCTCAGAAGACGGGGTAACCTCGGTTAGTGGAGGATTGTCTGGTTCAGGGGTCAGGTCATCACGTAGGTCAATCTGCAGGCCCTTTCTCACTGCGAAGTTGTGCAGAATGCAACATGCACCGATGATCTGGCACACAAAGTTTGGGGAATACAACAGGGTACCCCCAGACTTATCCAGGCATCGGAAACTTGACTTCAGGAGGCCAAAGGTGCGCTCCACCACTGCACGTGTTTGGGCGTGGGCTTCATTGTATCTTTCCTCTCCTGGGGTTTGGGGGTTCCGGATAGGAGTCATGAGATGGGGTCCCAGTGCATATGCAGAGTCACCTGTAAGGGAAAAGACAGGAGGATGTTAGTCATGCATGTGCCCCTTGTGATGTGTGCATCATGGGGGGGACAGTCATGCCTGCCACCCATGTCACTCACCAACCAGCCAGCTGTCCCCATACACGTTCTGTTCGAATTCCATTGGGATGGGGCTCTGATTGTATATGTAGCTGTCATGGCTGGATCCGGGGTGTTTGGCACGGACGTGCCATATGAGGCCTTGGGCATCGACTATCACCTGTACGTTGATGGAATGCCAATGTTTCTGATTGCGGTATATGTGCTCTGTCTCATGGGGGGGCTGGAGTGCCACATGTGTGCAATCAATGGCCCCCACGGTGCGTGGGAATCTGGCAATTCTGTAGAAATCTGTCATTGCCTTCAGCCGCAGGTCCTCAGTGGTTGGTTTGATGATTTGGTTGGCCATGCGTCTGAGGATTGCAGGGACAACCTGGTGCACACATCTGCTCACGGAGGATTGTGACATCCCAGCCACCACTCCACTTGTTCTTTGAAAAGAGCCACTGGCAAGGAAATGTGAGTGTTGCCATGACCTTGACCAGTGGCTGCACTGCATGTGAGCGGTGTGTTGGACTGGTGATGTCATCCTGCAGGGTTATGGTTAATTCCAGGATGGCATGAGGGGAGAATCTGAAGATGCTATACACCTCAGAATCACTCATGCCAAAGAGGTCTATGAGTGTGCGGTATATCCTCTCCCGTGCCCTCCTCCATGCCCTCATCCTTTTTTGCTCCTCTAAAGTCAGTAGTATAGCTATGAGCGAGAATGTCCCTGGCATGTTGGCATACAGATTTTTGGGCAACACGTGTGACTGCTCTGCTCCTCACTAACGGTGTTGCTTTCTCTGACATGTAGACGAATTGTCTAATTTTAGACCACCTTTTATATGGTCTAATTTTAGACAGGCCGTGCAGCTCTTGCGCACAGCGCGTAGCCTGCGCTGCACCAACGTTCTTTTGTGGATCCCCATAACTCCCTCATTAGCATATTTGAATAGCAAATCAATGGTGTGTCTAGCGCAGTTTTGCGCGGACGGATGCGCCTGTCTAACGAAATTACGCTGGACAAAAAAAAGTAGATTTCTTGCGTATCTCGTTTTGGGGATGCGGAGTATCGAAACGCATGCGCAAATTTAGACTTATGCAGCGCATCTCCTGTTACGCCGGCGTAATTGCTCTGTGAATCTGGGCCCAAGTGTTTATTGGGACTCTATATACATATATATCTGAACCTGAGTGGACTCGGTTTATCATTACTATCTGTGTTTTGTTTTTATTTTTTATTTTTTATTTTTTGTTGGCGCACTGTTATGGTATTTATACCCTTAGTTTACTTACACTAACCAATAGTGTTTCTCCAATTGCCGTAAGTTCCTAACCCACCATTTCTACTTTGGGCCGCCCTTCCCCTTAGTATACAATTAATTAATACCGTCTCACTATGATCGTTTGTGGCTGGTACTGCTAGAGTGACCTTACAATATTAAAATTAAGATAAAAATAGGTAAAAAAAAATATATATATTTTAAAATTATTCAGACAAGGTATTCTTTATTTTTTTATTTAGTATGCACCCTTATTTTAGAAGTATAGTACAAAAGCGTATAATACTGAAACGAATAATACAGAAACGTGTATGTATGTAAACATGTATGACATTAATCATTTGCCTAAACATAAAAATAAATAAATACAATTAAATAATAAATAAATACATATATATATAAATACAAATTAGAATTAAAAATCAAATTAAAAATCAAATTGAAATGGCAAATTCAATAAAGGCATGCAATACCTCAATAATTTACCTCAATAATTTTCCAGAAAACAATTTATGTCACGCTCTACATTCATTCCGTTTGGTCTAGGTGTATCTAGTTTAAAAATCCAATAAGTTTCATTCCTTGAAATCTCTCTTTTTAAATACAGGTTTCTCCAGTTTTGCTCAACCTTATCAATGGCATAAAATGTAAGTTTTGTTGGGTCTCTATTGTGCACCTGTCTAAAATGCAGTGAGGCGCTGTGATGTTTTAACCCCTTCTTGATATTCCTAATGTGTTCCCCCATCCTAACCGAGAGCTTTCTGGTCGTTCTGCCCGCATATTGCAGACCGCACTCACATTCCAGAATGTAAGTGACATGCGTGCTGCAACACGTGATTCATTTTTCTATTTTATGTTCCACTTTATTTATGTTGGATCAAAATTGGGTGACCTTTCTTGGTCCCCCCATTATGTGACAAGGTTTGCACCTTAAGAAACCTTTGTGGTCTAGAAAAGAAAACCATTCTTTTAGGGGGTGTCAGGAACATTTTTAACAATACTGTCCCGGATTCTCCTCGCTCTCCTATATAAAAATGTAGGTTTAGGAGGCAGCATTTTGTTTAATTGGGGGTCTTCCAAAATGATAGGCCAATACTTCTTTATAATACCCTTGAATATTTTATATTCAGTATTGAATCCTGTTATAAAGGTTAAACCATTCCTTCTGGACTGGCTACCTACTTTTTCTTTTTTCTTTTAATACACTATCACGATTCATCATTCCAACTAAATCTCTTGTTTTTTTTCCAATCTGACTTTCTCATATCCCTTGTCTACAAACCTACTTATGAGGATATCAGTCTGCAAAAGATAATCCTCTATGGAATTGCAGTTACGTTTAATTCTGATAAACTGCCCTTTGGGTATAGCCCGCTTCCATTGTGGGTGGTGGCAACTACTCTATGGAATGTATCCATTGTGATCCGTATCTTTAAAATATGTTTTGGTGTGTAGTTGGTCACCCTCTTTAAATATTTCCAAATCTGTCTGACTGTACATTGTCCCTTCCAGACAATCAAAATGTCGTCAATAAACCGTTTGTAGGTTTGTATGTGTGGCCAACATTTTCCGAAAACTTACTCCATCTCCCATTTGTTCAAGAATATGTTGGCCACACTCGGGGCATACTTATTGCCCATACCTTCCCCTTTTGTTTGGCTGTAATAGTTATGGCCATTCTAAGGCCTTCCAGGATGAATCTCCTCTGCTTCAACTTTAGTTCTGTTTGATATTTCAAAGCCCATGCCACTGCCCATGCATCTGATTGCTTTATGTTGGTACATGGCGATCAACAACGTGGAATCATCTATCTTAATCTGTTATAGTGAGTTTATGACATCTTTACTGTCTTTCATTCAAAGTGCTGTTTTTTTCTGAGGGAAAATGCAGTCTTGCCACACAGAGTTAATCCAGCTTTGAGCAATCCTCTTTTATTGTTCAGTGAAAATGAACAGACTTCTAGATAGAAACCTGTCTAAATAAAAAGTCCTTTCTGTCCCCTTGCTTTGAGTGACATATATTACCTCTCACAATGAACTGTGGATCACCCCCATATTATGATAATCATCCAGGAATGTGCATGTGTCCAAGCTAGTGCACAAGATATGTAAAAACCCTGTCACTCGAAGCAAGGGGATGGAAAGGACTTTTTATTTAGACAGGTTTTTATCAGGAAGTCTGTTCATTTTCACTGAACAATAAAAGAGGATTGCTCAGAGCTGGATTAACTATGTGTGACAAGACTGTGCACAGATGATAGGAAATCTTATTCTCTACATTGTGACATAAAAAAATGGGTTTACATCCACTTTAATTTAATTTGTCTTCTAGCAATGATGATGTCCAGTAATTTATTTTCACATCCATTAAAGAAGCTATACCACTCTTTATTCAATACTTCCTCTGTTAGTCCATCATTTTGTCCCACATCCCACTTTAATCTGTGTGGTGTTATTTTGGCTTCTCTATATTTCTCCAAAGTTATTATATCCCACCAGACCCTCACTTGCTTCTCCATAGCGTTTTTTAACTGTTTAAACCTTTGTTCCAAGTTTACTGTTGTGCTGTTATCAACATTTTCAAACAATTCCTCCAGGTCCAGTCTCCTGTTGGCCAGGAATGAGAATACCTCAATGTTTTATGTGCTGCCTGTGTCACCGGCGCTCATCAATATTATAAATATTTGTATACAATAAAGTGGTCTGCTGCAGTACAGTGAATACCTCAAAATTATGGGGTGTGAAAATTGTGCAAAATATATTACTGAGCTGATCCTAATATTAATCTATAAATAATACAAATAATAAACCAACAGCATTATTAAATCTAAAAATAAAAATAAATACACCAACAAAAAAAAGTGACTAAGTGTTTCAGAAATATGAATCCAATATATACAAGTCCAATACTCCACAATATCAAAAAAACTTGAAAAGGGCTCTGTAAGGTGAATGAATCAAAAGTGAATCTTCCACCAGTTGTGCCACTGCCACCAACTTCCAAAATGCACACTCACCAGACCCAAATGTAATATTCGCCTTTAAAATCAATCAACCCTGGGGGCGTGGCCTGCGATGGAGCCGGATGGAAGCCTGAGGAGAAAGCTCCGTCTTCTGTGGGAGAACTAGCGGCTCTACACAGCCTAAACAGGACGAATTTCCGCCTCTCACGTACCTGGGAGAGTGCACCGGACCCCAGGGAGGAGGATAACAAATAAACGGAAGGGATCCACAAAGCCCCACCATCTGATGGACCTCTTCACTGTACCGCGGGAGAGAGGTAGGGAAGATGGCGCCGGCGCGGCCTCGACTCCCACGCTGGATCACCAGGCTAACAACGGCGGCGGGTCCTTGTCCCGGCGCTCCACACACTCCTCTCCTGCTGACTCTCTGCCCTCTCCCTCTCCCTCCAACAGTCCAGCAAACGCTAGGGTGAGAATGGATGGCTCTAATGTCAGCTCTGCAGCAAGCCCTTTGTTAGACTCAGGGGATGATACACGTGAGCTGCCAGAGTCCATTGCCAGCTTCCCGAACGAGTAACCAGCCTGTATTAGATACTGTTTTAAGAGATATGCTGGTGACCCTGCACAGCTCTCTCCAGGCAGACATGATGAACTGTATCCATAAGGTCAGTGGGGAGCTTAGAGAAGTAGAGGCCAGGGTAGACCATATAGAAGATAAGATGGGCGAATATGCTCCAACCATCAACAGCTTGGTAGATGCACATGAGGAGGACAGTGAATGGGTTAAGAACAAACTAGCTGACATCGAAGACAGGTCCAGGAGGAATAACTTGAAAATTAGAGGCATCCCTGAGTCAGTGCAACACGCGGAGCTCCGCTCCTATGCGACTGAACTTGTCAGGGAAATGTCCGTAGAAGTACTGGCAATCTTGCCAGTAGAAGAAATGGCCATAGAAGAAGTACTGGCAATCTTGCCAGTAGAAGAAATGGCCATAGAAGGAGTACTGGCAATCTTGCCAGTAGAAGAAATGGAAGCCGTAGGCTCATCATGTGACAGGAAGATCCTCCTGCTGGTCTATAAATGGCTGCCACTGTCTGATCCAAATTGCTGGATTGTCGTCAGCCTTCCTGAGTTCCTGAGTCTCTGTATTATTACTGTTTGGATTTCCTGTTGTGACCCGGCTTGTTCCTGACCTGTCTGATCCGCTCTCCTGGTTTGACCCCCTGGCTTGCTTTACTGACTTGTTACCTTCTCCAGCACCTGATCCCGGCTTGTTTCACGGACTTTGCTTCAGTTATCTGTTCCTGCCTGTTTTCCAACACCAGACCTTGGCTTGTCTCCATTCCTGCAAACCTGCATCTCCTGCCTGGATCCACAGTGTTTTATCCCCAGCCGGCTTCCACTCACCAGCTCGTCTCTCCTGGATCCATCTGGCAACCTGTGCTTCTCTGGGCACTACACCCTCTGTACCCAACCTCAGGGGTGTACTGCACTTAGCCGCAAGGGGAGCCCTCTCGGCATTTCGGCCTCCAACCAGGTACGTGACAGAACTTTTCCCAGCCCTCCTACCTGGTCTTTCAAGCATTGAACTCACCATTGACAGGATACATAGACTTCCTAAACCCTCATTTATTCCTGATTCCCTTCCTAGGGATGTGATACTATGCATGTTTTTCCACGCGAAAGAACAGTTAATGCAAGCCATGCGTAGGAAAGATAACATACCTCCCAGGTTCCATGATTTACAGTTCTACCCTGATATTTCAACATACTCTTCAAAAACGTAGAAACCTGGGAACCATAACAAAGGCCCTTAGGAACCACGACATACCTTACAAATGGGGCTTTCCTACAAAGCTAATTGTCACTTTTCGCGATCGCTCATTCAACATTCGGTAGACAAAGGCATCCTTTTGCTGCGAGAATGGAAGATTCTACAGGATCCGCCCATGGCTGAGGGAGCGGGGTCCCACAAATCCACTCCTCTCCCCGATTGGAAAAAGGTTACCAACAAAATTGCCAAATCCCACAAATGATTAAAATCTCCTGCTTGGCGTTACAGTTTAAACCGCAGTGACCGCATCCGGTCCTGGGCATGTACCTATCCCCCTTGCAACTTGAGCAGCAAGTCTCTGCAATCGAGTTTACCCCATGTGTTGTGCAGCACGTTGCCGTTATGTTGTATTGTTATATGTTAGACTGTCAGATGCTATTTCTTTTTCTTCTCTCTGTTTTTTTTTCTTCTTTTTTTGTCCGTACCCACGCGGAGGGAGAATCACATTTCGATTGGAATTGCTATGAAGATTTTGACCGGATACAGGTGAACGTTTATGAGGCCGGACAGCAGCTGTATAACCCTAATCACAATGCTGAGGTCGCAGTGAGTACAGTATATCTTGTCCTGACTCCAGGGCTCCTGTTGTGGCCCACTAAGGGATCTATGGTGGTTTGGCGATGGAATATAGAATTGTCATCGTTGATTTGTGTATCCTTCTATGGTGGTTAAATTTCTATCTATTAATACTAGAGGACTGAACCATCCGGCTAAGCGGAGGTCCCTTTGGAAGGAAGCTTTGTCGCACAACAGCGACATAGTCTGTGCACAAGAAACTAATTTTAGTAGAGATTCTCACCCGCTCTGTTATCATAAGAACTTCCCTCATGTATACAAAGCGACTGCGGACTCAAAATCTAAGGGAGTTCTCACGGCCATTAGGGACACCGTGGCCTTTAACCTGCATGACGAATTGGCTGATCCTGGAGGGCGTTACCATGTCCTAGTGTGCGATTTGAACTCAGTGACTTATACCATAGTTAACGTGTACGCCCCGAATTCACATCAACTGACTTTTTTTCCAAATTAATTATAAAAATACACCCTATCCGGAGGGGTCTTCTCTTGCTGTGCGGTGATTTCAATGTGGTACCGGATTTGGATCTGGACACTATGACACGATCACATAGACCGAGTCAGTCCCTGCAGAGATCCATTCATAATGCTGAACTGTTTGATGTTTGGAGGTGTCTACATTCGGGAGAAAAAGACTTTACCTTTTTTTCAGCCCCTCACCAAACGTACACAAGGATCGATTTATTTTTGGCCGACCAAAATGTGCTTTCTAGGACCCTGTCGGCTTCTATTAATACAATAACCTGGTCGGATCATGCCTCTATAACCTTGACTCTTGATGATAACATGAATGCAGCTCATATACCAGGGTGGAGGGCCAACTCGATTTTACTGCAGAAACCTGATGCTAAGCGAGTCATTGAGGAACATATCAGAGAATATTTTGCTTTCAACGACACTCCTGATCAGTCCCAGTTTACTCTATGGACTTCACATAAGGCTTATTTGCGGGGAATCCTTATCCAGTTGGGGGCGAGGGCTAGGAGGCAGCGCCAAAAACAAGTACTAGATCTCACCAACGAAATTGCTTGGCTGGACTCTGTCAACAAGATTCATACTTCGAACTTGATGTCCACCAAACTTTTGAAGTTACGAAGTGATCTCAGACTCCTACTGCTGGAGGATTTTAAGAAACACACAAAACGGTTGAAAATGGCTCACTATACCCAAGGTAACAGAGCTGGAAAGCTGGTAGCAAATAAAATTAAGGGTTACAAGTTTAAATCTAGAATTCCCTACATTTTACATCCCGTATATGGAACCAAATTACATCACCCCCAGGATATGGCAGATGCCTTTAGTCATTTCTATAGCTCCCTGTATAATTTAAAAGACGATGAGCACGCTCACCAGCCCACCTCATCGCTTATATTCGAATTCTTACAGACCGTGTCCTTCCCACAATTATCTCTAACGAATTCTTACAGACAGTGTCCCTCCCACAATTATCTCCACAACAACTTGACTCGTTGAACTTACCTTTTAGCGTAGAGGAAGTTGAGAGAACTATAGATTCCCTCCCACTTAATAAGTCGCCGGGACCAGATGGATTTGTGGGGGAATACTATAAGACTTACAAATCCATCTTATCGCCATATCTCAGTAGGGTGTTTGGTGAAGCTGCTGCCTCCTTGTCCTTCCCCTCGGAAATGTTAGATGCATTAATTGTGACGTTGCCCAAGCCGGGGAAAGTCCCTGATACGCCGGCAAATTTTAGGCCAATATCACTACTAAATTGTGAAATCAAAATATATGCAAAACTTATTGCCAACTGTTTGGTGGATGTTCTGCCCCTATTGGTTCATCCTGACCAGGTGGGATTCACCAAGGGTCACCAGGCCTCAGATGCCACCAGGAGGTTGGTAAATGTTGTCCACCTGGCGGAAAGTCAGCGAAGGCCTTCTCTGCTCCTTGCTTTGGATGCAGAGAAGGTCTTTGACAGGGTCCATTGGGGCTACCTGTCATCGGTGCTGAGGAAATTTGGGTTCTTTGGACCCATTTTTCGGCAATAATTGCGCTTTATTCATCACAATCTGCAAGATTCTACACCTCTGGTGTATTGTCTAAACCCTTTGCCATCACCAATGGCACTCGTCAGGGATGCCCGCTCTCCCCTTTAATTTTCAACTTAATTTTGGAACCCCTTGCTACTTATATCAGGAATCACCAGTCTATTAAAGGTATCCCCACCCCTTCATCTGAACACACCATCAGCCTTTTTGCTGACGATATAATATTGATGCTCGCGGATTCCAAGGTTTCCCTGGCTTCGGTGCACGAATCACTTCAACTGTTTTGAGTCTCATATTATAAGGTCAATGAGAATAAATCTTTCATACTAGGGGTGGGTATAGATGAAAAAGTGCAAAAATTGCTTAGCGCGCGGTTTCCATATGCATGGTCCAAAGATGGTGTGAAATACCTAGGCATCACCCTGTCGGCATCATCCAGAGATCTTTTTGTAACCAACTATGCTCCCTTTTTAGCTTCCCTCCCGGCTAAGCTCCAAGATCTATCTAAAGGTGAACTTTTATGGTCAGGACGTTTTGCGGCTTTTAAAATGTTAATTCTTCTGCAATTATTATATTTGTTTAGGACCCTCCCCATTCCGGTGCCTAATTCCTATTTTGTTAAGACGCAGGCCCTTGTTAACAAATTTTTGTGGAGAGGAAAAAGGGCTAGATGGGCATTCCTAAACTCCATATCGGCTAGGGGGACTGGGGGGGTGGGGAATGTTGTAGTCAAGGATTATTATATAGCCGCCGTTTTGGCCCAATTGAAAACATGGTATCCTAGTTCCCCTGTTCCGACGTGTCGGGAGTTGGAGGAGAGCCAGGTCCCACACAACAATTTATATGACTTTTTGACCTCAAGCATACTTCTTGCTAAACCTAACTGCAAACTTTCCCCTACAATGATGGCCTCTTTGAGAGCGTGGGAGTTACTGCTGGGTCTGTCTCATCTCCACCCTCCCACATCGTCCTTTTCTATACCATTAGCTAGTTTGGTGGGGGTTGTTCCTGACTTGGATGTTAGGGAAAGGATAGACAGGGGTATTGTCTACCTTGTTGATCTAATGGTGGGCCCAAGTAGGAAGACCTTTAGGTCTTTGCAGATTGAATTTGGTCTAGTGGACTCTGAATACTTCACGTATTTGAGAATTAATAATTTCCTTGGGACCAATCCCCCGCTTTCCTTCCAGCTTCCCTGGAGGACTGCTTTATATTTTACTAAGCATCCCACCACTGTGAAAGGAATCTTCCTTTTTTACAACTTAATTAATGGAAAGCTGGTATTCTCAAAGACCTCCAATGTAGCGGCTTGGGAGAGGGATTTGGGACTATCCTACTCACCTGATCAATGGCAACAGGCGTTCTGTGTTACTTATGCCTCCACTAGGTGTATCAACTTATGGGAGTCATATCAGAAGCTCCTGCTTCGATGGTACCTGACTCCACTTAGACAATCTAAGTTCGACCCTCAAGTATCCCCCTGATGTTGGAGAGGATGTGGCCAAGTGGGCACTCTTCTTCACATTATGTGGGATTGCCCTCACCTACGTTCTCTTTGGAGGGACATTTTTGCTCTAGCTGCTCAAGTGGTGGGTCAATCGGTTCCTGGTACCCCAGGATTTGCTATTCTATCCTTAGGAGTAAATGACTTCCCTAGATCTACCAGACTGGTACTCTCCCATATATTGATGGGCACTAGGCTAGCTATTACACGGAATTGGAGGGTCCAAACCATTCCCACGTTGAAAGACATCATTTTGATTGGTAATACTCATGTTGGTTACGAATTGATGTTTGCATCATCCCAGGGTAGGTTCCTCTCAGATTGCGCAAAGTGGAAAGCATGGACAGACTGGTATAAACTATACAAGGGTTGAACATAGCTGTTCCGGCTTATAATGTTCCTATATAGGTTTTGTTTGTGAAGACGTAAACTGTGACTCCGTGGATGTTTACTTCTTTCATTTATTTTTCATTCCTTTTCCTTTTTCCCCTTTCCCTCCTTTTCTACTTCAACCCTCTTTTATTCTCACCTGTTGACAAGATTTGTTCTGGATAATTTTCCCACAAGTGTAGTTCAACTGCATCCTGCAGCACTGGGGTGTGGGTTGGCTGGGAGGGGGCCTGGGACCTATCAGTTGGAGCACAGTTAGTTCCCGTTGGGGGTGCTTTGGGGTCCGGGGCGCCCACTCTGTGGACTCGGTTGTTCTTAGTGTTATGCTAACTCGTATGTGGGCTTAACCTATAGTTATATCCTCTTGTATCTATCAACGTTATGTTAGAAGTGCATGTTTAGAATTATTTGGCTTGGTTATAGTCATGTGCTCTGTTTTATTAGTTCTGTGCACTTATGTGACTTGAGGTTCTGTCAATTTCTGTGAATTTGTTTTCACTGTTGAAAAATTCCAATAAATATAATTGAAACTAAAATCAATCAACCTGCTATTTCCCATATGTGAAATGGATGTTTCCTCTCTCTCCAGCCCGCTCACTGTTTCCCTATTTCCATGAGGTGATGCTGTGATTTTCTTAAAACAATGGGCTCTACATAGTGTAATATGCTCCTAAAATATTGTTTTATTAGTAAAAAACATTTAAAATACACTCACATGGTGTTGTGACTGTTAGACCGCACTAGTCTCTCTAGCACTACCGAGTGCCACCAACGCTCCTCAGTATGTTGTTATTCGTCCGCTGGCGTGCACTCCACGCCTCGGTCTCTGAGCGGTTCAGCGACAGGGGATTTGCGCGTGACGGATTTCAGGACAGAAGTTTACCCAGAAGCCTCTAAGCGTTTCACAAGCGGCGTTGCGTCATCAGGAAGCTATGGGCGCCATGTTTATTATGCTATTTATACCCTTAGTTTACTTACACTAACCAATAGTGTTTCTCCAATTGCTGGAAGTTTCTAACCCGCCATTTCTACTGTGGGCCGCCCTTCCCCTTAGTATACAATAAAATCATAGTGTCTCACTATGATCGTTTGTGGCTGGTACTGCTAGAGTGACCTTACAATATTAAAGTTAAGATAAAAATAGGTAAAAATGAATAATTTTTCTTTTAAAATCATTCAGACAAGGTATTTTTTTATTTAGTATGCACCCTTATTTTAGAAGTATAGTACAAAAGTGTATAATACAAAAATGCATAATACAGAAACTTGTATGTATGTAAACACTTTTCTAATTAATAATTAAAAAATGTAAAATAAAATTAAAAATGAAATAAAAAATAAAATTGAAATGGAAAAAAATTTAATAAAGGCATGCAATACCTCAATAACTTTCCAGAAAACAATTTATGTTGAGCTCTACATTCATTCCATTTTGGTCTAATGCCACGTACACACGGTCTTTTTTGTGATGAAATAAAACTGCGTTTTAAAAAAACGTCATTTAAAATGATCGTGTGTGGGCAAAACGTTGTTTTATGTCTTCAAAATACAACCAAAGAAAAATTTGAACATGCTTGAATTTTTTCTGTCGTTTTTCATAATGTCGTCTTTTGTTTCACAAAAAATGATCGTGTGTGGGCAAAACAACGTTTAAAACAACATTTTTAAACCCGCGCATGCTCAGAAGCAAGTTATGAGACGGGAGCTTCAATGGAACAGAGTGCCGTCAAACGTGGTGTATGTAACTGCGGTTTGCAAGAGCATTTTCAGAAAACGATGGTGTGTAGGCAACATCATTTTTTAAAATGAAGTTTGAAAAACGTTGTTTTGTTTCATGAGATAAAACAACGTTTTTTTACATCACAAAAAGTGATTGTGTGTACACGGCATAAGTGTATCTAGTTTGAAAATCCAATAAGTTTAATTCCTTGAAATCTCTCTTTTTAAATTCAGGTTTCTCCAGTTTTGCTCAGCCTTATCAATGGCATCAAATTTAAGTTTTGTTGGGTCTCTATTGTGCACCTGTCTAAAATGCAGTGAGACGCTGTGATGTTTTAACCCCTTCTTGATATTCCTAATGTGTTCCCCCATCCTAACCGAGAGCTTTCTGGTCGTTATGCCCACGTATTTATGGCATTTAAATTATTTTTTTTACTAGTAATGGCGGCGATCTGCGATTTTTATTATGACCGTGACATTGCGACGGACATATTGGACACTTTTGACACGTTTTTGGGACCATTCACATTTATACAGGGATTAGTGCTATAAAAGTGCATTGATTACTGTGTAAATGTGACTGGCAGGGAAGGGGTTAATACTAGGGGGCGATCAAGGGGTTAAATATGTTCTCTAGGGAGTGATTCTAACTGTAGGGGGAGGGGACTCACAAGGGGAGGAGACCGATCTGTGTTCCTCTGTACTGGGAACACAAATCGGTCTCCTCTACTCCATGGTTCTGCTGTGATCATGGGCACCGCCACCATTTTCTTGTAGCGTGCATGGGGCTGCTACAAAGAAATGCGATTTTCATCTTCTTGTCATCCCAGAGCTGTGTGGCAGTAATCTAACATTGCAGTGCCAGATGGGGAGGAAGGGGACCCACTCTGTTCTTTAATAGACAAAGAGATTGTAGCGTGGTCTGACCGCATAATAGCATATTTGTTTGTGGCAGTTACTTGCTGTAGGAGCCATTTGTTTGTTAGGAACATATCGATTTGTGAGTAGGAGCAATATCTATGTGAGAAAAAGGTGTAGTTCCTCTCGTTGGCGTGGAGACATCTCGAACAGCTCCTCTGTATGAAGTAGGGTGTGAAGAGACATGGTGCCATTATGTTTGCTTGTGGTTGTATCCATCAGAGATCGGGTTAAAGTCTCCACATATGAGGAGGTTTGCATGCTTCATCGAGTTGGCTTTTTTAAGCACTCTCCTTAGAAATCAGAGCTGATGGGAGTTCGGGGCATATAATGTTACCAGCATATAATGGTTCAGAGTTAATGTCCCCAGGCAGTTACAATGAGGTATCTGCCGCCTTCATCTATGAATGTCTCTTTAAGTAGGAACGACAGGGAGTTTCTTAGGACCATCAGCATGCCTCCTTTTTTATGGTTGGGTGTACATGCCAGAAAGGGTAGTTTCTGTGTGAGCAGCTTGGGGTTTTGGTCATCTGAAAATCGGTTTCCTGCACACAGAGTATGTCTGCCCTATGTGTACAGGCTTTTTTCCACATGGAAAATCTTTTTGAAAGGTGGTTTAGGTTTGGGCATTAATTGATAATCATGTGATAGTAATTTGAGGTGGTGTAAGCACTTACTGTGTCCATGGGGTCTGTCCTTGGGCGGTTCAGTACCCTGTGGCAGGGCTAGAATAGGCATATTTTTTCAGTGGTTGAAAATACCCTGTACATTGCGTTAAGTATTGCTGAGTGTATCAAACAGAAAAAAATAAACAAAAAGTATAGAAAGTTTTATTTTTTTGATGTCACAATGTAGAGTATAAGATTTCCTATCATCTGTGCCCAGTCTTGCCACACAGGGTTAATCCAGATCTGATAAATCCTCCTTTAATGTTCAGTGAAAATAAACAGAATTCCAGATAAAAACCTGCCTAAATAAAAAGTCAGTTTTCTCTCTTCTTGCTTTGAGTGAGAGGTTATTTACATATCTAGCTAGGACATGTTTATCATATGTTATGTTTTGTTTATCATAACATGAGGTGATATAACATCATAACACATCCCAGTAATATACAATGAACTTTGGATCACCTCTTGTTATGATAAACATGTCCAAGTTAGATATGTAAATAACCTGTTACTGAAAGCAATAACAGAGAAACGGACTTTATAATTTGGCAAGTTTTTATCTGGAATTCTGTTAATTTGCACTGAAAAGTAAAAGAGGATTACTCAGTGCTGGATTCACGCTGCGTGGCAAGACTGGGCGCAGATGATAGGAAATCTTATACTCTACATTGTGACATATTTTTTTGGGGGTTTACATCCACTTTAAAGGTAGCATTGTAAGAATTGGATCTTTTATCTGTGTGCAGGTGAATCTGCTATAGGTGGTTGGGGGAGAACAGGAGGAAAAACTGTAGACTCCTATGACTATAGAGATTTGTGGAAAGCATTGTGTTTCTAGAAGAGCATCCACGGGTATGTTTCTTTTGTTAGAGGGTTTGTGGTTTTGTTAGATATATGTTGTGGTTTTGAGGCAGTTGCTTGAGTGTAAGGCCTGGTCAGGGAGTATACCCCACTGACGTAAGGCTGTTATTCCTTCCTCAATTGTCGTGATTGATGTTGTGGTCCCATTATGAGTAATGGAGAGTGTTGCAGGGTATTTTCATTTGTGTGGGACTTTGTGGTTTCTTAGGGCCTTGGTGATTATCGCCAAGTTGCAATGTCGCTGTAGTGTGTGCCTGGATAGATCTGGAAGCAGTTGTATAGTGGCATACTGTGGACAGGTGCTCTCATGCTTGCGTGATGCCTGCAGGATGTGTTCCTTCCCATGATAGTAGTGAACGCTCAGTAGTACATCTCTTGGGGTTCCTTCCAGGAGGTCAGGGGGGTTTAGAGACTGTATGAATTCTCTCCAACATGAAGTCCTGTGCTGTTAGCACAGGCACTAAAGTAGAGAACATGGAATGGACATATTGCATAAGCTGGGTGGCTGAAAAAAGACTCTGGAATCCCTCTTAGTTTGATGTTGTTCCTTCTAAATCTATTCTCCAGGTCTGTGACTTTGTTGTTCAGCCATGCTATTTCCTCTCCTTGGGCTGTGTGGGAATCTACCAGCATGTTGTATAAGGATGTTAATTCATCCATCTTTTGTTCAACATGATCTACTCTGGATCTAATGGCTTGGACCTCCCTTTGACACTTATTGATCCACTTCACCATATTAGTTTGTAATGAGAATCTCAGGGACAATAGAATTTCTTTCAGCATAATGTCTGAGATTGGTTTATTTGATGTGGGGAAGTCTGCTATAGGGCCACTCATGTGTGTATGCTTGGCATTATGAGTGTTTTGTGGCCCCCTTACCTCCATGACAGGGTCTGCTTGCAGCCTGGCTGGGGAATCCATCTATGGTTTGGACTTCGCTGGTCATCTTTGTGGATGGACTGGATGCCCCAGATGAGGACCCACTGTATGGGTGGGCTTTTGTATGTGATGCAAGGGGCCCTCCGTGGCTGTTGTTGTGCACCACGGGCTTGTCATCTGGCCACTGTGCTGGGGCACTGCCGCAATTTTGGCCCCCCTGCATGGGGGTGCCACAAATAAATTAGATGTTTTTATCTTCTTGTCATCCCTGAGCTGTGTGGCAGGCCCAGGAAGGTGTTTGTGGCTGCAGACGAGACCTGTGGGCTTGGATGGCGGTGGCTTCTCTCCAGTGGCAAAATGGAGCTCCTAGCTCAAACATCCATCTTGGAGCTCGGTCGCCATGTCCCCCTATAAACATTCTGTTTTGAGGTAAAATGTTGTAGCATCGTTGATCCTGACTACAAAAACTACAGAGGAAGAAACTGTGTTTACAGTTTTTTTTTTCTTCCAAATAATTTTTATTAAAGAAAACAAAAGGATACAGATTTCACAGTAGTGCAGTACATCGCTCTTAACCATAAGGCTACAGTTGATTTATACAGAAGGAGTAAGCATTTAACAGTAATAATCAAGTTAGCGGAGATGGCACATGTTACAAAACTCATAGGAGGCACCCGTGGCATGGGAACAGGTTGGAAAGAAACGGATAAAAGGGGGACCATTATGCACACACCCAACCCCCGCCCACCCCTATTGGGAACATAACTGTAGGCGGGAGGGTATACAAGGAGATCTTAAAATAGGGGATGGTCAGCATGGTCCTGGTAGTTGCTGTGTCCCAGCTCTCCGGGTCGAGACCCGCATCAATGTTCTATCAGGTCAGCAAAGGAGATAAAATACCCCACCGACCAATGGGGTTTCATGTCGGGGTATGCCATCCTAACAGAGCCTCTTCATGTAAAGGCCATTGAACCGTAGCCGAAGGTAGTAGTGGAAGGAGAGGGGAATGGACATGACGGGGGGAGGGGTTCGGGGACAGTCAGTCAGTTGTCAGTGTATGTGGGTCGTGGTACATTAGCGCGGGGGGGGGGGGTCAGAGGGAGTCGTCAGAGAGCTTGAAAGGAGAGACTCCCTGTAGTGCGTCCAGCAACCCCAGGTAAATCTAAATTTCTCAGAGTCATCCCGAGCTTGATGTATAATCCTTTCCATCACTTCGATTTTGTTAACCCTATTCTGCCAATCATTAATGGTGGGTGGTTGGGAATCTTTCCAGCGTAGTGGAATACACTGTGTGGCTGCATTTATCAAATGGAGCATTAGGGATTTCCGGTAAACCGATTTAGGTAGGGAAGTATGATGCAGTAGGTATTGCGCTGGGGTGTAGTCCAGAGTGTATGTGGTTATACTGGTGATAAGGGCGTGAACCCCCTCCCAGAATGGTCGAAGTTTTGGGCAGTCCCACCAAATGTGTACAAGAGTACCCTCGGCTGCAGCACATCTCCAACAAGTGGGGGGAATTGTGGGGAGGAACTTGTGTAGTTTGCTGGGGGTCCTGTATCATCTTGAGTATATCTTATACCTGTTCTCCTGAGCTGAAACATTTATGGAGCCCTTGTGAGTATGGGCTCAGATCAAGTTCCAGTCGTCGTCGGAAATGGGGAACCCAAGGTCTGTTTCCCATTTTCCGTGAATGTCAGCATTGGAAGTAGATTGTGGTGTGAGTGCAGAGTATAAGGCAGAGATCAGATGGCGTTGCAGCCCAGCGGATTGGCATAGCTTTTCAAATGGCGTGAGGGCCCTGAACCATTGGGCTGGCGTCGGCGTGCTTTGGAGAAAGCGTCTAAGCTGGAGGAATTTGAATCGGGGTAAGTGAAAATCAGGAAATTTCAGAGCCATGTCGGATTCAGAGAGGCGTATACCCGAATCAAAAAACTGAAACGCCCAGAGGGGGCTGTCTGTGAAGACTGTGGATCAATAGTACTGATACCGTCTGGAAAACCGGGTTTATGATTGAGCGGCATAGGTCCAGGGAAGCGGGCCGCGTCGGGGCCGTCATTTGTGTCCTTTTGGCAGGAAAGGGCGGGACTAATCAGAGGATGGGTTGAGCAGGACTTGGGGGTGAGGGCTGGATCTATCCAAGGGAGGTGGGAGATTTGGAAACCGACAAAGGCTTCCTCTAGTGCCACCCAATCCTTGTCCTTCCTGTGGACATGCCAGTCTACCACCCTCGTCAGCAGACAAGCTCTGTGGTATCGGGTCGCAGTCCAATGCCGCCCCGCAGTTTAGGGAGAGTGAGTCTATCCCATTTCAGTCATGCCGGGCGCTTGGCCCATAGAAAGGTTCTACGGGTGGATCTAAAGGAGGAAAAAAAGACAGTAGGGAGTTTGATAGGGACAGCCTGTAGTAGATATAAGAGCCTCGGAAGGATATTAATTTTTAAAATGGCCGCCCTACCGAACCTGGAGAATGTTCCTTTGTTCCAATCAGCCAGATCCTCCTTCACTTTATGCAGGGTGGGTAGAAAATTCCTAGCATATAAATCGGAGAGTCTCACAGGCAGCTTGATCCCTAAATAGGTGACTTTGTTGGGCTCCCATTTAAAGGGGAAATTTTGTCTACAGAGGGATACCAGATCCTGTGGGAGAAAAACGTTTAGAGCAGAGGATTTACCAAAATTAATTTGTAGGTTGGAAATCGTTTTAAAGAGGCGAAAGTCTCCAAGCAAATCGGCAATGTGATTAGTGGATTTGTCAAGAAGAGCAAGACGTCGTAAGCAGCTACCTTGTAAACGCTGTATCGTGACTCCCTTAATGTCCTGGTTGTCTCGTAATCGTCTAAGGAGGGGTTCCAAGGTCAAGATGAAAATCAGGGGCGATAGGGGGCAACCCTGTCTGGTGCCATTGTGTACCGAGAAGGCGTCTGAGATTCTGCCGTTCACCCGGACCCTAGCCGAAGGGACCGAGTAAAGGGCCATAATCATACGGAGAAATTGAGCAGGTAAGCCCGTTTTGCATAGGGCCGCCTCAATATAGTCCCAGGCCACCCTATCAAATGTCTTCTTGGCATCAAGGGATAGCATGAATCCTTGGTTGTTAGACGTGGACAGCCAATGATGGATATTAATCGCCTTTGTGGTGTTGTCCCTGGCCTCCCTGCCAGGGACAAAACCCACTTGGTCGGTAGAGATCAGGGTCGGTATATAGGGAAGAAGTCTGTTGGCCAGTACTTTTGCGTATAGCTTCACATCCACATTAAGCAGTGAGATGGGCCGGTAGTTGGGGACTAACGTGGCGTCCTTCCCTGGTTTGGATACTAGAGTGATATGTGCTTCTAACAGGTGCCAGTAGTTGGCGAGAAAGGGATATCATTGAATGCTCTGACAAAATGGGGGATTAATAGGAAGGAGAACGCCTTGTAGTAACCAGAGGTAAGACCATCTGGGCCAGGGCTTTTACCCGGTTTCAATTGTTGCAGTGCTCTAAGTGCTTTGTCTACCGTCACCTGTGCGTCCAAATGTGTGAAGTCAGGAACTGGGGTGGGAGGGGACCCATACTGTGGGAGGAAGTTTTCAATGAGCTGTTCTCGAGACTTGGGGGATCCTGCATCCGATGAGGCAGGAAGATTGTATAGGGAGGATAGATACGATGTGAATTGTTTAGCGATAAGATCAGTCCTGCGCAGGACCACCCCCGTAGGGGTAGTAATAGAGTGGATTGTATTGGCCTCTTTCTTCCTTTGTAGGGCAGCAGCCAACAATTTCCCTGACTTGTTGCCGAATTCGTAATAAAGTTTCTGCGTTAGGGCAAATTTGCGTGTCAATTTGGAATGAAGTTCTGCTCGTAAATCGTTCCTGGCCTTTATTAAGGCTTCGAGGGAATCAGCGGCCAGGGATCGTTTATGGGCTAGTTCGAGGGTCTTAACTTTGTCAGAGAGTTCAGCGATTCCGGCCGACCGTAATTTGCGACGTTTCGACATGAGGGAAATTATTTCTCCCCTGAGAACGCACTTATGCGCCGCCCACACCGTCGCTGACGCCATCTCCGCGGAAGAATTGATGGAGAAATATTGTGAGATACTAGCTGATATGGCGGCAGAATCTCCCGGATCAAGGAGGAGAGAGTCGTCCATCCTCCATACGGTCCGTCCCGGTCGTTTTCCCTACCAAGTGAGCGTCATGGTGATCGGGTGGTGGTCCGACGGCACCATGGGTTCTATAGTAGCATCAGTCAGGCGGAACAGGTCCGCTTGTGTGAGAAAGAAAAAGTCAATGCGAGAGTATTTAGTGTGTAGGGGCGAGTAGAACGTGTAGTCTTTGACCGTCGGGAACAGCGTGCGCCACGAGTCGTGTAAAGTTAGTAAATTCAACTGGGTTTTCATAGCTCGGAGAGAGCGATATATTAAGCAGGAAGACCCGTTTGAGGTGTCAAGGAGGGGGGTCAGAGGGACATTGAAATCCCCGCCCAGTATCAGCATACCAGATTGGAAGACTATGAGTTGTTGAACAGTGTTCCTAAAAAATGGGACGTGTTGTGAGTTGGGGGCGTAGATGTTAGCAATGGTCACTGGTGTGTCGAGAATTCTCCCCTTAAGGAAGAGAAATCTCCAGTCTGGGTCCCTAAGAACGTCTTCCACCTGGAGGGGACAATGTTTGGCGAGCAATATGGAGACCCCTTTTGGACTTTGAGATTTCATTGGTGGCATGGAATACCATTGGGAAGTGCTGGCTCCTTAGGGTGGGGATGCTGTCTGACCTGAAATGCGTTTGTTTACAGTTTTATAATGATCCCTGAAACCTCAATTTGTTTCAAATATCCAGTCATGTGTAGGGGAATTTTACACTATTTTTATTCATCCCCCACACTTCATTGGTAGAAGTGAATATATGAAGAATCCCCTACCTTTTATTGGGTGTTTAAATTGAGTGATTGTTCATCATGTCAGGATCATACAAGTGTACTTTGATTCAATGTAAAATTAATATTCTCTTGAAAATCAAGTCTATATTTAAGTATATTTACTAATGTGATTACATTTAAAATACATCTGTCTTACATGATAAGCAGTGTTTGTAGCACTTGCCATTTGTGTTATATTAAAAACAAATTGAAAAGACAATTACTATTATTGGTGAAAGTCAATGTCTATCATAATATGAAAAGCAACTTCCCACATACCAGAACATTGTGTTTGCTCTTTAGAGTGTCTGTGTCAAAAATCAAAAACTCTAAAGAATATTCATATCTCACCTGAAGCTATTGTCTCATTTATTATAAATATAGAACTCAGCTTCAAGGTGCTTTCTCATCAAACTATTGTTTACCTTCAGCATGTAACATGTTGAATTCCCTGTTTATAGGTTATAGCAAAGAATAAAGAAGCTTCAGATGGTCAGAAATGGGAAAAGAAGCAAGGTGTCTTAGTAAGTTTATGTCTCTGTCATCACCATCACTGCATCTGACAATACAGTCTTTTGATCTTGAGGACTGCATTCCACAGTGAGGAATTTTATACAAAAGTGCACCAGCAGAAGCTTTCTCATGTGAAGATGTCAAACTCAATGAATTTCCAAATATGTGCTGATAGAAATTTTTTAGTAATCATAGTAGTTATGGTCCCTATGGCTGCATAAATTTAAGCGGCAACATTTCTTGTATAATCTATTATCTTCATCAGTTAAATAATATCAATCTCTGCCTAAATAGAATCCACACAGTATAAACATTTTATTTTTATATCACATGTAATATCTTATTATAATTAAATAATATATATATATATACATACACCTGATTCTTACATAAAAATAGAAACCAAATGTAAAGTACCTGTAATAAATAAATACATGGAAACTGTTACGACAGTTTTGTCTGCTCCTTTTCCTCTGGCTTCTTCATCTCTTAAGCATTCTAATTTTCCTGTAAAATCCTAATGCAGACTCATGCACAAGCATGGAGATCACACTGAAAGAAAAAAGAGCTGCAATTTACTCTGGACAAAACATGTTAACCAGTTTGCTGAACTTTATATAATAAAGTATTATATTTTGAGCTGAAGAACTAAATGATTGCAATTGTTTTGTTGCCTTCTGTAGTGTTACAGCCCCAACATGTATTTATTGAGAGTTATACCACTGTATATTTTTTAATACCTTATGCAGGTTACAAAAAATAAATAAATATTTTCTCTTTGGATAACAAACACACCAGAAATCACAGCTAAAATAAACCCACACTGAAAGGAATACAGAGGCTGTCTATGCTGCAGTGGTGGCTTGCGCTCCATTTTGTTTCTGGGGGGTGGCAAACAAACCACCCAAACCCCCAGTTTAGTCCGTCAATCGATCAAACCGATCAATAAAACCACCCTGTCACTTTGTCGATCTGAAAACAAACCCCCTCAGTCGCTTGCCCATTCACCCACCAGCCCTGCACTTACCAATCCAGGTCACGGGCAGCTTTGCATCTACTGCATCTTCTCCTCAGTGGGTTCCCCCCTGCACCTGCTCCCGGCCAATGTGGTTGCTTCTCGTCTCTGCCAATTGGGTCTTTCTGATTGGCCTGAAGGAGAAACAGGAAGACAATAGCGTATATCAATTCGCTATTGTCACAGAACTGGATGGCCTGACATTTTTTAACCCAATTAGAGCCTCATGATCTAATCATGTGCTTAAAAAAAAATATTAAATCCATGCGTCTGTCCCCTTGCATGTAGATTAGGGGTCGGGCGCATGGATTAGGGAAGTGGTGACCCCACTACTTTGCTGAACTCCTTTTGAATAGGCAAGGTTTGCTGCTATTGACTACACTACTTCTTTGGTTGCTGACCCAGCACAAGCATATGGCACTTCAGAGTCAGAAGTCTCAATCTGCAACACATGATTGTTCCAGGCCAAAATCTCAGAATTTATTGAAGCTATAGTATCAGCGTAACAACCAGGCTACTATAATTTTTTGAAAGAAAGGTTGGCAATAGTAACTTTTCTCAGTACAGATATGCTTTTAATTGTATCAAACTCAAGGAAACAAGGCTATATATTTGTATCTTACCATTCCTTAGATGTGGTGGCTTCATCTTTGTTCTTTTTATCAACCCCCCCCCCCTTTATTTCCACCTAGTAGTCATGTGCTGTATTTGTAAAGGAGAAACATTTTCAATGTATTAAATGTATGAATAGATAGTTAATGGGAAAGTCAGCTAACAAACAAACAGGTTGGTAGACAAACAAGAATTGCAAAGAAGTAAATGTGTAGCGACACCTCTAGGTCTAGAGGAGAAAGGCTGACGTATTGCTGTTGGAGGGATGGATGAGCGCCATCTGATGGGTAGGAAGCACTGGTCACTTTCTTGTTACATGCTTGCTATTTTCTTTTAATGTGTGAGTGCATCCATACTTATCTTGACAATTAGGGTTGTCCGATACCGAGTATTTGCGGGAGTACTTGTACTCGCGCAAATGCTCCCGATACCTAAATAGAATACTTTTTTTGTATTTATCAACATGTTCTGTGAAAATTCTTTGAGTTTTTTACTACTGCGTGACAAGAAAATAAAACATTTTTATTCATTTTTATTCTTTTATAATGTCTTGAGTTAGGGTTCTTCATAATTCTAAAGAAAATATCCTTAGTCTGTATTGTGGTTTGAAAACTGTCACATGACATTTAAAAAAAGTATCGGTATTCGGTATCGGCAAGTACATGAAAAAAAGTATCGGTACTTGTACTCGGTCCTAAAAAAGTGGTATCGGGACAACCCTATTGACAATAAATCACTTTAATCTGATAAGATGTTTGCGCAATAAGGGCCAGATTCTCATATAATTCCGGCGGCGTAGCGTTAGCCATTTTCACTACGCCGACGCATCGTACTAAAGCAAGTGCTTTATTCCCAAAGCACTTGCTCCGTAGTTTGCGGCGGCGTAGCGTAAATGGCCCGGCGTATCCCTGCGTAAATCGAAGGGGGCGGCTTGTATTTAAATTAAGCGCGCCCCCGTGCTGATTGAACTGCGCATGCGCCGGCCGCGACGAAATCCCGGTGCGCATGCTCCAAAGGACGTCACATTTTCTCAATGTAAAGGACATAATCGTAGCGTACGCCAGCCCCATTGAGAATCGACGTACGCAAACGGCGTAAACGACGCACAACACGACGCGGTCCCGAGGCCATACTTAACATGGCATCCGACGGCATCCGACGGCACTTCGAAAGGTTACTCCACATATTAGCAAGGGTAACCTTACGCGTACGCAAACAACGTAAACGACGCACAACACGACGTGGTCCCGAGGCCATACTTAACATGGCATCCGACGGCATCCGACGGCACTTCGTAAGGTTACTCCACATATTAGCAGGGGTAACCCTACATGTACGAAAACAACGTAAACTACGACAGGGCGGCGTAAAAGCGTTCGGGAATCGGCGTATTAGGCTCATTTGCATAGGCAAATGAGAAAACAATGTACAGGCCACCTAGCGGCCACCGATGTCATTACATCTACGATCCGACAGTGTAATTGTTTTACACTTGTCGGATCTTCACCTGTATCTATGCATAAGTGATTCTAGGAATCACACGCATAGATACACGGGGAAAAAAACTGCGATACGACAGGGTATCTGAGATACCTCATCGTAGCGCGGCTGAGAATCTGGCCCTAAGTCTCTCTCTCATTCTTTTTCACGGAATATCATTTGGTCTGCTATTAGAGTTGCTCTGGTTAACCCCTTGCTGATATCCAACCCTATTTAAATTTGATTGGTCTGTGGAAAAAGTACTGGTGGAAGATCTTTCTGGGAGAGGGATCTTTTGGTGAATTGAGAGTTTCCATGTTTCTTGATTTGGGATATCTTATATGTGCATGTACTGACGGTAAGGGTCAGAGGCCCGGATCCACAAAGCACTTACGCCGACGTAACTCACCTTTTCCCGGCGTAACGTAAATATGCGCCTGACGTATGTGTGCGCCAGAGTCACAAACCAAGATACGCCTAAAAATAGGCCATCCTACCCCGACGTATCTTACTTACGCCGGCGTGGCGTGGGCGCAAATATGGTCTGGACGTATGTTGCTTATTCCATTGATTAGGCATTCACATATGCAAACGAGGGAAATACAGGCATTCACAAACGTACTTGCGCATGATATATACGCGGTTTGCGTAAGTTTTACGTCTGGCCTAAAGTTATTCCCCATAGATGAGGCGCAACCCATGCAAAAGTATGGGCCAGGAAACACAAGCCTACGTATTGTACGTTGGACGTCTGTGAATATGGGCCGACGTGGGTCTGGCTGGGCGTAGGTTACGTTAACGGTGTAAACAGTGATCCGGCGTATCTTAGGCAGTTGTTCCCACGTGGTTTTGCACATGTGCACGGGGATACGTCCACGACTCGACGCATGCGCAGTTCTTTTAAGTACTTGTCTGGCGCCCGGCCCTTCATTTGCATGGGGTCACGCTTCATTAGCATGGATCACGCCCACTTCCAGCCTACTTCCACTTATGCCAGCCTGCGCCTTCAAAATGTACGCTACGCCAGCGCAGATTTGGGAGCAATAGCTTGCTGAATTCAGTGCATGCCTCTCCACGCTGCGCCAGCATAGCGTACTATGTGTGCACTACGCCGGGGTAAATATGCGCCCATCTCTGTGAATCCGGGCCAGTGTGTTTGGGTGCTGGTGGTGGCTCTCCTATTCCCTTTACACTTGTTCTTCTCCTTTTTCCTTGGATCTTCTGGATTGTATTTATGCCTCAATTGCAATATATTGGAGTGATTCATTAGAACTTTTTTTGTATTATTTTAGCGCTACACCTCATTTTCCATTATTATCCATTGTATCCAACAATATTGTGTTGGCTGCTCCATTTTAAATTTGTATTTTATATTTGATTTAGAGCAACAAAGTAGTTTTTTTTTTTTTATTTTAGTTAATTGTGGGTGCTGTTCCTTTAACTAGAATGTTATAATCAAATAATTGGCTAAAAGAAGCTATAGAATACTGGTTACCTATAACAGACCAGATTAATTAGGCCGCGTACACACGGAGGGACATGTCCGCTGAAACATGTCCGACGGACCGTTTCCAGCGGACATGTCTCCTCCGGATTTTCGTCCAAAGGTGTGTACACACCATCGGATGAAAATCCCCTCGGCCAGGGAACACGGTGACGTGGCGGTGACGTTGACGCCGCCACGTCACCAAACCCGGAAATAAAATGCTTCCGCGCATGCGTCGAATCCATTCGATGCATGCGCGGACAGTTCTGTACGCTGGTTAGTGTACTAACCAGCGGACAGATCCGACGGACAGTTTTGTAGCGGACAAATTTCAAAGCATGCTTTGAAATTTGTCCGATGGACAAACCTGTCTGCTCGCCCGTACACACGATCGGACCGGTTTCATCAGATAAAATTTATCGTGTGTACGCGGCCTATAACGTAGATCATTTATTCAATACAAAAAATGTATGCAAAAAATTGAATTTAAGTATACCAAAAGCTAGAAAACCACCTCCACCATTCTTTTTTTGTTTTTGTTTCATAAAGTTTTATTTGGTGCTTATGAAGACATTAACAAAATAACACAATAATACAGCATAAAAGAAATGAGAAATCGACATAGGATTACATTGTTAACTTTTCAACTGATGTCATATATTACATATAATTGGTATGGAACATTCATTAAACATATAGAAAACCTTGAGAGAGATAAATAGAAGTGTACAGACTAAGATCAATATAATTCAACGGTTAACAGTTTATCTTATCAAAGATCTTGTATCTCATTATTGCTCTTTATTATTATTCTTTTTTTTTTGAATAATAAAAGGCACTCAACCTGTAAGTATGATGTTGGAGCTAGTTTTACCTTAGCGGTTGTGAAGTGTAGGGTGGGGTGTTGGGAGGGGGAGGGAGGGAATGGAGAGGAGCTACGTAAGGGAAAGGAGGGGGAGAGGGAGAAGAGAGAAAAGAGAAAAGAGAAAAAAAAAAATATTGTAATATAATACGTGAAATTATTCAGTTATTAATTTTGACTATGTATTTTATTTTTCCAGTATAGGTAGCAGACCTTGTTGGGTGTATCCTGGTTTCTTACTGCATATGGGTTGTATAATCCAGAGACTCTTTGAAAATCATCCAGTCGTGCCAGATCGCTGCGAATGACATTATTTTCTCTTGGGATATGCTAATGAGTTCTTCTATTTTTTCAATGTAGTTAATTCTCCTAAACCATTCCGTTTTAGAAGGGGTAACATTTGTGCGCCAGTGGGAAGGGACGCATTGTCGTGCTGCATTAATCATGATCATTGGTAATGATTTTAAGTAGTGTTTTCTCGGCAGGTAGTTAAAGTGGAGAAGGTATTGTGCTGGGTTGAATTCGAGAGTTTCAGATGTAATTGCTGTAATGGTTTCGTGAACTACCTTCCAGAAGTTGTTAGTTAGAGGGCAGGATCACCATATATGGAGCATCGTTCCCTCCTCTTGTTTACATCGCCAGCATCTGTCAGTGCTTTGAGGAGAGAATTTGTGGATTACTGAGGGAGTTCTATACCATCTAGTAATTATTTTGAAGCTGCATTCCTTTGTGGCCACATTTAGAGAACCTTTATGTGCATATGTGTAGATTCTTTCCCAATTCTCATCAGTTATCTATATCCCTCTCCCACTTCCGGCAGGAGGAGCTGGAGAAGTCTGTTTTATCCTCAAACAATGAATTGTACAGGACTGATATGATATGTCTGTGCGGGGTTACTTTCATGCATAGATCTTCTAGTTTAGTAAGTGGTCTTGTCCATGAGGGTGCAGTCTTGGAGTTGGTCAAAAAATGTCTTATTTGAATGTATGTCCAGTGTGGGATTTGGAAAGGTTTTATGTCAATGTTCAAGTCTTCCCTAGACAGCATTTTTCCATTTTTAAAAAAGTGTTTGACTAGGATTTTCTCGTGTGGCCAATGGTGAGTTAGAAAATCTTTCTCAAGACCTGGAGGAAAATCCGGGTTGTTTCTAAGTGTCGATAAAGGGCTGAGCCAAGGTGTTGTGTTGGTGGGTTTAAAGGTACTGCGGAAGACTTTTAAGGTGGGGCCTATTAGGGGGTGTGAATGAGCATCCCTTGAATGGTATTTAGGGTGAATCCAAGGTAGAGTGCTGAGTTCTTGTGTGCATTGTCTGTGTTCTAGTGATACCCAATCTTTGACTGTTGTATGTATGTTCCAATCCACAATCCGGGCCAAGAGTGTTGCTTGGTGGTATTTTTTTAGATCGGGTAGTGCTATACCCCCCTTGTTTTTTGTTAGGCATAATCTAGATAGTTTGATCCTAGGGGGTTTGCCCCTCCAGACGAATGTGGAGCAGGCCTTTCGGAAGGATGCAAAGAAGGAAGCGGGTAGGGAAATGGGTATTGTTTGCATAACATATAAATACCTAGGCAAGATTGTCATTTTAATTAGGGAAGCTCTCCCAAACCAAGATATGTTTAGGGAATTCCATCTCTTTAGATCTTCGTGAGTTTCTTTTAGTATTGGTGTGAAGTTTAGTTTAAAGAGGTCTTTCAGATTGGAGGGAATTTTAATTCCTAAATAGGTTATGCTTTGTGTGGCCCACGTGAACGGAAAGTTCCTTTTACATAGATCTACAGCATTTGCCGTTAGTGTGATGTTGAGAGCATTTGATTTCGAGTGGTTAATCTTTAAATTAGATAGTGAATTAAAGTTTTCTAAGTCTTTTAAAAGGTTGGGTATGGAGATGTGGGATTCCGACAGAAAGAGTAGCATATCGTCCGCAAAGGCGGCTATTTTGTAGGTTTTCTTTTGAATCACGATTCCTTTTATGTTTTGATTGGCTCTGATTCTATTTAGAAGGGG
Source organism: Rana kukunoris (assembly GCA_029574335.1). Lineage (NCBI taxonomy): Eukaryota > Metazoa > Chordata > Amphibia > Anura > Ranidae > Rana > Rana kukunoris. Next base: position 213,701,089 of record CM056053.1, on the reverse strand, counting down.
CTCCAAGGTGGGGAAAAAGAGCAATGGGGATAGGGGGCAGCCCTGTCTCGTACCATTACGTAGTGAGAAGGCGTTCGATAGATGGCCGTTTACTCGTACTCTTGCGGTTGGGTTCATGTACAGTGCTTTGATGTAAGTCCTCATTTGGGGTAGGATGCCTATGTGTTCTAGAACTGCCTCCATATAATCCCAAGCCACTCTATCGAACGCCTTCTCGGCGTCGAGGGACAGAAAAAAGCCTTGTTTTTTATTGGAAATTAACCAATGACTGAGATTTAGTGCTTTGGTTGTATTATCCCGTCCCTCCCTACCAGGAATAAATCCCACTTGGTCAGGGTTTATGAAGGTATTAAGTAAGGGTAGCAATCTATTGGCTAAAATTTTGGCGTAGATCTTGACATCTACGTTGATTAATGAGATGGGTCTATAGTTCGTGACTTGTGTTGTATCTTTACCTTCTTTGGGTATGACTGTAATGTGGGCTTCTAGTAATTGTTTGGGAGGTTGATGGTCAGAGTTTAGAGTTTGAAAGGTTTTCAGGAATCTCGGTTTCAAGATGTCGATGAAGGTTTTGTAATACTGCAGGGGTAGGCCATCTGGACCAGGCGCCTTACCTACTTTCATTTCTTTAATTGCCTTATCGAATTCTGGCCCTGAAATAGGGGCTTCTAGTTCTTGTGCTTTGTCATTAGATAGTTTGGGTGGGCTATATTTTTTTAAGAAGTCATGAATTAGCTTAGATCTTTTATCTGAGTTCTGGGGGCATTTTGGGTTTGATGGTAGGTTGTATAACGAATGATAATATGCTTCAAATTGTTTGGCTATCTCCTCATTAGTGGAATGAGTTTTCCCTTGATTGTCCCTAATTTGATGCACGGTTGAGGCTATTCTTTTATTCTGTACTGCTTTGGCCAATAATTTCCCGCTCTTGTTACCCTGTTCATAGTAGATCTTTTGTCTCAATATGTATTGTCTTTTCGTTTTCAGATTTAGTTCCTCCATCAGAAGTGCTCTGGTTTTGGTTAGTTCATCAAAAGTTGAGGTCGCAATATTTTTTTTGTGCGTTGTCTCTAATTTGTGGATCCGGTCTACCAGGGATTTAATTTTCGATTGGCGATCTTTTTTTATTCTAGCTAGCCTGTTGATGAATTTACCCCTGATAACACATTTATGTGCTTCCCATTGAGTCATTAGGGAGGTTTCATCATTTTCGTTTCTTGCAAAATAGTCTAACAGTTTCTCTTTCAATTCTAGCACATCTATAGGGTCTTTAAGGACTGTGGAGTTGAGTCTCCAGGTCTTGGTCACTGTTTTTTTATCGGGGAAAGACAATGTTGCTGTTATAGGGTGATGGTCAGATATTGTCATAGGTTCGATTGTTGCAGCTTTCAAGAGGGTTAGGTCAGGTTGGGAAATAAAAAAGTAGTCAATTCTAGAATATTTTTGGTGAATGGTAGAGAAGTATGTGTAATCTTTGGTTTGAGGAAACAGAGTTCTCCAGGTATCATGCAGCGTTAAGTCTTTAAGTTGGATCTTAATTTGTTTCAATGCTCTGTATGGAAGGCTCGATGCTCCATTCGAGGTGTCTATAATGGGATCAAGGGGGTGTTAAAATCACCCCCCAAGACTAGAATGCCCGTGGTAAAGGTGGTCAGTAGTTCTTTAATTTTGCGAAAGAAAGCTACTTGGCCCGAATTTGGGGCATATATGTTGGCGATTGTGATTGGATGATTTTCCAGTTTGCCTTTTACAAATATGTACCTAGCATGGTATTGTGTATCTGGAACGGGGTCTGATTGGAAATCAGTATGGAGACACCTTTTGTTTTCCCTTCTGTGTTGGAAGCGTGTAAGGCTATCGGATATCTCCTATCTTGGAATTTCGGGACTTTTTCTGATTTGAAGTGGGTCTCTTGAATACAAACAATGTTTGCTTTATGTTTGTGGAACTCATTGAGGAATTTGGTCCTTTTTTCTGGTATATTGAGACCTTTGGCATTTACAGAAAGTATTTTAATAGACAGTGATGATGTAAGGTCGATGTTGGAAGCCATTGTTTTGGATCATGCCTAAAAACACAAAAAAAAGGAAAGGAGGGGGGAAGGGGGGGTTGAAGAGAGATACTAAGGGTGGTGAAGGGGAGCGGGGTAGGGGGGGAATACCGGGAGTAGGCTTAGACCTGCTGGCCTACCCAAATGTACCGAATTCCGGATGGTTCAAAGGGCAGTTAAGGAATGCCCTCTGTTTGGGTACGTGGCTTTAGTCGTTACCGACGTATGTATAGATTCTGATTGTCGGAAGTTAAACAATCAGATGGAAAAAAGAGAATAACCAAGCTCTGAACGTAAACCTGCTCCTCTCTTTCTCACTTGCTTTTCCTTCCTATCTGTTTGTGAGTCTGGCACTTCGGAGCAGTTGTTACAATAGAAATGAGAAAACCTAATGTTACAGGAGCGTCTTTATCTTGGTGAATACGGGGGGCCGTTTGTTAGTTTGGGAGTGGTTAGTAGCCAGGCCCAAGCCTTGGGTCTTGTGTTACAAGTTCTGAGTCTGTATGTGTCCAAGAAATGAGACCAGTACTGCGCTTGGATGTCTTGAAAAGAGCTTAGTACTTTAGGCCCTGCAGGACTGACCAGAGAGGAGATAGGAGAACTCACTTAAGCAATTTATATATGTGACCCCTATAGGGATTTGGTACATTGCTACTCTGCATGGAAACCATCTTCCTATGATGTTTAAAGCACACAGCATGTAAATACATAAACCATTATAATGTCCTGAGGTATAAAACATGGGCAATAAACCCAAACTATTTAACTTGTCGAGCTAGATATTCTCTAGGATCCTTCAGCATAACCACCGGGCATGGCCGAGATCAATGGGAATAACAATTTATTCAATGGGTGTCTAATGCATTTCCCTTGTGGGAGGGGGATGGAAATTGAAAACTGCCATGTCTCCGCTAGCCATGTGACAAGATCCCTATTGATTAGGCATATACATACTATGCAGCATAAGCACAAAACAAAACAGGGTGTAATGTACATCTTTTTCAATTATCTTCTGAGCTAGAGATTCAAACAGGAGTCAAAGTTTATATGGGTCCTGATTAAAAGGTCTCAGGTCCAAATAGCTGTATTAACTGATATAACAAAGAATAATAACGGTTTTAGTGTCCTGCTCTTTTCCTCATGCAATACCCTAGATGTTCTATGTAGACCGCTAGGACCGTGAGGTTTCTTTGGGATATTATAGCGGGACAAATAACCATTTGGTGGCCGTGTGTTCCCAATATGCAAGTCAAACACCCCCTACCTGGGATCTGATCCAGAAGATGAGTGGGCAGCATAGCCCAATATCTAACAATTGTCCTCCTGAACTTAGAAAAACAGAGTAAAGGAGATGGTACTTACACGGGATGAGGTTGTAACGGTTGAGGTAGACAAACCTTTATCATGAAAGACTGTCCAGTAGATCAGCGGGTGCTCAGAGCATCTTGAGGATGCATTGTCTCTCGATGGGGGTGTTTGGTATCTCTGCAGAGGACAAACTGAAAGGAGCAAGGGCAGGGGTGTCGAGAAAAAACAAAAGCAGAACAACAAGAAAAAACACAAAAACAAAAATAAAAATAAAGGGGAGTCACATAGGTATGTTGAGCTGGTTTTGGACCTGTGTATAACCTTTATCTTCCTTTAGGAGTGCTTCAGGGATAGCCAGGAGGATCAGTTGTAGATCTAAAAAGAGCAGCTCCATGTAAGAACCATATGAAGAAAAGAAAAAAGAGGGGCATGTGGGGAGCCGAACCAAAAGATGTAGAAGCATATTTAGGTGTCCATGTGGTCTTGGTAGTCAAGGCGATCTCTACGCCTGGGTGGCGAGTTTCCTGGATTTCCTTGGGCTTCATTTCCCCTGTTGTTGCGGGGAGATGGTGATCTGCGACGTCTATCTCTCTGTCTTTGAGCTCTGGGAGTTAGATTGTTGGAGATTGATATCCACGGTTCATTCAGCATAAATGAACTGTACCAGTCAGGGGATATTTATTGCTTCGCAGAAGGAGCGGAGGTCATCAGGCGTGCGGAGCAGTGCTGTATAGCCTCGGTGTGTGGCTGATAGAAAAAATGGGAATTTCCACCTGTACGGAATTCCCCTTGATCTCAATTGTTCTGTGATCGGACGCAATGCTCTGTGTTTTTGCAGTGTAATGTTCAAGAGGTCCTGATAGAGTTTAATCTCAGTACCGTTGAAAATTACTCTCTCGCTTTCCTTAAGATGGCTTCCTTCAGTGGAAAATTTACCAGGCAGCAGATTATGTCTCTAGGGGGGTCATTTTCTCTCCCTCTGGGCCTGAGGGCCCTGTGAATTCTCTCAAACTCGATCGGTGTGTCAGGCGGTCTTTCCAGTATATCATTGAATATAGCTTCCGCAGTGCGTTCTACAGGGATTTGGTCAGGCATTTCAGGGACCCCCTTATTCTAATATTATGTCTCCTCCCCCTGTTGTCCAGGTCTTCTAAATGGTGGTGTATTTCAATGATATGGGTGAGGTGCATGTCAGCGTTCTTCTGCACTTGTTTAATAGCATCCGCATGGCGTGCAGCAGTTTGTTCCATCACCCCCGTCCTAGCTGCTATGCCCTGGATGTCAGCACGGAGCTCACTAATGGCAGCAGACAGGGATGATTTTATGTCCAGGGCGACAGCCTGCAGGTTGGCTTGCAAGTCTGCCAGGCTGAACGGCTGTGCCATCATTAGCGGTGGTGTCTGGTGGGGTGGCAGAGGTGCCTGGATGGGTAGGACATGAGAGGGGATGCTGGGGTCATTTGTGTGGAGCCCGGATTTGTTTACAGCGCTGATCGCGCTATTCGCGGCATCCGCGATGGTGCTGGAGCCGCCGGGCGGGACGAGAGGCTTAGGCGAGGCCGCGGCTTTGAGGCCTACCGCCTGCGCCGCGCGGAACATCTCAGGAATCAGTGGTTGTGCTGACTGACCTGGCTCCATCGTCTCCCGGGTGTAGAGGAGGTAAGATGACCCTTTCCTATGCCTTTTCAGGCGCTTATGGGTCCTGTATGGCTTAAGTTCTGCTCGTCAGTGTCAGAGAAGGGGAATCAAGCAGCCATCTCGGTCCGGTGCTTGGCCACGCCCCCCTCCACCATTCTCCATATTAAAAATGACATAACATTGTTATTAACCACTTCACCTCTGGAAAGTTTACCCCCCTTCCTGACCAGGTCATGTTTTACAATACACCACTGCGTTACTTCGACTGACAATTGCTCGGTCATATGACACTGTACCCAAATAAAATGTATGTAATTTTTTTCCCCCAAAATAGGGGGAAAGCTGCCTGACGAGTTGCCCCAGTGTGAACCGGCTGATTGTATATTTTTGTGTATTATGCTACTATGGCAAATTAGAATTTTGTTTTGTATTATTATTTTATCATGTTAATAGAGCATTTCAATTCATATGTATAACTATTCACATCAGTAAGTAAAACAATAGAGCTTTCAATCCAGTCATAGACATTGAAGCACAAGAAAACCTTAGATTGAAACCACAAAAGCATATCCATATATGGTATTTTCATTGCTATGAATTACTTGCTAATGGCGTCGGGAGCGGACATGTTCTGACTGAGCTTCTCTCGCCACCAAACTTTCTGCAGCCACCGTGTCACAATGGCACTGATGTGAACCCACAGGCCAGAAGGTGACACAGGATCCCCCAGGGCGTGGAACCTAAGGGCCAGCCGGTTGTCATGGACCTGGAGATACTAAAGTGTTTCTACTTGACATCTGTTACACAGGAGAGGGTGGCTAATAAATCATAATTCATGTATTGCAGAAGATGAGACATTGTGGATAGTACATATTGCAGGATGTCTTGGGATATTATCAGGTGTAAATATCTTCTGTCAGTTGAGACAGTCCGTCTGTCTAAAGATATGGATTGAAAGACATACCATTTTCTATTGTGTGATGCCAATACAGTGTTGCAACTGATTGTTGCCCTGTCTTAAGGCTAACTCACTCTCCAGATGGTCCCATTGTTCTGTGGCTGGCTATTGTGTACATTGATTACCCCCTGGGGCTTTTGTCTCAATACACATAACAATCTTTCTATTCAAACTATCCGACCAATCTCTGCTGCGTAATTTTCAAGTCCTCATTTAAATGGTTAAGGAGGATCTGAGTGAGGACTGCATACTTTACAATGGGCCAATAGGAAAGCGGTTGTTGGGGGCGGGATGTTCCAAATTCTGTATAAAAGTGTGCTGTGTACTTTCAATAAATGAGTCCTGTTTGAACATACATACAGCCTCCCTGGTGTGTGTTCTTAATGGGTCCGAACGACACATAGCGGTAGTTCGGATCCCGGAACCTTGGATGACTGGACCATCAGATGTTGCCATCTGCAATCTGATCCAATAGAAGCAGAGGAGTGTCGGGAGAGCAGAACCGAGCGAGCAAGGGTCTTTTCACACCGGTATTCTGCCAGGGACCCCCTCACAAGGATTTGGACTGCATGCTGACCTCAGATGACCACCCCCAGGTTCACCCTGCTCGCAAGGAGAGTACCAAAAGACCCAGTCAGACACGGATGGATGTATGAAGCACAAAGAGAGCCGGATAGCGAGCCAAGGTTTGGGCAGGCAGCAGACAATGTAATCAGAAGAACTAGCTGAGTTAGTACACAAGAGATCAGTTCACGAGAAGTCAGGTAAAACAGGTAACAGGAAGGGTGCTCAGAAACAAGTGTTGCTCAAGCAACCATAAACTGATCTGAGTGGAATTTAAATAGTGAGGCATATGGGGGGATGGACAGGAAATAGCAGGAAGGAAGGATAGGAAGGATATATTAAGCAACAGGTGAAGCCGGCAACATCCATAGCTGCTGAGTACAGCCATTGCTGAACACAAGCATGTGGAACAGGTGCCAGCTGACCTACAGCAGTAAAGGTAAGACACAGATCAGCTCCGTAGCTGATCTGTGACAGTACCTCCGCTTACGAGCTCCCCTACATGTCTGGGGGCTGGCTTGGAGGAAAATTGTCTATGAAATCTGATTACCAAGCATAGGGCTGAGACATCTACAGCAGGAACCCAAGACCTCTCCTCCAGGCCATAGCCCTTCCAATCAATCAGATAGAGTAGCTTCCCTCGGGAGTATTTGAAGTCCAATATTTGTGTAATCTCATACTGATCCATGGTATCAGCCACAGGAGTGGGGCAAGAAGAAGGGCGAGATAAGCGATTGAGGACCAGTGGCCTGAGCAGGGAGACATGGAAGGCATTGGGGATCCTGAGATGAGAGGGAAGACAGAGCTTGAAAGCAACTGGATTGATCTGACGGAGAATGGAAAAGGGACCAATGAAGCAAGGGGTAAATTTAATTGAGGGCACCGGGAGGCAGATGTGCTTGGTAGAGAGCCAGACTCTATCGCCAGGTAGGAACTTAGGAGCCGGACGGCGATGACGATCTGCTGCCGTTTTATGCCTGAAAGCAGCCAAATAAAGATTCTTAGAGACTTTTGCCCAGATTGAGTTGAAGGTCCTTTGGGGTTTAGCTGCTGCTACTATGAGGGGAGAAATGGGAACAGGGAAGGGAACAGATGGATGCTGCCCATAAACAGTTAAGAAGGGAGATTTTCCAGAACTGGCATTGGAGTGTTGGTTTAAGACAAACTCTGCCCAGGGGAAATGGTCCACCCAGTCATCTTGGTAGGTTGAGATGAAGGCACGGAGAAAACACTCTACATTTTGATTGACATGTTCCGTTTGCCCATTCTTATAAGGTAGTTTGGCTTACTCTAAGGCTGCGTACACACTACTAAATAAATCCGATCAAATCGGTCTGACAGACCGTTTTGATCAGATTTGTCTGCTGGGCTATTTTGGTTTGATCGTGTACAGCGCGGTGACGTGGCGGTGACGTTGACACTGCCACGTCACCGTCACCAGGAAGTAAAATACTTCCAGGCATGCGTCGAATCCATTCGACGCATGTGCGGACAAATATGTCTGCTGGTTAGTGGACATGTCAGACGGACGGGTTCCCAACAGACAGATTTTAAAGCATGCTTTAAAATTTGTCTGCTGGAAAAACCTGTCTGTCCGCCCGTACACACGATCAAATTTCCAGCAGATAAATTTGATTGTGTGTACGCGGCCTGAGAGATATCAAGATCACCAATTATTAGAACAACAAAAAATAAAAAATAACAAGAAAAGGAAAATAAAACAAGAAAAAATTAACAACTGTACCACATGGAACAAATGCTGGCATCTAATGGGTACATTTAAAAAAGAAGATGTCACTACTAAAGCTGCGTACACATGATCAGTCCATCCGATGAGAATGGTCTGAAGCCTTACTGTGCCAAACAATGTAGGCCTGGCCCTGGAGGTGTGGTGGTAGAACAAGCTCCAACAACACTGAACCCTGGCCTGCATCCTTCCCATCTGCCAGCAGAATTAGCCAGTGCACTGTGAAGGAAAGTTAACATCCCTGCCAATGCCTGCTGGACCATGAGTCAGTGGTAATATGAACCTTACTCCTGACTAGGGATGAGCCGAACACCCCCGCATTCGGTTCGCACCGGAACCGTCGAACGGACCGAACGTTCGTGCGAACATTTAGAATCCCATTGAAGTCTATGGGACTCGAACGTTCAAATTCAAAAGTGCTAATTTTAAAGCCTTATATGCAAGTCATTGTCGTAAAACGTCTTTGAGAACCCGGGTCTTGCCCTAGGGAACATGTATCAATGGGAAAAAGTTTAAAAAATGGTAGTTTTTTCGGGAGCAGGACTGCTGAAAAAACGACCGTTTAAAAAAAAAAAATTCCATTGATACATGTCCCCTGGGCAAGACCCGGGTTCTCAAAGACGTTTTCAAAGGCAAACTATAGACACCCAGCAGGTACAATATTTAAAGGAATTATTTTTATTATTTTGGAGCAGTGATTTTAATGATGCTTAAATTTAAAAAAAAAATAGGAAAAAGAAGAACTGATCTAGCTAAACTATACAGTGTATAAATATATGTACAACTCCTGGGATGTATATATATCCTCTACACACTGTAAATTTAACTAAAATGACTAGCCTGCCTGCTCTGTCTATCTATCTAGTAATAAAGACACTGGGCCGGATTCAGAAAGTATTTACGTTAGCGTATCAAGAGATACGCCGCGAAAAGGCTAAGAATAGCCAACGTATCTTTTTTTGCTATTCAGGAAAGAAGATACGCAGGAATTCTGCTAATATACGAGCGGAGTAATTCTGTTACACCGTCCTATATTAGGTGCAGTTTTTATGCTGGCCGCTAGGTGGCGCTTCCGTCGTTTTACGCGTCGAATATGTAAATGAGGGATTTACGGCGATTCCTGAACGTACTTGTGGCCAGCCGTCGTAGTTTACGTAGTTTGCGTTAGCGTTATAGCGTCGTAAGGTTACCCCTGCTATAGGAGGCGTAGCCAATGTTAAGTATGGACGTCGGGACAGCGTAGAATTGTACGTCGGTTACGTCGTTTTCGTAAATCGTTTGGGAATGGGGCTCGACGTTATTTACATTTACATTGTTTACATTGACAAAAAGCGCCGTGATTTCACGCATTGCGCCCTGGGAAAGTCCACGGATGGCGCATGCACCGTCCAAAAAAAAACGTGGGGTCATGATTAATTTACATGAATCACGCCCCCGCTTCAGAAATTTGAATTACGTGCTGTTGTGACGGGCACTTTACGTTACGCCGCCGCATATTATGGAGCAAGTGCTTTCTGAATAAGGCACTTGCCCATAATATTTGCGGAGGCGTAGCGTAAATACGCTACGCCGCCGGAAAGATACATCAAATGTATCTGAATCCGGCCCACTGTCAATCTCTCTCTCTCTCTCTCTCTCTCTATACAGGACTGATCTCTTTAACAATGCCGCAACACACTACACGAGGCTGCCTTGCAGGCAACCTTTTATACTGTGGGGAATGTACTAAACCCCCTGAGCCATAATTGGCCAAAGCCACCCTCTCCGTTTTTTGCGCGCTGTGATTGGCCAAGCATGTGGGTCATAGTGCATGCTTGGCCAATCATCAGCGCGCAATGCCGCAGTGCCGCAGTGAATTATGGGCCGTGGCGCGTCACTCGAATTTGGCGCGAACGACCCGCTTTGTTCGAATTTCGACGAATGTACGAACAGACGATGTTCGAGTCGAACATACATTCAAATCGAACATGGAGCTCATCCCTACTCCTGACCCTGTCAAATGAGGCCAAAACATTGCCTACACATGCTAGTAGAGAGTTGGAATGGCCTTCCGTGAATAAAAATGGCGTTTTGGAACCTGCCACTGTGGTACAGCACATTCCACAAATTCACAAAAGGGGGATAGCAGATTGGTTGCAAGTACTTTGGACACCTATTGCTATACCTTCATTCCTCTCAGTACGTTTTTTTTTTTAGAGGACTGAAGGGTTGGAGATCCCACATGAGGATCAAAGAAAAATCCGCCTTTTTCTAGGATGTGAGTCTTTCAAGTGCTGTTGCCAACGAACTGCATGGCAAGTTGTCATATGACTGGCCAAGCATGTGGTGCCCAAGCATCTGCTGTTCTGGCTACTCTTAATCCATTTCAGACATGAAACAAATAGCAACGGTGCAAAAGTCAGCGGGGAGTCAGCAGTGCCCTGCACCTGCGGAACTCTAAGGTGTGATGCAATAGGGTGGCTGCCCTTAAGCTGCACCCTAAAGGACATCTTGCCTCATTGGAGTTGTGCCTCCTTCTCCTTCTCACTTTCCTCCTCTTTTCTCTCAGGCACCCAAGTACAGTCAGCCCCTCCTTCCTCGTCACTGGAGCAAACTTGGCAGTATGCTGTAGCTGGGGGAACATTACTGCCAGGTTCTTGTCCTTCTGTGGCACCCCCTTTTTCTAGGCTCATGTAACTCCCTTCCTCAACCTGTGAACCAACATTGGAGCCTTCAAATTGCTCCGCATCCTCCAGCAGCATACAACCAAAATTGTGGTTGAATAATTCAGGGGATTCCTCCATGCATAATGGTAGGGCTATGGAAGGAGTGACTGTAGACAAGGAGCCAGTGGAATAGGCCGCTTTGGCAGGTGCATTGGAATGCAAGCTACTCTGAGCCTAGGTGACAGAGGATGAGGCTGATGAGGCTGATGAGGACGGCTTTGTTATCTACTCCACCAACTCTTATGCATTTTGTGGCTCAATAACATGGCCACCAGCAAAAAAAAAGGACAAGCGTGCCCCACTGTCATCTGTGGAGGGTGCACCATATCCACAACCTCCAATGTTAACTGTAGACACAGAATCTGCTTATCCTCTTTTAGTGGCATGTGAGTGTCTGCCTCTCCTTGGTGGCCTTCCGGACATGATGTATTTTTTGTTTTGCAACATCACACTGTATTGTATACGGTGTACACCACCAGAAGTGTATTAGAAACTGTACAGACTGCATTAGATACTGTGTCCCCTCCTGCACTGTATTAGAAACTGTACAACAGCTGAACTTTATTGTATACTCTGTACACCACCAGAAGTGTATTAGAAACTGCACACACTGTATTAGATACTGTGTACACAGCCTTTACTGTATTAGAAACTGTAAAATGGCTGCACTGTATTGTATACTGTGTACACCAGCAGAAGTATAGTACAAATTGTATACACTGTATTAGATATAAATTTGACGCGTTTCACACTGTCAACAGTGCTTAGTCATAGCTTTCTGTCTTTGCAGATGACACCAAGCTATGCAGTGGAATAATGTCCTTACAGGATGTCTCCAATTTACAAGCTGACCTCAATGCTTTGTCTAATTGGGTGACTATGTGGCAGATGAGGTTTAATGTTGTAAATGTAAAATGATGCACTTAGGGAATAAGAATATGCATGCATCATACATACTAGGGGGAGTACAACTGGGGAAATCCGTAGTGGAGAAGGATCTGGGGGTTTTAATAATGGCTTGCAATGACATGCAATGCCAAGCTGCGGTTTCCAAAGTCCTTTCTTGTATTAGGAGAGGTATGGACCCCAGAGAGAGAGATATCATTTTTCCCCTGTACAAATCATTAGTAAGACCTCATCTGGAATATGCAGTTCAGTTTTGGGCCCCAGTTAAGGATATTGGGGAACTGGAAAAAGTGTAAAGAAGGGCAACCAGACTTATAAGAGGCATGGAAGAGCTCAGCTATGAGGAAAGATTAGAGAAACTGAATTTATTCACTCTTGAGAAGAGGAGAGTAAAGGGGGGATATGATCAACATATACAAATATATAAGGAGTCCATATAGTGAACTTGGTGTTGAGTTATGCCACGTACAAACGACCGTTTTTATTGGTCTAGAAAAAACAAAGGGCCAGATTCACAGAGCCATTACGCCGGCGTTACAGGAGATGCGTGGCCTAAGTCTAAATCTGCGCATGCGTATCGATGCGCCGCATCCCCAAAACGATATACGCATGAAATCAAATTTTTTCGACCGGCGTAATTTCGATAGACTGGCGCATCCGTGCACGCAAAACTGCGCTAGACACACCATTGATTTGCTAGTCAAATATGCAAATTAGGGAGTTACGGGGATCCACAAAAGTAAGTTGGTGCAACGCAGGCTACGCGCTGTGCGCAACAGCTGCACGTCCTGTCTAAAATGAGTCCATATAAAAGGTGGAATAAAATTAGACAATTCGTCTACATGTCAGCTAAAGCAACACTGTTAGTGAGGAGCTGAGCAGTCACACTTGCTGCACAACAAACTGTATGCCAACATGCCAGGGGCATCCATGCTCATAGCTATACTACTGACTTTAGATGAGCAAAGAAGGAGGAGGGCACGGAGGAGGGCATTAGACATGTGCATTCGTTTTCGTTAGAATGCATTTTCGTCCGAAAATCGTTTTTTTTTTAAACAAACGATAACGAAAGTGCAAGAAACTAAAACAGAAACATCCGACATAAAAAATGCTTTATTTTCGTTTTCGTTGCAGTAAAAATTCGATATAGAGAGATTCGACATTATAGGGAAAATATTCGACATTATAGAGAAAAGATTCGACATTATAGAGAAAAGATTCGACACTATAGAAATAATAGATTCCACATTACAGAGAATAGATTTAGATTTATGAGACGTAAAGATTCGACGTTCCGTCGAATATTCTTTTGATTATTCAACAACCAAAAAGATTCGACGTTGCGTCGAATATTCTTTTGATCATTCGACAGAAACCAAGTATTATTGGATTTTCGGATTAAAGCTATTCCCCAACGAAAAACTAAATAAATCAAAACGATTTTCGGGAGTAACTAAATAAATTTATTTTCCAAACGAAAACGAAAAAACGAAACAAAATATTCCAGTCTTCACATGTCTAGAGGGCATGGAGGAGGGCATGGAGGAGGGCACGGAAGAGTATTATTTTTTTTCCAAAAACTTTTTATTTGCTTTTATAAACATTAAAAAAAATATACATACATATATACATCAATACATAACATACATACACATTACAAAAACGGTCTCACTATCTTTCAATAGCCCTTTAAAACCTTGATGGATATAATAATCTAATCTGATACAAGCCCCTCACTCTTCACTTGATATATCACACACGCATAGACATCTTTGGCATGAGTGATTCTGAGGTGTCTCGCATCTTCAGATTCACCCCTCATGCCATCATGGAATTAACCACAACCCTGCAGGAGGACATCACCAGCCCAACACATGACACCACCCATGACACCCATGACAGCTACATATACAATCCTAGCCCCATCCCCACAGATTTCGAACAGAACATGTATGGGGACAGCTGGTTGGTTGGTGAGTGACATGGGTGTCAGGCATGACTGTCCCCCCCATGATGCTGAAATCACAAGGGGCACATGCACTACTAACATCCTCCTGTCTTATTCCTTCAGGGTTACTCTGCATATGCACTGGGACCCTATCTCATGACTCCTATCCGGAAACCCCCATGGTACCCTGTTGTATTCCCCAAACTTTGTATGCCAGATCATCGGTGCATGTTGCATGCTGCACAACTTCGCAGTGAGAAAGGGCCTGCAGATTGACATACGCGATGACCTGACCCCTGAACCAGACAATCCCCCCCTAACCAAGGCTACCCCGTCTTCTAAAGGAAGAGCAGCCAGGAGACAGCTCATATTAGGCATCTTTGCACGTTAAACACACACATTAATCATGGCACAATGAGAATGCATGCATGCACACCACTGTGGTCCCTAGCACAGACACATCACATCCTCATCAAATTGGATTAGCACAAGCCCACCATGCATGACTTGTGAGCAGCAACGCCACGGCTCCAATTATGTCACTGTACATTCATACACCATTCACACGGACCTGGGGATCACTTCTCCACCACAAATGAAGGTGACACTCCTTTTCCGGCAGGAATGTCACCCCCACATTCCAAAATCATTCACAAACAGAAGCAAAAAAAAAAATGACCAGCAAAAAAAGAAAAATGCCCAGCAAAAATATAATTAAAAATAAAACACAACAAAGAAAACACAGAAAAGACAAAAATCACTCTGCAAAACAGTCCCCAAATATCACGTCACAAACAAACAAATGCTAATAAACAACAGAACAAAAGCACCTTGCTGTATAGGAAGGGATACAAAGGGATGTACTTTTGCAAAGGAAGGGCGTTTGTGTCTTTCTATTTAAGCTCTCTGCGTAGCTCACTAAGTTACCCGGGTCCATTTCCAATTTCACTGTTTGTGTCGTTCCCGAGTTGTGAGCATGCGCACAGAGGTGCTGACCATGGTCTGCTTCATGTGCTCATGCGCGATCCGGCTGACCCTTCATTTGCATGGGGTCACGGCTCATTTCAATGTAACACGCCCACGTCCTTTCCAATTTGAATTACTCCGCCTTACGCCTCAGGAATTACATTGCACCGGCGCAAATTTCTGCGCAAATGCTACGAGGATACGGTGATTGCGCCTCTACATTGCGCCGGTCTAACGTAAAGGAGGTGTGCTTCGCTGGTCAAAATATGCGCCAATGTACCTGAATTTGGCCCAAAGTTTTTTTCAACCCGATTATAGTTAAGCCAGCCTTCCATACACACGATTGCGGAAAACAATTGCTCTAGCAAAGCGCAGTGACGTACAACGGCACTATAAAGGGAAAGTTCCATTCGGATGATGCCACCTTTGGGGCTGCTTTTGCTAATTTCGTGTTAGTAAAAGACGATTCACGCTTTTCAGTCTGTTACAGCGTGATGAATGTGCTATCTCCATTACGAACGCTAGTTTTACCAGAAAGAGCGCTCCCGTCTCATAACTTGCTTCTGAGCATGCACATTTTTTTCACATCGTTAAAGCCCACACACAACCATTTTTTACGACGTTAAAAATGACAACGTTAAAAACTATGTGAAAATTTAGAGCATGTTCCCATTACAATAAAATAAAAGTGATCAACAATTTATTTTTGTGGAAAAACGTGTCAAACTAAAATAAATACAGTAAAATGAACAATAAAATATATATATATTTTTTTAAAGTGCCCCTGTCCCCGTGTGCTTGCATGCTGAAGAAAACGCATACGTAAGTGCCGCCCACATATGGAAACAGTGTTCAAACCACACATGTGATGTATTACTGTGAACATAAGAGGGAGAGCAATAATTTTGGCCCTAGACCTTCTCTGTAAATAAAGACATGTAACCAGTAAAAATATTTAAAGTGTCGCCCATGGGTGTTTTTAAGTAGCGAAGTTTGGCGCCATTCCACAAGCGTGTGCAATTTTGAAGGATGACATGTTGGTATGCATATGCTGTGTGTGAGAAATAACCTGATAATATGACAATTGTGTGAAAAAAAAAAGAAAAGAAAAAAAAATCTTGATTTTGCAAAGAATTGTGGGAAAAAAAATTACAACTTCAAAAAACTCACAATGCCTCTTTCTAAATACCTTGGAATGTCTTCTTTCAAAAAAGGGGTCATTTGGGGGGTTATGTGTACCTTTCTGGCATGTTAGGTCTCAAGAAATTAGATATGCCATCAGTACTTCAGGTGTGATCAATTTTCAGATATTGGCACCATAGCTTGTGGACTCTGTGGCCCAGATTCACAGAGCGATTACGCCTGCGCAACAGGAGATGCGCGTGCGTAAGTCGAAATGTGCGCGTGCGTTTCGATGCACGGCATCCCCAGAACGAGATACGCAAAAAATCTACTTTTTTTTGTCCCGCGTAATTTCGTTAGACTGGCGCATCCGTCCGCGCAAAAGTGCGCTACACAGACCATTGATTTGCTAGTCAAATATGCTAATTAGGGAGTTACGGGGATCCACAAAAGAACGTTGGGGCAGCGCAGGCGACGCAGTGTGCGCAACAGCAAAATGTCCTGTCTAAAATTAGACCATATAAAAGCTGGTCTAAAAAGAGAAAACTTGTTAGATAAAGCAACACTGTTAGTGAGGAGCTCAGTAGTCACACGTGTTGCACAACAATCTGTATGCCAACATGCCAGGGGCATCGTCGCACATAGCTATACTACTGACTTTAGATGAACAAAGAAGGATGAGGGCACGGAGGATGGCACGGAGGATGGCACGGGAGAGGATATACCGCACCCGCATAGACCTGTTTGGCATGAGTGATTCTGAGGTGTTTCGCATCTTCAGATTCACCCCTCATGTCATCCTGGAATTAACCACAACCCTGCAGGAGGACATCACCAGCCCAACACACCGCTCACATGCAGTGCAGCCACTGGTCAAGGTCATGGCAACACTCCATGTCCTTGCCAGTGGCTCTTTTCAAAGAACAAGTGGAGTGGTGGCTGGGATGTCACAATCCTCCATGAGCAGATGTGTGCACCAGGTTGTCCCTGCAATCCTCAGACGCATGGCCAACCAAATCATCAAACCCACCACTGAGGAGCTGCGACTGAAGGCAATGACAGATTTCTACAGAATTGCCAGATTCCCACGCACTGTGGGGGCCATTGATTGCACACATGTGGCACTCCAGCCCCCCCAGGAGACAGAGCACATGTACCGCAATCGGAAGCATTGGCATTCCATCAATGTACAGGTGATAGTCGATGCCCAAGGCCTCATATGGCACGTCCGTGCCAAACACCCGGGGTCCAGCCATGACAACTACATATACAATCAATGCCACATCCGAATGGAATTCGATCAGAACGTGTATGGGGTCACCTGGCTGGTTGGTGAGTGACATGGGAGTCAGGCATGACTAACCCCTCCCATGATGCACACATCACAAGGGCCACATGTATGACTAACATCCTCCTGTCCTTTCCCTTACAGGTGACTCTGCATATCCACTGGGACCCCATCTCATGATTCCTATCCGGAACCCCCAAACTCCAGGAGAGGAAAGATACAATCAAGCACATGCCCAAACATGAGCAGTGGTGGAGCGCACTTTGGCCTACTAAAGTCACGTTTCCGATGCCTGGATAAGTCTGGGGGTACCCTCTTGTATTCCCCAAACTTTGTGTGCCAGATCATCGGTGCATGTTGCATGCTGCACAACTTCGCAGTAAGAAAGGGACTGCAGATTGCCCTATGTGATGACCTGACCCCTGAACCAGACAATCCCCCCCTAACCGAGGCTACCCCGTCTTCTGAGGGAAGAGCAGCCAGGAGACAACTCACATTGGGCATCTTTGCACGTTAAACACACACATTAATCATGGCACAATGAGAATGCATGCATGCACACCACTGTGGTCCCTAGCACACACACCCCACATCCACATCAAATTGGATTGGCACCAGTCCACCATGCTGGACTTGTGAGCAGCAACGCCACGCCAAGGCTCCAATTATGTCACTGTACATTCATACACCATTCACACAGACCTGGGGATCACTTCTCCCTGGTCCTGGGGAACCCTACTCCACCAAAATTGAGGGTGACACCCCTTTTCCGGCAGGAATGTCACCCCCACATTCAAACAGCATTCACAACCCCAAAAAAAAAAAAAATTACCTGCAAAAGCAAAAAAAAAAAAGGGGAAAAAACAAATGAATGCCCTTTGCGTGAGCCACGCATGGGGCGCCCCCGGCCACGGCCCCGGCTTCTCAGGGGAGACTCATGGGGGAGGGGTAAAACCGGGGAAGGAGGAGCAGCCCCTGATCTCTGCCCACCTGGCGGCCTTCCAAGGCCACGGCTATTCTGTCCAGGGCAGCACCAAGTGTTGCCGTGTTGGCCTGGATAGCCAGGGAAAGGGCCCTCACATCCTGCCCAACGCCTGCTGATGTCGTCTGCAGTTCGTTTAGGCAGGTTGTGAAAGCCCGGGAGTGGGAGTCCAGGTTCCCCAGCATATCCTTGATGGAGGACAGGCTCTCCTCCATCCGCACCAATGTCTGGCTGACCTGTCCCAGATGGCGGGTCTGGAGGAACTGGTCCCTTCTCAGAGTGGCGGGCAGGAGATCGGCCACCCCCTGGTGTTCTGGGATGAAATCCTGCCTCCAGCTGATGCTTGTGGCCGGGGAGAAGGGGAGGCCCTTGTGAGGGGAGCCATGTTGGGGGAGGAGGGGGGGCTCCCCCTTAGGGAGGGCTGCCTGCTGCCAGCCAGAGGGGAAGAGTCCTCAAAAACCAAATGTCGAGTGCCTGACATGGACTCCTCCTCCTCATGATTCTCCTCCTCCTCATGATTCTCCTCCTCCTCTTGAACCTCCTCTGCGGACTCCGGACTTGTTGGGGGGGCCTCATTAGGCTGCTGTCCTGGGGTTGGTGCGGTCAGGCCAGATGGCCCTGCACCCTCCTGCACATCTGTGGATGACACAAAACATTCACAGGTTGGAGGATCCACACACTTGCCACATATTCCCTTTCACCCCCTCCCCCACACATGCTACACACCTGATATTAAAAAAAAAACTTACCTAGCACCACGGGCTCCGGACTTGAGTCAAAGCCGGGCAGGCCCTCAACTTCATGCCGATGAAAGGTCAGGGCCACCGCACGCTCCTCCGCTGTCAGCCTAATACGGCATGGTGGGCCCCCTCCTGTGCCCCTGGCATGGGCATGCATTCTGGACAGCTTCTGTTTGAACAGACGCCGGAGGTCATTGATTTTTTTGTCAATCCCAGACCGGGTCCGTGTCTCCCCCTGCCCCGCTGAATTGACCTGCTCAGTGATCATATCCAAAATCTCCCTCCTCCTGGCCGGGGTGGTGTTGGCACTGTCTGGGCCGTGGAGGAAACGCCCATACTCGCTAATGGCCCGGGCAAGAATTTGTTTTCCCCAACTGTAAAATTGAGCTTTCTCTTTCTCTCTGTCATACTTCCTAAAAAACTCACTCCCAGTCAACAAAATTCACTCACACAAACAAGCACAACCAATCAAGCAAGAACACACACAAAGAGAAAACTACTCAGCAAGAAACAGTCACAAAAAAACAAAACAAAAAAACAGCAGGAAAACAAACGAACAGAAATATATCAATCAAACAAACAGTCTACTTCCGGTTCCGGCGCCGCATGGAGTAGCAGCTCCTCTCCTCGGCTCCCGCAGCGCGACCTAAATCGGCCTGTAAAGCCAGCCTGAGACGCCCAGCAGACCACCCTCCACCTCCGGAGTCACCCCTCGGACTCCATGGACCGCTTCGTGGAAAAATCGGGTGCGCGCACACAAACAGCCCAGACGGCGCCGGCGGCTTCCCCGCAAATTGAGGCCCCGGTCTCGGCCTACGAGGCGGCGCGGCACACGGAGATGGAGGTAAGCGGCAACATATCCCCGTCTCCTGCACCACACACCCCAGGGACACCTCCAGGAGGGGACAACACCACAGAGCTCATCGCCCAAGCAGTGGCTGCTCTTTTGTCCCCCATGATTGCCGCGTCAGTAGAAAAAGCGGTGAATGCAGGGATGGCGCAGATCCATAAGCAAATCAAAGAGCACGGCACCAGGCTCAATGATTTGGAACACCGCCTATCGAATGCTGAAGATGAACTTTACCAGGCCCAGGCTACTGAACATGCTCAGGATAAAACTAACCAATACATACTCCAAAAACTAGATGATTTAGAAAACAGATCTAGAAGAAGTAACCTTCGTTTTGTAGGGGTCCCTGAATCGTTGCAGACGGCCGCCCTCGCAGACTTCTGCGCGCAACGAATACCCGAGGCCCTGGGCCTCCCGGGCCCCTGTGCGGTGGAAAGGGCCCACCGCATGGGAGCATTTAACTCTGACCGCAAAACACCTCGACCTATCATTGCTAAATACCTGAATTACGCTGACAAATCCCTTATACTACAAAAATTCAGGCAGGCCAGACAGGTCCAGGTTGATGGACTAAAGATCCTGATTTTTGCTGACTATTCCATGGAGGTATCAAAAAAGAGGAAGGCATTCCAGCAGGTGTGCACTGAACTTTTTCAACAGCAAGTGAAATTCACTTTGGCTTTCCCGGCCATACTCCGCCTCAGAGCCCCCAATGGTGAGCAACTCTCATTTCATGACCCCGCAGAGGCCGAAGCCTTCCTACGCTCCCACCATCAGAGGCGGCAGTCCCAGACCCCGTCGAAAGCCCCTCCACTTAACCGTCCTCAAGACCAGAGAAGCCCGCGCAAAGACTCACCTTAGGGCATCAGGCCTACAATCCCAGACCCCTCCCGGATCTCCCTAAACCTGACCTGAGCCAGCTCCTATACTCTACTGGCCTTACCTTGCCACCCATCTGGTATAGAGGGATCAGCTCAGTCGATCTCTTTCTCTTCTTTGGTCAGAATCATGCCCCTGCATGACCTGCTCGGGGGGAAGCGTATCAACCCCCCCCCTCTCCTCTCCATCTATATTGGAAGTGACTCCCTACAATCGTCCAGTGGTGGTATACCCGTATATTTACTGACTGCCCTGTTTGAAGTTTCTGCTCGACGGTTCCTGGTTACTTATCATCGTTATTGTTCTCATTGCTACTCAGTTAGAATGTTCTTTTTCTTTTTTGCGTATATACTGTCTATACTTTGTGTTATTACAACTGCCGTTATAAGTGTTCTCTTTATGCAACCTTCCCCCGGCATCACTGCACGTCCTGCTTATGCTCTCCCTTGTACCGACTTCTCCTAGCCGCATGAATCCGTACACCCAATCACGGGCTCTCAGAAATCATGCTGGTTGTGTCGTGACATGGGAGCTGGCTCTCGCTGTGATCCCATGCGGAAAAAAGTGAAGCTCTCACATTTTTTTTTTTCTTGTTTTTTTGTTTAGGTTTAATGTTTATGTTCCCTTTTTCTCCCTCCCCCCTCACCCCCCCCATCCCCCCCTTATCCTAGGCACTCATGTCCACGTATGCCCTTTGACACCAGGCCTATGTGGCGTAACCAATGCTTCCCTCCTCGATCGGGTAACCCTCCCACAAACCGCTCCTTTCCGCGACAACATATATGCAATGCCTTCTCAGACCCCCTCCTTCATGACTACATAACATGAAAATAGTTTCCTGGAATGTAAAGGGACTTAGATCCCCCAATAAGAGGATGAAGGTCCTACGTCACCTCAAAAGACTTAAAGCTGACATAGCACTCCTGCAGGAAACCCATCTGACCACTTCTGATTTTCACCGCATGCAGAAACTATGGGTAGGCACGGTCATGGGTTCGGACGCCGTTGCCCGTAAGGCAGGAGTCCTCCTGCTAGTTCATAAGAATCTACCATGCACGGTTATTGCAGTAAAATCTGACACCAGTGGACGACTTTTGACCGCCCATGTAAAAATAGGAACTAAGGAATTACTGATCTCCAATGTTTATGCCCCTAATAGCCCTGGTAAAATCTTCTACAGTACACTGACTACATGGCTACTACAAAACGCCCACCTCCCCCATCTAGTAGGAGGTGACTTCAATGACGTTATGAACCAGATAGATGACAGATCCTCCCCTAAACGCACCGGGCCACGACTTGCTTCACCCACCCCGACACTTTTTGCGTCCACTATGGACTCCTTACACCTCCGAGACTTGTGGCGCTTACAACATCCCGCAGACAGGGAGTTTACTTTCTATTCCAACCCCCATACCGCTCTATCTAGGATTGACTACTTTTTCGGGTCCGACGATCTGATCCCCTTGCTTTCAAACGCAGATATACTAGACATAGCCATCTCGGACCATGCTCCGATCCTACTTAACGTAGACAATCTCGACCTGCCCCCTCACCCCAGAATTTGGCGTTTCCCCTCGTACCTTCATAATCAATCCGACTTCCAACATTCCATGGAGAAGGCATGGTTGGAGTACTCCTCAGCTAATGCCTCTCACTCTGACAATCCCAACCTCTTCTGGGACGCTGGTAAGGCGTTTCTCAGGGGTCATATTATTTCCTATGCCTCCTCTTTCAGACGCAACACCCTGTCAAACTACAAATTGGCCAGCTCTAGACTACACCAGGCTCAGAGGGCATTATACTCCACCGGATCCCCTAGTGACAGAGAGGAATGGTTAGCAGCAAAGAGCTCTTTCGACACTTGGGCAGACACCCTAGAACTGACTAAGAAAGCAAATTTGGACGCTACCCTACACAGGTTCGGAAATAAATCAGGCAAACTACTCTCTAGACTATGCAAAGGTTCCTTTCGCCCCACCCACATCACGTCCCTTAGAGATTCCAAAGGTACCGTAAACACCACACCTTCGACGATAAATAAGGCTATGCTTCAGTATTACTCGTCCCTTTATGCCCCTGACCCAATTGATACACAGACAGCTCAGGCCTTTTTGGACAACTTGAACATCCCTAAGGTCTCCCCCTCCCAACTAGAGGCCCTTAACGCCCCCATAACCCTCTCTGAGATATCTGACACCATCCGCAAGCTCACCCCCTCCAAGGCCCCTGGCCCCGACGGCTTCACCGGGGAGTTCTACAAGACCCTCCAGACTCTGGTGGAGCCTACCCTTCACAAGGTGTATATGGGCATGTGGTCCGGCGGCCCCTATCTGCCGTCAGGCTGTCAGGCCACCATCAAGCTGCTATCTAAGAAGGGCAAGGACCCCCTAGAGCCAGGATCCTATAGGCCCATCTCCCTACTTAACCTGGATGTCAAAATCCTGTCAAAAATTGTAGCCAATCGACTCTCTGACATCATCCCCTCTCTGATCCACCCTGCACAATCAGGCTTTGTGAAGGGTAGAACAGCCACCCTTAACATAAGAAAAGTTATGCTGGCACTGGAATACGCCAAACAACATCCAAATGGCGACTTTGCCATCATTACGTTAGATGCGGAGAAAGCTTTTGACAATGTCAGTTTTGACTGGCTTGCTCTGACTATGTCAAAAATGGGTTTCTCTGGCCCTTTCTGTCATCTCATAAATTCCATGTATTCCTCCCCCACGGCGAAATTGGTGGCCGCGGGTCTACTCTCAGAAGAATTCCACCTACACAAAGGCACCCGTCAAGGCTGCCCTCTATCACCACTCTTATTTAACATTGCCTTAGAACCCTTATCCAGACATCTCATTCAGATAGCGCCCTTACACGGTATCCCGATTGGCGACTCTGACCTACGTTCTTCCCTCTTCGCGGACGACGTCCTTATTTTCTCGGCCGACCCCTCCTCCGATATGTCCACCATCAAACGAGTATTTGACGCTTTCCGAACCTGCTCGGGCCTACGCATAAATTATGGCAAGAGTGAAATACTCCCCTTGGGAACTGGGCCCCCCCCCTCTTGGTCCCACAGTTCAATCTTCTCGGTTGCCAAGTCCCATATTACCTACCTGGGTATCTCAATAGGAAAGACGCCCTCCTCCCTGTATTGCCTGAACTACCCCCCTCTGCTAGCAAAAATTTCTCAAGACCTGGTAAACTGGATGGATTTGCCCCTCTCGCTTCTGGGTAGATGTCACCTTGTAAAAATGGTCAGCTTTGCTCGACTACTGTACCCGATGCAGACTATACCTCTGCTCCTTCGCCACAAAGATATCAAACAATTTGATTCAGCTGTTTCGAAATTTATATGGCGGGGTAAAAGGCCCCGAATTGCTTTAAAGAAGCTCTTTCTTCCCAGACGCGAGGGGGGTGTTAGTCTCCCAAATGTAAGAACCTATAATTTAGCTTGTTTAATGAGGATCGGCCTAGATTGGATCACGCAATCTTCACGTTATTCCAATTACCCCCTGGAATCTGCCATGGCTCATCCCTTCTCCCTCGTAGCTCTCCTTCACAGCAAATGGAAAGCGGTCCCGGCTTCATACCAACACAACCTACTGCTAAGGGACACTGCTGTTGCCTGGAGAGAAATCAGGAAAATTCTTCGGCTGCCCCAATATGTTTCTCGCCATGTACCAATCCAAGGTAACCCGAACTTCCCCCCTGGCATGGAACACAAGCCCTTCAAGATCTGGCAGGACAAAGGTCTCACTAAGTTTTCATC
The DNA here is from genome assembly GCA_029574335.1 of Rana kukunoris. Taxonomy (NCBI): domain Eukaryota; kingdom Metazoa; phylum Chordata; class Amphibia; order Anura; family Ranidae; genus Rana; species Rana kukunoris. The sequence goes on along the minus strand of CM056053.1, from coordinate 213,676,667 downwards.
CCTCTGTGACATTTAAACCGGTCGTCCCCTAACCTTTGAGGCGGTGGCCGCCGCTTTCTCGCTCCCTCCTTCCCATATATTCCATTTCTGGCAATGCACCAACTATCTGAAAACTACCTGCTCGGAGGCCGCAAAACGTTTCTCCTTCAACTTCTCCGACCAGCTTCTCGCAGACGACACATACAGAATTTCGGCCATTTACAAACCTCTTCTCCTTAAAACCACTCCTCCTCTACATTCATCATCCGCAGCTAATTGGAGTAAAGACTTCCCTGTTGATAATCTAGTTGACAAGCTACTTCAAGACCTCAACAAAGTCCAACGTCTAACCCCAAATGAAATCTGGAGAGAAACCCAACTTAAAATCGTCCACCGGGCCCACATGCCCTTTCTCTACTCCGCAACGGAGCGTGCTACCTCTCACTGCCCCCTGTGTCACCTTCAGAAACCTTCCCTAACTCACCGTTTCTGGTCCTGCTCTTTTATATCCTCCTTTTGGGACAAGGTGCTGGCCTACATCTTCAACATCACCCTACTAAACCTACCCAAAGACCCTCTGCTCCTTATTTTTGGTTACTGGGACCCCCTACTACTGCAATGGTCCCGATCGACCCACCCGGCACCTGCAATTGTCAACAAAGACTGGCCTTTGATATGTCTCCTTGTCGCACGGAGAGCTATCCTGAAAAACTGGACGTCTACTCTCCCCCCCACGGAGACTCAAGTGCAACATGAGCTCCTCCTGCTTCTCTACAAGGAACGTGCAACCGTCGACTTCAACCACGAATCATCAAAATCCCGTTTCCTGTCAACATGGGGCCCCTTCATGACAGCTTCACTATCTACGGAGGAATGCTCCAAGTTTGAACACTACACTTTCTCCTACTTCAAATCTCCACCACCATCTGTACCTAGGAGGAACAGCTCCCCTTGATGTTAACTGCTTGAACTGCCACAGCACCCCCCCCCCCCCAGAGTGCCACCCCCCCCTCCTCCCCCCCCCCCCCATGATTGTCTTTGTAGTACGTTTATATGCATCTTTCGCTCCTACAATGTTTTCTGGTCCCCACTAAGGTTTGAAATCCATCCAGTTCCACCTATTTCAATGTAAAGATTTAGCGGTATATTTTCTCTGTTCATGTGGATCCTCCCTTACCCATACACACCTAGTGGATCCTAGCTCAGTTCTTTGTTTTGTATCCGGTATTTACATTCATTTACCCCCCCCTCATACCCGTGCTGGGTATACCCACTGTCATTGCACCCTCATTGGGAATGTATTTCCAATTGTCTCCATGACCTGTGTATAGTACCTTCTGTACGATGTATGTACTCTAATTGCAGCGCTTTTGATGCGCCTACTAGCGTTACGTATCCAACTTTGTTATTGCTATTCCCTGTTCCCTTTTTCTTTCGGTGTATGTCTCTTAAACTCAATAAAATGTATTTAAAAAAAAAAAACAGTCTCTCAAACACTTATCAAAAAACACTTTCAAAGATCTACTAACAAACACTTGATCACACAGAACACTAATCTGACAACTACAAAACACACCGCAACGAACAACAGGACAAAAGCACTAGGTTAAATGGGAAGGGACAAAGGGATGTACTTTTGCAATGCAAGTGTGTTTGTGTGTGTCTATTTATGCTGTTTGCGTAGTTCACAACGTTGCCCTAGTCCATTTCCTATTTCACTGATTGCGCCGCTCCCGAGTTGTGAGCATGCGCACAGCGGAGCTGACATGGTCTCCTTCAAGCGCGCATGCGCGAGCCGGCCGGCCCTTCATTTGCATGGGGTCACGGCTCATTTCAATGTAACACGCCCACGTCCTTCCCAATTTGTATTACTCCTCCTTACGCCTCGGAAAAAACGTTACGCATGCGCAATTTCCTGCGCAAAAGCTACGAGAATAGGGGGATTACACGGCAAAATTGCGCAAGTCTAACGTAAAGGCGGTGCGCTACGCCGGTCCAATAATGCGCAGATGTACCTGAATCTGGGCCTATAACTTTCACAAAGACCAAATAATATGCAAAAAATGTGTTCTTATTTTTACCAAAGATATGTAGAAGTATACATTTTGGGCAACATTTTTGAAGAAAAAATACAAATTTGCTAAATTTTATAACAGAAACAGAAGAAAAATTCACTTTTTTACAGATTTTTCAGTCTTTTTTCTCTTATAGCGCAAATAATAAAAAACCCAACTGTGATTAAATACCACCAAAAGAAAGCTCTATTTAATAATATAATAATGCTTAAAGTGAAACAATAAAAGTGAAATATTCCTTTAAAGGGGTGTTCCAGCCAAAATTGTGTTTATTAAAAGTCAGCAGCTACAAAAAGTGTAGCTGCTGGCTTTTAATAAACACTCACTTACCTGCTCCTGCGTTCCAGCGACACGTCGACCGCTCCTCTCCCCCCCTCCCCAGCCGGCGTCTCCATCTTGACTGTGGGCACCCAGCCGTGACAGCCTTCGGCTTCACGGCCGGGCACCCACTGCGCATGCGCGAGCCGCACTGCGCATGCGCGCGCGGCTCACCGCTGATTGGAGAGGCGATCGCAAGGGACCTGTCAGTGTCCCATGTGATCGCCTACAGGGAGGGGCTGGTGTAGGCGATTAAGGCTTAATCGCCTAACCAGCCCCTCGGCGGAAGCAGGAAGTGGGACAGGAAGTCCCACTCCTACTGAAGCCCAGACCCCCCCCCCAAAAAAATGACATGCCAAATGTGGCATGTATGGGGGTGAGGAGTGGAACAAGAGGAAGTTCCAAATTTGGGTGGAACTCCTCTTTAAGTTTCGTACCTGGGGGGGGGTGTGTAAAGTAAGCATGTGAAATAGCGCATGTTTCCCGTACTTAGAACTGTCTCTGCACAAAGTGTCATTTCTGAAGGAAAAAAAGTAATTTAAAACCGACTTGCGGCTATAATGAATTGTCGGCTCCCGGCAATTCAGAGATAATTCATTAATAAAAAAAAAAAGCGTGGGGTCCCCCCAAATTCAATTACCAGGCCCTTCAGGTCTGTTATGAATATTAAGGGAAACCCCGCCAACAATTTAAAAAAAATGACGTGGTGTTCCCCCCAAATATCCATTCCAGACCCTTTAGGTCTGGTGTGGATTTTAAGGGGAACTCCACCCCAAATTAAAAAAAAAAGTGGAGTTCCCCCAAAAATCCACACCAGACCCCTTACCCGAGCACGTAACCTGGCTGGCCGCAGAAAAGAGGGGGGACAGAGAGAACCCCCCCTCCTGACCTGTACCAGACCACGTGACATCCTCTCCATGTTGATGGGGACAAGGGCCTCATCCCCACAACCCTTGCCTGGTGGTTGTGGGGGTCTGCAGGTGGGGGGCTTATCAGAATCTGGAAGACCCCTTTAACAATGGGGACCCCCAGATCCTGGCACCCCCTATGTGAATTGGTAATGGGGTTCCCCTACCATTTCACAAAGGAAGTGTAAATAGGGGCCTGGTAACTTAATTTGGGGGAACCCCACACTTTTTTTTATAAATCAATTCTCTCTGAATTGCCGGGAGCCGACAATTCATTATAGCCGCAAGTCAGTTTTAAATTACTTTTTTTCTTTCAGAAATTACACTTTGTGCAGAGACAGTTCTAAGTACGGGAAATGCGCTATTTCACATGCTTACTTTACACCCCCCAGGTATGAAATTTAAAGGAATATTTCACGTTTATTGTTTCACTTTAAGCAATATTAAATTCACTGCTTCCGAAAAAGCTGCTGTTTTTAAAACTTTTTTTTGCATTGATACATGTCCCCTGGGGCAGGACCCAGGTCCCCAAACACTTATTAGGACAATACCTTTCATATTAGGCTTTTAATTAGCACTTTAGATTTCAAACGTTTGAGTCCCATAGACATAGCTGCCAATCAGTGCCCAGTCTGCGCCCTATCATAACCCCTTCTCAGTGTCCAATAAAGTGCCAATCACATTGCAAATCAGTGCCCACCATAGTGCCAATCAGTGTCCATCACAGTGCCAATCAGAGCCCAGCATTAACACCTGTCCAGTACCTGCCCAATCAGTGCTGCCCATTAGTGCCATCAATTAGTGTCCATCAATGCCAACTGTCAGTGCCAATCAGTGCTGCCTATCAGTGCCAATCATTGCTCATCAGTGCCACATGTCAGTGCCCATCAGTGCCACCTGTCAGTGCCAATCAATTCTACATATCAGTGCCTCCTCATCAGTTCCCATCAGTGCCACCTTATCAGTGCCCATTGGTGCCACCTTATCAGTGCCCATCGGTGCCCCTTCATCAGTGCCCATCATTGCTGACTCATTAGTGCCCATCAGTGAAGGAGAAAGCAAAGTGTTATAACAGAAACAAAGATTTTTTTTTTTTAAATGACGGTCATTTTTAGTTTGTTTAGCAAAAAATAAAAACCGCAGAGGTGATCAAATACCACCAAAAGAAAGCTCTAATTGTGGGAAGAAAATGATAACAATTTAGTTTGGGTACAGTGTTGCATGACCACGCAATTGTCATTCAAATTGCGACAGTGCTGAAAGCTCAAAACTGTCATGGGCAGGAAGGGGCGAGAGTGCCAGGGATTGAAGTGGTTAAAAAAAAATTATATATTAATATTTATTTTTGAGAAATTAACATTTATGAGCAAGTTATCATGTGCTAAAATAGCAAATGTATGTACATTTTCTCATTCAGATTTAGTTATATTCGCTAGAAGAATTAAAGTACATTTTTTTTTTAAGTTAGCACCTGCAAACACAGGGATGATTGGTCTTATGCACCATGACATAATGCCAACTGCATTTGGCCCTGGTGCATGATGTGGCATTTAGGTGCAGGTGTGGATGGAAAAATGTGTAGCGCTAAGTATGATAGAATATAAATGAATATAATATATCTATGTGCTGAAAAAGTATGTGTAATTAAAAGGTGTGATCATAGAAAAAATAATAATATTTGTTGAAAAAATATCCAACCGTACACAATATAAAAAATAACCAATAACAATAACAAAATTGAGTGGTCACAAACGTGAGAAATAAAGTGTCCGAACAGAAAATGCAATCAATGTCCAAATACAAAGGCTAAAAGTGCTCAATGCAAACAAGTGATGTCCTCTAGGCGAACTCTTGTATGGTGATATAAGAAAAAGGAAGAAGACCTTCACCCAATAAAGCATGGAGGCTTACCGAATCAAGTGGACTCTACCAGCTATACAGACTAGAGAGTCACATAGGCTTTGGAACATCCAGCATGGATCGAGGCCTCGTGGAGCTGCCGGTGACAGGGATGTAAATCTGCACTGTAATCCGGGAGGGAGACTTCTGATGTCCAGGGCTTGATGCTCAATAAGTATACATTGAAAGTAGTGTGAAGGAAAAAGAAGGAGCAATAGTGTGATACCGTCACGGTAATTAAAAGATTTAATAAGTATTAAACTTACATGAATCAGAATAAAAAAGCGCGCTTGTAGTCATAATGTGGCGACAGTAGAGTCTTCCCTAACAATTTAGGGAAGACTCTACTGTCGCCACATTATGACTACAAGCGCGCTTTTTTATTCTGATTCATGTAAGTTTAATACTTATTAAATCTTTTAATTACCGTGACGGTATCACACTATTGCTCCTTCTTTTTCCTTCACACTACTTTCAATGTATACTTATTGAGCATCAAGCCCTGGACATCAGAAGTCTCCCTCCCGGATTACAGTGCAGATTTACATCCCTGTCACCGGCAGTTCCACGAGGCCTCGATCCATGCTGGATGTTCCAAAGCCTATGTGACTCTCTAGTCTGTATAGCTGGTAGAGTCCACTTGATTCGGTAAGCCTCCATGCTTTATTGGGTGAAGGTCTTCTTCCTTTTTCTTATATCACCATACAAGAGTTCGCCTAGAGGACATCACTTGTTTGCATTGAGCACTTTTAGCCTTTGTATTTGGACATTGATTGCATTTTCTGTTCGGACACTTTATTTCTCACGTTTGTGACCACTCAATTTTGTTATTGTTATTGGTTATTTTTTATATTGTGTACGGTTGGATATTTTTTCAACAAATATTATTATTTTTTCTATGATCACACCTTTTAATTACACATACTTTTTCAGCACATAGATATATTATATTCATTTATATTCTATCATACTTAGCGCTACACATTTTTCCATCCACATTATCTTTTGCTTATTGTTTTCTATTAGCTGTGTTTAGCTGCTCATTTTATTTTACCCAAAGCAGCGCGATATTTTCCCTATCCATTTACATTTAGGTGCAGGTGGAAGGAGTCCAGTACTATCCAGCCCCACTGCTGGCAAACTTTTCGAGAGGCAAAAAACTGCTTTGGCTGGACTGGGCTGAATAGTGCACCTAGTGCTACTAATGTTTAGGGCAATAGAAGACAACCAGACAACTGCACTTCATCTATCCATTTTCCTTGGTATAAACATAAAACGAAATGACAGATTGAAGTTACAATGGGGACAAGCAGGTAGATGCGTTTTGCACTGGAGTAATGATTAAACACTGACTCCAGCATGAACACTGTCTACCTGCTTGTCCCCCACTCTATGTGAAACATGTCAGCCACCTTTTTCCTGTTGTTCACTTCATTTTGACTGCATTGTTTTGGTTGTTTTTTGGATTTCATTTGTACAATAATTACATCTTTTTAAGGAGTGCAGCAGTCCAGGCTCTTCTTCTATCCAATGCACCTGTGCATAGCTAGCTCCCTTTTGGTTTAGTGGGACGAAAGCAAAGCCAAGGGATCAGCAGTTTTTAGAGCGGTATCATCTCTCCCCCCACTCTCGTTCTTGCATCTGCCATTTGGTTTTATGTTTATACTGAGTAAAGTGGATTGCTGGAGTACAGCCATCCAGATCTTCCTTGTCTACTATTGTGCATCAGGCGAGCTGGGCTGGCACATGACTTCAGAAGTTGTGAAGGGATCATTAGAGTAAGGTGACCAGATTTTTAAAATAAAATCCGGGGACATATTATTTTTTGAATTTTTTTTTACTAGTAATGGCGGCAATCAGCGATTCTATGCCCGTCGCCGCCCACTTCACAGCCTATCAAGTCTTAGTCTCCGGCCCCCGGCTCCTACTGAATGGGGAGCGGAGGAAGATCACTCCGCCAGGGAAGGCAAGGAGATAGGCAGGTGGCTGGCCGGGACTTGAGCCAAGGCAGAAGAACATGTGAGCGGAGCTGGATGGGGTTGCACCCGAAACTGAAGAAATATTCCCTCCGCTCCGACCAGCACATGATCATCAGAAAGGGGCACAGATAATGGAAAAAATACACACCCCCAAGCTAGAAGGAGTGGCAGAGTGGAGATATGTAATTCAGATTTTTTTTTTATTCTGCACTGAATGTCTTTGAAATTGCCCCAACCTCTGTTCAAATCTAATCTGGGGACAAAACCGGGGACAGACTTGGTCCTGGGGACAGTGTCCTCAATCCGGGGACTGTGCCCTGAAACCGGGGATGTCTGGTCACCCTACATTAGAGGCTACTCACCTGGAGCAGCAATACAGAGTGTTGATGTTTAGGGCAATTTGTACCCATGATGAAATGCTCATAACACAAGCAGTCTTCAATCTCTGCGTTTTGTTCCTGGGTGCACATTGCCTTAAACATTACTACCACTTAGTGCACTGTCCAGCTTCCAGTTACACCCACTGTCAGCTTCTCCATTTTACAGGCTGCTGGAAGCAGGGCTCAACAGTGAACCTTGTGCACACAAATGTCAGTGTGCACGAGGCCGAACAGGCAACTGGTAGTGGTACTTGATGGTGTATGTGTGGCTTTTGCCTACCCCTAGTTTGGATCTCATGCCCTGGGGCCAAACATCTAGTGGAGGGCCTTATCCAGATACTGTTCATACTGAGTAATGAACTGAAAGCTGAAGCAAACCTATGGACATTAAAAAAAAAACAAAAAAAAAAACTCACTGACTGTCGATGAGCTCATCTGTATAGTATTCCAAGGAATATACAGTATAATATGCTAAAACTCAGTATTGCTTCATCTTTGGAACCAGTACAAAAATAGTTTTAATTTTTTTGAGTGGCTTCTTATGTAAATACTAGCCAACACTTTGCTGTAGCAATAGTAAATATATTTCAGGTTATGAGACATAAAAGTCAATTTGTATTTAGTGTGTGTGTGCCTATTCCCAGATACCAAAGGAGATGAAAGAGGCTCATAATGGAAATCACTGTTTGCTTTACGTAAAACAAATAACTTTCTTGGTCCAGTCTGTATGAACAGAGAGTATTGTGCGACAACCCTTTAGATAAATGTAATAGTCATCTGTTGATCAATGCTTGAAGCATGGCAGTGTGTAAAGATGTTATCAATTTTCAAACAGGCCGTCAACAAGTCATATTAATTCACTACACATTTACGTGCTATATTATTTTTCTTCTCTCCGGTGTTTAATGTGGTTGCTGGACAACAAGATGCATTTCTGTAGTATTCTTCTCACCAAACCCAGAGATTCAAAACACATATGTTATAAAGCCAACAAGCCTTTCATATATTGTGCAAAATGTCACATATTAAAAAGCTTCTACAAGTGCCATACTATACATTCTGAACCATTGTTTCAGACAGCAAATATTAACTTAACAGGTAAGGCAAATATTTCCAGAAATGTAAAAGAGTGCTTTACTTATATACCTCAGTTTATGGTATAGATTATTCTGAATATTCTTTTATGAATAGGATAATAAGTAAAAAAAAAGTGGTAATTTTTTATTGCAAATGATACACACTTAGGTTACAAAGTGAAGACAATATATCAGTGCTTTAAGGCATGTTAAATAAGACAAATGAAAGACACATGCATAATTAAAATAAGATAAACAATGACATGATTTAAAAACAATGTAAAAATATATGCTTTAGGTACTGAAATGTACACACTGGTATGCAGGTTTCCCATATATAAGAAACAGGACAAGCTGGTGTTAAATTTGAAAATCCACAATATCTAGCTCTGTAATGATACACAGCTTTAGTCAATGATGAGCATCGTTCATTTAAAAAAATAAAAATACAAACTTGGGCAATTTACTAAATTATAAGTATTTGATAGATGCTTAGAGTTTAGGTGTATTTAGAACACCCAACTTTTTCTCCCTCTTCCCACACTCACTGCCAGGGGCGGACTGACCATTAGGGCACTCGGGCACCGACCGAGGGCCCGTGGCCAGTAGGGGGCCCCGTGAGCAGGGACAGTCACACTCTGAGAAGGTGTTCTGTTAGAGCTCAAACACGGGTTTGTCAGTAGCAGTGTCATTGCTTCCAAATACATATACTGCCTGGCAGTGTATGTATTTAGAAGTTCTGAGTCTTCTTTCTGTCTTACCCCTCAGTGTTCTCCTGCACACTCGCTCCGTGTTCCCCTTAGTCAAATCCCCCCCTTCAGTGCCGTGCAATGGGAGAACCCGGAGGAGGGGCATAGCTACTGTCGACTACTGCACGCTGAATGCAGAGAGGGAAGCTGAGCAGAGTGAGTGAGGAAAGTTTTGTGCAGGTAAGCTGCTGCAGTGCCAGTGCACACAATACAAAGTTTCATGTCAGGACTCAGAGTAAATGTTTGTGGCAACATGCGAAGGGTTAAGTGACAAAGGAGGGTTGAAATAGCAGGCAAGTGTGTGTAAGAGCTGACAGACATTTGGACAGATATCTCCTAAGCAGGTAGAAAGCACTAATCACTATCTATCTTCATAAACATCCCCCTATAACTCTGTGTATGTCCCACATAATGAGAAGTTCATTGATGGCCTTTCCATTTAACCCTGTGTTCTGCACACCCTGAACAGTGAAGTGTACACTCACCACAAACTCTACACTCCATATAGAAAACAACATGCCTCAATAAACATATCAGAGCACAGTGTTCATGGCTATTTGCATGTTACTGTAAGAAGTGATGAACACTGATCATTTAGAGAATCAGGTATGTTTATGGAGAATTTATATTTTTTATGTGCCAAGGCCCCTTTCACATGGGCTTTCCGATGATCGGGTCTGCCTGTCTGTTTTTCAGATGGACCCGATTGGATCCTCCAGTGTTCCCTATGGTGCGGCAGATGTCAGCGGTGACATGTCTGCTTACATCTGATATCCAATCTGATCCTGTCCGCCAAATCAGATGGATGGTGGACAGTGGTCGTATTTTCCATCTGTCTGGCGGATGAGATGGAAATGGACAGGCAGTCCTCAGAGGAGAGCGGGACAGACAGGTCCGTCTCTGCACAGTGAGTAGTGAATGATCTGTCATCCGTTTGCTCAGCGGATCAATCCCACGCTGAGCAACGCGGAGCCCATCAAAACGAACGTGCCCCGTGTGAAAGGGGCCTTACAGTTAGGCTTGGTTCACACCTGCAGGGGGCAACCAAGCATAGGCATGTTTTTCACATAATATCACGTGTAGAGCAGCCCATTCATTTCAATGGGCTGTGCTACACGCAAGCAACATGGAAAAGTCATGAAAGAGTCCAGTTTGATGGGCGCTTTTGCAGATGCATGGGAGTGTCATTAACAATTAATAGAACTGCTGTGCATCTGCTAAAGGGCAGCTCATTTCTGTGCATGTTGGGAAAGCATACGCACTTGTATGCATTCCCCACATTTATAGATCTGAACTTATATCACCCCCAGGCCACTCCATACATCCCAGCTGATAGACATCATTTTAAGCGTTCCTACCCCCCAGCTGTGTGACATTATTCCAAGGTCACTTTTCATTCTCTACCTTCCCAACATCGCTCCCCAGTCACCCCACAGACACTGCCACTGGAATCAATGCCTAAAAACGAACTCACCCCTACCAACTGTCTCACAACTCCATCCCTTGTGGTGCTTGGGGGGTCCCCTGCAACTGCAGTTATTCCTGAAAGGGGGATCATGTGTGGATAGAGCGGATGGGGAAATAACCGGAACCGATCTTTTGTGGCTTTCACTGCAGCAGTTGAAAGATTGATTCAATTATTTCCCCCACTCACTGCACTAATCTGGATTTCTCTCACTGCCTGAACCCCTTCCTTGCAGCATTGCCAGCCTCTCTCTTTCTTTCTCCCACCAGTAGTAGTTGTGGGCACATAGGGGAATGTGTCAGGATGAAGAGTGGGGAAGGTGCCTGTAAATATGTCATTTACCAGCCCCTTTATTTTCTAAGTTAAAGAGGAGTTCCACCCAAATTTGGAACTTCCTCTTATCCCACTCCTTACCCCCATACATGCCACATTTGGCATGTAATTTTTTTGGGGGGGAAGTGGGGGCTTCAGTAGGAGTGGGACTTCCTGTCCCACTTCCTGCTTCCGCCGAGGGGTTGGTTAGGCAATTAAGCTTAATCGCCTACACCAGCCCCTCCCTGTAGGCGATCACATGGGACACTGACAGGTCCCATGCGATCGCCTCTCCAATCAGAGGCGAGCCGCGCCGCGCGCGCATGCGCAGTGCGGCTCGCGCATGCGCAGTGGGTGCCCGGCCGTGAAGCCGAAGGCTGTCACGGCTGGGTGCCCACAGTCAGGATGGAGACGCCGGCCGGGGAGGGGGGGAGAGGAGCGGAGCCCCGGTCGGCGCGTCGCTGGAACGTAGGAGCAGGTAAGTGAGTGTTTATTAAAAGCCAGCAGCTACACTTTTTGTAGCTGCTGACTTTTAATAAACACATTTTTGGGCTGGAACACCCCTTTAACACAGTGAGTGATGGATATTGTATTTATTCATAACTGAGCATAGTAAACTATGTTTACTATGCGTCAGTTTATGAACGGGCAATAGTCTCTGTCTCCTGATCATTCATTTTCAGTGCAACAAAGGCTGCAGAGAAAGGGACTGTGGAATATCTGTTCTTAATACCTAGCTCTGTCTCAAAAGTGAGACTTCAGGGGGTCCGTTTAGACCCCTGATATCTAACCAAAGCCCCCCTCCCCCAACAGAGTTATAAAATCTGACTTGAATTAGTAGTAGTAAACTCTGTACTACGACTTGTACCTACAGTTAATCCTATAACAAAGTCTCCTGCCACTCTGCATGTTACCAAGCTAGGTGCCTCTCCACGAGGCGCTGCCGTGTGGTGGCCATCTTTAAACCTGGGGGCCCCAATGATTCCCTAGTGCCCGGGGGCCCCATGAGTTGTCAGTCCACCTCTGCTCACTGCCATTCCTAATGTTCCCACAGCCACTTCAATCTCTCCTCAAAAAGGGACAGTTGCTGGGCAATGCCTCCTCTACTTCTATTGCTTGGAGAGGCACTTCCCTCAAGTGAAAAACTCATTGTTAGGCAGTGTAATGCACATTACTCTGGACAGTGGTCTGAAGAAGACTGTAATGCATTGCACAGTGCTCTGGACAGTGGTCGGAGGTGACCTGTAATGCACAGAACTCTGGACGATCTGAGGAGGCCTGTAATGCTGCAAAAGGCTCTGGACGGTGGTCTGAGGAGGCCTGTAAATGCTGCACAGTGCTCTGGATGGTCTGAAAAGGCCTGTAATGCTTCACAGTGCTCTGGATGGTGGTCTGAAGAGGTTCGTAATGCACACAGTGCTCTGGATAGTCTAAGGAGGCCTGTAATGCACACAATGCTCTGGATTGTTGTGAAGCCTATAAATGCTGCACAGTATACCACTAAGCACTCCACGGTCGCTACCTTACTTGCTGGGAGGGGAAACAATCAAAGGCTTTACAGGCGGAGCTCCAAGGAAACTGGACACAAAAATGGGTATTGATTTTCATCATAGTCTTTGTCAATTTCTGAAAATGTGGGGTCATTTTAATTTAGTTTTTGTCTCTGGCAAAAATGTGCCACTTGCAAAAAATTATGACGAAAATGTTTTGATCTACGAAATTAACACTGCCAGCTCTAGCCTAGTTTGTGAAACGATTTTTATTCTGGCTCTTGTACCTTGCTTGCTTTGCTTTGACCCTGAATTGCTTAATTTGCTGATCCCGGTCTAAATATGGATTGACAGACCAGTCACCAGCCATAGTTGTTCCTTCACACAGCATCTGTTTTTAAACTTTGCCAACATTTGACACAGTATTCTCTCTCTCTTGGTTGCTAGGGGATGTCTTAGTTCAGTCTACAGATAGGCACACTAATCTTCATGGAAAAGTGGCTGCTATAGGTTTGTGTTGCTGTAGATATTTTTGGGTGATTCTATAGCATAGTTAATTGTTAGATTTTTAAGACCATGTGATCAGCATGTGCATGTTGTAGGCATATTTTGTTATACTTTGCATGCTATGAATTGGGTTTTCTGCAGTTGTATGTGCAGCTGTTTAGTTAAGGTCCTTTCACATGGGCTTGTCCGTTTTACAGATTCTGCTTGCTCAGCGGGGAATTGATCCACTGATGTCTGCTCACTGTGCGGAGACGGACCTGTCGGAGGCCCACTCTGCTCTATGGGAGATTGCAAAAAAAGAAACTGCCTGTCCATTTTCATCCAATCCCATCCAAACTGATCCTCCAGATGAATGGAAGATAGGGTTTTCATCCGTCTGGATTTCAAGGACAGGATTGAATCAGAATTAGATATCAGCGGACATAGAGGTGAATGGAGCGTCTGATCAGGTCCCCCTGAAAAACTGACCTGATTGGAGTGCCATGTGAAAGGGGGCCTAAAAGTATTATTACACAACAGAGGTTTAAGCTTCCTTGTCTTGTAATACAATAACTTTTAATAGACACCCAGCAAAACAAGGTTAAACAGTGCTTAGGCCTTGCTATACATACAACCTCTAAGGCCGCGTACACACGATCAGACCGGTCCGATGAAACTGGTCCGTCGGACCAAAGTTTTAAAACTTGCTTTAAAATCTGTCCGACGGACACCTGTCCGTCGGACCAAAACGATGGTTAGTACACAAAAACATCGGACCAAAAACCTGCGCATGCTCAGAATCAAGTCAACGCATGCTTGGAAGCATCAAACTTCCTTTTTTCAGCACATCGTTGTGTTCTGTGTCACCGCGTTCTGACCTGATTGGATTTTTGGTACGATGGTGTGTACACACATCAGACCATCAGACCACTTCAGCGTGGTCCGATAAAAAAAGGTCCGTCGGACCATTCTAATCGGACCAGTCTGATCGTGTGTACGTGGCCTCACAGGCTTCCCCCCCCCCCACAAGGAATGGAAGTTGTCTATTATGGCCTTTCACACTATAACTAGGGATGAGCCGAACACCCCCGCGTTCGGTTCGCACCAGAACCTGTGAACGGACCGAACGTTCGCGCGAACATTTAGAACCCCATTGACGTCAATGGGATTTGAACGTTCGAATTTAAAAGTGCTCCTTTTAAAGCCCCATATGCAAGTTATTGTCAAAAAACATCTTTGAGAACCCAGGTCTTGCCCCAGGGAAAAAAGTTTTAAAAACGGTCGTTTTTTTTTCTGGAGCAGTGATTTTAATGATGCAGCATCATTAAAATCACTGCTCCAGACAAAAAAACGACCATTTAAAAAAAAAATCCATTGATACATGTTACCTGGGGCAAGACCAGGTTCTCAAAGATGTTTTCCCAGGCATACTATAGACACCCAGCAGGTACAATATTTAAAGGAATTTTTCATTTTTCATTTTTTTTATTTTTTATTTAAGCAACATAATGCTTAAATAAAAATAAAAAAAATGAAAAATTCCTTTAAATATTGTACCTGCTGGGTGTCTATAGTATGCCTGTGTAGCTTTATAGTGCACACTGCAGAGGACACAGGCAATACACCACGTGAGAATACTGCATCTAGCACAATCAACTTATGTTCGAGTTGAACATGAGTTTGAATCGAACATTGGCTGTTCGCCTGTTTGCCGAACAGCGAACAATATGGGGTGTTCGAGGTAAATTCAAAAAGCCGCGGAACACCCTTTCTAAAGTCTAACCCCACGCCATTTTTTCTTTAATTTGACGTAGAGTTCCCCTTAATATCCACACCAGACCTGAAGGGCCTGGTAATGGAATTTAGGGGGGACCCCCACACATGTTTTAAAGACTTTCAATGACTTTGATCTGTATTGCCGGGACCCGACAATTCATTATAGCCGCAAGTAGTTTTAAATTACTTTTTTTCTTTTAGAAATTTAATTTTGTGCGGAGACTGTTATAAACATGAGAAACATGTGCTACTTTACAGATATACTATAGACACCCCAAGTGCAAAATTTAAA
This sequence comes from Rana kukunoris, assembly GCA_029574335.1. Taxonomy (NCBI): domain Eukaryota; kingdom Metazoa; phylum Chordata; class Amphibia; order Anura; family Ranidae; genus Rana; species Rana kukunoris. Next base: position 213,661,483 of record CM056053.1, on the reverse strand, counting down.
GTAATATTTCACTTTTGTTGTTTCATTTTAAGCATTATTAAAATCTCTGCTCCTAAAAAAAACGACTTAAAAAAAATAATTGCATTGATACATGTCCCCTGGGGCAGGACCCGGGTCCCCGGACACTTTTTCTTACAATAACTTGCATATTAACCTTTAAAATTAGCATTTAGATTTTTCATGTTTGTGTCCCATAGACTTTAACGGTATTTGCATGTTCAAACACATTTTTTGCCTGTTCGCAAGTTCTGCTGCGAACCGAACCGATGGGTGTTCGGCTTATCCCTAATACTAATTAAGGATGAGCCAAACACCCACAGGTTCGGTTTGCACCAGGCGAACACCCGATGTTTGAGTCGAACTTACGATCGACTCGATCGTCAGGCTCATACTCATACTAGAAGTGAGAAAACATACAATTCATAAGTAACATTAACAGTACAAAGGTACAATGAAAGTGTTACAGTGAGACAACCAAAGAATAGTAGCAAACTATGAGTCATTATTGGGGGAAACAGAGGAACCTACCAGAATGCTCATAAAATTATGTTTATATCCAATGTACATCAAGTTTCCAAACTGGGGCCATACCAGACCGTACATGTGACCATAGAAAGGAGAAACATGGCCACCTAGGACAGAGGGATATATGCTAATTTAATATATAGAGGACATACATCAATGGTCCCAAAGACATAGAGATTAAAGCCTGATTGATTACCTATAACTTTACATGTCTCTCAGCCGAGATTCACAAATGTAGGGACATCCTTAGCCCTAATAGGTCTTCTGGAAGGCTGCCAAAACCAGGAGAAATTCCATGGGGGGGCACCCCAAACAAACCAGGGAAAGAATGTTGCATAAATCTCTAAGACCCCTTTCACACTGGGGCACTTTTCAGGCATTTTAGTGCTAAAAATAATGGCCCAAATTCAGAGAGCCATTACGCCTGTCTAACTAGTGTTAGACTGCAGTAATTTCGGATCTACGCTGCAATAAAATTGCGGCCACTGGGTGGACTTCCCATTGTTTTCCGCATCGGGGTATGCAAATGAGCTTTTGCCGGCGATCCCCGAAATTACGATCTTCAATCGCAATCTCTTACGGCACCTTTAGTCATCTTTTATTTGCGTAACACTATACCAGCTTTTTGCTGCTCTAATATTAGACAGCCCATGTTAAGTATGGCCGTCGTTCCCGCGTCGAATTTCTACGTTTTCCGACGTCTTTTATTATTTTTTACGTAAGTCGTCCGGGAATAGGAATGTTCGTAAACGACACTACTCAAACAACGAATGACGTAACGACGTGATTTCGCGCAATGCACGGAGGGGGAAATTTCTGAATGGAGCATGCGCAGTTCGATCGCCGCGGGGACGCGCTTAATTTAAATGCTTCACGCCCCTAATCGCGTATTTCGATTACGCGGCGAGAAATAGACTACGCCGCCGTAGCGTACGGGCAAAAATCTACCAGGATTCGGTGTAGAGCCTGGTAAAATACGGCAGCGTAGATTATTTCGATTACGCAGCGCAATATTAAGTGTATGTGAATCTGGCCCAATGCCTGTAAAGTGCATGAAAAGAACATTTGAAGCCACCCCAGTGTAAAAGCCTCAGTGTTTTAACACTGGGGTGGTGTGCTTGCAGGACGGGAAAAAAAAAAACCCTGCAGGCAGCATTTTTGGGGCGGTGCAGGAGCAGTGTATATACCACTCCTAAACAGCCCCTGCCATTGAAATCAATGGGCAGAGCTGCCAAAGCACCACCTGCAAAGCGATTAAGCAGAGGCACTTTTTGGGTGATTTCAACCCTTTCCTCGGCCGCTAGCAGGGGTTAAAAGTGCCCCACTAGTGGCCAAAAAGTGATGCTATAACAGTAATAAAACTAGTGCCACTTTACCGCAAATGCCCCATGCCCCAGTGTGAAAGTAGCCTAAAGGAAATAATACAGGAAGGCCATATAAAATTGTGCCCCATGAATGTTCCCCTATAAAAATATAGGGCCAGATTCACAGAGCGATTACACCTGTCTAACTGGTGTTAGACAGGAGTACTTTCAAATTACGCACGCCGTATCACTAGTTTGAATCCTCAAACCATGATACGGCGGCGTTGGGCTTCGATCTGACAGGCTTACGTCTTCGTACGCCTTCGGATCTACGCTGCAATCTTTTTGTGGCCGCTGGGTGGAGTTTGCGTCGTTTTCAGGGTCAGGGTATGCAAATGAGCTTTTTCCGGCGATCCACGAAGTTACGAGCGTCGTTCGCAATCGCGTACGTCATTTTTTTGCTACGTAAAGTTAAACCAGCTATTAGCTGGTCTAACGTTACGCGGCCCATGTTAAGTATGGCCGTCGTTCCCGCGTCGCCTTTCAATTTATTTTTTATTTTTTGCGTAAGTCGTCCGGGAATAGGAATGTCCGTAAACTACGCTACTCAAAAAAAAAATGACGTAACGACGTGATTTCGCGCAATGCACGGCGGTAAATTTCTGAACGGAGCATGCGCAGTTCGATCGCGGCGGGAACGCGCCTAATTTAAATGCCTCACGCCCCCTAATCGCGTAGTTTGATTCCGCCGGGAGAAATACACTACGCCGCCGTACCTTATGGGCCAAAATCTCTCTGAATTCCTCGTAGAGCCAGGTAAAGTACTGTGGCGTAGAGTATCTCTGATACTCTGCGGGAATCTAATTCTACCTGAATCTGGCCCATATACTCCTGATTTTCTTTAGCTAGGTCTGATCTTACCCAAATTCAAAGTTTACCAATATACATCAAGGTACAGAAGAGATTGATCCATTTACTGAAGGGAGAGGAAAGGAAAGAGATTCATTGTAACCAATGTCCAATCACTGGAAAAGGGGGTTAATCAACCTATCATCTACCCAGCAGCAGTGCACAAAAACAGTTTCCCAGAGTAACAATCCAGCCTATGTATTACCTCTTAGCTATGGAGTTTATCACTGGTGGATCCAGGGACAGAGTCCCCTGTAGACTTGGGTTGCAGTGGACAATGGTGATTATAAAAATAATATAAAAAACTGCACAAAAAAATCAATTGAATACACTACTCAACATATGAAATAACAAATATATACAAAAATCAGTTCTCAGAGGATCTAAAGGAATTATCCAATAATCCCATAAAGATAAAAAGCCTTTTTAATAAACACCACTGATGAATAGATAAACTGTAGAAAGAGTGAACTCTCAATGATGACACCACCAGCAATCGTGCACCTCCACCGCATAGATTGTGCGCTTACAGAAAAGCAAGCTTTAAAAAGCCTGTAATGTGGATCACTCCCCGGATCTATATCCAGTTGCAGCTCACAAGGGTAAGATTGGAGGCGGACCAATTAGGTTCAGGTCTCCAGACACCCAAGATTTATCGTCAATCATGTGCCTCTATATCTGGGTATATATTGGGGATTCCTGTGCGGAGTCAGTTAGATTTGCGCTCTTTACTCAGCCTTGCCCCTTTCTCCCGGCAAGAGCGCAAATCTGAATGACTCCTCACCGGAATCCCCAATATATACCCAGATATTGAGGCACATGATTGACGATACATCTTCAGTGTCTAATTGGTCCACCTGAGCCTAATTGGTCCACCTCCAACCCTTGTGAGATGCAACTGGATATAGACCAGGGGAGTGATCCACATTACAGGCTTTTTTAAGCTTGCTTTTTGGCACTTGATTGATGATACATCTTGAGTGTCTGAAGAACTGAGCTTAATTGGTTCGCCTCCAATCTTACCCTTGTGAGATGCAACTGGATATAGATCCGTGAGTGATCCACATTATAGGCTTTTTTAAGCTTGCTTGTTGGTAAGCGCACAATTCATGCAGTGGAGGTGCACAATTGCTGGTAGTGTCATCATTGAGAGTTTACTCTTTCTACATTCATCAGTGGTGTTTATTACAAAGATTTTCTATCTTTATGGGATTATTGGATCATTCCTTTGGATCCTCTGAGGATTGTTTTTTGTATATATTTGTTATTTCATATATTGAGTGGTGTATTCATTTGGTTTTTATCACGATTACCGATTTTTTTAGCATAGTTTTTTATATTATTTGTTATTTCTAGATGTGCTTATCTCACATTGTTGAACTGTTGCTGGTTTCTTTTTCTTTAATGTATTATTTGCATTAGGGTAGTGCGGTATTTCCTACTTTATATTTACAATGGTGATTATACACCATACTTAAATCCGCCCCCACCCCGCCGAAATCTGACATCACCTACAGGTGCAATGGAAGTGACATCATACGCATGTGTGGGAAAGCATTCGGGCCATCTTGGAAATTCCCTGCCATTAGATACCCTCGGAAGCCACAGTCACTATAGGTGATCCATGAACAAGAATAACAGGGGCCTGACAGGGGGCTTAAATCACCAGATGTGTGGTCAGGGCTCCAACTACTCCCATATAAACTGGTGGAGTCGGGGACCTTTCGAAAATTTGTGCCCATTGGAACACCATAATGGAAGGTCCCAGGAAGGAAACATTTTTCACAGAAGGGCATCCCAGAGCTATATGGCTATGTTCAGCGGCAAGTGAATGTATCTCTGGCACACAGTGTCGGTGCTAAGATACATCTGACTACAGACACGTGGTCTACCAAACATGGGCAGGGAAGGTATATAACTTTCACTGAACACTGGGTAAACCTTCTGACGACCGTCAAGCATGTAACCCGTGGCACCCATGTAGATTTGGTTTTACCACCACAGATTACATGCAGGCCTGCCTCTTCTTCTCCTCCTCCTCCTACTCCATCCTCCCTCTCCTCCTTGGCTGACTCCTCATTTTCCGATGCTACCGTCACTTCAGCTGCGCCACCCAAGATCCCCAGAACCTATTCGACATGCCAGGTGAGAGGTTGCCATGCTGGGCTGCATCTGTTGTGCCTGGAAGACAAGATCCACACTGGTCCTGCACTCCTTTCAGCTTTGCGTTCACAGGCAGATCAGTGGCTAACACGGCTCAATTTGACAGTTGGTAAAGTGGTGTGCGACAACAGTGCCAATCTGCTGAGTGCTCTGAAACAGGGCAAAATTACACACTAGCCATGCATGACACACGTCCTGCACTTGTGTTCGTGCAGCGATTCATTACCAAATACCCTGGGCTCCAGGATGTCTTGTGGCAGGGCAGGAAAATCTTGGCCTATTTCAGAAGATCTTACATGACCATGGCTCGCCTTGCTGACATTCAGCGGTGACACAACCTGCCTGTCAGACGTCTTATTTGTGACTGCCCGACGCGATGGAACTCAACATTGTATATGCTTGATAGGCTGCTCCAGCAGAAACGTGCAGTTAACGACTACCTGTACGAACTCTGCGGCATGACAGGTTCATGTTCGACTCATGCAGGCTTCTGCGGCCATTTGATGAGATCACCAAACTGGTCAGTCGCAGCCAGGGAGCCATCAGAGACATCGTACCTTACGCCTTCTCTCTGGAGCGTGCATTGCATCGTGTCATTGATCAAGCCGTCGAGGAGCAGGAAGATGAGGAAGTCGCAATGCTGGATGAATTCCCAGGGGGGGCTACTCCACCTGAGACAAGTCAACAACGGGAAACTGAAGAGGAGTCAGAGGAGGATGGTGTTGGGGCGAAGGAGCAAGAAGAGCATGCTTTAAACCTTTCTGGGATCCCTGGTGTTGTCCGTGGATGGAGGGAGGAGAACGAGGATGACATTATCCTGGATGATGAGCAGGAGCCAGGCCAGTACAGCGCTTCAAGTTTAGTGCAAATGGGGGCCTTTATGCTCCAGTGTTTTAAGAGGGACCCCCGTATAAAAAGCATTAAGGGCAATGACCAGAACTGGGTGGCAACGTACTTAGACCACCGGTACAAACAAAATATGGCAGAAATGTTACCACCATCACAGAGGGCTATCAGAATGCAGCACTTCCAGGCCTTGCTTTGAGAAATGCTGCATTTTGCTTTTGCGTCCGCTGGCAGAAGATATTTCCACTCACAGAGAAACGTTTTCGGGTACCAATCCAACAGCGCCTGCAAGAAGAGGACGGTTTAAAGATGTCTTAGTCACTAATGATATGAGATCATTCTTTCAGCCGACCCATCGACAGCTGTCCTCCGGATCCAGCATCAGCAAACGCCTAGACCGACAGGTGTCCGACTACACGGGTTAACGGCCGATGTGGATGGACCGAGAAGTGATAAACCCCTGGACTACTGGGTGGGCAGGCTTGACCTCTGGCCAGAGCCTGCACAATTTGCAATGGAACTGTTGGCTTGCCCCTCATCCAGTGTCCTGCCTGAAAGGACGTTCAGCGTAGCAGGGGGGGTCATAACCGATAAGCTCACTCGCCTAGCTCACAACAGTGTTGACTACCTAACATTAATAAAAATGAATGAAGCATGGATCTCGGAGGAATTTAACACGTGTGACCAGTAGACCATGTTTCATTCAAATTCTGGTGAACGCCTGTGGGCTAATTTTAAATTTGGGCCTGTAATGGCTGACACTTACTTCTGTATCCGTTGAATGCCTCATGTACCACCAGCCACAGAATACAAAGTTGTTTGCTCTCCGGTGAACGCCTGTGGCCGTGGGCTAATTTTTGGGGCATGTAATGGGCGGCACTTACTTCTGTATCTGGTGAATGCCTATTGTACCACCAGCCACGGAATACAAAGTTGTTTGCTGTCAGGTGAACGCCTGTCAAATCAAATCAAATCAAAATCGGCTTCAGATACCAAAAGCCAGATTCAAGTCCAAAGGAGACAGGAGATTCGCTGTCCAAGGTCCCAGACTATGGAACGCCTTACCAGCCAGCATTCGGCTGGAGGAGAAAGATCAAGACGCATCTCTTTTGATCTCAAAGGAGACAGGAACAACAAGCGCCCAGAGGCGATTTACTTCGCATGTGCTGCGCTATATAAGTTTTCATTCATTCATTCATTCACTATATGTACTCTCAAAGTACCTGAGCTATATTGCCTCTCATACGCAATTAATACTTGTTACTACAAATACTATATTTACTCTCAAAGTATCTGAGTTATATTGCCTCTCATATGCAATTAATACTTGTTACAACAAATACTATATGTACTCTCAAAGTACCTGAGCTATATTGCCTGTCATACCTTTCTATTAATTGCCAGTACAACTTGTGTATTATACGTGTATCCTCAAAGTACCTGAGCTACACTATCTCTCGTATGCAATTAATACTTGTTACTACAAATACAATTTACTACGTGCTTGACAGAAGTACAAAATACTTATAGTCCTCATCCTAATTGTTGAACATGTTCGCTTTAACTTTTCTATGCTAGGGGTTGATGCTATTTCATAGCATCTCCCCTAGTGGCTTAAATACATCTCTACATGCTAAGGTTGATATGATGTGGAGAACCTCTAAACTCCTGTTGCTAGGCGTGATGCCTGGGATCCCTTACTGATAATCACCTGCATGTAGTGGTGTATTGGGATATTGACCTTGAACTAGTTTTAAACGCTAAGCCTTGGTCGCATGTTGTAATGCGTCCATGCTTAGTAGCTCAACGCCTTTCTTTATGTGACACAGAGATGATGTTTAGATCCCCCAAAAATCCTGTTGCGAAGGAGTGACGCCTGGAGCCTAATTTTGAATTGTCGCATAGAGAATCGCATTGAATCCCTTGCTAACGGCAGTTGTGGTTCGCTGTGGTTCTGGTAGGTCAGTGTCCATGTTGTGGGACTATTTGTGCACAGCTAGTAAGTATTTTGTGGCTGCAAATATTTTCTGAAGTTTTTTAATATTCGCCTGCCATTAAAGTCAATGGGGCCCGCCGCATTTGCGAACCGTCCCTTTGTATGTTTGTCCATCACTAGCTAGAGCACTGAGTAGGATCTTTTTTTGGGCTTTGCTATAAGAGTAATATGCGCCTCCTGGGTCTGTTTTGTGAATGGGCACTCTGCATTAATGTCTTTAAACAAGTTACACAGGACTGGGTTAAGATGCTCTCCAAACTGTTTATAGAATATTCCTGGAAATCCATCAGTCCCCAGACTCTTACCTGGTTTCAATGATTTACTGGCCTGAGTGACTTCTGCCGGTGTAAAAGGCAACTAGATTTATTATTACTAATACTGTCATTAAAATATCAGTTGTTTGGGGGCGTGGCAGCTGAGCTCCTGCATTGACGTCTGAGCAGAGAGCTCCGTGCCGAGAGTAGGTGAAACGATGAGCCGAGGCACAACCACCCGCTCTTACTCACCGGATTCGATCCATCGGTCAGCCTACGATCCCGGGATGGCCCGCAAACGTAAATCAGCGCCACAGGTACAGAAGCTTTCGAATTTATTTTCCCCAACGCCTCGCGGCCTAGTCCAAGATGGCGCCGGCGGTGCCTCGCCGCCATCATCTAGCGGCTCCAGCTCTGCCCGGCCAGCCCTAATCCACAGCCGGGAGCATCGCACAGGTCCCCTGAGGCTTCCACTCCGCTATCACGCATCCCTGCCAAGTCTAAACCGCGGCTCTCTCCCGAGTGTGCCAGTGGGAAGGGGGCCACTGCTCAGGACTCTATGAATGACACTAGGGAGCTTGCGGAGGCTATTAACTCCTTCCCCACCGAGGATAGGCCTTTATCAGACACCAGGCTGATGTAACTGAGTTGGGAGTAGGGATGAGCCAAACACCCCGCGTTCGGTTTGCACCAGAACCGTCGAACAGTCCGATCGTTCACACGAACATTTAGAACCCCATTGAAGTCTATGGGACACGAGCGTTCGAATTAAAAAACGATCATTTTAAAGACCAATATTCAAGTTATTGTTGGAAAACGTCTTTCAGAACCCGGGTCTTGCCCCAGGGAACATGTATCAATGGAAAAAAGTTTTTAAAACTGTTGTTTTTTCAGGAGCAGGACTCCTGAAAAAACGACTGTTTTCAAAACTTTTTTCCCATTGATAGTAGTATCAATGGAAAAAAAGTTTTAAAAACGGTTGTTTTTTTCAGGAGTCCTGTTCCTGAAAAAACGACAGTTTAAAAACTTTTTTCCATTGATACATGTTCCCTCGGGCAAGACCCAGGTTCTCAAAGACGCTTTCACAGGCAAACTATAGACACCCAGCAGGTACAATATTTAAAGGAATTTTTCATTTTTTTAAGATTTAAGCATCATTAAAATCAATGCTATTGTACATGCTGGGTGTCTATACCTGTGATAACGTCTTTAAACAATCACCTGCCTTCCAGTAAATTAGGAAGAACTGATCTAGCTAAACTATACAGTGTATAAATATATGTACAACTCCTAGGGATGTATATATATTCTCTACACACTGTAATTACAGCTAAACTGACTAGCCTGCTCTATCTAGCTATCTAAAAAGACAATCTCTCTGTCTCTCTAACTGCTCTCAGTAAGAAGCCGGAACACACTACACAAGGCCACCCAGCAGGCGGCCTTATATAGTGTGGGGCGTGTGCTAAAGCCCTGAGCCATGATTGGCCAAAGCCACCTTGGCTTTGGCCAATTATGGCTCTCCTTTTTTTGCGTGCTGTGATTGGCCAAGCATGCAGGGTCATAGTGCATGTTTGGCCAATCATCAGGGCGCAATGCCGCAGTGAATTATGGGCCATTTCGTTTCACTCAAATTTGCCCGATCGTTTTTGTTCGAAATTCGACGAACGGACGATGTTCGAGTCGAACATACGTTTGTTTCGAACGCGAAGCTCATCCCTAGTTGGGAGGCCGTGTGGACCATGTGGAGCAGAAGATGGGGGGATTTGCCTCCTCTTTCAACTAACTAGTTGACGCTCACAATGATCAAACTGATGAGGTGGCATGGCTTAAAGCTAAGATCTCGGACCTTGAGGACAGGTCCAGAAGAAACAACATTAAGGCCTGGGGTGTCCCTGAGTCTGTCCTCCCCCAGCAACTACAGCAGTTTGCACGAGATCTCATGAAAGCGTATGTCCCTGAACTGTCAGATGCAGATTTAGCAATAGATAGAATTCATCACCTTCCCAAACCATCGCATCTGCCTGATAGCGTACCTCGGGACGTTATAATGCGGGTGCATTTCTTTCAAATTAAAGAGCGCTTCATGACGTCCTTCAGAAAGAATACCAACCCGCCTACTCAATACGCCTCTATACAGCTATTTGCGGATCTCTCTCAATTCACAATGCAGAGGCGCAGGTCCCTTCTCCCAGTCACTAAGGCCTTGCACAACCATAGCATAATCTATAGATGGGGCTATCCGGCCAAGCTCATCGTTACACGGGACAACGATTCTTCTGTGGTCAATAACCTGTCTGAGGGACTTGCTCTTCTGCGCTCCTGGGATATTGTCCCTGAACAAGTCGATGAGGACCACATTTCGATCACCAAGGTTGATACTCAGGAGTCGTGGCAACTGGTGTCACACAAAAAGAGGGGCAAGAAGCGCTCCTCCTGAATGGTTAAGTGCCTTGGCTAACGTTACACTGTTATACTACCATTTACCTACTGAATATGAGATTTTTCCCCCTGTACTGAATGTGCAGCATTGCTGCTCTCAGGTTCAAGCTTGAATCTCCCTTTTTATTACCCTGGTTTGATCTGACTGAGTTTTTTTTGCTGTTTGTTTGCCGCTGTCTCTGGTGGCTCTGTTTTCTTTTTTTGTCTTTTTGTTGTTGTTCCCTTTTTCTCACGAGATGGACTTCACCTCACCGACCTGGCTGTGACAAGAGCTCTGCCCCTGGAAACAACGCCTTGGATTCCAATTGAACGACGAGGTGTCTTCAATCGGAGGTACTGTATCTCTTTTTCTCCCTCTCGACATGGTGCTTAATGTAATCTCTTTTAACGTCCATGGATTGAACCATCTGGCTTAGCGCTCGGCACTGTGGAAAGAGGCCCAGAAGTTGCAAGCAGACATTCTGTGTATACAGGAATCCCACTTTCTATCCTCTAACCCTCCCAATTTTAAACATAAGAATTACCCCCATATGTTTTTTTCCTCTGTCCACAACAAGAAGCACAGAGGGGTTATTACGCTTATCAGAGACTCGGTGGCATTTAGGCTTGGTGAAGTAATGACAGACTCTGCTGGTAGATATGTGATCTTTGTAGGGGAATTCAATAACCACACTTACGCAATTGTCAATCTCTATGCCCCCAATGTCAATCAGGTTGCGTTTGTCAATAAGTTGTTCAAAAAACTGTCGGTGGTTAAAAAAGGTGATGTTATTATATGTGGTGACTATAACATGACGGTTGATTGCAGTGTTGACACAACCTCTGAATCCAAACGCCCTCCCCCTTCGCTACATCCAGCTCTCCTTAGGGAGAACTATTACGATGTCTGGAGGTGTCAACACTCCAATGAACGCGACTACACTTTCCACTCCTCAAGACATGGTTCCTATTCCTGTATTGACATGATCCTTGTAGATAGAACCTTGCTTCGGGCGGTCTCCTCCTCCACCATCCACGATATCTCATGGTCTGACCATGCACCTTTCTCTATCTCGCTGGTGGAGGAGCTGACTACTAGCCCTGCTTACATTTGGAGGGCAAACATGAGACTGTTTCAGTCGCAGGCTCACGTGGATGGCATCACTAAACAATGGAAAGATTTTTTTGATCTCAATGCAGGATCGGTATCGGATCAGACGGTTTTGTGGTGTGCCCACAAGGCCTTCATTAGGGGAATTCTACTTCAACTTAGCTCCAGGTTGAGGCATCAGAGGACTTTAAAGGTTGACCTCCTCTTGCAGGAGATCAGATCTCTAGAACTGCAAAATAAGGCCTCGCCTAGTCTGGATATGTTTTACAAACTGGTTGGCCTTCGGTGTGACCTTAGACGCCTTCTCCTTTAATCCCACAGTAAGTTTGTTAGTGCCCTGAAGCTGACGTACTACTCCTCTGGGAACACAGCAGGCAAATTTTTGGCACGCCGCCTGAAGGACCAGAGGACAGGTACGAAAATCCCCTTTATCCGTACCCCATCCACAAATGGCAAACTGTATGATCCAAAAGAAATTGCCAATGCCTTTTCGGATTACTACTCGTCCCTGTATAACATTAAAGATGACTGTGGAACCCCACAACCCACAGATCTTGACATACAGAAATTCCTGGCTGATTTTTCTCTCCCCACCCTGTCACCATCACAGCTTCAAGCCTTGAACGCTCCTATTACTGAGAATGAGATCCTGAAAATGATTGCCAAGACACCCTTAGGTAAGTCCCCTGGCCCTGATGGCCTACCAAATGACTATTATAGAATGTTTGGTGGAACCCTTGCCCTTGCCCTGTGCTCAGTCTTCTTGCAGGCCGTGTCCTCTGCAAGCTTCCCCCCTGAGATGCTGAAAGCGTATACAGTTACCATCCCCAAACCTGGCAAATCCCCAGATATTCCTTCCAACTTTCGTCCCATTTCACTTCTAAATACTGATGTTAAGCTATATGCTAAACTTCTTGCCCATAGGCTTCTCAATGTTTTACCATCATTAATTGACCCAGACCAGTCCGATTTTACTGCTGGCAGGCAAGCTTTGGATGCTACCCGTAGGATTATCGGAGTGGTGCAGCATGCTTGGACCTCTCGGACGCCCTCTCTGCTCCTTTGTTTGGATGCGGAGAAGGCGTTCGACAGGGTCCACTGGGGTTATATGTCCCATACATTGGTCAAATTTGGGTTCCAGGGCCTTATTGTGTCAGCTATCCTGGCTCTTCATTTCCATCCCTCGGCCCAGGTCTATACCTCCAGCTGCCTCTCCCGCCCCTTTCATATCTCAAATGGCACTCGTCAGGGGTGCCCTCTATCCCCCTCGATATTTAATCTCCTGATGGAGCCGCTGGCGGAAAAAATTAGAACCCACCTGCACATAACTGGTTTTTCCATTGGTGGTTCCTCTCATAAGAATAACCTGTTTGCAGGCCATGTTATTTTGTCAATAACTTCGCCGGTTAAGTCACTCCCTTATGTTCAGGAAGTCCTAAAGCTCTTTAGCAACGTCTCATATTCAGGGCCGGCTCTAGGCATAGGCAAGTCAGGCGGATTCCTTGAGCGCCAGGGTAGGGGGAGCGGCAAAATCCAGATCCCCAGCCACTCGCTGGGGATTCGGATCATAAAAATACCTCCTGGACTGGAATTTTTAAAAAACATGCCTTACGGCGCCAGCCGCCAGGCTAGGGGGCGGTTTGCGCCTGTGGAGACACCACCTTCTTCACCACGCCATCCCCAGCCCGCAGCGCCGTTGCCTGATGGCATGGCTGAGACACAGAGCCAAGCTGGAGCTGAGCACAGTCCAGAGAAGTAGTACACGGGAGGAGCGCACAGGCGGACAGCGGCCACTGGTGGCAGCAGAGAGCTCCCTGCAAACTTCATGACATGAACATGATGGCAGGTCGGGTGCGATGAAAGCCCTGCATGCAAGCCCGGGCTCGCCGCGATCTCTCCCCCCCTCCCGGCCACCCGGGGATCCCCCGCTAGAGGAGCAGACAGACGGGCAGCAGCGCCGCCTCCCCCTAGAAAAGCCCCCACTGCCGCCGGCTCAGGTACACAGTGGATGCATAGGCAGGACGCTCAGTGCTGCAGCCTGTCACAAGGAATAAAAAAAAACTGTTGTCAAGTTTACATTTCACTGTGTACAGAGGGGGAACTGGTTTGTGTTTGTAGGGGGGTACAGAGTGGGAACGTGTGTGGGGGGGCAGATGTGTGTGTGTGTGGGGGGGGTAGGGGGGTACAGAGTGGGACCTGGTGTGTGGGGGGGCTGGACCGATGTATGTGTGTGGGGGATGGAGACAAAGTGGGAACTGGTGTGGGGGGGGGGGGGCAAATGTGTGTGTAGGGGGGTACAAAGTGGGAACTGGTGTGGGGGTGGGGCAAATGTGTGTGGGTGTGCGGGGGGATACAAAGTGGGAACTGGTGTGGGGGGACAGATGTGCAGGGGGGTACAAAGTGGGAACTGGTGTGGGGGGGACAGATGTGCAGGGGGGGTACAACGTGGGAACTGGTGTGGGGGGGACAGATGTGCAGGGGGTACAGAGTGGAAACTGGTGTGGGGGGGACAGATGTGCAGGGGGGTACAGAGTGGGAACTGGTGTGGGGGGGCAGATGTGCAGGGGGGTACAGAGTGAGAACTGGTGTGGGGGGGACAGATGTGCAGGGGGGTACAAAGTGGAAAATGGTGTGGGGGGGACAGATGTGCAGGGGGTACAGAGTGGGAACTGGTGTGGGGGGACAGATGTGCAGGGGGGTACAGAGTGCGAACTGGTGGGGGGAGATAGGTGTGTGTGGGGGGGGGGGGTACAGTGGGTACTGAGGGGGACAGAGTGGGAAATGGTGTGTGGGGGAAGATGTGTGGGGGAAACATATGTGCAGGGAGGTACAGAGTGGGAACTGGTGTGTATGTGGTTGGGGGGACAGATGTGCAGGGGGGTACAAAGTGGGAACTGGTGTGGGGTGACAGATGTGCAGGGGGTACAGAGTGGGAACTGGTGTGGGGGGGGGACAGATGTGCAGGGGGGTACAAAGTGGGAACTGGTGTGGGGGGAAAATAGGTGGGTGTGGGGGGGGGGGGTACAAAGTAGGTAATGAGGGGACAGAGTGGGAAATGGTGTGGGGGGGCAGATGTGTGGGGGAAACATATGTGCAGGGAGGTACAGAGTGGGAACTGGTGTGTATGTGGTGGGGGGACAGATGTGCAGGGGGGTACAAAGTGGGAACTGGTGTGGGGGGGACAGATGTGCAGGGGGTACATATAGGAACTGGTGTGGGCGGGACAGATGTGCAGGGGGTACAGAGTGGGAACTGGTTTGGGGGGAGATAGATGTGTGTGTGTGGGGGGGGGTACAAAGTGGGTACTGAGGGGACAGAGTGGAAAATGGTGTGTGTGGGGGGGGGGCAGATGTGTGGGGGAAACATATGTGCAGGGAGGTACAGAGTGGGAACTGGTGTGTATGTGGTGGGGGGACAGATGTGCAGGGGTGTACAAAGTGGGAACTAGTGTGGGGGGGACAGATGTGCAGGAGGTACAGAGTGGGAACTGGTGTGGGGGGGGGGGCAGATGTGCAGGGGGGTACAGAGTGGGAACTGGTTTTGGGGGAGATAGGTGTGTGTGTGGGGGGGGGGTACAAAGTGGGTACTGAGGGGACAGAATGTGAAATGGTGTGGGGGGGGAGATGTGTGGGGGAAACATATGTGCAGGGAGGTACAGAGCTGGAACTGGTGTGTATGTGGTGGGGGGGACAGATGTGCAGGGGAGTACGGAGGGGGAAAAGATGTGTGTGTGTGTTGGGGGGGGGTTACAGAGAAGAACTGATTGGGTGGGGGAAGGAACAGATGTGCAGGGGGTACATATAGGAACTTGTGTGTGTGTGTGTGTGTGTGGGGGGGGGGGGGGGTTAAGGGGAACAAAGGTGGGCGGTGCAGAGGGGAACAGGTGTTCAGGATGATACAGTGATGGTGTGATCTGAGGTATAAAGGTGGTAGAATTGTGGTGATCTGAGACCTAAAATTACAATAATTGGGGTGATTTGAGGTGTGAAGTTTCAAATCCAGTTTTGTAAAAAAATAAAAATAAATGCAGATGCCTTTGCAGTTCAAAAATTTTGCATTTTTGTTATTGTTTTTACTAGGAACCTAGCATTGTCAGTGTATCTGTCGCTCGTACAGACAGGCAGTTACATAGTTGGCCTCTCTATATACTGCTTTAGCCTAGAAATAGGTGAAGAGGCACCGCAAAAATCTCAGTGAGGGGCGGAGTGAATGGGGGAGGGGGCAGCAAAAAGAGGCTTCGCCTAGGGTGTCTAAAATCCTTGCACCAGCCCTGCTCGTATTACAAAGTTAACTGTTCCAAATCGATTGTTCTGTCTATCCATCTCCCTTCCTCGCATGGACTAAAAAGAGTATCCTACTTAGGCCTTCAGATCACAGCAGACCACTCAGAATTAGCGGATGTCAATTATCCAATACAAATAGAGAAAATCTCTAAGGAGTCAGCCCGCTTAGCCAAAATGGAACTCTCCTGGTCTGGGCGTCTTGCCTCCTTTAAAATGTTATTGCTACCCCAGTTTTTATATATCTTTCGCACTCTCCCTGTCCCCATCAAACACCCCCACTTGAGATCTCTGAACTCTCTCCCAGGGCCGATCCTAGGGTCACAGGCGCCTGGGTGCAGAAATATTTCTGGCGCCCCCACAAAGGGGGCATGGTCATCTTACCAACTCCTCCCCTTTACAAATGTTTCTATGGCAATGACTCAAACACAGAGATGCTCCTCTAAGAAGTCTTTGTTGCCCTGGGATCCTCCCATGATCTTTTAACAATAAAGAAAATACTGGAAGAGTGTACACTAATGAGACCTGGAGGGGAACATCTCTGATACTGTTAGAAAGTGCCCCAAAACATAGTACAGGAGATGGTCAGACTGTAGACATGATACAAGCAATGGTCAGAGACTGCAATCATAGTACAGGAGATGGTCAGAGAGTGTAGACATATTACAGGAGACAGTCAGGGACTGGAGAAATAATACAGGAGACAGTCAGAGACTGCAGATATAATACAGGAGATGGTCAGAGACTGCAGTTCCTATTGACATAAGTAGATAATGGCCGATCGGCTCTCACCTGACCAACAACAACAGTTCCTCTGATCAGGAGTCAGCTCACTCTGAATTGCCCATGGATACTCCACTGGGTAGAGCCCAGATCTGTATCCTGGCAATGACTCCATTCCTTTCTCCGCCAGGGATGGCACTAGGCTGTGTGGCTTTCCATCTGGTGGCGCACGGCAGCGGGGTTCTCTCTCAGCACTGTCCTTTCCCTCTGGAGTCCTGGGTGCACTTCCCTGAAAGCTTTCCTGGGGTCCTGGCTCTCTCTCTCTCTCTGCCATTCAGTACAGACTCCCCCAGGACAACCCCCCATTAGTACAGACCCACCCAGGACAACCCCCCATTAGTACAGACCCACCCAGGACAACCCCCCATTAGTACAGACCCAGCCGAGGACAACCCCCCATTAGTACAGACCCAGCCGAGGACAACCCCCCATTAGTACAGACCCACCCGAGGACAACCCCCCCATTAGTACAGACCCACCCGAGGACAACCCCCCATTAGTACAGACCCACCCGAGGACAACCCCCATTAGTACAGACTCCCCCAGGACAACCCCCCATTAGTACAGACCCACCCAGGACAACCCCCCATTAGTACAGACCCACCCAGGACAACCCCCCATTAGTACAGACCCAGCCGAGGACAACCCCCCATTAGTACAGACCCAGCCGAGGACAACCCCCCATTAGTACAGACCCACCGGAGGACAACCCCCCATTAGTACAGACCCACCCGAGGACAACCCCCCATTAGTACAGACCCACCCGAGGACAACCCCCCATTAGTACAGACCCACCCGAGGACAACCCCCATTAGTACAGACTCCCCCAGGACAACCCCCCATTAGTACAGACCCACCCAGGACAACCCTCCATTAGTACAGACTCCCCCAGGACAACCCCCCCATTAGTACAGACCCCCCCCAGGACAACCCCCCATTAGTACAGACTCCCCCAAAACAACCCCCCATTAATACAGACTCCCCCAGGACAAACCCCCCATTAGTACAGACACCCCCAGGACAAACCCCCCATTAGTACAGACCCACCCAGGACAACCCCCTATTAGTACAGACCCACCTAGGACAACCCCCCATTAGTACATACCCCCCCAGGACAACCCCCCCCATTAGTACAGACTCCCCCAGAACAACCCCCTTAAGTACAGACCCACCCAGGAAAAACCCGCCATTAGTACAGACTCCCCTAGGACAACCCCCCCATTAGTACAGACTCCCCCAGGATAACCCCCCATTAGTACAGACCCACCCAGGACAACCCCCCATTAGTACAGACCCACCTAGGACAACCCCCCTTAGTACATACCCCCCCAGGACAACCCCCCCATTAGTACAGACTCCCCAGGACAACCCCCTTAAGTACAGACCCACCCAGAACAACCCCCCCATTAGTACAGACCCACCCAGGACAACCCCCCATTAGTACAGACTCCCCCAGGATAACCCCCCCATTAGTACAGACCCACCAAGGACAACCCCCCATTAGTACAGACCCACCCAGGACAACCCCCCATTAGTACAGACCCACCCAGGACAACCCCCCATTAGTACAGACCCACCTAGGACAACCCCACATTAGTACAGACTCCCCCAGGACAACCCCCTTAAGTACAGACCCACCTAGGACAACCCCCCATTAGTACAGACTCCCCCAGGACAACCCCCCATTAGTACAGACCCACCCAGGACAACCCCCCATTAGTACAGACCCACCCAGGACAACCCCCCATTAGTACAGACCCACCCAGGACAACCCCCCATTAGTACAGACCCACCTAGGACAACCCCCCATTAGTACAGACTCCCCCAGGACAAACCCCCCATTAGTACAGACTCCCCCAGGATAACCCCCCCATTAGAACAGACCCCCCCAGGATAACCCCCCCATTAGAACAGACCCCCCAGGACAACCCCCCATTAGTACAGACCCCCCCAGGACAACCCCCCATTAGTACAGACCCACCCAGGACAACCCCCCATTAGTACAGACCCACCCAGGACAACCCCCCATTAGTACAGACCCACCTAGGACAACCCCCCATTAGTACAGACTCCCCCAGGACAACCCCCCATTAGTACAGACCCACCTAGGACAACCCCCCATTAGTACAGACTCCCCCAGGATAACCCCCCATTAGTACAGACCCACCCAGGACAACCCCCCATTAGTACAGACCCACCCAGGACAACCCCCCATTAGTACAGACCCACCCAGGACAACCCCCCATTAGTACAGACCCACCTAGGACAACCCCCCATTAGTACAGACTCCCCCAGGACAACCCCCTTAAGTACAGACCCACCTAGGACAACCCCCCATTAGTACAGACTCCCCCAGGATAACCCCCCATTAGTACAGACCCACCCAGGACAACCCCCCATTAGTACAGACCCACCCAGGACAACCCCCCATTAGTACAGACCCACCTAGGACAACCCCCCATTAGTACAGACTCCCCCAGAACAAACCCCCCATTAGTGCAGACTCCCCCAGGACAAACCCCCCATTAGTACAGACCCCCCCCCAGGATAACCCCCCCATTAGAAAAGACCCCCCCAGGACAACCCCCCATTAGTACAGACCCCCCCAGGACAACCCCCCATTAGTACAGACCCCCCAGGACAAACCCCCCATTAGTACATGGCAGGCTGTGGCAGAGGCGCTCAATCTCAGCTGGATCAGGCGGCAGCGCAGCTGTATTAGTGTCTGTTGTGTATGCTCTGCTCGGCGCTCGCTCCCCCACACTGTCTGAAGATGGCAGTGGCAGAGGTCATGGTGGGTGGAGCCGAGCGGCTGTGTGACGTCACATCGTCACATCCCACTCGGGTCTCTGATTGCTTCGGCGGCTCGGATTAAAAAAATAAATAAAAATTTCGGCGGCTCGCTCGGCGCCTCGCGGATGACAGCGCTGGGTGCGGGGCACCCACTGCACCCCGTGTAGGATCGGCCCTGCTCTCTCCTGAGGACTTATGTCTAAAGAGCACGAAGACCCAGATGTTCCAAAACATTGCTGACCAGGCATAGATCTGCAGGAGGCATGGGGTTTACAGATTTACTGGACTATTACCATTCATTCCTCCTGAATCAACTCAAACTATGGTTCTCTGACCCTCCTGTGGTCCCTTGGTGCAAAATTGAACAAACATTGTGTCCCACTCAAGACTTGCCTTCCCTGCTATTTCTGGATAAGATGAGTCCTCTTCCCCTGGCCCGGCTTCCCCTGTCCATTCGGGCCTCTTTGGAGGCCTGGAGGGTCCTTGGGGAAGTTTCCAACCCTCAAGATGTTTTAGTGGACGTGCCAATTCCCATTGAAACTCTAATGGGTGCCATCCCCAATATTGACCTCTGTGATTGGAGGGACAGCGGTATTACCCACATTTCTAACCTGTATTGCGGCGACCATCCCGCCTCGTTCCAATCCCTTCAGTCTGAATATGACCTCCCCCAAAGGACTTATTTAAATACCACCAAGTCTCTCAGTTTTTAAAATCCGTCAAAAATCATAGAGTACTCCTCCCAGACCGAGTCTGGAAGTTCTTCATTGCCTCTGCCCCCCAGGTTAAAGGGATCCCCCTTTTCTACTGTCTCCTCCGGCACAGGCACACCTTTGTCAGGTCTCCCCCGTTCCTGAAATGGGAGGAAGACCTGGGAAAGACTTTTACAAACTCGCAGTGGCAAACAGCTCTTAACTTGGTCTACAAGGCCTCAAAATGTACTAGTCATTGGGAGCTTGCCCAGAAGATTTCCCTGAGATGGTATCTTACACCATATAGAATGTCCAAATTTTCTCAGGATAACTCTCCTCTATGCTGGAGGGGCTGTGGGGAAGTGGGTAATATTATGCATGTTTTTTGGAAGTGCAAACACCTGACCAGCTTCTGGCATAGTGTATTTAGATGTATCTCCTCAATTACTGGTGTCTTCACCCGACCAAGCCCAGAGTTGGCCCTATTGAATCTGAACATTGATTTATTTCCCCCCCAATTCAGAACTGTGGTTACACACATGCTGCTAGCGGCTAGATCGCTTATTACTCGGAACTGGTTCCACTCGTACTAATCACATATATGAATCCCTAATAGCTTCTAGAGCTGGTCAGAGGAAGAGTTTTGATAATAAGTGGCAGATTTGGACTGAATGGTATAAACTGTGATCTCCTTGGATAATTGATCCCTTAATGATTACTTAGTGTCAGCAGCTGCTCCTTGCACACCCAGGTAAATCTATATTCCCTTAGCTTTTATACTACACAAGGTCCCACTCGTCTCGTCTCACCCCTATCCCCCCTTGTATTGTTTACTGTTTTGTTTCTCTTATTGTTTATCTCATTGTTTATTTTGTCTTCTGTTCGTCCCCCCTTCTTAATTTTGTCCATTTCCGATTCTTTTGTGTCACTCCGGCTCCAATATTGAGTGTTTATGTCAAAACTATAGGGTTGAATGAAGATGGTATAGAAAAAAAACGTCCTTTTGTACAGTATGCTCCATTATACTCAAGTGCTCTATCTTTGTTCTCGCATTGGTATAATCCTGATCTTTTACTTGCACTCAAATGTTGTTTTTCTTTTTTATTATCTCACTTCAATAAAAATGTATTTGCAAAAAAAATATATCAGTTGTTTAATAAGCTTAGTGAAGGTTAGGGATGAGCCGTACACCCCCGCGGTTTGGTTTGTGGCAGAACATGCGAACGGACCGAAAGTTTGTGCGAACATTCAAACACTGTTAAAGTCTATGGGAACCAAACTTCAAAAATCAAAAGTGAAAATTTTAAAGGCCAATATGCAAGTTAGTGTCCTAAAAAGTGTTTGAGGACCGGGTCCTGCCCCAGGGGACATGTATCAATGCAAAAAAAAGTTTTAAAAACAAACGTTTTTTCGGGAACAGTGATTTTAATAATGCTTAAAGTGAAAAAAAAAAGTGAAATATTCATTTAAATATTGTCTATAGTATGCCTGTGAAGTGGCGTGGGTTTCCCATGTTTAGAACAGTCTCTGCAAAAAATAAAATTTCTAATAAAGTCATTTAAAACTGATTGCGGCTGTAATGTAATGTCAGGTCCTGGCAATATGAATGAAAATTATTGAGAAAAATGGCATTGGTACCTCCCCCCAGCCCATTACCAGGCCCTTTGGGTCTTGTATGGATATTTAGGGGAACCCCACACCCAAATTAAAAAAAGAAAAGGCGTGGGGCCCCCAGGCCCTATATACTCTGAACAGCAGTATACAGGTGGTCCAAACATTTGTTTTGCTGTCAGTGCCCCTGTTCAGAAGATTTCAGCTCACTTTATGTCCCAATGACAACAGGATTTAGAAAGTTTGGGGTTGTTAGGGAAACAAGGATTGATGATAAAGCATCAGTGGAGACACCTTTTCCCCATATTAAATTTAACAGGAGAGAATTTCCTTTCCTATGGGTAGATTTCCTCTCACTTGCTGTTGTCTCCCTCCCTTTGTAAGTAGGAGTCATTTTCTAAGTTGGATGTTTGAAAGTAGGGGATCGCCTGTATATACTATACGGCCTTCCCTATATACTTTGCAAAAAAAAGGGGCCTTAGGTGCACTGTAAAGCCTCACAGATACTCTTGTTGAGTGCAGGAACAGGCCCTGCTGTGAAATAGTATATCAAAAATTTTACACGCCTCTGTTAAACTGGGGCAGAAAATAGGGCCTTAGGCACTGGTGGTGGTGCCACAACACTGCAACCCCTCACAGATACTCTAGTTGAGCGCAGGTACTAGCTAACAACATGAACATCGATAAGGAATAGGATAGTCACTCAGCGTAACAGGATAGACATTCAGCATCAGCATAGGCAGTCTTAAAGGAATCTCACATTCATAGAAAAAATAAACAGTTACATCAGCATCAGCTGAGGCATTCAACCTGGAGTCCTCTGGGTCACTAAGGATGATATTATCCAAAGCCACTTCCTCCCAGCCACATACACGTCCATGGGTTTCTGGGGACTGAAAATGTTCCCTTGAAGACTGCTGCTGATGCTGTGTGCTAGGCTCCACCTCCATGCTGACACAATCCTCATGCTCCTCCTCATTTTCCTCTTCCTGTGTGAGCTGCGGGCCTGCCAGAATACTGTCTGGATAAATGGGCCTTCAGAGGTAAAGAAGTCCTCCTCTTCCTCCCTCTGTTCTGCCTTAAGTGCCCTGTCCATTGTTCCATGCAGCATGTGCTCCAACAGGAAGACAAGAGGGACAGTATCACTGATGCATGCTCTGTCACTGCTCACCATCCTTGTGGCCTCCTCAAATGGTGACAGGACAGTGCATGCATCCTTGATCAGTAGCCACTGTTGTGGCGAAAAAAAGCCAAGCTCCCCTGACCCTGTCCTGGTGCCATACTCACACAGGTACTCATTGAGTCTACCAGCTGAAAGGGCACCATTTGGAGTGCTAGCAATTTAGCCAAACTAGCATTCAGACGCTGAGCATGTGGATGGCTGGGACCAAATTTCTTGACTGGTGTAGGGAAATTTGCCTGCTACAATCGGATCTAGCAGATTGCTGGCAAGTGCTTGGGACACCTCATTCTACACCTTCATTCATCTCGGTGCAGGTTTCTAAGAGGACTGAAGGTATAGTGGTGTTGATGAAGGAGCAAGGAGAGGTTCACCTTGTTCTTTGGTGTGGGTCTTTTAAGTACAGTTGCCAACGGACTGCATGGGAGGTCAACATATGTCTGGTCCAGCATGTGGTGCCCAAGTGGCTGCTGTTTTGGCCATGCTTGATACACTTCAGACATATGTTGCAAATAGCAACGGTGCGATCTGCTACACACATCTCAAAAAAGGCCCACACCAAAGACCTTTTCAAAATACATGGGGAGTCAGCAGCACCCTGCACATCCGTAGCTCTGCAGTGTAATGCAGTCGGGTGGAGAATGCAGTGGAGATATACTGTATATATGGAAGGCAGGTGTCTTCAAAAGCGCGCTGGTTGGTTCTCTTGCTCGATTAGCAGGGCTGCTCACAAGGATCCTTCTGGGGCAGGTGATCCCCTCTCTGCTATAGGCCGCAGGCTCTCCCAGCCCTGGACACACACGGGCCTCTTGCTGGTTGCTGAATGGTGTCTAGAGAGAAAGAGAAAGCAGGCCATGCCTGTCCTTCTATCTGCTTACCCAGCGGGTTGTGCTGTGACTTGGCATTGTGAGTTTGTAGCTTGGCATTGTGGGTTTGTAGTTCCCAGCCTGATTTAACATCATAAGTACTTCCTCATTGTCCAAATATCCCACAATGCATGACTGTTTTTCTTAACATAGCCTGATAAAGTTTAATGGCAAATAGAGGGAGCCAAACCCTTTCTAAAGAGCAATACATTTCTTAAATGATAACTTTGGTAGTAGACCTGTGCTACACAAATGTGACAACAGTATAGTTTTTAGGCAAAATGTATATGAATTAGTCTTTTCCTGTTTTATGGCAGAAATGCTATTTACATGACAACTATCTTTATGAAATTCAATATTTAAAAAAAAATTAAATATGCCAAATTGCATTTCAAATGTATATACATGAGCAGTATCTACTTGTTTCTGACCTGTCTATGTACTGTATTTTCAAGGTGTACCCTGAAATTTTGGAACTGCTCTTGACATTTTACATAAGCATAGTTGAGTGATGTAAGCCAGTGTTGAGCTTTTGGGGTTTTATGTGCATAAGTGAAGGTGTTTGGAAGAAGCTACATTGTAAAACAAATTGTGCATTAGCGCTCCATAGATTTTAAATAAAAGACTGAAAATGAATGTGTCACTCAACAGAGAGTATAAAAAATGACAATCTATCCACAATTTGCCTGTAATGATTATGTTCCAGTATATTCTGTTTCCTGGCATCCTTTGATGCAGAACAATCTGTAGATCATTTGTTTTGTAGATTTGTACATTTCACTGAGTAATGATCTCATAAATTCACAGTATATTTATCCATGATTTGACAGGCAAGGGCATATCATATGTTAAATAAGAATAGTGACCATTGCTTAGTATAAAAAATAAAAAAATAAGAATGATATTTTAAATGCATTCATTTATTATTAGCCAATTTGATTTTAGTGTGATTATTGTACTTATAAGACTAATATTGTAGATGTAGCAAAATTGTAATGAGTACTAACCTATAGTAATCACTGAAATTATAACTTATCAGAAAGACTGAGAGCATTTCCTGCAGTTTTCACCAAGACATGTGGCTTTTAACAAAGATGATCCAAGATGCCCATCAAAATTGTGCTATAATCCTAGCATCCTAATGCAGTTAGAATGACCCTTGCAGAGTGTGTATATGTACAGTACATGCCCATATACATAGTTACATAGGTGAGGTTAAAAAAAGACACAAGTCCATCAAGTCCATTCTATGTGTGTATATGTCAGCATTACATTGAATATCCCTGTATGTCATGGACGTTCAGGTGCTTATCTAATACAAAAATACTTAGGGTGTTTATTACTACTGCTTAATACATAACCAGCAAATGTCTGTCTTTATTTACACTATTACACAGAGCCTCTCAATTTATTTCATCATGCCAAAGCTCCTATATTAACCACTTAAAGATTAAATGCCCTCCCACGCTGCTGCTTCTCTGCTTCCAGCCCCTCAACATCCCCTGCTGCACTGGCCACTGAAATGCCTAATGCCTACCCCTCCTTATTGTTCCCTTCCTCTACCACCGATCCCCCTTAGCACTGATTCTCACCCCCAGCAAACTTCCCACTCCCCCCAGCAGCTCTGATACCCTGTGGTTCCAATACAATTGTCATCTACCTCCTGTGTTGTCTCACCTGCCACCTGCCACAGTGTAAAATTGCTCAAATAATCCTCCCCTGCTGCAAGAACCCACACTTCAGTGCCTCCCTCACTAAAAAAAAAAAAAAAAACATATTAAGGCTAGGTTTAGACATTCAGATGGCACTACAAAGGCTACTCACAGGCAGTAAGGAAGCAATGGGATGCTTCCTCATCACCTGTTTAACCCCATTTTTGCTGAAAAATACACCACAGCCACATGTATTGCATGCAGTTGCGGGACATTTGTGGTTCTTCCCTACTGACTTGAATGCGTAGCGTTCAGTGGGTGCCATTGCTACAAGACAGGTCAACTTGCATGTAAACACCCCTGTCCACTGCATATTGCACCGTAAGAGGTAACAGTTGGTGGGCAGCAGAAAGCACAGCTCAACTGCAAGCCTGAACAAGGTCTAAGACCTTGTCCAGGTGTTCTGTGCATCCCCCTGCAGGCAGTCCCATCTATGTCAATTGGGACAAAGCAGCTGCACGAGAATGGTTCTCTGCATTCCTGTGCATTCCTGTGCAGGAAGTCCCATTCATGTCAATTGGGACACAGCCACTGTTTCCAACTTGACATCTGTGTGGGTGCATGTTCCTGAACTCATACTATCTGTGTTTCAGGCCATGAACCTACATCTTGACGGATGTCAGATCTGTGTTTGCAGCCACTGTATCCCAATTGATATTAATGGGACTGCCTGCACAAGAATGCACAGAACACCTAACACATAAAAAAAAAAAAAAAAACAGACAGTTCTGATGCCCAACCTGTGATAGTGCTAAAGCCCAAATGTTGCTCTATTCCTAACTGGAGGAAAAAACAATCCCAAAGACTCACACCAGTGAAATAAGTATTTCACATTCTATAATAAACTATGCAGAAGGTACATTTAAGTGTTTGGAACATGGTTAAGCTCTGATCTCCAATGTGGTCTTTCACACTACAAGCAATTTACAACTGTACTTGTAGGAGTGGACCTACTACAGTGATTTCTGAATAAAGTCCCTGCCACAGACACTTCTTAGTGAATTTGTAACACTAATAAGAATTAGAGCAGTTAGTGGTAGGCCCAGGTATCTTTAGGGTACCCCCCTAACCCCCCTATTAAAGGATTAACTCATTGATCACTGTAATAGTGTTACGGGTGACACTAGTTAGTTAAGTATTTTTTTATATCCTAAGGTACCTGCCGTATATTACCTAAATAAAGGTTTACCCCCCTGATTAACTGGTGGGTGATATCAGTTAGGTTTTAGTGTCAGTTAGGGTCTGGGTCACCCCAGGCAGCGTCAGATTAGTGCCAGTATCGCTAACACCCACGCATACACTATACACCTCCCTTAGTAATATAGTGTCTGAACGAATAAATATCTTTAAACTGATCAGATCTATACTAGCATCCCCAGCAGTTTAGGGTTCCCAAAAACGCGGTGTTAGTGGGATCATTCCAGATACCTGTGTTTAGCCCCTCCGCCCAGCCCAGACAATATCAATTGATCACTGTCACTTACAAAACACTAAGCACATAACTGCAGCGTTCACAAAGTCAAACCTGATCTCTGGAAACTATAACAGTTTGGTAGAGTTTGAATCAGTTGTTAGTGTATTAGTAAATTTAGAGGCCAAATGTCCAATTGAAGGTACACTAGTGAAGAGGCCTACACGTTTCTGAGCATGACAGATAAGAGTGAAGAGGAAGTCACCCATTTGTCAGATTCAGGCTCAGAATATGATCCTGTAGACAGCAGCAGCATCTTCACAAATAGCTCTGATGACGGAGTAGTGGTCCCTGCCAAGGTGAGGTGTACCCGACCCCGTTCTTCTGCTGTTGTTCAGGTGCAAGAACCATAGGACTCTCGTATGGAGCAGATATCCAGTACTAGTGTCACTCATACTTCTGGTGAACTTGCAAGCACCAGCGGCCTAGTACATTCTGGTCATACTTACAGCACTTCAGTAACACTTGGTGACGTAGCGGGTCCCATAAGTGAAGTTCAAGCTGGTGAGGTGGCTAGCACAAGTAGTGTCCCATGACCACCAAGAAGACAAAGACAGGCCCGTCAAGCCCATAGTGCCCTTCCTGCTCCATTTGCCAATCCGAACTGGGAGCCCACCACTTCTGCAGCACCCATATTTCCCCCATTTTTACATCACTTGGTTTTTATTCGCTGCTTTTCACGGAAGTTCTCCATAGATCTATTGTGAACCAAATCAATTTGTATGCATGTCAATTCATCGCCGCTAATCCCCAGTTGACCCTTGCCAGGGATTGGAGACCTGATAAGGTCTCCAAATTTAAGACCTTCCTGGGCCTATCCCTCCTATTAAGCATAACTAAAAAAAAGTGAGTTGGGTCATATTGGTCCACTGACCTAATTCACCATATGGAAAAAATGTGGGAAGACACTCCGCTAAAAAAAATATTGAAAAAATTGAATCCCAAAGTGAATGGTGAAAAAATTATATTATTGATGTAGGAAAGCTGCAAACCTGCTGATAAACAAAACAGTAAATAGAAGTGGTAAAAATATAGGTTGCGCTAACTGAAAATTGTCGGCACAAAATTGTCAAAAATAATATTACAAAATAGTTCATATGAGTGTATAAAAACACAATAAAATAAATATAATAGTCAAGTGAACAGTGAAAAAAAATATTCCCACATACTGCATAAATAAATGATGGTGAATACAGTATGCCAAATGAATTAAAAAACACAAATAAAGTCTGTGAAAAACTGGTGAAATAATTTAAACTTGAAACACCCATGCATAGAAAGTCTCTATTCCATTCCTCCAAATGCTAAAGGGGGAGAGAGCCTGCTTGAGATGTTTTCATTTGCTCGCTCATTGCTTCACACAGACACGACGGTCCAAATTTAAACCATAACTGGTGTTGTGAAGAAACCCCTCTGTGTCCACCAATACAACCTTAATATGGGAGGGATAAACCTCAACGACCAGTTGATGGTGCTGTACTTAATTGCCTATAATGCCAGACGCTGGTACAAAAAAGTGTCTGTATACTTATTCCAACTGGCTCTGCTGAACGCTTATGTGCTATACAAAGCTTTAGGATGAAATGGATTCTCCCTATATTCCAGGAGGATATCATCACAGCCCTTCTGTTTCCAGACGGTGATGTGGCCCAAATTCCCAATGCAAATGCAGTGAGCCGGCTGCATGGGAGGCATTTTTCGTATGTCCTCCCTGGTACCCCAAATGACCCCTTTTTGGAAAATAGACACCCCAAGCTATTTGCTGATAGGCATGTTGAGTCCATGGAATATTTTATATTTTGCCCCAAGTTACGGGAAAATGACAATACATTTATTTTTATTTTTTTTCCACAAAGTTGTCTCTAAATGATTTATTGCTCAAACATGCCATGAGCATATGTGAAATTACAAAATACATTCTGAGTACGAGGAAACCACATGTGTAAGACTTTTTTGGGAGCCTAGCCGCGTACAGGACCCGAAAACCAATCACCGCCTTCAGGATTTCTCATGCCACGTACACAAGATCACTTTATGTGATGAAAAAAAACGACGTTTTCTGTGAAGTAAAAAACGACGTTTTTGAAACTTCAATTTTCAAAGACGATGTTGCCTACACACCATCGTTTTTTCACAATGCTCTAGCAAAGCGAGGTTACGTTCACCACTCTTTTCCATTGAAGCTCGCTTCATAACTAGCTTCTGGGCATGCGCGGGTGGAAAAACGTTGTTTTAAACAACGTTTTTTGCTACACACTGTGATTTTTTGTGAAACAAAAAAACGACGTTTTGAAAAACGACACAAAAAATTGAAGCATGCTTCAATTTTTTTTTGTCGTTTTTCACAAGACATAAAATTACGTTTTCCCCCACACACGGTCATTTAAATTAACGTTTTTAAAAACTTTGTTTTTTTTCATCACATAAAGTGATCGTGTGTATGCGGCATCAGGGTGTAAAATGGTGATTTCACTACTTATCACAGTTACGGAGGCCCTGACATTTTCAGATAGCACAACCCCCCCCCCCCCATTTTGGAAAGTAGACATCCCATTCCCAAGATATTTGATAAGAGGCACAGTGAGTATTTTGCAGCTCTCATTTGTTTTTGAAAATTAAGAAAGAAAGGAATTTTTTTTTTCTTAAATTTTCTAAACTTTGTGACAAAAAGTGAGAACTGCAAAATACTCAACATGCCTCTCAGCAAATTGGGGTATCTACTTTCCAAAATGGGGTCATGGTTGTGCTATCTGGACATTTAAACAAATAATAAACTAAAAATATTGTAATTTTCTTGAAACATGTGACAAAATATAAAATATTTCATGGACGTTGAGTCCATGAAATATTTTATATTTTGTCACACGTTTCAAAAAAAATACAATATTTTTAGTTTATTATTTGCCTCTTATTACAATATTACAATATTTTTAGTTTATTATTTGCTTATTATTATGCCTCTAAGAAAATAGTTTGGGGTGTCTACTTTCCTACTTTTATTTGGTGTGGAGTTCCCCTTAAAATCCATACCAGACCTGAAGGGTCTGGTATGGATATTTGGGGGGGGAACCCCACGGCATTTTTTTTTTTTATTTGACGCAGGGTTCCCCTTAATATCCACAGTTCTAAGCACGGGAAACAAGCGCTACTTTACAGGCAAACTATACACACCCCCTAGGTACAAAATTTAAAGGTATATTTCACTTTTATTGTTTCACTTTAAGCATTATTAAAATCACTGCTCCCAAAAAAACTGCAGTTTTGAAAACCTTATTTGCATTGATACATGTCCCCTTGCATGTAAGCCTTTAAAATTATCACTTTAGATTTCTCCCATAGACCTATCCGTTTGTAAATGGATAGAAAATGGTCTGAAAGACAGAATTCAGAGAGTTTTGGTTAATGATTCATACTCTGAATGGTCCAAGGTTATCAGCGGTGTACCCCAAGGTTCAGTGCTGGGACCCTTACTTTTCAATATATTTATAAATGATATTGGGTCTGAGATCAAAAGTAACATTTCTGTCTTTGCAGATGACACCAAGCTATGCAGTTGAATAACGTCCTTGAAGGATGTCACCAATTTACAAGCCGACCTCAATGCTCTGTCTAATTGGGCGACTAAGTGGCAGATGAGGTTTAATGTTGATAAATGTAAAGTTATGCACTTAGGGGCTAAGAATTTGCATGCATCTTACATGCTAGGGGGAGTAAAACTGGGGGGATCTGTGGTGGAGAAGGATCTGGCGGTTTTAGTTGATCATAAGCTCAATAATGGCATGCAATGCCAAGCTGTGGTTTCCAAAGCGAGCAAAGTCCTTTCTTGTATTAAGAGAGGTATGGACTCCAGAGAGAGAGATATAATTTTGCCCCTGTACAAATCATTAGTAAGACCTCATCTGCAATATGCAGTCCAGTTTTGGGCACCAGTTCTCAAAAAGGATATCGGAGAACTGGAGAAAGTGCAGAGAAGGGCAACCAAACTGATAAGAGGCATGGAGGAGCTCAGCTATGAGGAAAGATTAGAAGAACTGAATTTATTCACTCTTGAGAAGAGGAGAATAAGAGGGGATATGATCAACATGTACAAATATATAAGAGGTCCATATAGTAAACTTGGTGTTGAGTTATTCACTTTAAGGTCAACACTGAGGACAAGGGGGCACTCACGCACTTACGTCTGGAGGAAAAGAGATTTCACCTCCAAATACGGAAAGGTTTCTTCACAGTAAGAGCTGTGAAAATGTGGAACAGACTCCCTGCAAAGGTGGTTCTGGCCAGCTCAGTAGATTGCTTTAAGAAGGCCCTGGATTCTTTCCTAAATGCACATAATTAGAGTTGAGTGGACACCTGGATGTTCGGGTTTGGGTTCGAACTCGAACTCCGAACCCCATTGAAGTCAATGGGACACAGACTTTTAGAAAACAAAATGCGCGGAGGTCCCCACAAATTCAATAATCAGACCCTTTAGGTCTGGTATGGATATTAAGGGGAACCCCGCCATCAATTAAAAAAAAATGACGTGGGATTCCCCCCAAATATCCATAACAAGACCTTCAGGTCTGGTGTGGAATTTAAGGGGAACTCCACCCCAATTTTTTTTTAAAAATGGCGTGGAGTTCCCCCTAAAATCCACACCAGACTCCTTATCCGAGCACGTTGACGTGGTCGGCCGCAGAAAAGAGGGGGGGACAGAGTGCGGCCCCCCTCTCCTGAACCGCACCAGGCCACATGCCCTCAAAATTGCCCCCCAAAGCACCTTGTCCCCATGTTGATGGGGACAAGGGTCTCTTCCCCACAACCCTTGCCCGGTGGTTGTAGGGGTATGCGGGCAGGGGGCTTATCAGAATTTGGAAGACTCTTTTAACAAAGGGGACCCCCAGATCCTGCCCCCCCCTGTGTGAAATGGTAATGGGGTACACTGTACCTCTACCATTTCACGAAAGAAGTGTAAATAGTTGTTTGAAAAAAAAACACACACCGTAGAGCAAAATATTTTATTCATTAAACCTTAGTAAGGATTGGGCTATCCCAGTGACGTAGCAGAGTGTGCGTCAGAGGGGGACTGGGTCACGTGATGCGTGGCCCGCCTCCCCTATAAAAGAAACGTCAAGCTCGGGCGCGTCATTCGCAGAGCTGTGCTCTGAATGGATGGATCTTCTCATCGCTGAACCGATCACCCGTCGCTGGAGAGAACACCCGTCGCTGGAGACATCACCCGTCGCTGGATAAAAGACAACGTTGGAGCAGGGAGCAGCATCGATCGTGGATTTTCACCGCTGGATTTTTATTTGGTTTAATGAATAAAATATTTTGTTCTACGGTGTGTGTGTGTTTTTTTTTCAAACAACTATTTACACTTCTTTCGTGAAATGGTAGAGGTACAGTGTACCCCATTACCATTTCACACAGGGGGGGCCAGGATCTGGGGGTCCCCTTTGTTAAAGGGGTCTTCCAGATTCTGATAAGCCCCCTGCCCCGCATACCCCCACAACCACCGGGCAAGGGTTGTGGGGAAGAGACCCTTGTCCCCATCAACATGGGTACAAGGTG
Source organism: Rana kukunoris (assembly GCA_029574335.1). Lineage (NCBI taxonomy): Eukaryota > Metazoa > Chordata > Amphibia > Anura > Ranidae > Rana > Rana kukunoris. Next base: position 213,629,013 of record CM056053.1, on the reverse strand, counting down.
CTTTTGGGGGCACCCCAAAGCACCCTCCCAATGTTGAGGGCATGTGGCCTGGTGCGGTTCAGGAGAGGGGGGCCGCACTCTGTCCCCCCCTCTTTTCTGCGGCCGGCCAGGTTAACGTGCTCGGATAAGGGGTCTGGTGAGGATTTTAGGGGGAACTCCACACCATTTTTTTTTTAAATTTGGGGTGGAGTTCCCCTTAAATTCCACACCAGACCTGAAGGGTCTGGTTATGGATATTTGGGGGGAACCCTGCATCATTTTTTTTAAATTGACGGCGGAGTTCCCCTTAATATCCATACCAGACCTAAAGGGCCTGGTTATTGGATTTGTGGGGACCTCCGCATTTTTTTTCCCCGAATTTCGAACCCGGACCCAAACTTTTACAAATTATTCGGGTCCGGGATCGGGAAAAACCCAAAGTCCGTATCGAACCCAAACTTTACAGTTCAGATTCGCTCAACCCTACACATATTATAACTGAGTACTAAGATTTGTAGGTAAAGTTGATCCAGGGTAAATCCGATTGCCTCTCGGGGGATCAGGAAGGAATTTTTTCCCCTCCTGTAGCAAATTGGATCATGCTCTGCTGGGGTTTTTTGCCTTCCTCTGGAATAACTGTGGGTATGGAGTTAGGTGTATGGGATTGTACTGTGTTTTATTTTGTTTGTTTATTTTTTTTAGGGTTGAACTGGATAAACTTGTGTCTTTTTTCAACCTGACTAACTATGTAACTTTTACAGGGTGTTCCGTGGCTTTTCGAATTTCCCGCGAAAACCCCAAATTTAAAGCTCATCCCTAGCCAAGACCCTGAAACGGAGCTGCAGCACAGTGGTCAAGACCAAACAGGTCTTGACCACCAAAGTGGTTGTGTAAAAGGACAGGTTTGACTCAGAACAGGCCTTGTGATGGTCAAACAAAGAAGTTGAGTGCATGTGCTCATTGTCATTTCAAGAGGTAGTCTTTGGGGAAATAGATGTATGATTGCTGCAGAGGTTGAAGGGGGTCAGCCTGTCAGTGCTCAAACCATACACTGCACACTGCATCAAATTGGTCTGCATGGCTGCCGTCCCAGAAGGAAGCCTCTTCTAAAGATGTTACACAAGAAAGCCCTCCCAGTTTGCTGAAGACAAGCAGACTAAGAACATGGATTACTGGAACCACGTCCTGTGGTCTGTTGAGACCAAGATAAACTTATTTGGTTCAGATTGTGTCAAGCGTGTGTGGCAGCAACCAGGTAAGCAGTACAAAGACAAGTTTTTTTGCCTACAGTCAAGCATGGTGGTGGGAGTGTCATGATCTGGGGCTGTATGAGTGCTGCCGGCACTGGGGAGCTAATGTTCATTGAGGGAACCATGAATGCCAACATGTACTGTGACATACTGAAGCAGAGCATGATCCCCTGCCTTTGGAGACTGGGCTGCAGGGCAGTATTACAACATGATAACGACCCCAAACACACCTCCAAGACGACCACTGCCTTGCATTGTAGCAACGTGTAATTTCTTCAGTGTTGTCACATGAAAATATATAATAAAATATTTACAAAAAATGTGAGGGGTGTACTCACTTTTAGGGGTTACTGTGTGTATTCATATATATATATATATATATATATATATATATATATATATATATATATATATATATATATAATGTGTGTGTGTGTGTGTGTGTATAAATCATTATTATTTTATGTGTTTGCACTCAAAATGACCCCTGATTTTAATAGTAATGGAATCTTGTGACATCATTTTCTGACATCCTTGATCTTTAACCCAGTTTGATCTAAACCAGACTACTTTAGAATTATATCATTAAGGTAAATCCCTGAAAGGGTTAGACTCTTGTACTATGATATTAAGTTACTGAGTATGATTTCACCCACCAGTTAACTTTATGCAGAACAACATCAAAAACCTAATAATAGTTGATCATTGCTTTTGATACTATATTCCTAAATTTTGTATAGTGTTTCATAGCATTTTATCAATGTAATATATCTACCATGGACAATACGAATTACTTTGGCTTTAGTATCTGTAATATGATACCGAACATTTCTATTAAACACAAATAGGAAAATAAATACTATTTAAAATTGATGTATTTATCTTCTTTATGCTACTGGAGACAAAATATGTATTTTCCTTGTAAATTTAGTAGCCACATATTTTATTACCCATCATGATTAGACATATAAGAAACCTACATAAGCTTATTAACAATATTCAAACCAAACTATAAGCAACAAAATAAAATAAAAAATATCTGTATACAACAAGCAATACTAAAACAGACAGATGTTATTTGAATACAGTGCAGTAGTTGTTTGCCTACAGGCTTCAGAGATGGAAATCCAGCCCTGTGGAGAGTAGGAAATGGTTAATATATGCAGAACTTTTTTAACAATGCAGGAAGCAGGGTAAATAGTATAACAGGCCACATGAGAGTAGTGATCAATTTTAGAGAGTGAAGGACTTTTCCAAAGAATCAATTAAGAGTGAATGGTATCCATGCTCACATTTGTGGGGCTGCAAGAAATCCATCAAGGTATCAGGTAACCACATTTTACACTTGTAGAAAATACAGTGTTGCCAACCTATCAGATTGAAATTTACTGACAAATTTACTGACAAACCACCCAAAATTTACTGGCACAGCCAAGTTTTTACTGGCATTTCCAAAAGTTAAAAAATTACAGTTTTAAGGGCAAATTTCAGTATTTAGGCTACAGACAATTACAATATGTAATTGGCAATATTATTTAAGATACATAATAATACAAAAAAAAACATATTTTTATTTTATTTTCAATATAGTAAGTAAGTAGCTCAGGGACCGGACTCAGGAGGGTGAGAAATTAGTCAGGCACACACATATGAAACTGACTCTCAAAGTGACAATGACAGCAGTGTGCAGCAGCACAGATCACCAACACAACATGTCCCCTCCTGAGTCACAGCGATAGTCACTCTCCACGGTAGGTGATCCCTCCAGTCCACTCCTGTCTAAACAGCACCGACAGTCCTGCTCCCGGCCTGCCTTGCTCCTGACCCGCACATGAGTCTCTGGCCTCTCTGCTTGGCTCCCTTGCACCTTGACATCACAGGACATGCTCAGGCACTGCCTCCGCCAGAGCTGGCCAAACACAATATAGCGGGCATTCGGATGGTCTCAGCGGGCTTGTTTTTTACTGGCTGTCAGTTAAAATACTGACGGTTGGCAACACTGAGAAAAAATGCTGGTCTTCATCCAGAAAAAGATAAGTGGTTACTCTCAATATTCATCAAGGATTTTCAGATGATCATAAGCTGTTCTGTATTTGGATCTCAATTTGTAATGTAGTTGAAAGCTCAAGTCCAAAAAAAATGAATGGAATGAGATAATAAGTAATGCCAGTGTTAAAGGAAAAACTATATATATATATATATATATATATATATATATATATATATATATATATATATTAAAAGACAGATATTTATTGGTCAAACAGTAAACTATACCATAAATGCATTTCATGGCATTAAAGTGACCACTTCATCGGGACAGGTGTGAGGACACTAAACAGAAACAAAGGTGGCATACTGTAACATTATAATATTGATACTAAATCACAGTTTTACATTTATTCTCATTGCTGCTTTCTATTTCTGCTTAGGCTCCATGCACACTGGATGCTAAAATAATGTTATAAAAACGCCACTAGCTTTTCAGGGAGTCTTTCAATGTTTTTGAATGTTTTTTTTTTTTATAATTGGATCAAATACGCAAAAAAAAATGCTGGCGAGCCACTTTTTTTAGCGGTTTTGATTATTTATTCGGTTTTTAGTGTTTTTGAGGTAAAAAAACTGCACTTTGAACGCCATTTTCAGGCGTTCAGAAAAAATCTTATGAACTCCACTGCTCATTAAAGCACCTGGACCAGATGACATACACCCACAGATCCTTAAAGCGGATGGTTCACCTCAAAAAAATATTAAAAGCCAGCAGCAACAAATACTGCAGCTGCTGACTTTTAATATTAGGACACTTACCTGTCCTGGAGTCCAGCGCCGTCTGCAGCAGAGGATGAGCGATCGCTCGTCACACTGCTGCTCCCCCCTCCATCCACGGTGAGGGAACCAGGAAGTGAAGCGCTGCGGCTTCACTGCCCGGTTCCCTACGGCGCATGCGCGAGTCGCGCTGCGCCCGCCGATTGGCTCCCGCTGTGTGCTGGGAGCCGAGAGTTCCCAGCACACAACGGGAAAAGCCCGTCTTTTGCCCGAGACTGCGGGCCGGAAGTGGGTGCAGATACCTGTCTTTAGACAGGTATCTTCACCCCCCTCCCCCCTGAAAGGTGTCAAATGTGACGCCGGAGGGGGGGAGGGTTCCGATCAGCGGATCTTCACTTTAGGGTGGAGATCCGCTTTAAAGCATTAAACTCTGTCATTTCAAAACCATGATTTCAAATGGTTAATTTAGTGGTTAGGTGCAAGACTTCATCCAATTAGGGCCCTAGAATGCACTGGGCAGGACGCAGTACATTGTGGGATGCTTGGCGGGCAAACTTTTGCTCGGCCCGAACTATTCTCCCAACTCTAAATATGGACCTAAAGAAAGTAATTAAAAATGTACAACATATTAAATAATGCATTCATTACATTCCTACTGTCTAATTAAATGAAAACCATAGACAGTGTATATCTAATATAGACAATGGGGATGCCTATGAATACAAAATATATAGAAAATTTTAAATTTAACACATAAAAGTAATAAAATATCACAAAAATATTACAATATCCAGGTTAAAGGTAAGAGGAACCATGCCATTTTATGGCAGCTAATGCAGCTGGAAACTAAAAGCCACTTAAACACTTAACTGTTAGGCCGCGTACACACAATCAAATCTGTCTGCTGGAAACGGTCTGCTACACCGTCCCAGCAGACAGATTCGATCGTGTGTACGGGCGAGCCGACGGATTTGGCCACCCGACAGATTTCAAAGCATGCTTTGAAATCTATCGGGTGGGAACCCGTCCGCCCGACATGTCTGCTGGTTAGTACACTTACCAGCAGACATGTCGTCTCGCACCAGCGCCAAATGGATTCGGCGCATGCGCGGAAGTGTTTTACTTCCTGGTGCGGTGACATGGCGGCGTCAACGCCACCGCCACGTCAGCGCGCTGTCTGCTGGCGGGGATTTTGGTTTGCTCGTGTGTACATGCGAGCAAACCAAAATCCTAGCAGACAGATTTGTTCAAATCGGTCGGCCCGACCGATTTGAACAAATAGATTGCCTCGTGTGTACGAGGCCTTACAGTAGTCACTTTGCCAGCAACATGTTTGAATGTAGAATTCCCCTGGCCACAAATAGCAACTGTGACAGACCCAATTGGGACAGGGGCTTTTGGAGCAGACTACAGAGTAGCCTCTTGCCTACTGACTATGGTCCCTGTCAATTGAGGGAGATACAAGCATTCAGAAAGATGTCCTGTTATATGATGCAAGGTGACATTACCACATTTAACAGTCAAGGAAGCCATGATGGTCTCTGCCAACTTGAAACTCAGTGAGAAGTAGGGATGAGCCGAACACCCCCGGGTTCGGTTCGCACCAGAACATTCGAACAGACCGCGGGTTCGCGCAAACATTTCGAACCCCATTGAAGTCTATGGAACCCGAACGTTCGAATTCAAAAACGCTCTTTTTAAAGACCAAAATTCAATTAAATGTTGGAAAACGTCGTTCAGAACCCGGGTCTTGCCCCAGGGAACATGTATCAATGGAATTTTTTTTTTTTTAAACGGCCGTTTTTTGCAGGGCAGCCATTTTAATGATGCTTAAAGTGAAAAAAAAAATTCCTTTAAATATCACACCTGCTGGTTGTCTATAGTAGTGGCACGTGTTTAGAAATGTCCCTGGACAACATGAGAGGACTATTAAAAAAAAGTAATTAATGCTACCTGCGCACGTTCTGTGTGGCAACAATATGTCGAATATTTTAGCGGTGGTGGGGGGCCATTATTATTTTGTGAAAGAAAAATCTTAGAAAAAAGGGCACCCCTCAAACATACTGTAATTGGAGCGCAACAAGGAGCCACATGCAAAGTATTGCATCAAAAATTGTTATTAGGTGCCCCTGTTAAACAGGGGCAGAAAAATTGGGCCTTGGGCACAACACAACACTGCAACCCATCCCAATAACTCCAATTGGAGCGCAGCAAGGAGCCACGTGCAAAGTATTGCATCAAAAATTGTTATTAGGCGCCCCTGTTAAACAGGGGCTGAAAAATTGGGCCTTGGGCACAACACAACACTTGCAACCCCTCCCAATAACTCCAATTGGAGCACAACAAGGAGCCATGTGCAAAGTATTGCATCAAAAATTGTTATTAGGCGCCCCTGTTAAACAGGGGCTGAAAAATTGTGCCTTAGCACTGGTGGCGGAGCCCAGAAACACAACATTTCTTACTAGCTATCAGCAAGAAAAGTGAGGAGGAGAAGGATATTCCATCAGCAGCATAAGAGGACAGTCACTCAGCATCATTAGTCTAAAAGGGATCCGACTTTTCAACAAAAAGATATTATTCATTAATATCAGCATCAGGTGCTTGGTATCTGGTGTTGATCCAAGCCTGATTCATTTTGATGAAGGTCAGTCGATCAACAGAGCCGGTGGAGAGGCACACCCTGTGGTCAGTGACAAAGCCTCCAGCAGCACTGAATGTCCCTTCTGAAAGAACACTGGATGCAGGGCAAGCCAGTAGCTCAATTGCGTACTGGGCAAGCTTTGGCCAGTGATCCATCCTCAAGACCCAGTAAGCCAGAGGATTTTCAGTGAGGAAGGTGTCCAAGTCGGATCTTGCCCCTAGGTATTCCCGGACCATGTAAACCAGACGCTGGCAATGGTTGCTGGAACCGGTCAGACCTTGGGGCTGTGGACTAAAAAACTGCCTGAATGCATCGGTCAGACGACCACCTTCTCCACCGCCCCTTCTGTGACTCACCGAAGCCTCAGCAAGACGTTGTCCAGAGCCAGGTTTTGGTAATCCCCCCCGGTTCTGGGAACGCATTGCACAGACCCTTCTGCAAGGCCTCCCGCAGAAGTTTCATCTTCTGCTCCCTCTGCAATGGCAACATAAGGTCCGCAACCTTACTCTTGTAACGTGGATCAAGGAGAGTCGCCAGCCAGTAATGATCCCTCTCCTTAATAGCACGTACACGAGGATCCTTACACAGGCTTTGCAGAATCAGGGAGGCCATGCAGCGTAGCTTTGCTGAGGCATTCGGGCCACAGTCCTCTGGGTCACTGAGGACAACAGGATCCACAGGCACCTCATCCCAGCCACGTAAAACTCCACATGCTCCTTGGGACTGTAAATGATCCCTTGAAGACTGCTGCTGCTGAGTGCTAGGCTCCACCTCCATGCTGCTGATACAATCCTCCTCATCCTCTTCCTGTGTGCTAGGTGGGCAAGCAGGACCACTGTCTGGGTAAAGGGGGCCTTGAGAGGTAAGGAAGTCCTCCTATTCCTCCCTCTGTTCTGCCTCAAGGGCCCTGCCCATTATTCCACGTAGCGTGTGCTCCAACATGTGAATAAGAGGGACAGTCTCACTGATGCATGCAATGTCACTGCTCACCATCCTCGTGGCCTCCTCAAATGGTGACAGGACAGTGCATGCATCCCTGATCAAGGCCCACTGGCGTGGGGAAAAAAAACCTAGCTCCCCTGACACAGTTCTGCTGCCATATTGGCACAGGTACTCATTGATGGCCCGTTGCTGCGTGTGCAGCCACTGCAGCATAGCCAACGTTGAGTTCCATCACACAGACTTTCCTGGCCTGCTTCAGGACATCCTGCAATCCCGGGTACCTGCCCAAGAACCGCTGCACCACCAAATTGAGGACATGCGCAAAACAGGGCACGTGGGTGAGTTTTCCCTGTCGCAGGGCAGAGAGGAGGTTGGTGCCATTATTGCTGACCACCATTCCAGGCTTCAGCTGGCGTGGCATCAACCACCTCTCAGCCTGACCCTGCAGAGCTGACAAAACCTCTTCCCCAGTGTGGCTCCTGTCTCCCAAGCACACCAGCTCTAGCACCGCATGACATCTCTTGGCCTGCATTCCTGCGTAGCCCCTCGTACGCCTACGGAGCACGGCTGGTTTGGAGAAAACCTCACCACAGGAAGAGGCCACAGAGGAAGAAGAAGAGGAGGGGGTGGAGGAGAGAGGTGTGTCACAAGCAGTCGTAGTGTTTTGGAGGCGTGGTGGTGGAACAACCTCCAAAACTACTGGACATTGCCCTGCGTCCTTCCCAGCTGCCAGCAGAGTCACCCAATGCGCCGTAAAAGACAGGTAACGTCCCTGTCCATGCCTGCTGGACCATGAGTCAGCGGTAAGATGCACCTTACCACTGACCGCCCTGTCCAGCGAGGCATGGACATTGCCTTCCACATGGCGGTAGAGAGCCGGAATAGCCTTCCGTGAGAAAAAGTGGCGTTTTGGTACTTGCCACTGAGGTACTGCACATTGCACAAACTCACAGAAGGGGGCAGAATCTACCAACTGAAAAGGTAGCAGTTGAAGTGCTAGCAATTTCGCTAAGCTAGCATTCAACTGCTGGGCATGTGGATGGCTGGGATTGTACTTCTTTCGGCGCTGCAGCAGCTGGGGCAGGGAAATTTGCCTGGTACTATCAGTAGATTGACCGCTACTACTAGCTCGTGACACACCTATTTCTACACCTTCACTTCAGAGAGGACTGGGGGTCTACTGGGGTTGGAGGTCCTAGAAGGGCAAGGGAGGGTAAGCTTTTGTCTTTGGTGTGGGTCTTTCTGGTGTGCTTGCCAACGAGCTGCATGGCAGGTCGACATATGTCTGGACAAGCATGTGGTACCCAGGCAGTTGATGTTTTGGCCACGCGAGATACGCTTGCGACATAAGTTGCAAATAGCAAAGGTACGATCTTGTGGACATGTTTCAAAAAAGGCCCACACCAAAGAACTTTTGCTGTACCGGTCAGACACAGCAGCGCCATGCACAAGCGCCGTAGATGTACTGTAATGCAGTGGGTGTGACCTTAAGCTGACCCCTGGAGGGCATCCTGCCTCTTTGGAGATGTGCCTGTGCCTCGTCCTCCTCCTCCTCCTCCTCTCTCCTATCAGGCACCCAGGTAGAGTCAGTGAACTCATCATCCCCTTCCTCCTCATCACTGTCAACAACCTGGCAGTATGCTCCAGCTGGGGGAACATCATCACTGACAAATTCCTGTACCACTCGGCCACCCCCTCTCCCTGGGCTCACATCAATGCCTTCCTCTATCAGTGTTCTGTCATCGGAGTCTTCAAAACGCTGCGCATCTTCCTGCAGCATGTACCCAACACTGTGTTGAAACAGTTCGGGGGACTCCTCAGGAGGACATGGTGGTACTAGGGAAGTATAGTGTGAAGCCATTGTGCAGAGGGAAGAGGACGCCTTGGCAGCTGCTTTGCCAGATAAACTTTGATCAGTCTGTGTGAGAGAGGATGAGGAGGATGAGGATGGCTTGGTCATCCACTCTACTAATTTCTCTGCATGTTGAGGCTCAAAACGGCCAGCTCCCGAAAAGAAGGACGAGCGGCCACGGCCACGGCCACATGCTGAAGAGTAGGCACCACATCCACTACCAGCGTTACCTCTACATGTAGAGCCTGCTTTCCCTCGTGACTCTCTGCCTCTCTTTGTTGTCCTTCCAGACATGTTTATGCGTTCAGGTGGTATGTAACAGCACAAGCGCAGTGACACCAACTGCGTTCAGGTGGTATGTAACAGCACAAGCGGAGTCACACCAAATGCGCTCAGGTGGTATGTAACGGTACACGTGCGGTGACCCCAAATGCGCTCAGGTGGTATGTAACGGCACACGTACAGTGACACTAACTGCTCTCAGGTGGTATGTAACAGCACACGTACGGTGACACCAAATGCGCTCAGGTGGTATGTAACAGCACACGTGTGGTGACCCCAAATACGCTCAGATGGTATGTAACAGCACACGTACAGTGACACTAACTGCGCTCAGGTGGTATATAATAGCACAGTACAGTGACACTAACTGCGCTCAGGTGGTATGTAACAGCACACGTGCGGTGACACCAAATGCGCTCAGGTGGTATGTAACAGCACACGTGCGGTGACCCCAAATGCGCTCAGGTGATATGTAACAGCACACGTGCGGTGACCCCAAATGCGCTAGGGTGGTATGTAACAGCACACGTGCGGTGACCCCAAATGCGCTTAGGTGGTATGTAACAGCACACGTGCGGTGACCCCAAATGCGCTCAGGTGATATGTAACAGCACACGTGCGGTGACACCAAATGCGCTAAGGTGGTATGTAACAGCACACGTGCGGTGACCCCAAATGCGCTCAGGTGATATGTAACAGCACACGTGCGGTGACACCAAATGCGCTAGGGTGGTATGTAACAGCACACGTGCGGTGACCCCAAATGTGCTCATGTGGTATGTAACAGCACACGTGCGGTGACCCCAAATGCGCTCAGGTGGTATGTAACAGCACACGTGCGGTGACACCAAATGCGCTCAGGTGGTATGTAACAGCACACGTGGGGTGACCCCAAATGCGCTCAGGTGATATGTAACAGCACACGTGCGGTGACCCCAAATGCGCTAAGGTGGTATGTAACAGCACACGTGGGGTGACCCCAAATGCGCTCAGGTGATATGTAACAGCACACGTGCGGTGACCCCAAATGCGCTAAGGTGGTATGTAACAGCACACGTGCGGTGACCCCAAATGCACTCAGGTGGTATGTAACAGCACACGTGCGGTGACCCCAAATGCGCTCAGGTGATATGTAACAGCACACGTGCGGTAAGACCAAATGCGCTCAGGTGGTATGTAACAGCACACGTGCGGTGACACCAAATGCGCTAAGGTGGTATGTAACAGCACACGTCCGGTGACCCCAAATGCGCTCAGGTGATATGTAACAGCACACGTGCGGTGACCCCAAATGCGCTCAGGTGGTATGTAACAGCACACATGCGGTGACACCAAATGTGCTAAGGTGGTATGTAACAGCACACGTGCGGTGACCCCAAATGCGCTCAGGTGGTATGTTACAGCACATGTGCAGTGACCTAAAATGCGCTCAGGTGATATGTAACAGCACACGTGCGGTGACCCCAAATGCGCTAAGGTGGTATGTAACAGCACACGTGCGGTGACCCCAAATGCGCTCAATATGTAACAGCACACGTGCGGTGACCCCAAATGCGCTCAGGTGGTATGTAACAGCACACGTGCGGTGACACCAAATGCGCTAAGGTGGTATGTAACAGCACACGTGCGGTGACCCCAAATGCGCTCAAATGATATGTAACAGCACACGTGCGGTGACCCCAAATGCGCTCAGGTGATATGTAACAGCACACGTGCGGTGACCCAAAATGCGCTCAGGTGATATGTAACAGCACACGTGCGGTGACACCAAATGCGCTAAGGTGGTATGTAACAGCACACGTGCGGTGACCCCAAATGCGCTCAAATGATATGTAACAGCACACGTGCGGTGACCCCAAATGCGCTCAGGTGATATGTAACAGCACACGTGCGGTGACCCCAAATGCACTCAGGTGGTATGTAACAGCACACGTGCGGTGACACCAAATGCGCTAAGGTGGTATGTAACAGCACACGTGCGGTGACCCCAAATGCGCTCAAATGATATGTAACGGCACACGTGCGGTGACCGCAAATGCACTCAGGTGATATGTAACAGCACACGTGCGGTGACCCCAAATGCGCTAGGGTGGTATGTAACAGCACACGTGCGGTGACCCCAAATGCGCTTAGGTGGTATGTAACAGCACACGTGCAGTGACCCCAAATGCGCTCAGGTGATATGTAACAGCACACGTGCGGTGACCCCAAATGCGCTCAGGTGGTATGTAACAGCACACGTGCGGTGACACCAAATGCGCTAAGGTGGTATGTAACAGCACACGTGCGGTGACCCCAAATGCGCTCAAATGATATGTAACAGCACACGTGCGGTGACCCCAAATGCGCTCAGGTGATATGTAACATCACACGTGCAGTGACCCCAAATGCGCTCAGGTGGTATGTAACAGTACACGTGCGGTGACCCCAAATGTGCTCAGGTGGTATGTAACAGCACACGTGCGGTGACCCCAAATGCGCTCAGGTGGTATGCAACAACACACGTGCGGTGACACCAAATGCGCTAGGGTGGTATGTAACAGCACACGTGCGGTGACCCCAAATGCGCTCAGGTGATATGTAACAGCACACGTGCGGTGACACCAAATGCGCTAGGGTGGTATGTATCAGCACACGTGCGGTTAACCCAAATGCGCTCAGGTGATATGTAACAGCACACGGACGGTGACCCCAAATGCGCTAAGGTGGTATGTAACAGCACACGTATGGTGACACCAAATGCGCTCAGGTGGTATGTAACAGCACACGTGCGGTGACCCCAAATGCGCTCAGGTAATATGTAACAGCACACGTGCGGTGACCCCAAATGCGCTTAGGTGGTATGTAACAGCACACGTGCGGTGACACCAAATGCGCTAAGGTGGTATGTAACAGCACACGTGCGGTGACCCCAAATGCGCTCAGGTAATATGTAACAGCACACGTGCGGTGACCCCAAATGCGCTTAGGTGGTATGTAACAGTACACGTGCGGTGACCCCAAATGCGCTCAGGTAATATGTAACAGCACACGTGCGGTGACCCCAAATGCGCTTAGGTGGTATGTAACAGCACACGTGCGGTGACACCAAATGCGCTAAGGTGGTATGTAACAGCACACGTGCGGTGACCCCAAATGCGCTCAGGTGATATGTAACAGCACACGTGCGGTGACCCCAAATGCGCTCAGGTGATATGTAACAGCACACGTGCGGTGAGACCAAATGCCCTAAAGTGGTATGTAACAGCACACGTACGGTGACACCAAATGCGCTAAGGTGGTACGTAACAGCACACGTGCGGTGACCCCAAATGCGCTCAGGTAATATGTAACAGCACACGTGCGGTGACCCCAAATGCGCTTAGGTGGTATGTAACAGTACACGTGCGGTGACCCCAAATGCGCTCAGGTAATATGTAACAGCACACGTGCGGTGACCCCAAATGCGCTTAGGTGGTATGTAACAGCACACGTGCGGTGACACCAAATGCGCTAAGGTGGTATGTAACAGCACACGTGCGGTGACCCCAAATGCGCTCAGGTGATATGTAACAGCACACGTGCGGTGACCCCAAATGCGCTCAGGTGATATGTAACAGCACACGTGCGGTGAGACCAAATGCCCTAAAGTGGTATGTAACAGCACACGTACGGTGACACCAAATGTTCTCAGGTGGTATGTAACAGCACACGTGCGGTGACCCCAAATGTGCTCAGGTGGTATGTAACAGCACACGTGCGGTGACCCCAAATGCGCTCAGGTGGTATGTAACAGCACACGTGCGGTGACACCAAATGCGCTCAGGTGGTATGTAACAGCACACGTGGGGTGACCCCAAATGCGCTCAGGTGATATGTAATAGCACACGTGCGGTGACCCCAAATGCGCTAAGGTGGTATGTAACGGCACACGTGCGGTGACCCCAAATGCGCTCAGGTGATATGTAACAGCACACGTGCGGTGACCCCAAATGCGCTCAGGTGATATGTAACAGCACACGTGCGGTGAGACCAAATGCGCTAAGGTGGTATGTAACAGCACACGTGCGGTGACCCCAAATGCGCTCAGGTGATATGTAACAGCACACGTGCGGTGACCCCAAATGCGCTCAGGTGATATGTAACAGCACACGTGCGGTGACACCAAATGCGCTAGGGTGGTATGCAACAGCACACGTGCAGTGACCCCAAATGCGCTCAGGTGGTATGTAACAGCACACGTGCGGTGACCCCAAATGCGCTCAGGTGGTATGTAACAGCACACGTGCGGTGACACCAAATGCGCTAGGGTGGTATGTAACAGCACACGTGCGGTGACCCCAAATGCGCTAAAGTGGTATGTAACAGCACACGTACGGTGACACCAAATGTGCTCAGGTGGTATGCAACAGCACACGTGCGGTGACACCAAATGCGCTAAGGTGGTATGTAACAGCACACGTGCGGTGACCCCAAATGCGCTCAGGTGATATGTAACAGCACACGTGCGGTGAGACCAAATGCGCTAAAGTGGTATGTAACAGCACACGTGCGGTGACCCCAAATGCGCTTAGGTGGTATGTAACAGCACACGTGCGGTGTAACCAAATGCGCTAAGGTGGTATGTAACAGCACACGTGCGGTGACCCCAAATGCGCTCAGGTGATATGTAACAGCACACGTGCGGTGACCCCAAATGCGCTCAGGTGATATGTAACAGCACACGTGCGGTGAGACCAAATGCCCTAAAGTGGTATGTAACAGCACACGTACGGTGACACCAAATGTTCTCAGGTGGTATGTAACAGCACACGTGCGGTGACCCCAAATGTGCTCAGGTGGTATGTAACAGCACACGTGCGGTGACCCCAAATGCGCTCAGGTGGTATGTAACAGCACACGTGCGGTGACACCAAATGCGCTCAGGTGGTATGTAACAGCACACGTGGGGTGACCCCAAATGCGCTCAGGTGATATGTAACAGCACACGTGCGGTGACCCCAAATGCGCTAAGGTGGTATGTAACGGCACACGTGCGGTGACCCCAAATGCGCTCAGGTGATATGTAACAGCACACGTGCGGTGACCCCAAATGCGCTCAGGTGATATGTAACAGCACACGTGCGGTGAGACCAAATGCGCTAAGGTGGTATGTAACAGCACACGTGCGGTGACCCCAAATGCGCTCAGGTGATATGTAACAGCACACGTGCGGTGACCCCAAATGCGCTCAGGTGATATGTAACAGCACACGTGCGGTGACACCAAATGCGCTAGGGTGGTATGCAACAGCACACGTGCAGTGACCCCAAATGCGCTCAGGTGGTATGTAACAGCACACGTGCGGTGACCCCAAATGCGCTCAGGTGGTATGTAACAGCACACGTGCGGTGACACCAAATGCGCTAGGGTGGTATGTAACAGCACACGTGCGGTGACTCCAAATGCGCTAAAGTGGTATGTAACAGCACACGTACGGTGACACCAAATGTGCTCAGGTGGTATGCAACAGCACACGTGCGGTGACACCAAATGCGCTAAGGTGGTATGTAACAGCACACGTGCGGTGACCCCAAATGCGCTCAGGTGATATGTAACAGCACACGTGCGGTGAGACCAAATGCGCTAAAGTGGTATGTAACAGCACACGTGCGGTGACCCCAAATGCGCTAAGGTGGTTTGTAACAGCACACGTGCGGTGACCCCAAATGCGCTAAGTTGGTATGTAACAGCACACGTGCGGTGACCCCAAATGCTCTCAGGTGGTATTAAACAGCACACGCAAAGTCAGAGCGACTGCGTTTCTGTGCAATTCAATAGCCCACTTGCATTAACAGCAACTGCCTTTCTGTGCAAATAAATAGCACACGTGCAGTAACAGTTAGTGGGCCAGATTCAGGAACACTTGCGCTGGAGTATTTCGATATGCACCGCTTAACTGTGATGATGCGCCGTCGTTTCTATGTGCCCGTACCCACCAAACTAGATGCGCCCAATAACGGGTCATTTGCGACCGGCGGAACGTTCCGACGCCAGAGTATCGTCAGCGCTTAATTTCGCTGGGCGCTTTAGTCGCGCCTATTGATTTCCCCTGCAAATATGCAAATGAGGGATTTTTCCCAATTCACGAACGGATTAGCACCATACGCTGGCTACATGCGCCGCGCGTATCTCGTCCGTCCGGCGCAAAGTTATTTCTACAAAAGGCTGCTTTATCTTTACTCCAGACGGTCACAGGTCAGCAGGAGAGCAGCTACAGCAGCGTTACCGACGATAGGAGCTAGCTGAACAACCACACTTGCAAGGACAACACCTCTGTGTGCCAATATGCCAGGGGCAATTGTGGTCCTAGAACTACTGATGGGTCCCCCGGAACGAAGGAGGCGGGCACGTGAGAGGATATACCGCACACGTATGAGCCTCTTTGGCATGGGGGATGAGGAGGTGTATCGCCTCTTCAGATTCAGCCCTGATGCAATACTTGAACTAACCACAACCCTGCAGGATGACATCACCAGCAAGACACACCGCTCACAAGCAGTGCAGCCACTGGTGAAGGTACTGGCAACACTTCATTTCCTTGCAAGTGGATCATTCCAGCGTACAAGTGGAGTGGTGGCTGGGATGTCACAATCCTCCGTGAGCAGATGTGTGCACCAGGTTGTCCCTGCAATCCTCAGACGCATGTCCAACCAGTTCATCAGACCCACCACTGAGGAGCTGCGGCTGAAGGCAATGACAGATTTCTACAGCATTGCCAGATTCCCACGCACTGTGGGGGCCATTGATTGCACACATGTGGCCCTACAGCCCCCCAGTGCCACAGAGCACATATACCGCAATCGGAAGCATTGGCATTCCATCAACGTACCAAACACCCCGGGTCCAGCCATGACAGCTTCATATACCGTCAGAGTCCCATCCCAGCAGAATTCGAGCAGAACATGTATGGGGACAGCTGGCTGGTTGGTGAGTGACAAGGGAGTCAGGCATGACTATCCCCTCCCGTGATGCACAACAGAAGTGGCACATGCATGACTAACATCCTCATGTCTTTTCCCTTACATGTGACTCTGCATATGCACTGGGACCCCATCTAATGACTCCTTTCCGGAACCCCCAAACCAGAGGAGAGAGAAAATACAATGAAGCACACATCAAAACCCGTGCAGTGGTGGAGCAAACATTTGGGCTCCTGAAGTCCTGTTTCCGATGCCTGGATAAGTCCGGGGGCACCCTATTGTATTCCCCTACCTTTGTGTGTCAGATCATCGGTGCATGTTGTATTCTGCACAACTTTGCTATGAGAAAAGGCCTGCAGATTGACATGCGTGATGACCTGACCCCCGACCCACACAGTCCCCACCTGCCAGAGGACACCCAGTCTGCTGATGGAAGAGCAGTCAGGAGGGTCCTCGCCGTAGGCATCTTTGGACACTAAACCAAAACATTAATAACACAGACAGTGCACGCGTGTACACCACTGATGTCCCTAGATCACACACACCACATGCACATCGCATTGGATTAGCCCAAGTCCAGCATGTAGGAGTTGGGAGCAGTAACGCCAGCGTCAAGGCCCCAATGATGTCACTGTCCATTCATACACCTTTCACACATCATTCATACAGCCGTGGGGTTAACTTCACCACCACGGCCGAGGGTGACACCCCTTACTGGCAGGAGTGCCACCCCCTCACATTCACACACCATTCACACTGTCCCCTGCACTCCTGACCGTGTGCAGTAAAAAAATAAATAAAAAATCTCATAACCTGAGAAAATAAATAAACAAAAACTCATGACCTGAGTATGTCCAAAAAAATCAGATAAACCCAAAAAAATAAAAGCCTCATCGGGGATGCCGGGGGCTTCTTCTTGCCGCACCTCTCTGGCTCCTCAGCTGTCTGGATGGAGTGGGTGGGGGTGGGGGGGCATCTGGAGGTGGCTGATCCCCAGGTGGGCCACTCCTGGCAGGTGTGGCCTGCATGCCCTCCAAGGCCCTGGCTATCCGGCCGAGGTAAGAGTTTGTCTGGGCCTGCATCCGGAGCTGACGGGTGACCTGGTAATGCTGGGCCCGCCGACTCAGCCTCCCCTGGTCCCGGATGGCAGCACTGTTACCCTGGATGGCAGCAGTGTTGGCCTGGACGGCTGCAGTGAGTTGTGTAATATCCCCCTGCACCTCCCCCAAACTGGTGACCACTGCAGCGCAGTTGCAACTCACATCCTGCACTGCGTTGCTGATGTTGGCAACGGAGCCCAGGCTGTCAGCCACTTTCTCCAAATGGCCTACTATGGCCCCCATTTGTTCAGTCTGCCTGGCGTGATCCCTCGCCAACTGGTCCTGGACATCATCCGACACCCCCCTGGTCTTCTGGGTGGCCTTCCTGGGGCCAGAAGATGGTTGTCCCCGGGGGGAGGGAGTCGCCCTTGAGGGGCTTCCAAGGATGGGGGAGGGGATAACAGACGGCCCAGAAGAAGGGGAGGAGACCGACAAAACTAATGAAAAGTCCTGCTCTGCCACAGCAGGATCCTCCGCAACCACCTCGGCAGGTGTGGTGTGGCCACTCTCCTCCACAACCTCTTCACCACCCAGTGGCTCGGGCACACGATGGCGTGGGGGGGATGGGGTTGAATGGACGCTGACCGATGATGTCCCAGCTCCGTCATCTGTGGATGACACAAAGCAGACACATGTTGGTGGTCCCACACACTTGGCACATGTACCCCCCCCCCCCACATGCAACACACCAAATAGGGGATAAAAAACACTTACCTGTCCTGGAGACTTCCTCCATGGAGTCATAGCCTGGGACCCCCTCCACCTGCTCCCTCTCCAGGCAGCGTGCGACCACCTCCTCCTCTGCGGTCAGGGTGACAGGACATGGGGGACCACCACCTGTGCCCCTCTCATGCCTCCTGATGGTGGCCACCTTGCCCCTCACCTTGCGCCGCAGGTCATTAATTTTCTTCTGAATGTCAGAAGCACTCCGGGTGGAGTACCCCAAGACATTCACCCTGGCAGCAATGGATTCCAGGATGCCCTGCTTCCTCTCCCGGCTGGTCTTCCGGCTTTTTTGGCCATGGAGCAAAGCATTCTCAGTCTCCATTGCAGAAATGATGACCGACACCTCCTGGGCGTTGAAATTGAGGTTCCTCCTCTCTCTGGGGGTAGCGGGAGCAGCCATCACCGAGCAAAAGTATCTTCCCTGGGGTGGGGGGAAACGGAAATACTTTTGCGCCGGAATGGCGTTTCCTAAAAACAAAAGACAATCCGCGCTAACACCCCTAAAACTAGTTAATATATAGATATAAAAACCGTGAAACCGTGAACAATAATAAATGAAAAAATGCTGCACCTTAATACAAAGAAGCCCAATATAAGGCTCCACAAAACATATATAGACAAAAGACAAAAGCGCCCAGCAGAACGCATTGCGCTGACGTTTCCCGTGAAGTGGTGCCGACGGAAGTTGTGAGCATGCGCACAAGGGGGGCGAGTGGAGCCGCACTCACTGCGCATGCTCCGTGGATGATGCGCTGAACGTAAGCCTCTGCGCTGGGCTCCGCCCATCATTTACATATGATCACACCCACTTCCACTTGCGTCGGGTTACGCCAGCGCATTATCGTTACTCTGGCGCAAGTTTACGCGCAACTGCTATGTGAATAACAGTACTTGCGCTGAAAGGGTCTTCAGAGTAACGTAAATAAGATGCGTTACTCCAGAGCAAAGATGCTCTGCTCTACCTGAATCTGGCTGAATGCGTCTATGCGCAATTAACTAACACGTGTACACTAACACGTTAGGGCATCAAGCACAATCTCCTGCCTGACAGATACTAATAGCAGAACTAGCTAAGCTATACAGTTTATAAATATATTGACAACTCCTAAGGATTGTCAATATATTCTCTACAAACATTTAACTATACTAACTAGTAGCCTCCCTGATCTATCTATCTATCTATCTATCTAATCTAATCTAATCTAATCTAATCTATCTATCCTAATCTATCCACTGTGGGGGTTATTTACTAAAGGCAAATCCACTTTGCACTACAAGTGCAAAGTGCACTTGAAAGTGCACTTGGAAGTTCAGTCGCTATAGATCTGAGGGGGACATGCAAGTAAAATAAAAAAAACTGTATTTAAGCTTGCACATGATTGGATAATAAAATCAGCAGAGCTTCCCCTCGCTTCAGATCTACCCCTCAGATTTACAGTGACTGCACTTCCAAGTAAACTTTCAGTGCAATTTCAAGTGCACTTCGCAGTGCAAAGTGGATTTGCCTTTCGTAAATAAACCCCTGTGTCTCTATCTATCTATCTCTCTCTCTGTCTGTCTGTCTCACTTCTCTAAGCAAGCCGGAACACACTACACGAGGCCGCCCGGGAGGCGGCCTTTTATAGTGTGGGGCGTGTGCTAAAGCCCTGAGCCCTAATTGGCCAAAGCACCCAGGCTTTGGCCAATTAGGTCTCTTCGTTTTTTGGGCGCTGTGATTGGCCAAGCATGCGGGGTCATGGTGCTAAACAGTCAAGAAATATATCAAACACAAGTCACAAACGCGAACACACAACAGAACAAAAGCACCTTGCTGTATAGGGAGGGATACAAAAGAGATGTACTTTTGCAAAAGAAATGTGTTTGTCTCTGTCTATTTACAGTAAGCTCTCTGCGTAGCTCACTAAGTTGACCGGGCCAAGTTCCAATCTCACTGATTGCGCCGTGCCGAGTTGTGAGCATGCGCAGAGAGGTGCTGACCATGGTCTGCTTCATGTGCGCACGCGCAATCCGTCCGGCCCTTCATTTGCATGGGGTCACGGCTCATTTCAATGGAACACGCCCACGTCCTTCACAATTTGAATTACTCCGCCTTACGCCTCGGAAATTACGTTGCACCGGCGCAAATTTCTGCGCAAATACTACAATGATACGGTAATTGCGCCGGTCTAACGTAAAGGAGGTGCGCTACTCTGGTCAAAAAATGTGCCAATGAACGTGATTCTGGCCCTAGATGTTCAGTCCAAATTTAGCAGCATCATCATGCATTAGATAGAAAACCAGATAAGGGTGCTCTGGTGGAGGTGGATGGCTGGTCAGGGGTGGTGATGGTTGGATGGCACTTTAGGCAGCACTTTGCGTGAGGAGAAGCAAATCTGAAGACATATAAAAGAAACAAAGGCGCCTCAAAGTGCAATTTTTAAAAGAGTTATTCAAGTGTGCAAGGGGTTAAAAGCACTTACAGGATTGTGGATTGTTAAAAGCATGTATGTATGTTCTCCCTGAGTTTTTTTCAGGGTACTCCAGTTTCCTCCCAAATCTAAAGATGTGTTGGCAGGTTAATTGGCTCCTGACTAATTACCAATGTCAAAGGTGAAGTAAAACAATTGCCACAACATCCCCAAAAATTGTATTTCTGTTCAATCTTTTCCCAAGACACCCAAGGGAAATAAGTGAATGGAAATAAATGGGACTTTTGAGGTTGTGGATGATCTCAAAGCAATAGAATATATATATATATATATATATATATATATATATATATATATATACACACACACATAGGGCCAGATTCATAAAAGATGTACGCCGGCGTATCTGGAGATACGCCGCCATAATTTCAAATGTGCGCCATCGCATCTTTGCGCCGATTCACAAAGCGAGATACGCCGAAAAATATGGCCTCAGCTGTCCGACGTAACTTGCCTACGCCGGCATATCGTGGGGCGCATAGTTACGCTGGACGCATTCGGCGTTCCCATTAAAAGTATGCAAATGAGTAAGATACGCCGATTCACGAATGTAGATGCGCCCGGCCGCATCATATACACGATTTGTGTAAAGCTTACGTACAGCGTAAAGTTACCCCTGCTATAGCAGGCGCAGCTAATGCAAAGGTATGGGCCAGGGAACGACGCCGTCTAATTTTACGTTGCGTACGCCGTTTACGTAGTACTACGTGAATAGGGCTGTGCGTAAGTTACGTTCACATCATAGGCATTTACGCAGACGTATCTTATGGAGTTTATGCAACGTAATTCTGAGCATGCGAACGCATGCCCAGTTCGACCGCTCATTCATTTACATGGGGTCACGCTTAATTTATATAGATGACGCCCACCTCCTTCCTACTTTGAATTAGGCAGGCTTACGCCGGCCAATTTACGCTACGCCACCGCAACTTACGGAGCAAGTGCTTTGAGAATACAGCACTTGCCTCTCTAAGTTGCGGCAGCGTAGCGTATATTCGATACGCTACGCCCGCCTAAAGATGTGCTAAGCTACCTGAATCTGGCCCAATGTATATATTGTGATCCTTTATAGACATCCAGACCATGGAAAAGCAACGGCTGTTAAAAAAGGCTACTATAACCAAATCATGATTAGATACATGAAGAATAATATTACATAGTACAAAGACAGAATAAAATACACAAATGCTAGGCACAACCTTAGTGAACCCGACCTGAGCTGTAAACATTATTACATTAAATCAACCACACCTACCACTGGAATATTAGAAACTAGCTTGGGTGATAGCAAGTCTTGATCCAAAAAATATGTGCTGTGGGTGAGTTTAAGCGGCCCAATGCATTTTGTCTAAAGGCTTCTTCTGAGGAAGGGTGTTCTATAACAGAAACAAAACAAAACAAAAAAACATAATACATATGAGATGTGACAACTTAATTCCTTAATTGGATTGTAGAAAAAATGTTTTTGCTTTCCTATACAATTGCCACTTGTGTCATCTTTAAAGTAGTCCCCTTGTGAAGTGACACACCTTTCTAGACAACTAAGCCACTGCTGGCAACATTCCTGGAATCTGTTTTCTGGAACATTGCACAGATACTGGATGACCAGAATGTCTTCAAATCTGTGTCCTTTTAAGGCATTTTTTAATTTTGGAAACAGCCACAGGGTGCTAAGTCAAGAGAATAAGGTGGTTGTACAAATTATTGAATGATTTCTGGGCCAGGATCACGCAAATACATCTTGTGCAGGGGCATTGTCGAGGTGAAGAATCAACTTGTCAGACCAGAGTACTGGTCCTTTCCTTCAGAATTTCCAAGTAACAATGTTAGAAACTGTCACACTGCGTCCCTGTTCATGTTCAAGTATTCTGTCATCATTAGCATGTTCAATCTTTCTGAGCATATGAAAGTTTGCATTCGCTCCACATTTGCATCCTTTCTTTGTGTTTTTAGGAACACTCTTCTTGCATCATCATGGACATCGTTCCACCCCTCCTTACACCACCTTTGCCATTTATTCACAGTTGATTTCTCCATGGAATGGTCACCATTAGCTTGTAACCAAGCTAAAGTTTCACTTGTACATTTGCCTATTTTTACAAAAAAATTATGTTAATCTTCTGCAACGTACGCAAGTGTTCTTTTTTTTACTACTCCGTAAAGACTAAGTTAATTGGTCTGTGACCCAGTCGAGTGCAAGTTAGAGCATGTCAGAACACGCTTGAGTGCAAATGGCTGTGTAATTTACCACCATAGTCCTACGTTGCAGATATTCTGGGTATTCTGGTCACTGTCATCAGCCCTTTGATTTGACAGAAAAGAGGAGATGCCAAGTCAATAGGCAGTTCTCCTTTTTACCATGCAAGCAGGAACATCTGCCAAGTTTGAGAACCGATTACCCAGTTCATTGATCAAACTCTGATCAATCCTTGGACATTAACTACTTAAGACCCGGACCTTAAGGCAGCTAAAGGACCCGGCAAGTTTTTGCGATTTGGCACTGCGTCGCTTTAACTGACAATTGTACGATCCTGCGACGTGTCTCCCAAACATAATTGGTGTCCTTTTTTTCCCACAAATTGAGCTTTCTTTTGGTGGTATTTGATCACCTCTGTGGTTTTTATTTTTTGCGTTATAAACAAAAATAGAGCGACAATTTTGAAAAAAATTCCATATTTTTTACTTTTTGCTATAATAAATATCCCCCAAAAATATATATATAAAAAAATAACAATTCCTCAGTTTAGGCCGATACGTATTCTTCTACCTATTTTTGGTAAAAAAAAAATCGCAATAAGCCTTTATCGGTTGGTTTGCGCAAAATGTATAGCTTTTACAAAATAGGGGATAGTTTTATTGCATTTTTATTAATTATTATTTTTTTACTACTAATGGCAGCGATTGGTGATTTTTCTTCGTGACTGCAACATTATGGCGGACACTTCGGACAATTTTGACACATTTTTGGGACCATTGTCATTTTCACAGCAAAAAATGCATTCAAAATGCATTGTTTACTGTGAAAATTACAATTGCAGTTTGGGAGTTAACCACAAGGGGGCGCTGAAGGGGTTATACGTGACCTCATGTCTGTTTTCTTTCTTTTTTTTTTTTTTTTCACCTCAGCTCATACCTTTCGTTTGAGACCCGCTCATGTTTGAATCTTCAATTGTCTCTACTAGCTAGTTTTTGCATCATCTGTGAGGCATAGCTTTATTTACTTCCTTACATTTTTCCTTTTTTTTCCCTTCAAAGGTTCCTCCATTGTATAAAAAACCAAGTCGGGGGCAGCCTTGTGCCCCAATCTTTATAAGTATTTTGTATAACTTAGATATCGTGCCCCTTGTGTTGTGCATAACTTTTCTAAAGGTGTCAGCTCCGATCCCGTCCGTAATGGTTGGGGTAGTTGCCTGGTAAAGTGTTTTATCTGTGAATAGTGCCACCTGTCTAGATTCAACGTATCCCGTCTTAATTTCAAATCCTTATAGGCCGCCACCTCGCCCCCTTTTATAATGTCCCTTAAATGTACGGTGTCTTTTTTGATCCAATTACCGCCTATTTTTTTTTTTCACCGGGTGCAAAATATGGATTTTCCTTTAGATTTATGAGTGGAAAATTAAATTCACTGTTAGTAAGTGTCAGAGCCCTATCCCACATTTTCAATGTGCTTTTTGTCAATTCAAATATATTGTGCTTCAGTGTTCGATATTGTGCTGGTATCCATAACATTTTTCTCAGTTGGGTCGTGGTTTGGGATTTCTCGATTTGTACCCACCTTTTCTCTTTTTTGTCTCTAGCCCATTCCACCACCCCTGAGACTACTGCCGCCTTGTAATAACTTTTAATATCGGGGGCCGCCAGGCCACCATCCTGTTTGTCCTGTTTCAGGTTTGAAAGGGATATTCTATGCTTTCTATTTTTCCAGACAAAGTTCATTACCACGGAGTTTAACATGTTCAAGTATTGGGGGGGTAGTAGAATTGGTAATAACTGAAATTTATACAATATTTTAGGGATATAAATCATCTTTAAAATGTTAATACGACCCACCCATGAGATGGGTTTATTTATAAAAAAAAAATTAATTTGTTTTTAATCTCATTTAACAGTGGTATAAAATTGATCTTATAGATCTTCCTATCCGTGTTAGCTAATTTAATCCCTAAGTAATTTAGTTCTTTCTTCCAGGGAAAGGCGCAGGTCTCCTTAACTAGTGTCACTTCATTTTTATTGAGGTTTATATTTAATATCTTGGATTTGGTCACATTTATCTTAAAATTAGAAATAGCCCCGTATTGTTCTAATGTCTGAAGTAACTTAGGGATAGTTTTTACCGGGTCTGTGATGTAGAACAAGATATCGTCCGCAAAAGCGGATAGCTTATGCTCCTCATCGCCGACCCGGACCCCTTTGATTTCGGGGTCGTTTTTTATCGTGGCCAGTAAATGTTCGAGGGAGAGGATGAAGAGAAGGGGGGACAAAGGGCACCCCTGTCTAGTCCCATTCTTCAACTCAATAGTTCCTGAGAGAATGCCGTTGATCTTACATCTTGCTGTAGGCTGGTAGTATAGTGTCTTGGTCCAGTTTATAAACCTGTTCCCTAGTCCTACTGCTCCTAATGTATGTATCATGAGTCCCCAGTCTACCCTGTCAAAGGCTTTGTCAGCATCTACTGACAGGTATAGACTGGGGATCCCATCTCTCTCGATCTTTTGCATCAGGAGCAGTGCCCTAATAGCATTATCTTTTCCTTCCCTGTTGGAAACGAACCCCACCTGGTCCGGGTGTACCAGGCCCTGCATTACTCCTTTCAGTCGATCTGCCAATACTTTTGCAAAAAGTTTTGTATCTATGTTCAAGAGAGATATGGGTCTGTATCCAATACAAAGGGATCTATCCTTACCTTCTTTCAATATGATTGCAACTGTTGCTGCTGAGGCTTCTGGGCTGAGTTCATATTTAGTACCCAGACCATTGAAGTACTTGCATAGCCTAGGTATTAATATTTCGCTAAACCTCTTATAGTACAGAACCGTGAAACCGTCTGGCCCAGGGCTCTTATTGACAGTCATATTTTTTAGGGCATTTTTGATTTCTACTTTTGTGATAGGTCTGTCTAAATTTGAACTTTCGCCCTCGTCTACTTTTGATAGCTCTGCTCTGTCTAGAAAGTCCCTTAACTTTTCCTCCCTCGCTCCATCTTGCCCTTCTGTTTTTTTGATCGTGTAGAGTTCTTCAAAGTACTTTTTAAAGGTGTCAGCAATGTCTACAGTTGCATATACTAGTTCACCATTCTGTCTCTTAATTTTTTCGATATAGTTCCTAGTTTTTTTTTTGTGCCATTTTTGCCAACTATTTACTCGGTTTATTTCCCAAAATATACATCTCCCTGGAGATATTATTGAGTTTTATCCTGGCTTCCAGTTCCATTATCTCTTTTAATTCGTTCCTCTTTATTATTAAGTTAAGGTACGTCTCTTTTTGCCCCCTTTCTTTATGGTTTTGCTCTAGGTCTGCTATCTCTCTAACCAACGCATCCCTCTATCTATTTTTCGCCTTTTTCCTTCGGTTCCCTTCCGATATTAAAATTCCTCTAATATATGCCTTGTGTGATTCCCACAGCGTTGCCATGGAGATTTCATCTGTTTCATTTATTTCAAAGAATTGTTTTAATTCTTTCTCCACCCTCTCGACTCCAGTCTTATCTCGGATCAGGTAATCGTTGAGGCGCCATGTCATCTGTTTGATATCTATATGAGCTGTTTTAATTTTCATCATAATAGGGGCATGGTCCTATATAGTCATTATACCTATTCCCGTTTCAGTGACATGATCTAACAGCCTATGATCTACCAGCGCGTAGTCGATTCTGGAGTACGTTCCATGGGGTGGGAAAAAGAACGTATAATCCCGCTTTCTAGGATGGAAGGCCCGCCAGACATCAACCACCTGGCAGTCTACCATTTTTCATTTAAGTCTTTGTAGGTATGTGTTATTTGTCTCCCTCCTCAGGCAGGTACTATCCTCTTTCGGGTCCAAAACAACGTTTAAGTCTCCCATCAGTATTATGTGTCCCTCTGCGAATGTTTTTATTATATCTAAAATCCTATTTAAATACTTTATAGGCTGTATATTGGGAGCATAGATATTAGCAAGAGTATAGGAATTATTCACGATTTTTCCTTTCAGAAATGGGTATCTGCCCTCTGGGTCTGTCAGTCTTGCCTTAAGGGTAAAATCTACCCCTCTGGCAAAACCGATAGCCACTCCTCTCGCACGATTTGTTATGGCATCTCCGTAGTACCAGGTGGGGTATGTAGGGGAATACAGTTTTATGTTTGAATTCAGAGTCAGGTGTGATTCCTGTATAAGGACCACATCTGCCCTGTATTGTTTGATTTCCTCTAAAATCTGCATTCTTTTTCCCCTAGAATGCAGGCCTTTTACGTTATAGGATAGGAACTTTACTTCCACCATTTAACTCTGCCGGATTTAAAGTTTCTCAAGGAGTCCCTAGGAGCCACCTTCCCTTTTCCCTCCCCCTCCCTCCTCCCCCCTTCCCCTAAGTCCCTACCCACCTCCCCCATCCCCCCTCCCAGGCCTATATAAAGCCTCTGAACCGTGGGGGTCATCGTGCCCCATACCCACCGGTTCTCCTTTTTGAGGTGGTACTAACCCACGCCTCCCCCCACCTAGGCCCTTCCCCTCACCTTGGGCCTGGTCTTTACTAGACGGGGGTGCCACTCTTGTCCTGAGGGATCCTCATTCCCTACCCCTCCCCTCATTCCCCAGGTGCGCTCACCCACCCCTCTCCCCTCTTCATTCCATCCATCCAGGAATTTCTATTCTTGGCAAATCTAATTTGCCACAGAAGATGGAGAGATCTTCTGGGAATGTTAACTTTGCAGAGATCCCATCTTTCTGGGCGACCAAACATGCTGGGAAACCCCACTGAAACTTGATATTATGTACCCTCAACTGCTCAGTGAGGGGTTTAAGATGTCTCCTCCTAGCTAGAGTCTCCCAGGCCAAGTCCAGAAAGATTTGTATCTCTATGTCGTTTTGGATTAGAGGCGGCTTTCTCCTTAATTTTAACCAAATCTCCTCCTTGTCCTCATAGTGCTTGAACCTAACAATAATATCTCTTGGTCTTTCACTTGTGTTATCTTTGAATCTGCCTAGGCGGTGTACCCGCTCTATTTTAAATGGTTTCCCAGCCTTGTCTTCCAGGAGAGGGGTGAACAATGTGTTCATAATGAGTCTTAGATCTTCTCCCTTTCTTCCTTTATAGATCGAATTCTCAAATTTTGTCTTCTATTCCGATTTTCCTGGTCCTCCAGTCGATATTGTAGGTTCCTTTGGTTCAACTTCATGACTGAGTATTGATTCTTTAATTGGTCTAATTCAGAGTCTTGTTTTTCCATTTTTTTCTACTTCTTCTACTCTAGACAGAATATGGTTTATATCCACTCTCAAACCACTGATTTTCTCTTTAATGGCACTTTCCAACCTTCTTAACATTCTATCGAGGTCTCCCATCGTTGGTATGTGCTTCTCGGCACTCAAGTCTTCCACATGACTTGCTTCCTGATCCCCATCCGTGGACACATCTGTGGCTTGTGGATTAATTCCTCCCCCTTCTATTTGAAGTCCCGGCTTTTCCAGTTTTCTTTTCATTTACAGGGCTGTTAGTGCCTCCTCCCTGGGACATATATTGTCCTATTGTGCTGGTAGCAGGAATCTCCTTGGGGTTTTTTGGGGCAGTGCCCCTTGTTATCTTGCTC
Organism: Rana kukunoris; assembly: GCA_029574335.1. NCBI lineage: Eukaryota > Metazoa > Chordata > Amphibia > Anura > Ranidae > Rana > Rana kukunoris. The sequence goes on along the minus strand of CM056053.1, from coordinate 213,600,282 downwards.
ATGTTGTATTTAGATCTGGTTCTAATTTGCTTCCCCAGTTTTACAATTTCCTTGCTCCTTGGAGGGGCTTCAACACCCTAATGTCAGTAGGAACTGGTTCCCCACCTGTGATTTTTTCTCTACAAAAGAGTCTTCGCCCTTGAGAGAGCGGAAACGAGGAAGAAATATATCCACTCAGGGTTGAACCCTGTATCTTCTCTAGGCTATCGCCTATATAGGGGACTAATATATCCTGCCCTGCAACACCAGGGGGGTCTTGGGTTACTTGGAGACCGGGGTTCCCCTCTTTTGTAAAAATCCTCAAGGATAGAGAGAGTGGAGTTCCCAGTGATTTCTGCTCTCTGGTACGTCTAGGTCCCTCCTCAGTCCCCAGTCCTCACCATCTCTTTCTCTCCCCCTGTCCCCCCATTCCTCTTCTTGGTGCCTTATTATGGCTTAATGTGTTCATGTGATCCTATCAGCTCTTGCATTTAGCCTCCTATTAATAGAGGGGGGGTACTTGGAGAGGGGTTAGAAGTACAATCCACAAAGTTTAATTTTTGTCCGTACTGAGAGGTATAGGGTAAAGGCTGCGGCACTGTGTATTTCCCCGTACTTCCCCCATACTTCTCTTATTGACATGAACAGGGACCCTGGATTAGACCAATGAATTCAAAGCCTAATGATTTATTCCAAGAATTTGGCGGCTGCAGGCTCTATAAAATTTTGATCCCGTCTTAGCCCCTCGATCTATATAAAGGCAGGGTATGGGGTTAATTGTTTTGATTTGGTTTAGTGGAGGGTATGGAATTAATAATTTCAACATTGGAATTTCATCATTGACACCACAACATGCTCAACACATCCTACCGCATCCTTTCCTTACCACTTTCCTTGTAATTTACTGCCTTAATTTTCCTGTATTTGCTGTCCTTTTAAATGTAAATCAAAACGATATTACCCGAGCTCTTTTCATTTATGTTGGTATCCTTCTACCTGCTTGATCCGTAGCCGGGGAGAGATGATTGCTGCGGCATATGTAGAATCCACTCTCCTGCTTAAACCCTCGTAGCGATGGATCACGTTACTGCTTATGCCTAGTGAGCCGGGACGCAGCTTTGCTGAGCAGCCACCGACATATGAGGGGGTGAATGAGGAGGGGTGAAGCGATGCGGAGGGGGGGGGACGGAGCAGGGAGGGAGCCCGGTCCCGTAGCTGGCAGATGACTTTTAGCGAGACCCCGTTTGAATTGCTGGCAGCCTCTCACCCTGCCATGCTCGTTCCATTGCGGGCTTCTCTCCCCGCCTCGAGCGATCCGAGCAGATCCTCCGGAGGTTTGCACGGCACGGTCAGTCCCTCCCTCTGCGTTCCTACATGCTTCACGTGCAGCACGTCATCGCCCCACTGAATTTTCCGACCTCATGTCTGTTTCCAACTGTAGGGGGGTGTGGCTGTAGCTGTGATGTCATCGATTGTGTACCCCTATAAAAGGATCACACTATCGATGACAGAGCCACAGTGAAGAATGGGGAAGCTGTGTTTACACACAGCTCTCCCTGTTGTTCAGCTCCGAGGACTGATCGCAGGACTCCAGCAGCGATCGGGTCCACGGATCCCAGCCGGCGTGCACGTGCCGGCTGGGCTTAAAGAGCCACGTACATGTAGGTAGATGTGCCCAGCCGTGCCATTCTGCCGAAGTATATCGGCGTGAATGGGTCCTTAAGTGGTTAAGTATTCTTCTTCACCAATTCTGCCTGTATATTGTCGTTATCTGTTTTGCAACATCTTTTTCTGTAATGTTGAAAAGTGTTAACCTTGTCTCTAAAGCTCCTAATGTAAGCTATAAACAAACCTCTGCCTCTTGAAGAGTGCTACTGTAGTAGAATAAAGCCTCTGAGCAGACCTGTCTGTGGTGACAGTGTGTGTTGCAGACGCTTATTCTACATTTATAATTAGTATTGCTAAAATCATGAGTATCCCCTGGCTCGGCTTTTTAAAACAGGGGTGGTGTCAGTTAAAGTGTTAATTGTGTAATTAGCCCAGTGATAATCACTCTCAGGCTGCTGGCACTTAGATTGTGGTCCCGCAGGCTGGAAAATCTTTGTGCTGGGCACGGCTGAGAGTAGCATTGTTACGTAAGTGACAGCGTTGTGTGAGCTTGGCCGGTCCTTCATCGCAAGTTAGCGACACCCGCGTTCGTCACATACCTCTGCCTACTATCTATAACCCCCCTTCAGTCCATCATAAATGCTGCTGCCAGACTCATCCACCTTACCAACCACTCTGTCTCTGCTACTTCTCTCTGTCAATCCCTCCACTGGCTTCCGCACACTCAACAAATTAAATTCAAACTACTAACAATTCCCTACAAAGCCATCATCTACATCAGGGGTGTCAAACTGGTGGCCCTCCAGCTGTTACAAAACTACAAGTCCCATGAGGCATTGCAAGGCTAACAGTTACAAGCATGACTCCCGCAGGCAGAGGCATGATGGGACTTGTAGTTTCGGAACAGCTGGAGGGCCGCCAGTTTGACACCCCTGATCTACATTAACCACTTAAGACCCGGACCAAAATGCTGCTAAAGGACCTTGCCCCTTTTTTTCGATTCGGCACTGCGTCGTTTTAACTGACAATTGCGTGGTCGTGCGACGTGGCTCCCAAACAAAATTGGCGTCCTTTTTTCCCCACAAATAGAGCTTTCTTTTGGTGGTATTTGATCACCTCTGTGGTTTTTATTTTTTGCGCTATAAACAAAAATAGAGCCACAATTTTGAAAAAAATGCAATATTTTTAACTTTTTGCTATAATAAATATCCCCAAAAATATATATATATATTTTTTTTTTGCCTCAGTTTAGGCCGTTACGTATTTTTCTACCTATTTTTGGTAAAAAAATTGCAATAAGCGTTTATCGGTTGGTTTTCGCAAAATTTATAGCGTTTACAAAATAAGGGATAGTTTTATTCCATTTTTATTATTTTTTTTTTTACTACTAATAGCGGCGATCAGCGATTTTTTTCATGACTGCGACATTATGGCGGACACTTCGGACAATTTTGACCCATTTTTGGGACAATTGTCATTTTCACAGCAAAAAATGCATTTAAATTGCATTGTTTACTGTGAAAATGACAGTTGCAGTTTGGGAGTTAACCACAAGGGGCGTTGTAGGAATTGAGTGTTCCCTGTGTGTGTTTACAACTGTAGGGGGTGTGGCTGTAGGTGTGACGTCATCGATCACGTCCCCCTATAACAGGGATGACGCGATCGATGCTGCGGCCACAGTGAAGCACGGGGAAGCCGTGTTTACACACGGCTCTTCCCGTTCTTCAACTCCGGGGACCGATCGCCGCACTCCAGCGGCGATCGGGTCCGCGAGTCCCGCTTACCCAGTCCCGGAGCTTCGGACCGGGTCACGGGAGCGTGCTGCGGGTGCGCCCCCGTGGCCCACGGCTGGGTACTAGAATCAACGTATATATACGTTGATGTGCCCAGCCGTGCCATTCTGCCGACCTAAATGTGCAGTAGTCTCTAAATACCAACCTAATCGTTCTCTTCGTTCTTCTCAAGACATCCTACTCTCTGGCTCTTGCATCACGTGCTCCCATGCTCATCTCCAGGACTTTTCCAGAGCCTACCCCAATCTGTCTGTCTATCTTCTTCTCTATTAGCTTTTAGAGGATCCCTGAAAACCCTCCTCTTCAGAGAAGCCTATCCTTCCCACACCTAACAACTGTATTTTCATTTGAGTCCATCTGATCATCCCCCACAGCTTCCACGTGACCCTCCCTTCTAGATTGTAAGCTCTAATGAGCAGGGCCATCTGATCCCTCCTGTATTGAATTGTATTATGTCTGTACTATCTTCCCGGATGTAAAGCACTGCACAAACTGTTGGCGCTATATAAATCCTGTATAATAATAATAATAATAATGAAATGATCTCATCTTTAAGTACATTAAGGTACCAAGACAGATATTTGAGCTGTATATGCATGTACACCAGAAGCACAGGAACATCTATACAAGGGGCCATAATAATGAATAACACCTACACGTGTTGAGAATTATGTAAATTAATATTTACCAAGACAATATACCAGCATGTGTATCCAATAATTACAAAACAAGCCAACCTAGAAATCCCACCACCCAGGAAGCAAAAATTGGATCCCCCCAAAACATTAGAAAATAAGTATGGCCTCATGTATGTCACTGGAAACCACTCTAGCAGTGCCTCCAAAGTTAAGTAACTGTACAACCAAAGATAAAAATTAGAATATGGATTTAGTAAGTCCCAAATATGGGGGCATAATACTTGGAGATTAACACCAAGACAATACTCAACCTACCCTATAACTTTATCAACAGGTGTCTGGCAATGCTGTATTCTGGCCTAGGCCAACAAGGCCCAGGCCTAGGGAAGCACTTTGCAGGGGGGAAGCACGGAAAGAGTCCCCATTGGCTTGCGCTACACTGTAAGTGTTACCCAAGCTGCCTCTAATTTTGACTGTCCTATCATACTGGACCACAAACCTTCCTCAATGTGCTATATGTTTTCTGCTGCACCATTGGCATGCTTATATCTTCTTAGTCCTCTACATAAAATTATCCAAAATTTGTGCTTAAAGTAGAACTATAGGCAACACTTTTTTTTTTCAATTTGGAAAGAGTAAGGGAGGGTTATAGCCCCTGTCAGTTTATTTTTTACCATCCCTGTCCCATTGCAGAGATTTCCCTTCACTTCCTGCCCCAAAGCCAAACAGGCGGTGAGAGGAAATCTATGCCAATTAAGAGAATCTATTGCCCCCCCCCCCCCAAGGCACTCAGAACTAGTGTCCCCACTCAATAATTTCGTGGTCGTGACAGAAAGGGTTACGTCATATTTAAATTAGGGGGTGCATGAGTTTAGTTAGGCCTAGGGCAGCACAAAACCTAAATACACTACTGGTGTCTGATATCCTCACTAGAGATGAGTCAAACACCCCCCGATTCGGTTCGCATCCAGAACATGCGAAAGGACCGTAAGTTTGCGCAAACTTACAAACACCCGTAAAGTCTATGGAACTTGAACGTAAGAAATAAAAAGTGCAAATTTTAAAGCCTAATACTGTATGCAAGTTATTGTCCTAAAAAGGGTTTGGGGACCCAGGTCCTGCCCCAGAGGACATGTATTAATGCAAAATAAAGTTTTAAAAATCAACCGTTTTTGTTTTAATGATGATTTTAATGATGCTTAAAGTGAAAAAAATAAAGGGGAAATATTGCTTTAAATATCGTGCCTGGGGGGTGTCTATAGTATACCTGTAAAGTGGCGTGTGTTTCCCGTGTTTAGAACTGTCCCTGCACAAAATGACATTTCTAAAGGAATAAAAGTCATTTAAAACTGCTTGCGGCTTTAATGTAATGTCTGGTACCGGCAATATGGATGAAAATCATTGAGAAAAACAGCATGGGTACCCCCCCAGCCCATTACCAGCCCCTTTGGGTCCTGTATGGATATTAAGTGGAACCCCGCACCCAAAGTAAAAAAAGAAAAGGCGTGGGCCACCCATGCCCTATATACTCTGAACAGCAGTATACAGGCTGTGCAAACAAGACAGGGATTGTAGGTTTGTTCTTTAGTAGAATCTGTTTGTAATTTGGAACAGGTACATTTTTTTAAGTATATCTCCAGCCAAAAAATCTATTTTTAAACTTTTTTGGAAAACATAGGGAATGGTTATCACCCCTGTAACATTTGTTTTGCTGTCTGTGCACCTGTTCAGAAAATTTCACCTCACTTTCTGTTCCAATGACAATTGTATTTAGAATATATTTTTTTGTTGTAGGGAAACAAGGATTGGTGATAATGCATCAGTGGAGAGGAGACACGTTTTTCCCATATTAACCCTTACAGGGGAGAATTTCCCTTCCTAGGGGTAGATTTCCTCCGACTTCCTGTTGTCTTCCTCTGTTTGTAAGTAGGAGTCGTTTGTAAGTCAGATGTTTGAAAGTAAGGGCCTGCCCTATATATTCTGCAGAAATTTGGGCCTTAGGTGTTGGTGTTGCCACAACACTGTAAGCACTCAGGCCCCGTACACACGGCCGAGGTTCTCGCTGAAAATCAGCGAGAACCTCGCTGGAATGCACATTCCAGCGAGGACCTCGGCCGTGTGTACAGTCTCAGCGAGCTTCCCGTCGGGAAGCTCGTCGAGCCGAAAAAGAGAGCACGCTCTCTATTTTCTCGACGGCCCGCCTGGAAGAATGGCTGGTTGCCATTCCCGACGGGCGGGTCGCCGAATTCGACGGCCGGGAGAGAACCTCGACGGGCGGAACGATGTGTTCTGCCCGTCGAGGTTCTGGGTCGTGTGTACGCCGCCTCACAGTTACTCTTGGTGGGGCCTGCTGTGGAATATTATGCCGCGTACACACGGTCGTTTTTTGCGATGAAAAAAACGACGTTTTCTGTGAAGTAAAAAACGACGTTTTTGAAACGTCACTTTCAAAGACAATTTTGCATACACACCATCGTTTTTTCACAAAAAGCAAGGTTACGTTCACCACTCTTTTCCATTGAAGCTCGCTTCATAACTAGCTTCTGGGCATGCGCGGGTTAAAAAACGTTGTTTTAAAAGACGTTTTTGCTACACACGGTGACTTTTTGTGAAACAAAAAACGACGTTTTGAAAAACGACACAAAAAATTCAAGCATGTTGGAATTTTTTTTTGGTCGTTTTTTTTAAGACAAAAAACGACGTTTTGCCCACACACGATCAATTTAAATGACGTTTTAAAAAACTTCGTTTTTTTTCATCGCAAAAAACGACCGTGTGTACGCGGCATTAGATCAAGAATTGTAATTACATGCCCCTGTTGAACAGGGGCAGAAAAATTGTGCCTTAGGCACTGGTGCTGGTGCCACAACACTGCAACACCTCACAGATACTCTAGTTGGAGCACAGGAATGAGCCCTGCTGCAAAGTATTGCAGCAAAAAAAATTAATTACATGCCCCTGTTAAACAGGGGCAGAAAAATGATTGGGCCTTAGCCACTGGTGGCGGTGGCCAGAACCAAAAATGTTCTTACATGCTATCAACATGAACATTGAGAAGGAAGAGGATAGTCACCTAGCATCAGCTGGTGAGATCCCTTCAGTCTTGAAGGGATCTCAGATTCATAAAAAAAAGTATTTGGTTACATCAGCATTAGGTGCTTGGTAGCTGGTGATCCAAGACTGATTTATAGCATTAAGAAGGAAATAACAGGAACACTCTGCAGTAAGGTTTAGCTGCACACTGTGCCCAGAATACAGTACACTGACTGAATATACTGCAGCTAGCTGAATCAACTGCCTGCCTTTAATATTATTAGGAAGACAATAATAGGAACACTCTGCAGTGAGTTTTAGCTGCACACTGTGCCCAGTATACAGTACACTGACTGAATATACTGTAGCTAGCTGAATCAACTGCCTGCCTGTAGTATTATTAGGAAGAGAATAACAGGAACACTCTGCAGTGAGGTTAAGTTGCACACTGTGCCCAGGATACAGTACACTGACTGAATATACTGCAGCTAGCTGTATCAACAATTATAGCAATTATGGCAATTATGGCTCTCTGTGCTGCCGACACTGTGATTGGCCAAAGCATGCGGGTCATAGTGCATGCTTGACCAATCAACAGCCAGCAATGCACTGCAATGATGCAGTGCATTATGGGCCTTGACGCGCAACTCAAATTTGGCAGGAACGGCCCATAAAGTTTGATCTTCATTGAATGATCGAACAGCTGATGTTCGAGTCAAACTCATGTTCGACTCGAACTCGAAGCTCATCCCTAGTAGCACCAGAACCTTCGAATGGACCGAACGTTCACTCAAACATTTAGAACCCCATTCGAATTCAAAAGTTGTCATTTTAAAGCCTAATATGCAAGTTATTGTCGTAAAACGGGTTTAACCACTTCAATACCGGGCTTTTATACCACCTCCATACCGAGCCTATTCTGACACTTCTCTCCTACATGTAATAATCAGTATTCTTTTGCTAGAAAATTACACAGTACCCCTAAACATTATATATGTTTTTTTAGCAGACACCCTAGGGAATAAAATGGCGGTCATTGCAACGTTTTATCTCTCACATTATCTCGCACAGTATTTACGCAATCATTTTTCAAACGCCTTTTTTTTGTAAAAAAAATTGTTTCATGAATTAAAAATTGTTTTGAATTATGTGAAAGATTATGTTACACCGAGTAAATAGATACCCAACATGTCACGCTTTAATTATGCGCACACTCATGAAATGGCGCCAAACTTCGGTATTTAAAAATCTCCATAGGCAACGCTTTTTTTTTTTTACAGGTTACCAGTTTAGATTTACAGAGATCTAGTGCTAGATTCGTTGCTGGCACTCTAACGCACCCAGCCATACCTCACTTATATGGTTTAAACGGCATTTACATATGTCGGCGGGACTTACGTGTGCGTTCGCTTCTGCACGCGAGCTATCGGGGACAGGGGCGTTTTAATTTTTTTTTTATCTTTTATTGATTTTTTTGACTTATTTTTTATAAATTTTTACACTTTTTTTCAATTTGTTTTTCCACTTTTATTCCTATTACAATGAATGTAAACATCCCTTGTAATAGGAAATGTGTGTGACAGGTCCTCTTTAAGGAGAGATGCAGGGTCAATAAGACCTCACATCTCTCCTCCAGGCTGGAAACCATGAGATCGGTGAAAAAAATTCACTGATCTCATGAATGGTGGCTTACAGCCGCAATCGCGGCTTTGTTTACTTACAGGGACCCGGGCGTGACGTCATCACATTGCGCCCGGGTCCTCCGACGGTCATAGAGATGACTGGTGACCATCTGGTCACCAGTCATCTCTATGCTTCCTGCCGACGCCGACAATTCGTTCTCCGGGCCCCCGAAGGCACGGGAGAGCCCGGAGAAGCAGCGGATGGCAGCGGGAGGGGGGGATGTCCTCTCCCGTGGCCTGTAAGAATGATCAAGCGGCGGAACCACCACTATGATCATTCTTAGATTGTGCAGAATCGCCGGCTGAAGAAGAGGATATCTGGATGATGCCTCTGGCTGCAGGCATCATTCAGATATCCACCCGCAAAGCCCAGGCCGTCAATTGACGGCCATTTAGGATGGTAGATCCCATCTCTGGCCGTCAATTGTATGTGGCCGGGTATTGAAGTGGTTAAGAACTCAGGTCTTGCCCCAGGAAACATGTATCAATGCAAAAAAAAGTTTTAAAAACGGTTGTTTTTTCTGGAGCAGTGATTTTTAATGATGCTTAAAGTGAAAAAAATATCGTACCTACTGGGTGTCTATAGTATGCCTGTGAAGTGGCACATGTTTAGAACTGTCCCTGCACAAAATGAGATTACTATAAGAAAAAAGTAATTTAAAACTGTGTGAGGCTTTAATGTAATGTCTGGTCCCTGCAATATGAAAATCGTTGAGAAAAATAGCATGGGTCATTACAAGCCCCTTTGGCCCTATATACTTCGAACAGCAGTATACAGGCAGTGCAAACAAGACAGGGACTGTAGGTTTTTTGTTAAGTAGAATCTGTTTGTAATTTTGAACTGGTGCTTTTTTAAAGTGTAGCTCCAGCCATAAAATCTATTTTTAAGCTTTTCTGAAAACATAGAGAAGGGTTTATCACCCCTGTAACATTTGTTTTGCTGTCTGTGGGCATCTGTTCAGAAGATTTCAATTCACTTTCTGTCCCAATGACAAATGATTTTTTTGATTTTTTTTTTTTTTTTAGTGAAACAGGGATTGGTGATAAAGCATTAGTGGACAGGAGACACCTCTTACAGTAGAGAATTTCCCTTCCTAGGGGTAGATTTCCTCTCACTTCCTGTTGTCTCCTTCCGTTTGCAAGTAGAAATCATTTGTAAATTGGATGTTTGAAAGTAGGGGCCTGTCGTATATACTCTGCATAAATTTGGGTCCTAGGTGTTGGTGTTGCCACAACACTGTAAGCCCTCACATTTAGTCTTGGAGGGCGCTGGAATGCCCTGCTGTGGGCAGAAAATTTGGGCCTTAGACACTGGTGCTGGTGCCACAACTCTGCAACCTCTCACAGATACTCTTGGTGGGTGCAGGAATGGGCCCTCCTGTGAAATATTAGATCAAGAATTGTAATTACATGCCCCTGTTGAACAGGGGGAGAAAAATTGGGCCTTTGTTGGTGGTAGTGGTGGCGCTGGTGCCACAACTCTGTAAGCCCTCACAGTTACTCTTGGTAGGCACAGGAATGGGCCCTGCTGTGAAATATTAGATCAAAAATTGTAATTACATGCCCCTGTTGAACAGGGGCAGAGAAATTGAACCTTTGTTGGTGGTGATGCTGGTGCTGGTGCCACAACACTGCAACCCCTTACAGATACTCTAGTTGAGCCCGCTGAAAAGTATTGCATCAAAAATTGGAATTACACGCCCCTGTTGAACAGGGGCAGAAAAATTGGGCCTTAGGCACTGGTGGCGGTGCCTAGAACTGGTGGCGGTACCCAGAACCAAAAATGTTCTTACAAGCTATCAGCATGGTCATTGAGGAGAAAAAGGATAGTCACTCAGCATAACAGGATAGTCACTCAGCATCAGCATAGGCAGTCTTGAAAAATATTCAGTTACATCAGCATCAGGTGCTTGGTAGCTGGTGGTGATCCAAGCCTGATTCATTTTTTATGAAGGTCAGTTGATCGACCGAGTCGGTGGAGAGGCGCACCCTGTAATCGGTTACAAAGCCTCCAGCAGCACTGAATGTGCGTTCCGAAAGAACGCTGGATGCAGGACAGGCCAGTAGCTCAATTGCATACTGTGCAAGCTCTGGCCAGTGATCCATTCTCAAGACCCAGTAACCCAGAGGATTTTCGGTGGGAAAGGTGTCCAAGTCTGATCTTTCCCCTAGTTATTCCCGTACCATGTAAAACCGATGCTGACAATGGTTGCTGGAACTGGTCAAACCTTGGGGCTGCGGACTAAAAAATTGTCTGAATTTTCCACCGCTCCTTCTTTGACTGACCGAAGCCTCAGCAAAATGTTTTACAGGACCAGGATTTTGTAACCTCCCAGTCTCTGGGAACGTGTTGCACAGACCTTTCTGCAAGGCCTCCCGGAGATGTTTCATCTTCTGCTCTCTCTGCGCTGGCAAGATAAGGTTTGTAACCTTACCCTTGTAACATGGATCAAGGAGGGTTGCCAGCCAGTAATGATCCCTCTCCTTGATAGAAAAAATACGAGGATCCTTCGCAGGCTTTGCAGGATCAGGGAGGCCATACAGCATAGGTTTGCTGAGGCATTCGGGGCGGAGTCCTCTGGGTCACTGAGGATGACATGATCTGCATCCACCTCATCCCAGCCATGTACAAGTCCATGGGTTTCTTAGGACTGTAATTGAAGACTGCTGCTGATGCTGAGTGCTAGGGTCCACCTCCATGCTGACACAATCCTCCTCCTCCTGTGTGGTAGGCGGGCTAGCAGGAACACTGTCTGGAAAAAGGGGGCCTTGAGAGGTAAGGAAGTCCTCCTCTTACTCTCTCTGTTCTGCCTCAAGGGCCCTGTCCATTATTCCATGCAGCGTGTATAAGAGGGACAGTGTCACTGATGCATGCACTGTCACTGCTCACCATCCTCGTGGCATCCTAAAATGGTGACAGGACATTGCATGCATACCTGATCATGACTCACTGGCGTGGGGAAAAAAACCAAGCTCCCCTGACCCTATCCTGGTGCCATATTGGCCCTGATACTCATTGATGGCCATCTGCTGCATGTGCAGCTGCTGCAGCATGGCCAACGTAGAGTTCCACCTGGTGGGCATGTCACAGATTAGGTGGTTCTTGGGCAGTTTGTATTCCTTTTGGAGGTCAGTCAGCCGAGCACTGGCTTCATATGATCGTCAGAAATGCACACCAACTTTCCTTGCACGCTTGAATGCCTAGGGAGCACTGCTGGTTCCGAGGACAAATCAGCACAGGAAGAGGCCACAGTGGAAGAAGAAGAGGAGGGGGTGGAGGAGAGAGGTGTGTCACAATCACCAGTAGTAGCATTTTGGCGTGGTGGCGGTACAACCTCCAACACTACTGTACATTGTCCTGCATCCTTGCCAGCTGCCAGCAGAGTCACCCAATGCACCATGAAAGATAGGAAACCTCCCTGTTCATGCCTGCTGGACCATGAGTCAGCGGTAATATGCACCTTACTACTGAACGCCCTGTCCAACGAGGCATGGACATTGCCTTCCACATGCCGGCAGAGAGCCGGAATCGTCTTTCGTGAGAAAAAGTGGCGTTTGGGAACCTACCACTGAGGTACCGCGCATTTCACAAACTCACGAAAGGGGCAGAGTCTACCAACTGAAAAGGCAGCAGTTGAAGTGCTAGCAATTTAGCTAAGCTAGCATTCAACCGCTGGGCATGTGGATGGCTGGGAGAGAACATCTTTTGGCGCTGCAGCAGCTGGGGCAGGGAAATTTGCCTGGTACAGACTGACGTTGGTGTACCGATAGTAGATTGCCCGCAAGTACTTGGCTGTGACACACCTAATTCTACACATTCAGTCCTATCAGTGCAGGCTTCAGAGAGGACTGAAGGTATAGTGATGTTGGAGATCCCAGCTGATGAGGAGTAAGGAGAGGTCCGCTTTGTTCTTTGGTGTAAGGCCGCGTACACACGAGGGGATATGTTCGCTGAAAACGGTCCGATGGATGCAGACATCTCCGCTCGTGTGTATGGGCTAGCGGACAGATTTCTCCACCCGACAGATTTCAAAGCAAGCTTTGAAATCTATCCGGTGGGAATCTGTCCGCCCGACATGTCTGCTGGTTAGTACACTTACCAGCAGACATGTCGGCCCCCACCGCCGCCGCACCGCTGCCGAATGGATTCGGCGCATGCGCGGAAGTGTTTTACTTCCTGGTGCGGTGACGTGGCGGTGACGCGGCGGCGTCAACGTCACCGCCGCGTCACCGCCACGTCACCGCGCCGTCCGGCGGCGGGGAATTTGATCCGATGGTGTGTACACGCCATCGGATCAAACTCCCGATCGGACATATCCGATGGAAATGGTCCGCGGACCGTTTTCATCGGATATGTCCGATCGTGTGTACGCCGCCTAAGTCTTTGAGGTACCCTTGTCAACGAACTGCATGGTAGTTCGACATATGTCTGGTCAAGCATTTGGTGCCCAAGCGGGTGATGTTTTGGAAACGCAAGATACACTTGCGACATACATTGCAAATAGCAGTGGTGTAATCTGATGCACTCATCTCAAAAAATGCCCACACCAAAGAGCTGTTGGAATAACGTGGAGAGACTGCAGCGCCCTGCACATGCGGAGCTTTGCATCCTACCTTGTTGGAGATGTGCCTCCTCCTCCTCTCTCCTATCAGGCACCCACGTGGAGTCAGTGACCTCATCATCCCCTCCCTCCTCTTCACTGTAAAAAACCTGTCAGTATGCTGCAGCTGAGGGAACATGACTGCCAGATTGCTGTCCTTCTTGGGCACCCTCTCTCTCTGGGCTCACGTTACTGCCTTCCTCTAGCTGTGTACCATCATCGGAGCCTTCAAAACGCTGTGAATCCTCCTACAGCATGTACCAAACTCTGTGGTCAAACGGTTCAGGGGACTCCTCAGGAAGACATGGTGGGGCTAGGGAAGGAGTAACTGATGCCATTGAGCAGAGGGAAGAGGCCGCATTGGCAGCTGTTTTGCCAGACAAAGTACCCTAAACCTGGGTGAGAGAGGATGAGGAGGATGAGGACGGCTTGGTCATCCACTCTACTAAGTGTTCGGCATGTTGTGGCTCAATGTGGCTAGCTGCCAAAAAAAGGACGAGCGTGTCCCAAGGCCACGTGCTGATGAGGATGCACCGTGTCCACAACCAGCACTGTTACCTCTAGACGCAGAGCCTGCTTGCCCTCTTTTATCAGCTTGTGACGCTCTGCCTCTCCTTGTTGTCCTTCCAGACATACTAATGGCCTGCAGGGAGATGTAGCTGCACAGATACTTACAATACTTGCTGATCACTGCCTGTGCTATTAATATAAGAACACCAGGAAATGTATTCACGTAGCTTTAGGTGCACACTGTGCAGAGGACACAGTACACCAAGTGAAAATACTTGCTGATCAGTCACTGCATGTGGTATTAATATGAGAACACCAGCAAATGTATTCACGTAGCTTTAGGTGCACACTGTGTGGAGGACACAGTACACAAAGTGAGAATACTTGCTGACCAGTCACTGCCTGTGGTATTAATATGAGAACACCATCAAATGTATTCACATAGCTTTAGGTGCACACTGTGCAGAGGACATAGTACACCAAGTGAAAATACTTGCTAATCAGTCACTGCCTGTGGTATTAATATGAGAACACCAGCAAATGTATTCACGTAGCTTTAGGTGCACACTGTGCAGAGGACACAGTACACAAAGTGAGAATACTTGCTGATCAGCCACTGCCTGTGGTAATAATATGAGAACACCAGCAAATGTATTCACGTAGCATTAGGTGCACACTGTGCAGAGGACACAGTACACCAAGTGAGAATACTGCAGCTAGCACAATCACATGCCTGCCTGTCAGTATATTAGGAAGAGCATACAGGAACGGATCTATCTGAACTCATAACAGTGTATAAACACCTGGGATGCATATAATTCCTATACACACTGTAACTGTAACTGACTCGCCTGCCTGCTCTATCTAACTCAAAATAAATGACACTCTCTTTCTCTCTAAATCTGTCTTCATCCACTGCAACACACTACACAAGGCCGCCACAGAGGCGGCCTTATATAGTGTGGGGCGTGTACTAAACCCCCTGAGACATAATTGGCCAAAGCCACCCTGACAGATTACAGGTGATTTAATTTTGACCCACAACCGGTCAATAAGAATGACTCTTTCAATGCTTAATCCCGGCTGTTGAGATGCTAAGTGACTTGGGCTTCTGAAAGACCTTTCATTGTGTATAGATGTTTTGTAACTCTAAAGGTCAGACGTCTCGCTTCAGGTGTATTGAATTAGTATGTCATTTATGTTTAGTAAAGGAATGTGTTTTGGGTAACAGGTGAGGGGAACTTGTCAAACTGTAGTAATTACCTCGTCTAATTGTGGAGACGGGACGTCTGGGGGATGACTAATGATTAGCTCAACTGGATGTCATTATTTGAAAGAATGTGATTGAAGCCCCATTGTTGTGATGTGTGGGTGGAGAGTTCTTTGTCCCTGTGATTAACTTTAACATGCTGTACAGTATATAAGAAAGCTAAGATACCATTAAAAGGGTTCATACGTTTTGGAACAAGAACAGAGCTGCGTGTCTCGTCCTTGTTCTGGGGAATAAAATGGGTCCTGTCGGCTGGATTGTGAGATAAGCTGTCTTGGTTGGGGCGATGGAATGGATATCATAAACGGTGGTGACCGTTACAAGTGGTGGCACAGCAGTAGGATGGTTCCATTGCCAGAGGAACAGCTACAAGGACACAGGACAATGGAGATGCTGTATGAACGGCTGAAGCTCTCTTCCCTCATGGACTTACTGGAGAGCCGTGGCAGACCGGCCAGCAACCGTAAGAAAAGGGACATTATCGCAGAACTTGTCGAAATGGATAGAGCTGAAAGGTCCAGCGTAACAGACAGGACACCCGAGGAAGAAAGTTTTGATCAGGCTGTTAAACGTGGACTGGCACAATATGGTCCTAATCCTCCACCGGAGATTGTAGACCTGGTTATAGTGGCTGTGGATGCCACTTGGCTACATCAAAGAGGTGCTGCAGCAGCTGAAGTCACAGCAGCACCAACTGAAGAGAGAGGAGAGGTACAGATACCAGTCTCCATGGAAGAGGAATTCAAAAGGAGGTTACAAGAGATGCGGATACAGCACAGAGGACCATATCACAGGAGGCTCTGCTGGGATGGTCGGATGTGATTTGTTGTGAACTCTGGAAGGAAGCGCTAGCTCTGGAGCAGCAACACCAAGGAAAGGTCCTGCCCTCCATCCATGTAAGGTACTGACTGAGTATGCCACACGAATGCCGTTGTTGGGGGAACAACCGAAGCAGGAGTGGACAGCCGAGTTAAGCAGGCTGATCCGGGCAGAGATGCAATTGGACAAAAGCTACAGAGCTCTCCGGTGGTATGTAACTCAAGAGTGCCCATGGTCAGCGGATGACAGCCCCACGGAAGGCTATGACTATGATGGCCTGGGATTGTTGTATTGGAGGATGTCCAGTGATCCAGACTTTGGGGATGATCGGGAGTGGCGCTTGGAGGACATAATGGAGCACAGAGAGGAAAAATTGAATATCTCGGAAGGGCACTGGTTACAGGAAGATTTGGAATTTGTGGCCATTTAGGAATGGGAGCTAGAGATTGCCTACAGACAGCTGCTAGACTCTGCTCAGCAGCAGTGTGGGACTCCCGTTGCCTGGGACTATGAGGAAAATTGCAGGACTGCCCACTGAAGAGATGATATCTCGGTTGTGGCAGCAGCTGCTGCCGTTACCGAGATATCCATCTTTAAAGTGCCGACGTATAACGACGGTGGGCGGTCGTTAACTAGTTAAAGCCAGATCTCTAAAATATACTTTAAAAGGCAGACCTCAAAAGCATGTTGTAAATAAGATAAAATATCTTGAGGTGTCCATAGTGTCAATAGAGAGCATTATCTGTTCCCCAAATCACAGAAATCATTTCTTGGTATGTTTCTTTTCCCTTTCTGGCTCTGTTGCTTGCACACATCTCTATGCAATCCCCTTATGGGAACACATTGCTATATTGCTTTTCTATTTTTACTCATTTTCAATTTCTTCAATAGGCACATTATGCACCTATTGTGCACACATAGTAATTTGGATCAGGCCGTGACCACCGTCTCCTGCTCCATGCGCTGTTCCCCATCGTTGGAGGGTTTCCCCGTCTCAAGCCCAGGGGGGATGTCTGCCAAAACAGACAATTGTACCCCACTTTCAAGCAATGTTTCATATTCCTATTTCTGCCCTCAAATATGTGTGTGGTAAGCATACCTTTTGTTTCATTCTCATAGGGGAGCAAAGACTCGGAGGACACCAATCTGAGGAGCCCTTGAACCCCACACCTCAGAAAGAACATAGGGAGCCCCAACCTCAGAAAGGAGGGGACCAGAGAGAACCCCAACCTCAGGATGTGGAGGAAGAAGATGTGGAGGAAGAAGAGGTGGAGGAAAAAGAGGTGGAGGAATTGTGCGAAAGTGTCACCACAACATCAGGTCATGCATGCATGCATGCATATTTATTTAGAACATTTTTTGAATTACATTTTTTAGGTGATATGCTGCTTGTTTGAAGAAAAATCTCCTCCTTTCTCAAGTGGTAGCACACAAATCATAATCCAGGATCTTATGGTTATGAGTCGTGAAATCAACGTTATAAGGCACCAACTCAATCAATTTGACCAACAAATTAAAAACATGATTGATGTTTTAGGGAGAGTATAAAGATGTTTTTATTGCCACCATTTCAGGGTTTTGTGGCCTACTTTTCTACTTTTTTGTGTAATTTCATGTGCTATCTCCCATCACAGGATATCTATGTCCCTGTTTTGTGGGTGCAATCTCTTCATTGCTACTCAAGTAGGTGAGAGGAAGGGGTTGCACCCCCAAAACATGTCCATTGATCTCCCATGATCGCACACTGTCTGCATCTTCAAAATTTGGCTTGTTCCGGGGTGACATCACCTCATCTCATAAGGGCAACAGCGGCACATTTTTTAAACACTATATAATGTCTGATATTGGCTTCAGTTTTTCAAAGGTTGAACTTTGTAAGTTCCAAAGCTTTAAATGAATGAATGAATGAATGAATGAAAACTTATATAGCGCAGCACATGCAAACTGAATCGCCTCTGGGCGCTTGTTGTTCCTGTCTCCTTTGATATCAAAAGAGATGAGTCTTGGCCTTTTTCCTGAATGCTAGGTGGTTCTCCTCCAATCGAATACTGATTGGTAAAGCGTTCCATAGTCTGGGACCTTGGATCGCGAATCTTCTATCTCCTTTGGACTTGTAGTTGGCTTTCGGAACCTGGAGCAGGTTTTGATTGGTGGATCGCAAAATGCGATTGGAATTATGAGCTTTTATTTTTTCGCATAAATAATGGGGGGCATTTCCATGGACACATCTATGCGTAAGACAGAGAGCTTTAAAAGCAATTCTGTCTTTAACTGGTAACCAGTGAAGGGCTCTCAGAGAAGGTGAGATGGATTCCCAGGGTTTTTTCCCGGTCACAAGTCTGGCGGCCGTATTCTGAACGACTTGCAGACGAGCGATTTGGTACTTGGGGAGTCCGAGGTAAAGGGCATTTGCACAATCCAGTCTGGAGTTAACAATTGCTCCCACCACGACCACCAAATCTTCTTTGGGGATGAAAGGGGTAAGTCTGCGTAGTAGGCGCAGCAGATGGTGAGATCCGCTGACTACTGACCCTATTTGTGCGTCCATTGTCATAAAGGAGTCAAAAATGACCCCGAGACTTTTGACTTTGGCGCTAGGGGTGATGATTTTGCCCAGAATAGGCGGGGGTGTCCATGCTGTTGAAGGTTGATTCCTGCGCTTGGCGTGAAACAGAAGAAGTTCTGTTTTCGCTCCGTTGAGTTTAAGATAACTCTTTGTCATCCAGTCCTCTATCAAAGAGAGGCATGTCTCTAGATTGAGGTGATGATCCTTTCTGTTGCAAATGCGGAAATACAGTTGCGTGTCGTCTGCATATGAGTGATAGAGCAGTTTTTGGCTGCTGATAATCTCAAAAAGAGGACGAAGATATATGTTAAACAGCACTGGTGACAGAGGCGATCCTTGAGGGACTCCGCATGATACTGTGCGTTTTTCAGACGTAAAAGGTCCTAACTTCACTGTTTGCGATCGGTTTTCCAGAAAAGAGGAGAACCAAGATAAATCGCCTTCTGCGACTCTGGCTACTTCAGCAAGCCGAGTCAGTAACAGTTTGTGGTCTACAGTGTCGAAAGCTGCGCTTAGGTCCAACAGAACTAGAAGACAAGATTCTCCTTCGTCTGCGGCCTCGAGAACATCGTCCCATATTTTAAGCAATGCGGTTTCAGTCCCGTGTCCGGGACGGAACCCTGATTGCAATGGGTCAAGTAGCTTGTGGGTATCCAGATGCTGTTGCAGCTGCTGTACCACTACTTTTTCCATTACCTTTGAGAGTACATTGAGGCTTGTTATGGGACGGCGGTGAAGTGGGTCCATTGGATCCAGATTGGGTTTCTTCAGGATGGGTTGGATTATACCCTCTTTCAACTGTGAGGGCACTATGCCCTCCAAGAAAGACTGGTTGATAAGCTGCGTGATGGGAGGAGCCAGGATGTAGGCGCATTCCTTCAGCAGTTTTGTGGGGATAATGTCATTTGGCGCTGTACTATTGCGCAGTGTACAAATGACATTCTTAGTGGTCTCGATGGAGATGGGTTCCAGGGTGAACTTACCTGATATAGGGGAATTACTATGGGTGTTGTGTGAGCGGCTGCAGGGGGGATTGAGGGGGGAATTGTTTTGCTGAATGCTTTCACGGATTGCCTCGATTTTATTAATGAAGCAATCCGATAGTTTTAATTGTTTGAAACATGCCTGTTTATGGCAATATATATATATATATATATATATATATATATATATATATATATATATATATATATATATATATATATATATATATATATATTTAAAATAAATATTGGAAACAAATGGTTATAATGTTTTCAGAAATTGTATAAATTTTATAACGTACAAGTGAATGTGCACAGAGTAAAAAATATATATATTCAACAATGTGAGGCTTCTTATTTCTATGCTCAATAAAATTAAGTTCTTGTTTACTGTGACAATTGTGGTTATTTACTAAAGACAAATCCACTTGCCAGTTAAAGTGCACTAGGAGAACCTGGGAGACAGATAAAAGAAACAACAGCAATAATGACAAATCAAGTTTTTCACAGATTTTTTTTTTTTTATCAAAAAATCAGAGATTTCCTGGCATAGCGATGGCCCCCCTACCCGTAAAGTAATCAACGCATTTATCACGCACTTCACGGGCGCTTTGGGGGGCCAAGCCAGGATGGCCGGTATCCAGGCCCGTCATTGGATTGTCCAAAAGTCCAGCCTCAGGCCCAACTGATGACTTATAATTAGATGAATTTCTCCTTAAATAGTTGTGCAGGATGCAGCAGCTGAAAACAATATGGTTGAGTTTGTACTCTGCCATATGTATCGAGGTAAGAAACAGGCGGAAATGGCTGGCCATTATCCCAAAGGCATTCTCAACAACCCTTCAGGCTCTGGCCAGGCGGTAATTAAAAACCCTCCTCTCCGGGTGAGGGTCCTCAGGAAAATGGCCTCATCAGGTGTGGTCCTAATCCGAAAGCCTCATCAGCAATAAAAACAAACAGAAGTCCCTCCATGTTGTCTTCATCAGATGGCAGTGCCATACCACCAGTCTGGAGACGTTGGGCAAATTTGTCTGTGTGAACACACCACCATCTGAAATCCGGCCATTCTTCCCGACGTCCACATACGTAAACTCATATTGTACCGATACCACTGCCATCATCACAATACTATTAAAACCTTTATAGTTGAAATTAGGGTTGTCCCGATACCGATACTAGTATCGGTATCGGGACCGATACCGAGTATTTGTGGGAGTACTTGTACTCGCGCAAATACCCCCGATGCCTAAATAGAATACTTCCCGCCGCCACCGCAAGCCGCCGCATACCACAAAGCCACCGCCGCCGCATACCGCTGCGTTAATCCCCGTGTATTGTAATCGCCGCATTACAGGCACCTTTCGTTTGAATTCTTCTAATGCCCGCCGCGCCATGTATAGACACTCCCCTTCTCGGGATTGGACGGATCTGTCCAATCCCGAGCAAGGGGGAGTGTCTATGCACTGAGCCGTGTATAGACACTCCCCCTTGCTCGGGATTGGACGGATCTGTCCAATCCCGAGAAGGGGAGTGTCTATACGGGGCGGGCATTAAGAATTCAAACGAAAGGTGCCTGTAATGCGGCGATTACAATACACTGGGATTAACGCGCCATCATCTACTACAGGTATGGGGGACAGGACATGGCTGCAATATGTGGGGGAAATGACTTGGCTGCAATATGTGGGGGACAGGACATGGCTACATATATGGGGGACATGACATGGCTGCAATATGTGGGGGACAGGACATGGCTGCAATATGTGGGGGACAGGACATGGCTGCAATATGTGGGGGACAGGACATGGCTGCAATATGTGGGGGACAGGACATGGCTGCATATATGGGGGACATGACATGGCTGCATATATGAGGGACATGACATGGCTGCAATATGTGGGGGACATGACATGGCTGCAATATGTGGGGGACATGACATGGCTGCAATATGTGGGGGACATGACATGGCTGCAATATGTGGGGGACAGGACATGGCTGCATATATGGGGGACATGACATGGCTGCAATATGTGGGGGACATGACATGGCTGCAATATGGTGGACAGGACATGGCTGCAATATGTGGGGGACATGACATGGCTGCAATATGTGGGGGACATGACATGGCTGCAACATGTGGGAAACATGACATATCTGCAATATGTGGGGGACATGACATGGCTGCAATATGTGGGGGACATGACATGGCTGCAATTTGTGGGGGGACATGGCTGGGGGGACATGGCTGCATTTGGGGACACATTAAAAAAAAGTATTGGTATTCGGTATCGGCGAGTACTTGAAAAAAGTATCGGTACTTGTACTCGGTCCTAAAAAAGTGGTATTGGGACAACCCTAGTTGAAATAGTATGACCCTGAATGGGGTGGTGGCACGATGCCACAGTCTGCCATTCCTGTGGCACTGAAGGAAACCGTGGAGTCAAACCAGAAAAATAAATTATTACTTTTGCACAGAACATTGCAAGCAGATTAAACAAAAACATTCTTGGCCAACATAAGTATAACATTAATTTATAGGAGTATTTAGGGGACGGGGTTCTAGGTGAGTTTGGGGCCTACAAAAAAGCCACTGCCACTCTGCCTGAAGTTCATGAGAATAAAAACATTTGAACACAATTTTTTTTTTTTGGGGGGGGGGGGGGGTTCTAGCTGAGTTTGAGGCCTCCAAAAAAAGACTCTGCCACTCTGCCTACATGTAATGATAAACAAAACATTTGAACAATTTTTAGGGGGGGGGGGGGTAAAGCACTACAATGGAGCTGACAAAATACATTAACCACTTTAGCCCCGGACCATATTGCTATCCAATGACCAGAGCATTTTTTGTGATTCGGCACTGCATCGCTTTAACTGACAATTGCGCGGTCGTGCGACGTGGCTCCCAAACAAAATTGGCGTCCTTTTTTTCCCACAAATAGAGCTTTCTTTTGGTGGTATTTGATCATCTCTGCGGTTTTTATTTTTTGCGCTATAAACAAAAATAGAGCAACAATTTTGAAAAAAATGCAATATTTTTTACTTTTTGCTATAAAAAATATCCCCCAAAAATATATAAAAAAAACATTTTTTTTCCCTCAGTTTAGGCCGATACATATTCTTCTACCTATTTTTCTTTAAAAAAATCGCAATAAGCGCTTATTGATTGGTTTGCGCAAAAGTTATAGCGTTTACAAAATAGGGGGTCGTTTTATGGCATTTTTATTAATATTTTTTTTTACTAGTAATGGCGGCGATCAGCATTTTTTTTTCTGTACTGCGACATTATGGCGGGCACTTCGGACACTTTTGACACATTTTTGGGGCCATTGGCATTTTTATAGCGATCAATGCTATAAAAATGCATTGTATTACTATAAAAATGTCATTGGCAGTGAAGGGGTTAACACTAGGGGGCAGGGAAGGGGTTAAACGGATCTCCCACGCCAAATCAATTTTTTTTTTCTGGTCTCTTTAAATGTCTAATAGTACTGCTGTGCTGCACTCACGTTTCCGGTGTCCCTCCGCCGCTCCGCTGAGATTCTGTCCCAAAAAAATACTTATATCATCCTTTTCCACCCGTTGCCATCTTATGTGTGGGCGTTCTATTCCCACACGCAGGCACTTCCACCATTGTCCCAGCATCCACCGCTCGATCTTGCGCCGGCGCACTGGCATCTGAGCTGTAATAGAGAATATTCAAACACCCGCCTTTCCTTTGTTTACATCCGCGTCACTACCTGTAATACGAAGTCGCGCGATGTTTTGGCAAAGAGAGAGCTCTGAGAAACGCTCCCAGCAGACACAGCGCGGGACAGGAAGCAGAAGAAAACCCGACTTTAACCCGAGGGGGTGCAGACCGGAAGCGCTGCTGTTTAATAAGGTACTCTAGCAGTTATTTTTATAAAAATAGCCGATTATGCATTCATTAGGAGCCGTTTTAATATTAATAGAAAGTCAAATTGAGGGTGGAGCTCCGCTTTAAGTGTGTTCCTGGGTGAGTTCTAACTGTATGGGGGGGTCACTAGGGGAAATCAATGATCTTCTGTTCATACATTGTATGAACAGAAGATCAGCGTTTCCTCCCGCTGACAGGACCGGGAGCTATGTATTTACACACATAGCTCCCGGTCCCCGCTCTGTAACGTGCGATCACGTGTGCCCGGCGGCGATCGTACCCACGGGGCACGCGCACGGGACTCGGGGGCGAGCGGGGACGCGCACGCACCTTAGCGGACGCTTAAGAGCGGACGTATAGCTACGGGCTCTCACCCAGCAGGGCCACCGTCCCGCAGTAATATGACGGCACGCGGTCGGCTACTAGTTAAGAAGTGACTAGGCTAGGTGTGTATGGGCCCAAGATAGCATGCTGGAGAGGTTATTGAAGGAAAAATGCATGTAGGCCAAAAAAGGAGCACTAAAAGCTTACAGCATGCATGGGGACAAAGGGGACATTCACAGCATATTACAATAATGGTAATTAGGGAATGATGAAATCAATACAATACATTAGCAAACATTAAATACATAGAATGTAATGTTAAAGGATAAAACTTACCTTAATATTGTCCTTCTGCATGACTTGTATGATGGCAGAACAGGTTTCTGGGATAATGATCCCACAGCCTGGGGGAAGATGCCTGTCGTGAACTTGATGTCCTGCAGGCTTCTCCCAGTTGCCAAGTTTTGCAACATGGCAACTAGCCTCTGCTCGGTAGTGATGGTTTTGCTCATCACAGTGCCCTGCCTCGTGATATAGGGGGCCACAAATCCAACAGATGGTGAAAAACAGGGTCCATCATCCGGAGATAATTCCTGAAGTCATCAGGATTATTCTCTTGGATTTCCCGCAGCAGAGGCATATGACAGAATTGGTCCCGCTGGAGCAACCAATTCTTTGTCTATGAACTCCTCACTATGTTCATGGACTGAGTTTGGGTCAAAGTATTAACTTTGGAACAGTCATGTGCTGGGACTCCAACCAGGTCCTCCTCCCATTTCTTGATAAATCTCCATATACCCCGTCTAGAAACCCAAATAAATTACCTTTCTCACATCTCCTTTCGAAATATAATATGGCCGATTCATGGAGAGAAAATAACCCAACAAAAATAGATTTACCTAATTCTCCCACCCACGTCAATCCTTCACTCGAATCAACCATATATTTTTAACTATCGGAATGATTCCAGAAATACTTAAATCTGACATAATTCCCATACCCTGGTCTGACCATAATGCGGTATACACAACTATTGCCTCTACCATACCAAAAGCACATGACCCAACCTGGTACCTTCCAGACATCCTGCTCAAACACCAATGTTATCACACAAAAGTTTAACTAGCATTAAAGGAATATCTACTACACAACAGAACTCCTGGCATTTCCCTTTTAACACTTTGGAAAGCTCATAAACCTGTGTTACGTGGTACCCTGCAAGGTCAAATGGCTGCACTTAAACCGGAGAGCAAAATCCTTGCCCGCAAATTAGAAACTAAATTCAATGCAGCATTCATATCTTTTCAAGATAACCCAACTCCAATTTCGAAAAAACACTTGGAAAAACTTGATTCGAATATGACCTATTCCTTAGGCCTCGTACACACGATCAAATCTGTCTGCTGGAAACGGTCTGCTAGACCGTTTCAGCAGACAGATTTGATCGTGTGTACGGGCTAACAGACGGATTTGGCCACCCGACAGATTTCAAAGCATGCTTTGAAATCTGTCGGCTGGGAACCCGTCCGCCCGACATGTCTGCTGGTTAGTACGCTAACCAGCAGACATGTCTTCTCGCACACGCGCCGAATGGTTTCGACACATGCGCGAAAGTGTTTTACTTCCTGGTGCGG
Source organism: Rana kukunoris (assembly GCA_029574335.1). Taxonomy (NCBI): domain Eukaryota; kingdom Metazoa; phylum Chordata; class Amphibia; order Anura; family Ranidae; genus Rana; species Rana kukunoris. Next base: position 213,574,947 of record CM056053.1, on the reverse strand, counting down.
TGACGTGGCGGCGTCAACGTCACCGCCACGTTACCGACACGTCAGCGCGCTGTCTGCTGGCGGGGATTTTGGTTTGCTCGTGTGTACACGCGAGCAAACCAAAATCCCAGCAGACAGATTTGTTCAAATCTGTCGGACAGACAGATTTGAACAAATCTGTCTGCTCGTGTGTACGAGGCCTTACAGAATCGGTTGATAAATCCTACAAACGCTCTAGACACAATTTGTACACAAAAAGCAACAAACCAGGCACATGTTTGGCATGGGATCTAAACCCATTAAACAAAATGTTTAAACCAATTCGTCTGAAATTAGCAAAAAATATCTATACTAGCAACCCTGCCAAAGTTGTCCACAAATTTCACTCCCATCTAGCTTCTTTATATGAGTCAACCAATGAATTCAACCCCTCAGAAGCAGAATCTTTATTTTCTTAGATCACCCTACCAAAACAATCGCAATTCCAAAGGACCCTGATGGAGAAACCTATAACAACAGAAGAAGTAGCTTTTTCTATCAGTGACCTAAAAATAAATAAAAGACCAGGCCCAAATGGATATTCAACATTATATTATCGAAAGTTTACAGAGATTCTTTCCCCCATGTTAGCTGAGGCATTTAATATATTATTAAACAGACATTCTTTCACACAAGAATCACTAATGACAATTGTTTGCATGATTCCAAAACCCCACTTTGATGACACCTTGTGCATGAACTACCACCCTATTTCTCTTTTACACCTAGATGTTATAAACAGAGACCAAGTGGGATTCATGCCAAATAGACAAGCGGGTGACAATGTGCGCAGAGCAGTACTCCTTGTGCACATTGCCAGAAAACAATGTATTCCTTCTTGCTTTGTTTCCTTAGACATCAAGAGGGCTTTCGATACGGTATGCTGGTCATATATGTATTACTCTTTACAGAAATGGGGATTTGGCACACACTTTATAACATGCATAGGAGCACTCTATAATAAACCTAAAGCATATAAAAAATATGCCGGATACAAATCAGAATCATAACATTTAAAAAGGCTCACGACAAGGAGTCCATTATCTCCCCTCCTATTCGCCCTATTAATAGAGCCATTAGCCCAGTACATCAGAACCAATCCTACAATAACTGGTATTGACATTGGAGGTTATCCATACAAAATCTATATGTTTGCAGATGATATTCTGCTTTTCTTGTCATCTCCACAAATGTCAGGACCTAACCTTCTACCCATTTTAGATAGGTTTGCAGCTTTCTCCGGCCTTGTTATTAACCCTAAAAAATGCCTAGTTCTCAACATATCGCTTACAAATACAGAGTTGATTCCAACAAAAGTGGCGCTTCCCTTTTCCTTGGCAGAGAAATCTCTACTATACCTTGGAATCCAACTGGCAGCCTCCATTACAGATATATTTTCAGCCAATTACCCCCTTTATTGAAACAGATTACAAACTTACTAAAGCACTGGACTCATCTTCCACTGTCCTGCATAGGAAAGATCAACGCTTCCAAAATTACAATCTTGCCTAAATTATTATATATGTTTAGAGCCCTGCCAATCCCAATCCTTACATATTATCTGAGATTAATCCAAAAAAGAACTAATACCTTTGTATGGGGTTCTTCCAAACCACAAATTCCTATACGCACATTACACCTCCATAGATTAAAGAGAGGCCTTGGTTTCCCCAATTTCACTACCTACTATAAAGCTGCCCACTTAGCTAGCCTTACAAAATACCATGCAACACAGGAATCTCCCTTATGGGTATCAATGGAGGCTTCAAATGGCGATCATTTATTGATCTCCAACTTATTATGGCTCCAACCTAAAGACCGCTGCAAATTGAGTAACCCAATAACAAAACATTTTGTATCCCTATGGGATAAACTAAAAAGTAAACACCAACTACAATCAACACATAACCCCTTCTTATCTTTTCTTAAAAATCTGACCTTCTACCCGGCATGGATTTTCCCAAATTCATTTAAGGCTTGGACAACATCATGTATTCTGGCACTACACAATTTGGTTGTTCCGTTCTCTACACTTAGAGAGACACATGACTTGACAGAATCAGAACAGTTCAGGTACCTTCAAATTATTTATTTGTTTACATCAACCACACACATTGCAACACCCCTATACCAATTATCTAAATTTGAAACAATCTGCAAAAAAGACCCATTAGCTAAAGGTGTGATATCTTCTCTCTACTCCTAATAGACTTTAATAACTACATTTTTAGACTCAATATCCCTGCCAAAAGTATCTAAAGAGGAACTTGCAACGTTGAATTCCCCTATTAGACAGAATGAAATTCTAGCGGTTATTAAATCTTTGCCAAATAATAAATCACCGAGAGTGGATGGATTCTCTGCTGAGTACTAGTGTTGCTCACGAATATTCGCATTGCGAATATTCGTTACGAATATTGCATATTCGAGTATTCGCAAATAAATCGAATATCGCGGTGAATATTCGCTATTGCGAATATTTGTATTTTTTCAAATTTATTTTTAAAACAGATCACATCCTAGTGATCTCCATCGCCGTCTAAAAGCATTGCTGGTATGATTAGAGACCCTGGGCCGAGTAGCTGAGGCGATCCTTTTATGTTGCCGAATATTCGCAATGCGAATATTCGTATTACGAATATTCGCGAATACTTTCTCTGCCCTTCTGTGTTTTGTGTATAAAAAAAATAGCTTTAGTTTAGTCATATAAGTTTGTGTAAGTAGAGTTAAGCCCCATACACACGGCCGAGGTTCTCGGCAGAAACCAGCGAGAACCTCGCTGGGAGCCGCATTCTGCCGAGAACCTCAGCCGTGTGTACGCTCTCGGCGAGCCCCGCCCGTCGGGAAACCCGTCGAGCAAATAGAGAGCAGGTTCTCTATTTGCTCGACGGCCCGTCGGGATGAATGGCTGGTTGCCTTTCCCGACGGGCGGGTCGCCGAATCTAAAGGCCGGCAGAGAACCTCGACGGGCAGAACGATGTGTTCTGCCCGTCGAGGTTCTCTGCCGTGTGTACGCGGCCTTAGTGTTTAGTGCATATTAGTTTAGTAATCCAGGAAATGATCTCCGTTTTCACGTGTTGACGAAAATTTCGCAATCAATTTCGCATTCGCATTAGCGAAATTTTGCAAATTTTTTTTTTTTATAAAATATCATGAATATTCGATATTAACGAATATTTCACGAATATTCTTCTATATATTCGTGAAATATTGTGAAATCGAATATGGCGTATTCCGCTCAACACTGCTGAGTACTATAAAGTCTTTCAAGACACACTAACACTTCACTTAGACACACTATTCAACCAAGTGGCATCCACCATCTAATTTCCCTCTGAGATGCTACAAGCCACAATATTGACACTGCCAAAACCAGGGAAAGACCCAGATTGCCCCCAAAATGTTTGCCCTATTTTATTACTAAACTCAGACTTCAAGATTTATGCAAAGATACTGGCGAACAGACTAGCAAGAATCGCATCTAACCTAATTAAAGCAGACTAGGTGGGATTTGTCCAGGGTAGGCAGGCCCTGATGGCGCCCGGTGCATGCTTGACCTTATTCGCATGGCAGAATTAAGGAAAACAGAATTAAGGAAAATGCATTTGACAGGGTGCTCCTTCTCTCTCATCTCCCGGGCGCTTGTCATCCATTACTTATATGTAAGTATGGATTTACATGTTGCTGTATTAAACACCTGCACTCAGAGGCGCTTTCTCTTTGTTGTTTTTTGTCTTTTTACCAGAGCTGGCTTCGCTCTCTTGGAAAGCTTGCCCTCAGTACTCATATATATCACCTCTTAGATGTGTCACAACATCATTCACAAAAGACTGCCTATTTCATGGACACTTCCATTAAATTTAATCCATGGACTAGTTAAATTATTTTGTTAGTCTATTTTGCTAGTTTTATGTATTAATTTAAGACCAGTCTTGATTCCCTGAATTGTAATTTTCTGAGCACTGACATTATTTGTATGCATCTTTCTTTAAGTGCTTCCTTATTGTGTATCTTAAAACAGTAACACCACATGATTTCAGAGAGTCCTGTAACTGACCTTAAGTTATTTGTGGGTTTTTCTTTGCATCCTAAACAATTTTCCTGGCAGTTGTGGCTGAAATTTTAGTTGGTTTACCTCACTGTGTTTTGGTTTCAACAGAACCCCTAATTTTCCACTTCTTGATTAGAGTCTTGAACACTGCTGATTGTCATTCTCAATTCCTTGGATATCTTTTTATATCCCTTTCCTGTTTTTATACAGTTCAACTACCTTTTCCCACAGATCCTTTGACAATTACTTTTCTCATGACTCAGAATCCAGAAATATCAGTGCAGCACTGGATAAAAGATGCAAGGGTCTGTTAGAAGTCCAGAAACTAATTGACCTTTTATACACACACACTAATTGAAAGCAAATTCATCACAGGGGAGAACAGTTACATTTAATAGCCATTCAAACCCCTTTTGCCGTGTACACACGATCGGAATTTCCGAAAACAAAATCGTGGATTTTTTTCCAACAGAATGTTGGCTCAAACTTGTGTTGCATACACACAAATGTTGTCTGAAATTCTGAACCTCAATAACGCGGTGACGTACAATACTACGACGAGCCAAGAAAAATTAAGTTCAATGATTCCAAGCATGCATAGAATTGATTCTGAGCATGCATAGGATTTTTGTGCATCGGAATTGCATACAGACAATCAGAATTTCTGACAAGAACTTTTGTTGTTGGAAAAATTGAGAACCAGCTCTCAAACATTTGTTGTCGGAAATTCCGACAGCAAATGTCGGATAGAGCATACACATGGTCGGAATGTCCGACCAAAAGCTCACATCGAACACTTGTTGTTGGAAATTATGATCGTGTGTACGCGGCAAAACAAATGTTTATGTGTTATTATTTATATTCTCTGAAAAATGGCCAATACATCATAAATTCTGCCAGGGTATGTAAACTTATGAGCATACCTAAGTGAAAATGTCCAAGTTGGGCCCAAAGTGCCAATATTTTGTGTGGCCGCCATTATTTTCCAGCACTGACTTAACTCTCTTGGGCATGAGTTCATCAGAGCTTCTTTGGTGAGGCCTGTTCTGAGTGGAGCCTGTCCTGTTAAACCATTGCATGGTCTTGGCCAATGGCCACCATGCTGCAGCTCAGTTTCAGGGTCTTGGCAATCTTCTTATAGCCTAGGCCATCTTTATGTAGCACAACAATTCTTTTTTTTCAGATTCTCAGAGAGTTCTTTGCCATGAGGTGCCATGTTGAACTTTCAGTGAACAGTATGAGAGAGTGAGAGTAATAACACAAAATGTAACACACCTGCTCCCCATTCACACCTGAGACCTTGTCACAATAACGAGTCATATGACACCGGAGGGGGGGGTGGCTAATTGGCCCCAATTTGGACATTTTCACTTAGGGGTGTACTCACTTGTGTTGCCAGCAGTTTAGACATTAATGGCTGTGTGTTGAGTTATTTTGAGGGGACAAGAAATTTACACTGTTACACAAGCTGCACACTCACTACTTCAGTGTTGTCACATGAAAATATATAATAAAATATTTACAAAAATGTGAGGGGTGTACTAATACTCATAACATACTATCACCAGCGTAGTAGTTTTTTTTTTACACTTTGATTGCTTGTTACAGTGATCACCTCACCACTGTTAGAGCAAATGTTTTAACTGTCACAATTAGCTTTCATTCATGGCAGCTTGCTTACTATTGTGATTGCTGTGATAGTAGTAATAAAAGCTATTCCTGACAGTTTGGTTACATGTAATCACATTATACCCGTAAGTGGGTGGACATCCCTGGAGACCCTCCCAGAACTAGACAACCACCCTGAGGCTGTAAATGGACTATATGGTAGGTGGAAAGTGGTTAAGAGTTGTAACCTACAGTTCATTTAGTTAGATAGAACAAATACTTGAGGTTATGAAGCTGCAGCCAAAATGTTTTTTATTTTTTGTTTTTTTTATTTTTTATTTATTTGCTTTCATTGCTGTCCATGATTCTATTGAGAATATGTCATCTCATTTACTGTCCCTGTGACAACAGGACAAGAAATTAGGGGAGAAGTAGTCACTGTGACTGGAAAACACAGAGACTAACATTTTTGATACCGAGATTTTGCACTATTTTCTATCTAGACAGGAAGTGACAAAATATGTATGCAATGTGGTCACAGTGCAGTGTAAAAGCTGACAGAGGATCTATTATCCCCACCCCACTCAGCTAAAGTTTCTGTTAAACTGGACATTAAAAAATAAAAAATATATAAATTTTAAGAAAATTAACTCTTACCTCATATTGGTAATGTTATAAACGGAAATGATAATAGCTCCTATTAAGTATTTTTAAATGTTTTACAAACCTATATCTTGTAAGCCTGCCTTTGTAAAGGAAAAACAGTCATACTGTAATTATTTTAAATGTTGCCATTAGTGTTTTAAATGATTTAGACAGCATCAGTAGTACATGTCCATTCAAGGACAGCTGGCAATTACAATTAAAGTTCCCAAGAGATGTTAAAGAGCAGCTTGCCCAAATATGATGAACGTACCCCTATCGTCCTGCTGCAGCTTCACAGAACACTCCTTGAGTGATATTATCAATGACATTTTCCAACAGTCAGATTAGTATTCTACTACATATGCTATTAATGATAACATTATTTGAAAGTTTAGAGATAGAACAAGCATATTTCAAAGATTGAAAATCTTTATTTAGTCTAAAATATGTACATTTTGACCAAGAAATGTGAATCTTTCTTCTCAAATGTTTGTCTTTTCTGAGAAACATGGGGGTAGATTCATGTAGATCAGCGGATCTTTTGATCCGCGTGATCTATCTTGTTTACGATCCGCCTGCGCCAGTTTTTGAGGCAAGTGCTGTATTCAGAAAGCACTTGCCTCGTAATTAGCCCTGGCGGATCGTAAATCCCCCGGCGGAATGCAAATTCCGCGGCTAGGGGGAGTTTACTATTTAAATCACGCGAGTCCCCGCGCCGATCGTACTGCGCATGCGCCGCCGGCAAAATTTCCCGACGTGCATTGCTTTAAATGACGTCGCAAGGACGTCATTGTTTTCGTCGTTAACGCTATTAACGTATGGCCGTATTCCCGGACGACTTACGAAAATGACGTAAAAAATTCAAAACTCGACGCGCGAACGACGGCCATACTTAACATAGGATCCGCCGCACTTACCCCGCATATAGCAGGGGTAACCATCCGCCGGAAAAAGACAAACGCAAACGACGTAAAAAAAAAGCGACGGCCGGGCGTTCGGTTCTGAATCGGCGGTTCTCCTCATTTGCATATTCGTCACGTAGAAAAAAAGAAGCGCCACCTAGCGGACGGCGGGAGAATGCAGCCTAAGAACCGACAGTGTAACTCACTTACACCAGTCGGCTCTAAGGGAGATCTATGCGGAACCTAAATTCGAGGAATCAGCCGCATAGATCCGAGCGTCGGATCTCACAGATCCGACGGTGTATCAGTAGATACACCATCGGATCTGTACATGAATCTACCCCATGATGTCTATCTCTTTTACTATTTATGTATGTTATACTACTGTATGCTTGATTAGAATTGTTCATTGATCTCGGTCAGCTGTGTTTGTAAATAATGATGCATGTGATGGGTGAGAAAAGATAACATATAACCTCTTCTCTGGTTCAATGAATATCATTCAAAGGTCCTGGATAACTATTACATCTTTAATAAGAATTCCCATTTTTCAGTAAAACTAGTTGACCACATTTGCACATGCAATAAAAACAGTCTTGGTACTAGGTCTCCTTTTTTTCTCCTATAAAGAAAAGCTTAACCTTGTTTTAACACAGTACAAAGTGAATTATTTCCTAAACTGCTTCCTTTTAGGCCGCGTACACACGATCGAATATATCTGCTGAAACTAGTCCGCAGACCAGTTTCAGCGGACAGAATCGATCGTGTGTACGGGCTAGCAGACAGGTTTCCAGCAGACAAAAGTTTTAAAGCACGCTTTAAAGCTTGTCTGCTGGAAACCCGTCTGTCCGACATGTCTGCTGGTTAGTACGCCTAACCACCGGACAAAAATCCCTTGCATGCATCCAATGGATTTGACGCATGCGTGGAAGTATTTTACTTCCCGGTTTGATGACGTGGCGGCGTCAAAGTCACTACCACATCACCGCGCTGTCTGTCCGCGGGGATTTTGGTTTGATCGTGTGTACACAGATCAAACCAAAATAGCCCAGCAGAAATGTCTGATGAAAATGGTCTGTCAGACTGTTTTCATCAGATAAATCTCCTTGTGTGTATGCGGCCTAATATGTATCTGAAAACCATCATCACAGACGTTGACTATGTCTCTGCCAGTCAATGCAACCAATTACATTCTAATGATGTTAAGGCTTGGGGACTTACACCCCTTCTTTCTGTTCATTCGCAATCTTTTTTTTTTTTTTTTAACAGTTCCTTCTTGTTTCTTTTACAAGCCTTCATCTATATAAAGCCTTCATCTATATAACATTATGTCAAATATTTTAGCGGTGGTGGGGGGCCATTATTGTTTTGTGAAAGTAATTTTTTAGAAAAAAGGGCACCCCCTCAAACATACTGTAATTGGAGCGCAACAAGGAGCCAAAATTGTGCCTTGGGCACAACACAAAACTTGCAACCCCTCCCAATAACTCCAATTGGAGCGCAACAAGGAGCCACGTGCAAAGTATTGCATCAAAAATTGTTATTAGGCGCCCCTGTCAAACAGGGGCTAAAAAATTGTGCCTTGGGAACAACACAACACTTGCAACCCCTCCCAATAACTCCAATTGGAGCGCAACAAGGAGCCACGTGCAGAGTATTGCATCAAAAATTGTTATTAGGCGCCCCTGTTAAACAAGGGCAGAAAAATTGTGCCTTGGGCACAACACAACACTGCAACCCCTCCCAATAACTCCAATTGGAGCGCAACAAGGAGCTACGTGCAAATTATTGCATCAAAAAATTTTTATTAGGTGCCCCTGTTAAACAGGGGCAGAAAAATTGTACCTTGGGCACAACACAACACTGCAACCCCTCCCAATAACTCCAATTGGAGCGCAACAAGGAGCCACGTGCAAATTATTGCATCAAAAATTGTTATTAGGCGCCCCTGTTAAACAGGGGCATAAAAATTGTGCCTTGGGCACAACACAACACTGCAACCCCTCCCAATAACTCCAATTGGAGCGCAACAAGAAACCACAAGCAAAGTATTGCATCAAAAATTGTTATTAGGCGCCCCTGTTAAACAAGGGCAGAAAAATTGTGCCTTGGGCACAACACAACACTGCAACCCCTCCCAATAACTCCAATTGGAGCGCAACAAGGAGCCACGTGCAAAGTATGGCATCAAAAATTGTTATTAGGCGCCCCTGTTAAACAGGGGCAGAAAAATTGGGCCTTGGGCACAACACAACACTGCAACCCCTCCCAATAACTACAATTGGAGCGCAACAAGGAGCCACGTGCAAAGTATTGCATCAAAAATTGTTATTAGGCGCCCCTGTTAAACAAGGGCAGAAATATTGTGCCTTGGGCACAACACAATACTGCAACCCCTCACAATAACTCCAATTGGAGCGCAACAAGGAGCCACGTGCAAAGTATTGCATCAAAAATTGTTATTAGGCGCCCCTGTTAAACAGAGGCAGAAAAATTGGGCCTTGGGCACAACACAACACTGCAACCCCTCACAATAACTCCAATTGGAGCACAACAAGGAGCCACGTGCAAAGCATTGCATCAAAAATTGTTATTAGGCGCCCCTGTTAAACAGGGGCTGAAAAATTGTGCCTTAGGCACTGGTGGCGGAGCCCAGAAACACAACATTTCTTACTAGCTATCAGCAAGAAAAGAGAGGAGGAGAAGGATATTCCATCAGCAGCATAAGAGGATAGTCACTCAGCATCAGCATACACAGTCTAAAAGGGATCCGACATTTCAACAAAAAGATATTATTCATTAATATCAGCATCAGGTGCTTGGTAGCTGGTGTTGATCCAAGCCTGATTCATTTTGATGAAGGTCAGTCGATCAACAGAGCCGGTGGAGAGGCGCACCCTGTGATCAGTCACAAAGCCTCCAGCAGCACTGAATGTCCGTTCTGAAAGAACACTGGATGCAGGGCAAGCCAGTGGCTCAATTGCGTACTGGGCAAGCTCTGGCCAGTGATCCATCCTCAAGACCCAGTAAGCCAGAGGATTTTGGGTGGGGAAGGTGTCCAAGTCGGATATTGCCCCTAGGTATTCCCGGACCATGTAAACCAGACGCTGGCGATGGTTGCTGGAACCGGTCAGACCTTGGGGCTGCGGACTAAAAAACTGCCTGAACGCATCGGTCAGATGACCACCTTCTCCACTGCCCCTTCTGTGACTCACCGAAGCCTCAGCAAGACGTTGTCCAGAGCCAGGTTTTGGTAATCCCCCCGGTTCTGGGAACGCATTGCACAGACCCTTCTACAAGGCCTCCCGCAGAAGTTTCATCTTCTGCTCCCTCTGCGATGGCAACATAAGGTCCGCAACATTACTCTTGTAACGTGGATCAAGGAGAGTTGCCAGCCAGTAATGATCCCTCTCCTTAATAGCACATACACAAGGATCCTTACGCAGGCTTTGCAGGATCAGGGAGGCCATGCAGCGTAAGTTTGCAGAGGCATTCGGGGCACAGTCCTCTGGGTCAATGAGGACGACAGGATCCACAGGCACCTCATCCCAGCCACGTAAAAGTCCACGTGCTCCTTGGGACTGTAAATGATCCCTTGAAGACTGCTGCTGCTGAGTGCTAGACTCCACCTCCATGCTGCTGATACAATCCTCCTCCTCCTCCTCCTCCTCCTCTTCCTGTGTAATAGGTGGGCAAGCAGGACCACTGTCTGGGTAAAGGGGGCCTTGAGAGGTAAGGAAGTCCTCCTCCTTCCTCCCTCTCTTCTGCCTCAAGGGCCCTGTCCATTATTCCACGTAGCGTGTGCTCCAACATGTGAATAAGAGGGACAGTCTCACTGATGCATGCACTGTCACTGCTCACCATCCTTGTGGCCTCCTCAAATGGTGACAGGACAGTGCATGCATCCCTGATCAAGGCCCACTGGCGTGGGGAAAAAAACCTAGCTCCCCTGACCCAGTTCTGCTGCCATATTGGCACAGGTACTCATTGATGGCCCGTTGCTGCGTGTGCATCCACTGCAGCATGGCCAACGTTGAGTTCCATCTGGTGGGCATGTCACAAATTAGGCGGTTCTTGGGCAGGTTGTATTCCCTTTGGAGGTCAGTCAGCCGAGCAGTGGCATTATATGACCTTCGAAAATACACACAGACTTTCCTGGCCTGCTTTAGGACATCCTGCAAGCCTGGGTACCTGCCCAAGAACCGCTGCACCACCAAATTGAGGACATGCGCAAAACAGGGCACGTGGGTGAGTTTTCCCTGTCGCAGGGCAGAGAGGAGGTTGGTGCCATTATCGCTGACCACCATTCCAGGCTTCAGCTGGCGTGGCGTCAACCACCTCTCAGCCTGACCCTGCAGAGCTGACAAAACCTCTTCCCCAGTGCAGCTCCTGTCTCCCAAGCACACCAGCTCTAGCACCGCATGGCATCTATTGGACTGCATCCCTGTGTATCCCCTCGTACGCCTACGGAGCATGGCTGGTTCGCAGAAAACATCACCACAGGAAGAGGACACAGAGGAAGAAGAAGAGGAGGGGGTGGAGGAGAGAGGTATGTCACAAGCAGTAGTAGTGTTTTGGAGGCGTGGTGGCGGAACAACCTCCAAAACTACTGGACCTTGCCCTGCATCCTTCCCAGCTGCCAGCAGAGTCACCCAATGCACCGTAAAAGACAGGCAACGTCCCTGTCAATGCCTGCTGGACCATGAGTCAGCTGTAATATGCACCTTACCACTGACAGCCCTGTCCAGCGAGGCATGGACATTGCCTTCCACATGCCGGTAGAGAGCGGGAATAGCCTTCCATGAGAAAAAGTGGCGTTTTGGTACTTGCCACTGAGGTACTGCACATTGCACAAACTCACGGAAGGGGGCAGAATCTACCAACTGAAAAGGTAGCAGTTGAGGTGCTAGCAATTTCGCTAAGCCAGCATTCAACTGCTGGGCATGTGGATGGCTGGGATTGTACTTCTTTCGGCGCTGCAGCAGCTGGGGCAGGGAAATTTGCCTGGTACTATCAGTAGATTGACCGCTACTACTAGCTTGTGACACACCTATTTCTACACCTTCACTGCAGGTGTCAGGAATGGTCCCCCCTGCTGGTAAATCTGCCTATTATTTTGGCTGCAGTACTGGCCTCCACCAGCGGGGGGTTCTTGGTAATTTGGAGCACACAGCCTTTCCTGCGTTCAGGTGTGACCTGAATGCAATCAGCACGCCTCTATTTATACCCGGAAAGTTCAAGCAGTACTCGCCCTGGTATCAGTCTACATCCTTGATCCTGAGCCTGTTACCCTGACCCTGAGCCTGCTTTCTGGACCCGATCCTTATCCTGGACTGCCTTTCCTGCTCTCCCCTTTACCTTGGATCCTGTTCCCCCCTGGAATCCTGTCCATCCATCCACTCCCTGCTCCATTGTGTCCGTCCTTACCCATCTTCTGTGACCTCCTGGTATATGACCTCGGCTTGGCTTTTGTTTATGATTTCGGCATTCCCCCTTGACTTATATATAGGCTTTGTTGTTATATGTGCACTGGTTGTCTTCACCTGTTTTTGTAAATAAACGCCTTTTATTTCACTGCATACAGTGTTGGTCTCCTCTGTGTAGGCACACAGTACTGGTCTATTTAGAATCCTTGACAGCAGGCTTCAGAGAGGACTGGGGGTCTACTGGGGTTGGAGGTCCCAGAAGGGCAAGGGGGGGTACGCTTTTGTCTTTGGTGTGGGTCTTTCTGGTGTGCTTGCCAACGAGCTGCATGGCAGGTCGACATATGTCTGGACAAGCAAGTGGTACCCAGGCGGTTGATGTTTTGGCCACGCGAGATACGCTTGCGACATAAGTTGCAAATAGCAAAGGTACGATCTTGTGGACATGTTTCAAAAAAGGCCCACACCAAAGAACTTTTGCTGTACCGGTCAGACACAGCAGCACCATGCACAAGCGCCGTAGATGTGCGCTGTAATGCAGTGGGTATGACCTTAAGCTGACCCCTGGAGGGCATCCTGCCTCTTTGGAGATGTGCCTGTGCCTCGTCCTCCTCCTCCTCCTCCTCTCTCCTATCAGGCACCCAGGTAGAGTCAGTGACCTCATCATCCCCTCCCTCCTGATCACTGTCGACAACCTGGCAGTATGCTCCAGCTGGGGGAACATCATCACTGCCAGATTGCTGTCCATCTCGGCCACCCCCTCTCCCTGGGCTCACATTAATGCCTTCCTCTATCAGTGTTCCGTCATCGGAGTCTTAAAAACGCTGCGCATCTTCCTGCAGCATGTACCCAACACTGTGTTGAAACAGTTCGGGGGACTCCTCAGGAGGACATGGTGGTACTAGGGAAGTATTGTGTGAAGCCATTGTGCAGAGGGAAGAGGACGCCTTGGCAGCTGCTTTGCCAGATAAACTTTGATCAGTCTGTGTGAGAGAGGATGAGGAGGATGAGGACGGCTTGGTCATCCACTCTACTAATTTCTCTGCATGTTGAGGCTCAACACGGCCAGCTCCCGAAAAGAAGGACGAGCGGCCACGGTCACGGCCACGTGCTGAAGAGGATGCACCACATCCACCACCAGCGTTACCTCTACATGCAGAGCCTGCTTGCCCTCGTGACTCTCTGCCTCTCTTTGTTGTCCTTCCAGACATATTTATGCGTTCAGGTGGTATGTAACAGCACAAGCGCAGTGACACCAACTGCGCTCAGGTGGTATGTAACAGCACAAGCAGAGTCACACCAACTGCGCTCAGGTGGTATGTAACAGCACACGTACAGTGACAATAACTGCGCTCAGGTGGTATATATCAGCACAGGTGCAGTGACACCAAATGCGCTCAGGTGGTATGTAACAGCACACGTACAGTGACACTAACTGCGCTCAGGTGGTATATAACAGCACAGGTGCGGTGACACTAACTGCGCTCAGGTGGTATGTAACAGCACACGTACAGTGACACTAACTGTGCTCATTTGGTATGTAACAGCACACGTACAGTGACACTAACTGCGCTCAGGTGGTATGTAACAGCACAGGTACAGTGACACTAACTGTGCTCAGGTGGTATGTAACAGCACACATTCAGTGACACTAACTGCGCTCAGGTGGTATATAACAGCACAGGTGCGGTGACACCAAATGCCCTCAGGTGGTATGTAACAGCACACGTACAGTGACACTAACTGTGCTCAGGTGGTATATAACAGCACACGTGTGGTGACACCAAATGCGCTCAGGTGATATATAACAGCACAGGTGCGGTGACACCAAATGCGCTCAGGTGGTATGTAACAGCACACGTACAGTGACACTAACTGTGCTCAGGTGGTATGTAACAGCACACGTACAGTGACACTAACTGTGCTCAGGTGGTATATAACAGCACACGTGTGGTGACACCAAATGCGCTCAGGTGATATATAACAGCACAGGTGCGGTGACACCAAATGCGCTCAGGTGGTATGTAACAGCACACGTACAGTGACACTAACTGTGCTCAGGTGGTATGTAACAGCACACGTGCGGTGACACCAAATGCGCTCAGGTGGTATGTAACAGCACACGTGCGGTGACACCAAATGCGCTCAGGTGGTATGTAACAGCACACGTGCGGTGACACCAAATGCGCTCAGGTGGTATATAACAGCATAGGTGCGGTGACACCAAATGCGCTAAGGTGGTATGTAACAGCAGACGTGTGGTGACACCAAATGCACTAAGGTGGTATTAAACAGCACACGCACAGTCAGAGCGACTGCGTTTCTGTGCAATTCAATAGCCCACTTGCATTAACAGCAACTGACTTTCTGTGCAAATAACTAGCACACTTGCAGTAACAGGTAATGCGTCTATGTGCAATTAACTAGCACACGTTGACTAACGCGTTAGAGCATCAAGCACAATCTCCTGCCTGACAGATACTAATAGCAGATCTAGCTAAGCTATACAGTTTATAAATATATTGACAATTCCCTGATCTATCTATCTATCTATCTATCTATCTATCTATCTATCTATCTATCTATCTATCTATCTATCTATCTATCTATCTATCTATCTATCTATCTATCTATCTATCTATCTATCTATCTATCTATCTACAGTACAGAGCTGGCGTACGGCATTTAGTAATGTAAACATTAGGGATTTGGGCGGGAGTTTATGAGGGGAGGGAGGGGGGTGATGCAGGGGAAGTGTAGTGACATGTGTTTGAACGTGTGTGACGGGCCGAATTGAAAGCGAAAGTGACTTTTGAGAAGCTATCCCCGTGCGCTTGCAAAGTACGCCAGAACCTTGGAAGGTTCATTTGCATACTGGGCATGCGCAGAGGGAAATTTCAGGGAATGCCGTGCGCCGCGTCAGTACGCCGAGAAATTCTTGGTAAATTCCTTGCGGCGTAGCAGTGTTTGCACTGCGTGAAGCGGCGCACGGCAATCTCAGAGCTGTTCTCGGGCTGTACTGACACTGAAGGGGAACTCCGCGCCAAATTTCAAATTTGAAACCGGCGCGGGTTCCCCCCAGGGGTATAATAGGCTCTTCAGCTTGGTCCGGAACATGAGGGGTTAACCCAAGCCAAAAACGGCGTGGGGTTCCCCCCCAGATCCGTACCAAGCCTCATCCCAAGCATGCAGTCTGGCCGGACAGGAATGGGGGTGGGGACGAGCGAGCGCCCCCCCCCCCTCCTGAGTCGTACCAGACCGCATGCCCTCGACATGGGGGAGGGTGCGCTTTGGGGGAGGGGGGCACTGCCCCCCCCAAAGCACTCTTGTCCCCATGTCGATAGGGACAAGAGCCTCTTCCCGACAACCCTGACCGTTGGTTGTCGGGGTATGCGGGCGGGAGACAATCAGAATCTGGGAGCCCCTTTAATAAGGTGGCCCCCAGATTCCGGCCCCCACCCTATGTGAATTAGTATGGGGTACATCGTACCCCTACCCATTCACCTGGTGGAAAAAGTGTAAACACAAATATACCACACAGGATAAAATAATTCATTAGTCAGCTCCGGGGGTCTTCCGCCAACCCACCCCAGTCTTCGCCGCCGCAGTCTTCCGCCGCCGCCCCTTCACCACAAAGCTCCGTGCTTGTGGGGGAGGGCAGTGGGCTTCGAAGTTTTCGGCCAGGGTGAGGGTCGCACATCCCACCCCGGTCTTCTAGGCGTCTTCCGCCGCGGGGTGACACTCGCGGGCTTCTTCGGCGACCTCCGCTTCTGCCTGGTTCCTCCGCTGGGGCCAGGGCTTCTTCTTCCATTCGATGTTGACACGGCGAGGTCCGGCGCTGAAATGCCGGCAGAGCGGCGGGCACCGACTTATATTGGCATAGGGCGTGGGCTTGGTTATGCCACCATGTGATCTTAACCCATGTGACATCACAGGGCATGATGGGAATGTGATGTCACATGGGTTAAGGTCACATGGTGGCATAACCACGCCCACGCCCTATGCCAATATAAGTCGGTGCCCACCGCTCTGTCGGCATTTCAGCGCCGGACCTCGCCGTGTCAACATCGAATGGAAGAACACAGCGGAGAGAAGCCCTGGCCCCAGCGGCGGAGCCAGGCAGAAGCGGAGGTCGCCGAAGAAGCCCACGAGTGTCACCCCGCGGCGGAAGACAGCGATGAGATGCCCGCCGAAAACGACTAGAAGACCGGGGTGGGATGTGCGACCCTCACCCCGGCCGAAAACTTCAAAGCCCGCTGCCCTAGCCCACAAGCAGGAAGCTTCGTGGTGAAGGGGGCGGCGGCGGAAGACGGCGACACAGCGACGAGAAGCCCGCCACGTTGAAGTCCGGGATGGGATGTGAGACCCTCATCCCGGCAGAAAACGTTGAAGGGGCGGCGGCGGAAGACGGCGACACAGCGACGAAAAGGCCTGGCCCCTGTGGAGGAGCCAGGCAGAAGCCGACAAAGCCTGCGGGTGGTGTCCCGCGGCGGAAGACAGCGATGAGAAGCCCGGAGAGTGGCGCCCTCTGGCGGAAGACAGCGAAGGAAGCCCTGGCCCCAGGAGGAGCCAGGCAGAAGCGGAGAAGCGGAGAAGCCCGAGGGGGAGCGACACCCCGTTGTTATCCGCTGTTTTCGGCCGCCCCCCCGGATGTGAAAGAGCTTAATTTGGGGTGGGGGCTTGGCCGAACATGGCGGAGAGCATCGGTGGGTGTCCCCCCCGGCAGAAAACGGCTAGAAGACCGAGGAGTGGCGATGCCCCCGTTGTTCTCTGCCATTTTCCGCCGGGCCCCCCAGGATGTAAAAGAGCTTATTTTTGGGGTGGGGGCCCTGCCGAACATAGCGGAGAGCATCGGTGGGTGTCTCTCCCCCTGGCGGAAGGCGTGGCGAAGACCGGGGGGGTAAGTGTACCCCCCGGCGGAAGACAGCCATCAGCCCGCGGGAGGCAGGAGCCCCCCCCAGAAGGTGGCGGCGAAGACCGAGGAGGGGCTCCGCCCCCCATTGTTCTCCACTGTTTTCGGTCGCCCCCCCCCCGGATGTAAGAGAGCTTAATTTTGGGGTGGGGGCCCTGCCGAACATGGCGGAGAGCATCGGTGGGTGTTTTCCCCCCCGGTGAAAGGCGGCGGCGAAGACCGGTGCGGGGCTGGAGCCCCCCCGGCAGAAAACGGCTTGAAGACCGAGGAGGGGCTCCGCCCCCCGTTGTTCTCTGCTGTTTTCCGCCAGCCCCCCCCCCGGATGTGAAAGAGCTTAATTTGGGGTGGGGGCCTGGCCGAACATGGCGGAGAGCATCGGTGGGTGTCGTCCCCCCCCCGGCAGAAAACGGCAAAGCCCGGGGCCCAATGGGCTGGTGGTGGGGGGTCCCGGCAGAAGACCCCCAGAGCTGACTTATAAATTATTTTATTCTGTGTGGTTTATTTGTGTTTACAATTTTACACCCGGTGAATGGGTAGGTGTATGATGTACCCCATACTCATTCACATAGGGTGGGGGGGGGGCAGAATCTGGGGGCCCCCTTATTAGAGGGGGCTCTCAGATTCTGATAAGCTCCCCGCCCGCATACCCCGACAACCAACGGCCAGGATTGTCCGGAAGAGGCTCTTGTCCCTATCGACATGGGGACAAGAGTGCTTTGGGGTGGGGGGGCAGTGCCCCCCTCCCCCAAAGCACACACTCCCCCATGTCGAGGGCATGTGGTCTGGTACGGCTCAGGAGGGGGGGGGGGGCACCCGCTCGTCCCCACCCCCATTCCTGTCCGGCCAGACTGCGTGCCTGGGATAAGGGTTTGGTCTGGATCTGAGGGGGAACCCCACGCCGTTTTTGGCGTGGGTTTAACCCCTTATGTTTCAGACCAAATCTAAGAGCCTGTTGTGCACCTGGAGGGAGACCCCCACCATGTTTTTTTTTATTTGGTGTAGAGTTCCCCTTTATCCCGGTCCTGTCAGGGGGGGAATGCCTGCTCGTCTGTCCATACAATGTATGAACAGCGATCTGTCATTTTCCCTAGTCAGTACAACCCCTTTTACAGTTAGAACACACCCAGGTAACATAATCAACCCCTTCCTCGCCCATAGTGTTAACCCCTTCCCTGCCAGTGACATTTTTATAGTAAGCAATGCATTTGTATACCATTGGTCGCTAGAAAAATGCCAAAGCTCACAAAAATGTGTCCGCCACAATGTCGCAGTAGCCATAAAAATCAATGATCGCCACCATTACTAGTAAAACAAAAATATATTCCTAAAAAACCCATAAAACCAACCCCTATTTATAACTTTTGCCCAAACCAATCAAACGCTTATTGCGATTTTTTGGAGCCAAAAATATGTCGAAGAATACGTATCGGCCTAAACTGAGGGCAAAAATTCTCTTTAGATATATTTTGGGGGAGATTTATTATATCAAATAGATTTACAGAGGAGGTCTAGTGCTAAAAGTATTGCTCTCGCTCTAACGTATGCTATGATACCTCACATGTGGGGTTTGAACGGGTGTTAAATATGTGGGCGGGACTTACATATTTAAGGCCCGCCCACATATGGAAACATCCTTCAAACCACACATGTGAGGTATCATAGCGTGCGTAAGAGCGAGAGGAATACTTTTAGCACTAGACCTCATCTGTAAATCTAAACTGGTAACCGGAACAAAAAATGGTGCGTGTTCGCTTCTGACTGCGAGCTACTAGGGACAGGGGCGTTTTAATTATTATTATTTATGTTTGTTACGTAAAAATTCAATAAGACCTCCCCTTCAGGTTGTAAAGCATCAGTTCAGGGGGACCAAAAATAAATAAAACACCTCTAATGCTTTCATCTGCCATTGCAGATTTGATTCTGGTAATGCATCTCGAGTGAACTGGGCATGCTCGAACACTTAGAAAATTAAGCAGGGTGTTTGTGCCTGAAAATGACTTGCATCTTTCTGAGCATGCTCAGAAAGCTTGTTTTTTTGGCTTAGAAATTTAAGGACATCCTTAACAGGTGTAAGCAGTTACAAGTGCACACAAACTAGAGGCTGACATTTCTTCATGTGTTTCCAATTGGTTCATTAGCACACATGTTATAAAAAGCATGGATAGAGCGCATGTCAGCTGCCCTGAGAGGGGGCAGACTTGCTGGCTGGAAGGAATGGCGGTGCGAAACAGAGATGGTTTGGAGCAAGTTTTGTGTTTTTGATGTTTTGTCTGCTGCATAATTTTGCAAAATGTTTCTCAAGATGTTAATGACTAATGTTTGAATCCTGTGGGTCTATCCTGTTATTTCAAAAGCATGATTTATTTTTCAATGACTGTGTGAAATAAACCTTGGTCTATTTTTTGTTTGTTTTTTTGTGTGTTTATTTTTAATATTTTGTTTTGCTTTCCTTGTTTTGTGGACCAATAAAATTGCTTTCAAATTTTGAAGTTTGTTTTGTGATATTTTTTTCATGCTATGGATTTCAACAGCTGCAGCTGAAATAGTTTGGGCCTAAACCATCAAGTGTGATTTGTAGTATTCAAGTATTGTTTCCTAGAATTGATGTCCAGACTGACTTTTTAAAGCACATGTGCAAGATGAAGGAAAACCTGCAAACAGGGCCTGTTGGGGGGGGGGTGTATTGGTGGACAGGCTTGAAGTGCTGATTTACAGCGCTGTGCTTGAAACTAGAACAAGACAATCCTATTCTAATTGTGGGTTGTTTGAGGGAAGCCAATTGAGTGTTAAGAATGTGAATACCTCTATAGGAGTGGGATTTTCAGGGCAACAATAATAAGGGGTGACAACTAGGTCATAGAAAAATACAAATTTATTACAAAAAATAATTACATAAACTAAATAATATACTTTGAACAATATCAAAAAATTATTATATTTAAAACCATGCTTATAGAGAAATGCTGTACATCATCCCACGCCCCAGGACAAGGCTAAGGGCAGGGACAGTTATTCCAACGCGTTTCAAAATTATCTTCATCAGGGAAAGTTGTACAGTTATTTTCTCTATAACAACAAAACACATAAGTAAGTATAAATACAAATAAGCTAAACGAGAACAAATTTCGTAAGCTGAACAAAAAATAAAAATAAATATAAAAAAGTAACATAATTATACATATGGATACAAATCAATGCGCTGTGGATGCATGCATGAGAAAACAAGGGGCCAAAAATAAGCAGGGGGTCTAGGGGATAAGGGAAAAAAAATGATCCTAAAAAGAAAAGAAAGGAAAAGAAAAAGACTCACCCTTTCTACACAACACTCCTGCATTTATCCCAGTGCAGATATGAATATCCCAAAAACCACCGTAGCGGCAGAGTCGGATGGTGCCCTATGCGTCCAAGAAAAAGATGTCTCCCATCTCCAGGGACCCCCACACCATGGGGGGTGGAAAAATAATATGAATAAATTCAACTTCCTGATCAGCATTAGAACCAAAGGTATTTCCAGCTATAATGGTCAAATAAAAGCATATAAGCGATTATTGGACACTAAATACACTAGAATATGTATATATAAAGACAAAAAAGTCTATTATAGAAAACACCCCGTATATGAAAAAGACAACAAAAAGGGGGGCTATAAAAAACGGGAAAGGAAACTCACCAATTACAGGGAGAGAAAGATACTCCAATCACTCCAAGTTTGGCCAAAAGGCAATTTCAGCAAAAAAAATCCAAGGAAAAAGCTGATGAGAGCTGGATGGGAAGGACTCCATCCGTCCTCCAAGTTTCTTCAAATGATGGAAAAAAGTGTGCTGAATCAGAACCCCCCTGACGTCCTTAAATACTTACCTGGGCACAGGTGATAAGCTCCCAAACTCCGCCCCTACCTCATTATCCACAAAGGAAGACATCAAATTCCCACATGTGAATGAAATAACTTAGTGATGATGGATGCAGGGAACGCCTTCCCGTCCCTGCACCAATCAAGTACAACGTTCAGAACGCAGGCATCATCGCGTCCAGCCGACATCATCGCGTCCAGCCGACATCACGTCAGCGTGACGCTGCCCATGTGTGTCTGATTCTAAAACGGACATTTCCGGAATTCCACAGGACCGGAAGATCCTGTCTGTCAATGCGTCATCCTTGGTATATCCGGCAGGCACTAGTGTCTGCACAAAAGGTCAAGCTAAAACAGGCATTTATTTATCCTGCAGATTAAAGCAGGACAAAAATCCTGTCTGTCAATGCGTCATCCTTGGTGTATCCGGCAGGCATCAGTGTCTGCACAGAAGGTCAGGCTACACCAGGCATTTATTTATCTTGCAAATTACAGCAAGACAACGACAAAAAGACAGAAAACGGAAAAAATGAGGAAAAGGAATCTCAATACCATACAACATTTGAATGGGGAGAGTTTGAGAAACAACGATGGTATAGATATCCCTGTGTGTCCAGGACATGGGAACGATGATAGGTTCACCTAAGAAAAGGGAAAGAAAGATGGGAAAAATTAGAGTCCCCATCTTTCGAAAGAAAGGAGAGAAAATGTCACCACTGCCGGGGAGAGAACCCTCGGGAAGAAAATCGCCCAGAGGACTATTAAAGCACAAAAAGTGCTAGTCTCCCCCGGCAGTGGATGGAGAGAGGTCCCCTTGAGAGGGAGACATATCCAAGACACAAAAAAAGGGGGGAACCTACCAATACTCTGCCACGAACGGGAAGGGACATAACATATCCAAAGGATGTTAAAAAATAGGGAAAAGCCTCAATGTCAAATGGGATGCATCCACATAGCACCATGTATAGCCACATTTTTAAGTCTATATTACACCAAAAAAACTCGGAGTGTAGACCAAAGAATACATTTCAAGAAAAGATATATATACACATATGTAAATAACAAATCCCAGTTTTCTCAAGTCCCGGAAATGATATAGCCAATTAAAGTCCGGGTATCAAAAAGGGGCATCCCTCAGACGTACAGATCCCATCTGGGGAAGGATAGGGACAGCATCCCAGGGTAAAGAAGGGGGTGGGGAAGGGGAAAGAGGGGGGAGGGGAAGAAAAGGAGGGAGGAGGGAGGAAGAAAGGGAAATCGGGAGGAAGAATAGTTACCTCATTATCCAAAGGAGGTATAAATAACAATAAAGAGGATATATGGGGCCTCAAACACCACACTAGTGCTAGTCAGTTTTGCCAGAACTGAAGCCTTCAAGAAAGGGCCTGAAACTCTCCATTTCGTTAAGTCCCGGTGGGGTTGTGGCTTTAAGGCGTCGAATCCAGCGCATTTCGCGCTGGAGGAGAACCTTATTCCAATCCCCCCCGCGGAGAGGGATATGTAGTCTATCCAGGACTGTGAAGTTAACTTTGGGCATATGATACCCATGTTCCTTGGCCACATGTCTCCCCAGGGGCAGATATAAATTGCCTATCCCCATTGAATACATATGTTTTTCCACTCTCTTCTGAAGGGGCTGTTTGGTCTTTCCCACATAAAATGCGTTGCATTGACACTGCATCAGATATACAACCCCCCGTGTTTTACAATTGGCATAATGTTTAAGAGCAAAGGTCTCTCCATTGGGCAATGCCAATGTAGTTCTTCTTCCTATGACCTTGCACTGAGAACATTGCCCACACGGGAACCCCTGCTAGTGTTTTTAGGTTGGGCTTTGTGTCCCTTTTCTTAAAATTGGCTTCACTTCCTGTCACACAGCTGAACAGGAAGTGAGGTTAAAACCCTACCAATGGTCTTTTCTTCGGGACACAGGTCAATCTAACTAGTGTCCCCATTAAGCAAATTGCACTGCTGTGTAAACCCCAAATGATTAGTTACTTTGGGGTTTAGTAAAGGCAAAGCCGTTCTGCAGTAGAAGCGTAGTCAATGAAAATCAGAAGGGAAGCACTGATGGTTTTAACTTCCAATCCCGCCAAGTTTTTATTTTTCTTCCTTGCTTGTCCACTTGTAGTGCAAAGTGGATTTGCCTTTAGTAAATGGACCCCAAAGTCCAAGATCGCTACTAATTTGGGGTGTACACAGCAAAATGCAATTTCCAAAATGGGAAACTATTTAGATTGATCTGTGTGTCCCCAACAAAACATTACTCAGGTTTTTCCCTCACTTCCTGTTTGGCTATGTGGCAGGAAGTGAATGAATTAAGTAGAAAGTGACAACATTTGTGAGGTGTCTTTACCCTATCAGGGGTGCAGGCATCCCCAAAACAAACAAGAAAATTGTTGATTTAACATTGGGTGGTGTTTGTGGGGGTCCCTAACACACATTCATACATATTAGCAACGCTGGATCCTGGCCTATTGGCATGGTTATATTTTCTTAAGCCTCTCAATAAAATTATCTGAAATTTGAGGTTAAACTGGAACTATAATCAACACTTTTTTTGTTTTCTTTAATTTTGAATAGAGTTGGGGTGGGGGGGGTTAGAAGCTCTGTCAGTTTATTTTGTATTATCCCTGTCCGTTTGGGGAGATTGGCCTTCACTTCCTGCCCCATAGCCAAACAGGAAGTGATAGAAAAACTAGGCAAATTAAGGGACTCCTGTGCCCAACCCCACCACAGAACTTGTGTGTGTCCCCTGAAAATTCCTGGGTGGGTCATAAAAAACAGGGTGTGGCCTTGACAGGAAGGGTGGGTCATTTTTCTATTAGGGGGTGCCGAAATTTGGTCAGGCCTAGGGCAGCACAAAACCTAAATATCCTACTGCATATTAGGGCTTATTTGGACAGGATCCGATTTACAGCATGTTTTTAGATTGTGGGAGGAAACCCACACAGGCACAGGGAGAACATGCAAACTCCAACCCTTTTGCTGCTAGGTGAACATGCTACACACTACACCACTGTGCTGAACTAACATGATCGCAGCTGAAAGCATGAGATGATTTTTTTTTCCAATTCCATGCTTTCCAGCCTGGAGGACAGATGTGGGGTCTTATTGACCCCGCCTCTCTCCATAAAGAGGACCTGTCACACACTAGTTCTATTACAAGGGATGTTTACATTCCTTGTAATAGGAAGAAAAGTGAAAAATAATCCAAAAAAAGGGACAAACAAGTGCAAAAAGATAAATATTAAGTAAAAAAAAAAAAAAACTAAATTTAAATGCCCCTGTCCCTAGTAGCTCGCACTCAGAAGCGAACACGCATGCAAGTCCCACCCACATATGTAAACACCCTTCAAACCCCACATGTGTGGTATCATAGCGTGCGTTAGAGTGAGAGCAATAATTTTAGCACTAGACCTCCTCTGTAACTCAAAACTGGTAACCTGAAAAAAAAAAGTCAAGCGTCGCCTATGGAGATTTTTAATAACGAAGTTTAGCGCCATTCCATGAGTGTGCGCAATATGAAAGCATGACAAGTTAGGTATCTATTTACTCAGTGTAACATCATCTTTCACCTTATCCCTAAAAATTGGGCTAGCTTTACTGCTTTCTTATTTTTTCATTCATGAAACAGGTTTTTTTTTGTAAGCCAAAAAAAAAAAAAGCGTTTGAATTTTTTTTGCACAAATACCGTTGGAAATTTGTAAGAAAAAATGGCCGCCAGTTTTTTCCTTAGTGTTTTTCTTAATAAAATATATATAATGTTTGGGGGTCCTGAGTAATTTTCAAAGAAGAAAATATAATTGTTACATGAAGGAGAGAAGTGCCAGAATAGGCGCGGTATGGAAGTGGTTAAAGTGCAACAATAAAAGTTAAAAATTCCTTGAAATTTCGTACCATGGGGGGACGGGGGACCAGGGCCGCCATCAGGAATTATGGGGCCCCTTACACAGTTTCAGGCATGGGCCCCCTGGAGCAGAGAACAGGGGGGGTGCTGCCGCCTGAAATTGAGAAGGGGGGGCTGCTGCAATTTGATAAGCGGGGGGTTCCTTTACAAAAAAATTAATATAGAAAAATATATATTAAAAAAAGGGTGGTAGCCATCCGGGGGCCCTGGGGACCTCTGGGCCCTTTAATAAAAATAAACCTCTGGGCCCTTTAATGAAAAATAAATAAAAATATCTATCTATATATCTATATACAGTGCAGAAAATAAGTATTTGAACACCCTGCTATTTTGCAAGTTCTCCCACTTGGAAATCATGGAGGGGTCTGAAATTGTCATCGTAGGTGCATGTCCACTGTGAGAGACATAATCAAAAAGAAAAATTCCAGAAATCACAATTTATTAATTTTTAACTATTTATTTGTATGATACAGCTGCAAAGAAGTATTTGAACACCTGTCTATCAGCTAGAATTCTGACCCTCAAAGACCTGTTAGTCTGCCTTTAAAATGTCCACCTCCACTCCATTTATTATCCTAAATTAGATGCACCTGTTTGAGGTCATTAGCTGCATAAAGACACCTGTCCACCCCATACAATCAGTAAGAATCCAACTACTAACATGGCCAAGACCAAAGAGCTGTCCAAAGACACTAGAGACAAAATTGTACACCTCCACAAGGCTGGAAAGGGCTACGGGGAAATTGCCAAGCAGCTTCGTGAAAAAAGGTCCACTGTTGGAGCAATCATTAGAAAATAGAAGAAGCTAAACATGACTGTCAATCTCCCTCGGACTGGGGCTCCATGCAAAATCTCACCTCGTGGGGTCTCAATGATCCTAAGAAAGGTGAGAAATCAGCCCAGGACTACACGGGAGGAGCTGGTCAATGACCTGAAAAGAGCTGGGACCACCGTTTCCAAGGTTACTGTTGGTAATACACTAAGACGTCATGGTTTGAAATCATGCATGGCACG
Organism: Rana kukunoris; assembly: GCA_029574335.1. Taxonomy (NCBI): domain Eukaryota; kingdom Metazoa; phylum Chordata; class Amphibia; order Anura; family Ranidae; genus Rana; species Rana kukunoris. Next base: position 213,548,614 of record CM056053.1, on the reverse strand, counting down.
GAAGGTTCCCCTGCTTAAACCAGCACATGTCAAGGCCCATCTTAAGTTTGCCAATGACCATTTGGATGATCCAGAGGAGTCATGGGAGAAAGTCATGTGGTCAGATGAGACCAAAATAGAACTTTTTGGTCATAATTCCACTAACCGTGTTTGGAGGAAGAAGAATGATGAGTACCATCCCAAGATCACCATCCCTACTGTGAAGCATGGGGGTGGTAGCATCATGCTTTGGGGGTGTTTTTCTGCACATGGGACAGGGCGACTGCACTGTATTAAGGAGAGGATGACCGGGGCCATGTATTGCGAGATTTTGGGCAACAACCTCCTTCCCTCAGTTAGAGCTTTGAAGATGGGTCGAGGCTGGGTCTTCCAACATGACAATGACCCGAAGCACACAGCCAGGATAACCAAGGAGTGGCTCTGTAAGAAGCATATCAAGGTTCTGGCGTGGCCTAGCCAGTCTCCAGACCTAAACCCAATAGAGAATCTTTGGAGGGAGCTCAAACTCCGTGTTTCTCAGCGACAGCCCAGAAACCTGACTAATCTAGAGAAGATCTGTGTGGAGGAGAGGGCCAAAATCCCTCCTCCAGTGTGTGCAAACCTGGTGAAAAACTACAAGAAACGTTTGACCTCTGTAATTGCAAACAAAGGCTACTGTACCAAATATTAACATTGATTTTCTCAGGTGTTCAAATACTTATTTGCAGCTGTATCATACAAATAAATAGTTAAAAAAATCATACATTGTGATTTCTGGAATTTTTATTTTTGATTATGTCTCTCACAGTGGACATGCACCTACGATGACAATTTCAGACCCCTCCATGATTTCCAAGTGGGAGAAATTGCAAAATAGCAGGGTGTTCAAATACTTATTTTCTGCACTGTATATATATATATATATATACATATAGATATCTATATATATATATATATATATATATATATATATATATATATATATATATATATATATATATATCTGTCTGTCTATCTATCTATCTATCTATCTATCTATCTATCTATCTATCTATCTATCTATATATCTATATATATATATATATATATATATATATAAAAGGGGGTTGCCTTGGGAGCTCTGGGCCCTTTAATAAAAAATAACTCAAAAAATATCTAAACAAAAATAACATGGGGTGGGAGCTGTGGTGGCTCAATGTGATTGGCACTGCGCTGAAAAGCCATTCACCTCTGCAGCCAAGGGTTCGGATCCCGGTCTCGGCTACATGTGAATTGAGTTTGGTGGTCTCAGCCCGGCTCCCGGTGGGTGTGCTATGCAAGGTACGCCTGTGCTTAGTATGCCCACCCCCCCCCCCAAAAAAAACCACCACACTTGCACACACACGAAATTGGTTTAACACGCACGCACTTTGGCCAGGAGGTCTCCTAAAATAAAGAGAGGCGAAGGACCTACAGGGCTGGCTGGGTGGGCTAGACTCCCTCATAGGGGGAGTCCCTTTGTCCTGTCGGCTCCCAAGTGGAGCAGGTAGGGTGGGGTGAGTGGGAGGCCCCCCTCACACCCGCCATTGCCACCGGGGGCATGGAGAAGGATGGCGATTGCCTCCAGGGGGAGGGTCTGCCTACTCCCAACTCCTGCAGTCCAGCTCCTCTCTCTCGACTTCACGCACAAAATACACTTTAAAAAAATAAATAAAAACAACCTGGGGAAAATATAAAATGTTTAAAACATTTTTATAAGCAAAAAGGTTGTCAACTGGGGCCCTCTGGGCCCTTTCATAATAATATTATATATGTGTTGAAAAAATAACTAAAAAAAATATAAAAATATATAATTTTTTGTATTTTTTTTTTAAAAAAGGGGGGTTGTCATCTGGAGCCCTGGGGATCTCCGGGCCACTGGGGACCTCCAGACCCCTAAAAAAAAACATTGGCCCTTTAATAACAAAAAATATGGGGGGTTGCCACCCGGGGCCCTGGGGGCCTCTGGGCCCCTGGGGACCTCCGGACTGCTAAAAAAAAAATAAAAAAATTGGCCCTTTAATAAAAAATAATAAAAAAAAATATATATTAAAAAACAAAAACAAAAGAGGGGGGTTACCATCTGGGGCCCTGGGGGCCTCCAGGCATCTGGGCACCTCCAGACCCCCGGGCCCCTTACAGATGTACTGCCTGTAACCCCCTGATGGTGGCCCTGGGTGTAATGTCAGCATGTGAAAAGTGACATTCTGAAGGAAAAAAGCCGTTTAAAACAGACTCACGGCAATAATGAATTGTCGGCTCCTGGCAATTGCAGGAGAATTCATTCATAAAAAACACCAAAAAAAAAGCGTGGGGGTTCCCCCCAAATTCAATAACCAGACCCTTTAGGTCTGGTATGGATATTAAGGGGAACCCCGCCGTCAATTTAAAAAAAAAATTACGTGGGGTTCCCCCCAAATATCCATAACCAGACCCTTCAGGTCTGGTGTGGAATTTAAGGGGAACTCCACCCCAAATTTTTAAAAAAATGGCGTGGAGTCCCCCCTAAAATCCACACCAGACCCCTTATCTGAGCACGTTGACCTGGCCGGCCGCAGAAAAGAGGGGGGGACAGAGCGCGCCCCCCCCTCTCCTGAACCACACCAGGCCACATGCCCTCAACATTGGGAGGGTGTTTTGGGGTACCCCCCAAAACACCTTGTCCCCATGTTGATGAGGACAAGGGTCTCTTCCCCACAACCCTTGCCCGGTGGTTGTGGGAGTCTGCGGTAGGAGGCTTATCGAAATCTGGAAGACCCCTTTAACAAAGGGGCCCCCCAGATCCCGCCCCCCGCCCACCTGTGTGAAATGGTAATGAGGTACATTGTACCTCTACCATTTCACCAAAAAAAAAGTGTCAAGGGTTAAAAACGACAAGAGCCGGTTTTTGACAAGTCCTTTATTAGCTTCTTTCTTCTTCTTTTCTTCTTTCCTTCGGGTTTCTTCTTCCTTCTTCTTCTTTCTCTGCTTCTGTCTTGGGTTTTCTATTCCCGCATCTTGCCCGGAATGTTCTTCCATCTTCTTCTCCTTCCGCTGTCCTTCTCGTCCGCATCTTCTTCTTGTTCTTCTTCGCCGGAGCCGCCGCTTCCAATTGAAATCCCCGCTGTCTGCCGGACCTCGCCCCCCTCTGATGCCACGGGCAAGCTCTTAGGAGTCTGCTGCAAGTGCGTCAGAGGGGGGCGTGGTCACATGTAAGAGGGCGGGCAATTCAATTGGAAGCTTGTGCGCGGCTTCTTCTTTTCCGGAGTCGCTGCTTACAATTGAATTGCCCGCTTTCTGACATGTGACCACGCCCCCCTCTGACGCACAGGCACCACACGGGGACTTTCCTAAGAGCTTGCCTGTGGTGTCAGAGGGGGGCGTGGTCCGGCAGACAGCAGGGATTTCAATTGGAAGCGGCGGCTCCGGCGAAGAAGAACAAGAAGAAGATGTGGACGAGAAGGACAGCGGAAGGAGAAGAAGATGGAAGAACATTCCGGTCAAGATGCGGGAATAGAAGACCCAAGACAGAAGCAGAGGAAGAAGAAGGAAGTAGAAACCCGAAGGAAAGAAGAAATGAAGAAGAAAGAAGCTAATAAAGGACTTTTTTTTCGTGAAATGGTAGAGGTACAATGTACCCATTACCATTTCACACAGGGGGGGCGGGATCTGGGGGGCCCCTTTGTTAAAGGGGTCTTCCAGATTTCGATAAACCTCCTGCCCGCAGACCCCCACAACCACCGGGCAAGGGTTGTGGGGAAGAGACCCTTGTCCTCATCAACATGGGGACAAGGTGTTTTGGGGGGTACCCCAAAACACCCTCCCAATGTTGAGGGCATGTGGCCTGGTGCGGTTCAGGAGAGGGGGGGGCCGCACTCTGTCCCCCCCTCTTTTCTGCGGCCGGCCAGGTCAACGTGCTCGGATAAGGTGTCTGGTGCGAATTTTAGGGGGGACTCCACGCCATTTTTAAAAAAAAATTGGAGTGGAGTTCCCCTTAAATTCCACACCAGACCTGAAGTGTCTGGTTATGGATATTTGGGGGGAACCCCACGTCATTTTAAAAAAAAATTGACGGCGGGGTTCCCCTTAATATCCATACCAGACCTAAAGGGTCTGGTTATTGAACTTGGGGGGACCCCCACGCTTTTTTTTGTTTGTGTTTTTTATGAATGAATTCCTTTGGAGAATGTCATTTTGTGCAGAGACATTTCTAACCACGGGAAACATGCGCTTTTTCACATGCTGACATTAGAGCCCCCCATGGTACGAAATTTAAAGAAAAATTACACTTTTATTATTGCACTTTTAGCATTATTAAAATCACTGCTCCCGAAAAAACAGCTGTTTAAAAAAATAAATAAAACATTGGTAAATGTCCCCTGGGGCAGGACTGAGGTCCCCAAACACTTTTTAGGACAAAACTTGCAGATTAGCCTTTAAAATTAACAATTAAGATTTCCCCCATAGACTTTAACAGGGAGTTTGGCGGCGGCTTTACTTATCAATTGCATTGCGCTGCTGCTGAGGCCGGTTCATGCGCCTAATTAAGGCTTCATCCAGCGTACAAATTAAGGCATGAACCGGCGCAGCGCAGCTTCAATAGTAAATCAGCCCCAGAGTGTCTCTATCTATCTATCTCTCTCTCTCTCTGTCTGTCTGACTGCAAAGCAAGCTGGAACACACTACACGAGGCCGCCCGGGAGGCGGCCTTTTATGGTGTGGGGCGTGTGCTAAAGCCCTGAGCCCTAATTGGCCAAAGCACCCAGGCTTTGGCCAATTAGGTCTCTTTGTTTTTGGGCGCTGTGATTGGCCAAGCATGCAGAGTCAGGGTGCATGCTTGGCCAATCATCAGAGCGCAACGCCGCAGTGAATTATGGGTCATTCGAATTTGACGCGAACGACTCGATTTGTTCGTTTTCGACGAACGATCGAACGGCCAATGTTCGATGCGAACATGTGTTCGCATCAAACGCGAAGCTCATCCCTAGCTACCAACAACCCAAAGTGTGGGAGAGAGCATGAGAAGGCCAGCTGCTAGAGGAGTGGTAGGGTAAGTATGGTATCCATTGTCATGCAGGGGGATTCCTACTGCAAGCATAGTTTTGTCTCATCCCTGGAGTTTAGCTTTATATATCAAGGTTTATCATTGAGCATTTTAATTTTTTTTGGTAAGAATGCTGATTACTGAACCAGGTTACCTTTTACTGATGTTTTTATGACATAATTAACTCTAAATAACAGTAAATGTGTTGGTGACCCAGGTCTCCATTAGGGAAGAGCCAAACACCCCCCCCCCCCCTAGTTTGGTTCACAGCAGAACATGCAAACAGGCAAAAAATTTGTTCGAACACGCAAGCACCGCCAAAGTCTATGGGACACAAACATGAAAAATCCTGCTGATTTTAAAGATTAATATGCTATTTTATTGTCATAAAAAAAAGTGTTTGGGGACCTGAGTCCTGTCCCAGGGAACATGTATCAATGCAACAAAAAGTTTTAAAAACTGAAGTTTTTTCAGGAGCAGTGATTTTAATAATGCTTAAAGTGTAACAATAAAAGTGAAATATTCCTTTAAATGTTGTACCTGGGGGAGTGTCTATAGTATGCCTGTAAAGTAGCGTATGTTCCCTGTGTTTATATGTTTCAAAATGTGTATTATTTTCCAAAGGTATGCATGGCATAACAGAGCAAAAATAAACATTGTGACAACAGAACGGTATCACAACACATGTCATACAAGGGTTAGAATAAGCTACTTCTCGAATACATCTACTGGTAGTAGCGCCTGTTCAGCAACACCCTGTAAGTACAAAGTCCCGCAGGCCTCCGAGAGCGAGTCCCGTCCCAAGCCCCCTGCACCCCCAATGGGTACTAACTGTGTCGGGAGGAAGGGAACCGACTCCCACCCGTAGGCCCATTCCATGATGTAATGTTCGTCAGGGGTTACAGTGACAGGGTGATCAATAAACTTATGAGGCAGGCTGCAACAACTCGTACAATCTACAACAACTTATAGCATTAACAAGGGGAAAGCCCAGCAATAGGCACTACTAAGTTCATGTAATATGGAGAAAATATCAGTGCCTAGGGGCAGTTCCCTGACAATACGGGGGATTGTGGGAGAGTAAAAGGGGGTGGGGTAGAAAGGAGAAGAAAGAAAGTGGAGAAAAGGAGAGAGAAAGTACCTGCAGGAAGTCTGGATCTAAACCTTATCAGAACTATCAAGACACAAAAATAGAGTCACCTATTCCAATGTATTTAGCCCATGGTTCCCAGATCTCCCTAAACCAGGCTCACCATCTTCTCTTGGGACATAATCCACAATTTTTTTTCGTTTGGCCGCTATAATTAAAACCTTGGGAATCTTCCATGCCCTAGCTAAGGTAATTTTAGCACCTAAAAAGATAAAGAAGATTAGTTTAAGGGAGGGTTTCGAGGCCTTGGGAATGAACTGGTTGAGAAGAGCCATTGAAGGAGATTCAAGGCCTGGGAATCGCAAGGCCTGTGACTTTGGATTCTATTTGGAAAATTTTGTTCCAAAAGCCTCTGATTTTTGGGCACTCCCACCATATGTGCAGCATGGAGCCCCTCAGCAGGCACCCTCGGAAACACAAAGGGGAAGCCGAGGGAAACATTGTGGAGAGCCGGAGGGGAGTTAGGCACCACCTGGTAAAAACCTTCAAATTGGCTTCAACAAGAGAAATATTGAGGATACATTTAAATGATGACACATAGGCCTTGTACCAGGTGTCCAAGTCCCAGGTCACCAGCAAATCAGCCTCCCACGCCATCATATAGGGCATTTTGCGGCTATCTATGGCACGTGACGAGTACATTTTGGAACCCCCCCCCCCCCCCTCTGCTCCATTAGGCCTCCACACCACTGTTCGTATGGGGTGAATTGGGGAGGCTCAGGTTTCGTGGACCAGATAGATTGGAGGAAGCGTGACAACTGATGAAACCTGAATCTCTCTGAGTCAGGTAGTTCCAGATTCTTAACACAGTTCGAATTTGGAGGTTAGATTTATTCCCAGATAACGGATGGAAGACGAAAAGCCAAAAGAGTCCTTCAGCTGAGCAACCAGGGACGGCTAGAGGGAGATGTTAAGGGCTTGGGACTTGGTATAATTAACCCGTATACCCAATATTTCCGCAAAATCATCGAATGTTTTGCAAACAACCGGTAAGGTTGTAGTGGGGGAAGTAATAAAAAGGATAAGATCGTCTGCGAACAAGCCACATTTGTAAACGTTAGGTCCACAACGGACCCCTATATGTTATAGCAAAAATCAATGGTAAAAGGGGCATTCCTGGCGTGTTACTTTCCGTATTTTGATGGGATCTGTGTACAAGCCTTGTAATTTAATCCTGGCTTTGGGGGTGGAGTAGAAAGACCTAAGTAGACCAGTGAATCTCGGTCCGAAGCCCCATCGCTCCAGTATCGCAAATAAGTAGGGCCAAGAGACCGAGTCAAAAGCCTTTTGCAAGTCCAACGACAACAACATCCCAGCTTGATCACCCCCGCCATCCCACCTGGACTGTAAAACAGACACAACATCCACTGCCCTCCTAATTTGGTCCAGGCCTTGGTGTCCAGGTATAAACCTGACTTGATCTTTGTGTATGTAAGCTCCGATGAAGGACGCAAGACGCCCGGCCATAACTTTAGTCATTCTTTTTAGATTGTTAATGATCAGGGATATTGGTCTATAATTATTGACTTCTCCCGGGTCTTTGTCAGGTTTTGGAATGACGGAAATTAAAGCAGCATTCAGCTGTGCGTCCAGTGGGTCCCCTTTGGTCTTGAAATTAATGAAATTTGTCAGGTGTGGTGCTAAGGTTTGTGCAAAAGCTTTATAGTAAGGTATGGAGAACCCGTCGGGTCCCAGGGCTGAGTTTTTCTTTAGACCTTTAATTACTTCTAACACCTCTTCTGTCGAGATAGGAGCCTCAAGTTGGTCTCTACGGTCCCTTGATAAAGTGGGTATGGGGAGATTGTCCAGGAAACTATTCATGTCTGTGTTCTTCTTAGGTCGTTATCCATTATACAGTAAAATTTTTGAAAAGCGTTCAGAATTCTAAGAGGGTTCGCCATAGGAGGTTGGCCCGCTATGTTTATTTTGGTGAAGGTGTATGTGCGAGTTCGTGGTGTAAGTCTGGAGGCCAAGAGAGGCCCTGGCTTATCTTTCATCTGGTAATACTTTGCCCCTTGCCATCGTAAACTTTTTTCGGCATTGGCAGTCAGCGCTAAGTTTAGTTCTAGGTGAGCTGAGTCAAGACAGGACATGGGACAGTGCCCCTTGTCTCTCTTGTGCTACGCACAGAGCTCTTGGAGTTTCTTTTCCAGGTTCTCTATGTCTACACTCCGTTCCTTGTTAATTCTTGCTTTATATTGGATTAATGCTTCCTCTGATAGTGGCTTTGTGTGCTGCCCACAGTGTCTCTGCCGAGATGTCGGGGGAGCTGTTCAGTGAAAAATATTCAGAGATGGACATTTCGATTTTTTTTTGTAAAAGGGGTCCGACAAAATCGTTTCATTAAGTCACCAGTGAGGAGATTTGGAGAGAAAGGTGTGGTTATATATCACCATACTCACGAGGGAGTGGTCTGACCAGACCGTATCTGTGATTTGGACTTTATTGAGGGAATTAGGGCATGAGAGATCAGAAAATGGTAAATTCTGGCATAGGTCTGGTGTGCGTGAGAGAAGTGTGTGTAATACTTTTGGGTTGGGTTCAACTCCCTCCAAATGTCCATGAGGCCCCGCCGAAACACCAGTTTGGCGATCTTTAAGCTGAGTCTAGTGGGGTGTACATTTTTTGCCGCTGGTGGTTTGGACTTATCTAAGCCCTGGTCAAAGGCAACGTTTGAGTCCCTGCCTAGAATAACCAAGCTCTCCAGTAGGGGGTCCAAGGTTTTGAAAAGGTTATTGAAAAATTTCAGTTGACCTACGTTGGGGGAGGGCGTAATAGGACACCATAGAGTATAGATGACCATCTATTTTGCCCTTGACAAGGAAAAACCTCCCTTTGGGGTCCCTATGCTCTGACTTCAGAGAAAATCTGCAGTTTTTGGAAATAAGAATCGCCACCCCCCTAGTTTTATCTCCTGTGCTGGCAAAAAAAATGGGTAAACTGAGCATGTAGAAATTTGGGTTTGTATTGGCTCGGGAAAAGGGGTTTGTTGTAGAAAGAGGACATCTAATTTGTGGGATTTCATAAAGTCTAGAACCTTCCGCCGTTTAGAGGGGGAGTTAGAACCCTGCGTATTGTGGGTAGCTACCCTTAACGGAGTAGCCAAGGGTTTAGAACTAGCCATGGAGCAAGAGGATTAGGGAGACCACCAAATCATCGGCACCTACCTGAATAGAGATTACGTGCCAGACTTGGGAACCAGTCCAGAGGGAAAGCAGAAACCTTCTTAGCTGAGGATATTTGCCGACTGATCGGCAACTGCCTGCAAGAGAAAGAATAGTTAAAATAGAACATAAAAGAAGGGGGATAGGAGGGGGAAAGGTGGGGAATCCCAAGCCCACTAGGAGCCCGGGTGAGCGGCGAGTACATGTATACCCGCCACCTAGTACCCTGTTCAGAATGTCTGCACCCTGCAAGCAGGGTGGACACCTAACCCAGGGAGAAGGCATTGCCAAATCCGTGGGGTAGGAGGAGGTGCAGCAACACCGATCCAGCCCCAACACACCAAGTAAACACATACATAACACAAAGCTTCTTCAAAAATTGGGGAAGTAGGGGACCCCAAAAGGTCTATCCCTGGAGGGCCCGCCCCCCACACGCAAAGCATGTGAAGGGTGTCTGAGACCTCTGAAAACAACCCACCTAAAGCCAGGACAACATCCACGTGCAATTAAGCATCGTGCATAAGGAATACAGTGTGTCAGGAACAGTAATGACCCAACCTTCATATCATAGTGTAATGAAACTCCCATCTGAAGCTCAAATTACATCTGGAACTGCAAAATAGAACAAACCCAAAAAAGGAAAAAAGAAGGGGGTTAACACCCCAAAAGAAAACCCCCCTGGAACTTGGGGGAAGTTCAAAAAGGAAATCCTTATAAACTGTTGCCAGGAAGCTTGTTTCAGGATGTCATGGCGGTCTGGTGTCCTTGGTCTTCTTAAATTTAGGTTTGTCCCAAGTGCTCGTCAGAGGGCTCGCAGGAGATGGGCGTTTAGTAGATCCCATACCGGAGTTGGAGAGGTCCATTGCAGCTTCGTGGGAGATGAGACGCAGGTCCAGGAGTAGATGTTCTCCATCTTGGAAGTGGAAAGAGTGTGCCCTGCCCTTATATTCGAACTTTAGGGCAAAGGGGAAGGCCCATTTATATTTAATGTCACGTTGTGACAGAACCGAAAGGAGGGGCCTCAGGGTTCTCTTCTTTTGAATAGTTGTCAGTGAGGGATCCGCAAATACTTGAATGGCATGACCCTGGCAAGTGAGAGGGTTTTGGTATCTGCACAGCTTCATCACCTCTTCTTTCACCGAGAAGTAGTGTTGTTTGACCACTGTGTCCCTAGGGGTGCCACCTTTCCTCAGGGGCCCCAGGGTTCTGTGGGCACGGTCGATCTCCAGTTTGTGTTGAGGAATGTTAGAAATTAGCTGCTTGAGGAAATCTTGAACTACAGATAAAGTATCAGTGATCGATTCAGGGAGCCCCCTGATCCTGAAGTTCTCCCTCCTGGACCTATTCTCAAGATCTTCGAAATAGGATAAGGCTGTATCCAATTGGTCCTGCAAGACCTGTATGTGATTAGAATTTTCTCCTGTCGTGGCGATCGTCTAAACAAGCTTGCTCTCTATGGCCTCCATCCTAGAGCCTAGCATCTGAAAGTCTCCCCTCAATTCTCCTGTAATTTTAGCAGCAGTCTGTGCTAACCCTCTGTCAAATAGTATTGACAGCTGAGAGAAGAGATCTGGGGCTGGTGGCAGTGAGTGTGAGAGAGACTCCGCCATTACAGGCCTGTCTTCTGCTTGTGGAGAGGTAGGTTCTAGGGGGGAGCTCAGCATATCATCCATGGTCTGCTCTTAGGCCGCGTACACACGGAGGGACATATCCGATGGAAACGGTCCTCGGACCGTTTTCATCGGATATGTCCGCCGGGCTATTTTGGTCCGATGGCGTGTACACACCATCGAATCAAAATCCCCGCCGGCAGACAGCGCGGTGACGTGGCGGTGACGAGTGCCCCGGACGCTCCGCTGCTAGGTGGGGTAGCTTAAGTGGCCATCTCGGAGCTGTCCGCGCATGCGCTCTCCTTCCCTGTGTTTATAACAGTCCCTGCATAAAATTAAATTTCTAAAGGAAAGAAATGCATTTAAAACTACTACTATAATGAAATGTCAGGTTCCGGAATTCATGTTCGACCCAAACATAAAGCTCATCCCTAGTCTCCATTGACATTAGATCACTGTTATTCTGGACAATCTTTATATCTCGAGACTGCATTATACGTGCTTGGCTGAAAATGATTATCTGCTCTGCTGGATATATTTTGGCAGTCGCAGATGAAGGTAAATCCACAACAGTGTCTAGATGCTTTTCCTGCTTTCCTCTGCTTTGACATAAACATTCGCAGGGTTGTACATGTCCTTATGTTTATAGAAAGAGTTTTGTTAAATAAAGCTTTTTCTGTTTTTGAACTATGGCTGCGTATTTCACTCCCTCTATATATATATATATATATATATATATATATATATATATATATATATATATATATACTGTATATAGCCTGCTAAATTTATTGGCAGGATGCATGAAGACCTAGTGTAAATAGGACCACAACATTGAAATACTTGTTTTTTTTTTCAAAATAAGTCTCTGAAAAAGCAATTGTTTGAACCTGAGAGTTGTCTCTATTTTAACGCTGTAGTCCAACTCTAGATAACCCCCACCCTGAGGCCTTCCACACATTTATGGAAAAAAAGTCCAAGAATACATACTTATTTCTAAGATTTATCTGGATGATCTGTCAACATCACAGGCCATTCCTCTTGTCAAACAACTGCATCAGTAGGCAGTTCTTATTGTTGAACTGAACAGTGCTCAGGTAGCCATTCAATGCAATAATATTCTGAGACTTGGCTGGATAATGATTTCCCCCAATTGGTGGGTTTGTGATATACTGGATAAAGATGAACAAGTGGGTTGAATAATGCTGGCGGGAAAAATATTCATTATATCTATATTATATATTAATAAAAATATCTGTTTTCTGCCAGATTTACAGTTAAATAACGAAGAAACATAAAAAAATGGTGTGGTGGCCATCCCTGCACATACGTTGGACTTCCTGCTCTGGTGCCCTCCCAAAGATCCCCACAAATTATTTCTCCATTTTTTATCCCATTTATGGCCATTTGGGATGGTCTGAGAGGTCTCCCCTCTTTAACATCTGACATGCAAGCGTTAGCTCATATATTTCATAATCCCAAATTCCCTTCCTAAATGGCCATCAAGGCCTTCAGTTGGTGGTTGGACAAGGGGTTATACCGCATTGGACATTATCTTACCCCCTAGGACCATTCTCGCTTAGCTACTGCAAGAGCAATACGTGAGATGCCTGCAGCTGAAAGGTTTAGGTTTTTGCAAATATCTCACTACTTGCATACACCAATAAACAAATAAACCCAATCCCCCAACCAGGGAGCAGAAGGTGGGGTATCTCCATAATCAACTTGTCACTAGCCTCAGACCACTCTAAACTGCCTCACATGCTGGCATGGGGACTTTTTGTTTTGGTCTTTTAGGGGTGTACGTAACACTACCCTAATAGAAGCAAATCTCAAGGTGCTAACAGGATGGTACCTGGTTCCAAGGCTAGCCAAAATGTTCCCCTCCCCCCAATGCTTCGAAGGTTGCGACATACCTGGGTTGATGATACATGTATGGTGGGGCTGCTTGAGGATTAGGGGTTTTGGGAATAACATTTTATTTTAATCAGCAAAGATACAGGATGTTGAGTCTATAAATCTCCCTGAGTAGCTTTGCACGATTTCCCTGTACACAATGTTTGGAAATCTACTCAGACTTATTTCCTGGATAATGGCGCAGGAAAAAATGGTAAGCGAGCAGTTAGACTTGTGGCAAATTTGGAACCCTGGACCGTCTATGTGGGTATTCCCTGGACCACATAAGACATGAATTGTGGTGTGGATGGTGGTGCATTTGAGGGGTTGGCTACAGGATCCTTGCTACCACTAGGCAAACAAGGCAGCCACCTAGGGCGCCCTGCTACGTAGAGCACCTGGCCACTGGTGTTCCTACTCTCTTCTCTCTACAGCACACAACTAAGTTTCAGCATCAGCAAGTAGGCTTGATTTGATGGGGTGCTGGTGAGGCTGCATTGATGGTCGCTGGTAGGCTGCATTGATGGGCCCTGGTGAGGCTACAATGATGGGCGCTGTTGAGGCTGCATTTGATGGGCTCTGCTGAGGCTACATTTTATAGGCACTGGTGAGGTTGCATTTGATGGGTGCTGATGAGGCTGCATTTGACGGGCGCTGGTGAGGCTGCATTTGATGGGCGCTGGTGAGGCTGCATTTGATGGGTGCTGGTGGGCTGCATTTGATGGGTGCTGGTGGGCTGCATTTGATGGGCACTTCATTAAAAAGGTGGGGTATACATGGACAGAGAAAATGGGGTGGGGTCAGGGGTAGAGTTGTGGGGGGGGGGGGGGGCAACAAAATTAGGTTTCGCCTAGGGTTTCAAAAATCCTTGCACCAGCCCTGGTTGACTATCTATCCTCTTTTCTTCTTTCTATTATTTTTTTTTCCTGACTATCTTTTTTACAAATATCTTTACATTGCCTCTTTGTAGGCATTGTTTATACATTATGCTTTATAACTAAGGAGCTTGTTTGTTGAGGCCTCATGACACCTTTGATACAATGGTTCTATAATTATAGAACCGTTTCCGTGTGATGAGATTTATAGATTCCCCCATGTATTCTTTATTTTGATTTTGCTCAGAATATATATTCATAAGGTAATACTTTTATTGTTTGTTATAAAAATTTATTGAAAGAGAAAATGTGGTGTGGTCTAACAAAACCTAGGCTATAGATTATATAAGTCTAGTTGTTTGCTACTGCTTAATACAAAGGAGCATATATTTTATGTAATTGTAAAATACATGCATCACTTGGTATCTTCTGGTATCACTATATGAACCATATGTATGTCAAAGGGTACTTTGAGGCCTTGAGATCTCATGTATAACATCAGTTTTGAATTAGCTATAGGGCACAGAGTCACTTTAACTGATGCAGTTCAAATACATTTTATTAAGGAACTGGAATCAAATATTTTTTAGTCCATCTATCATCTTTAAACATGAAACTAAATGTGACTATCTACCTTCCTCTGATATTCTCCATGAGCTTGTGTTATGTGTCCAAGCTAATGCAACACAAAATCTCCATCAGAAAATGTATCTGCATTTTTCCAAATAATATATAAAGTTACAAAGTTCATGCATAAGCATGCGTTTGTAGTGTCAGAAGTAATGTGTTCCTTTTGACTAGCTCTAATTTGCTTAAAAGAAACAGGTGGTATCAATTCTTCTAAAATGTAATAAGATATAATCTAATAATGCAAGATTTATGCAGCCATCGGGTATAAACTAAATATTTCTAAATCAAATCTTTAGTTTTTGGTAAGAACACTAATTGCTTTTAACAAGTACAAAATGTAGGTGAGAGGAAAAGCAGAGATTGTGTTTTTTTGTTTGCCAAAATGGAGCTGCTTGTCTAAAAAATAATAAGAAACAATGAAGAGGACACATGAGCAGCTCAATGAACAGGAAGTATCACAAAACAGACCATGTCAGTTCTCTAGTAATTGGTTCTTTGAAGTTTTCAAAGTGAGAAGAGATGAACATTTATCTTTAAAGTGTGCCTAGTCTCAGGGCTTGCTTTAGTTAAACTAGGAATGTGAAGATATTTGAAACTTGACCTAAAGGTCTTTGAAAATGTTGGCTTACATTGTGCTAAAAGTGACCTTGTAAACTTAGACAGCTGCATTACTATTGCTAGACACAAATTAATACACATATTGTAATTTTCTTGTTTAACCAAAAGCAACATCAATGCAATATCTACTTACGCTAGGGTGGGTCAGTGTTCCATTGTTGAGATAGTTTGCCTAATACATCCAAGTCTGTTTTAAATTGTGTGTACAAGCAGTAATTCAAGTAGTAGTTTTTAAAAGAATAATGGGAACTATTTATAACCATTTAGAGGAAAGAGAACAGAACAAAAGTTGAAAAGTTGCTCATAAAGACCAATCAAGCTCAATTTTTTTTATAATTTGATAAAGTAATAAGTTGATGGCTATGAATAATTTACATTTTGTTCATGTCTTCTTATAAATATAGCTTAAAAAAAAAAAAAAAAAACATTTTGGAAACATAATAATATATGATTTTCAAAATGTTTCATATATGGACACACTACTAGGTAGAATGTATGTATTATTTGTTTTTATTTTTTATAAAAGAGCTTTATTGTTGAATGAAGAGTAACATTGCGGTAAAGTGTCACCCACGCAGGGGTGTAGCAGGGTATAAATCAGAGGGATGACAATTGTCAAGAGTTTTCACAAAGCGAGCAAAGCATGAGCAATCAACTTTATATTAAATAGGGATAAAGGAGAACTTAAAGTAGAGGTCCATCTTAAAAAATAAAAAATACAAGTCAGCAGCTACAAACACTGTAGCTGCTGAATTTTAATGACACTTACCTGTCCAGGGTGCCCGCGATGTCGGCAGCCAAAGCCAAGCAATTGTTCGGGTCTCGGCTGCCCCGCTGGCATCCTCTGTGAGGGAATCAGGAAGTGAAGAGTTGCCCTTCACTGCCCGATTCTCTACTGTGCATGCGCGAGCCGCGTGGCGCTGTGTGAATGGGCAGATGTCTCCTGGGACACACACAAGGTCCCAGAAGACACTGCTCCCCATTTCACAGGAGGCAGCGCGACAATGAGAAGAAAGAAGACCCACAGCGGACAAGCAAGAAGCACATTAGGAGATCTGCCTAGTAACAGCCACTTCTAATAAGTATAAAAAATATATATATATATTTTTTCTATTTTTTTTTAGCCTTTTTAAATAATGAATGATTATAAGGTTCACACTGTGAAACACTATTTGCCAGCTGCAAGTTTCCTAATCGCCCTGGCACCCCTATTGGGAGCAATCTGTGCCATAGGCCACGAGGCAAACCTTGTATTGGCTGTTAGAGGTAACAGCGTACACCTACGGAGTGAAGAATACTGTGACTTAGAACTTGACAGAACTAAAACCTTGAAATGTTCTCAATATTTGACCCAAGGGCTAGAAGCCCACCCTGTAGAGCGATAACTTAAAAGTCACTCTGTGAAAAAACAGTAGCATATGAAATTGGAGATTGGGGGAATGTTACAGTCATAACCCATATCCCCATTAGTTAGGGTCAATGGGGGTAATAGGGAAGGAGACAGAAAAGAGGGGAAAGGCATAGACAGGTTGGAGTGAAAGGAGGAAGCAGTCTAGAAGGAGGGAAAAGGGGTCCAGGTGCAACTTCACTAAGAGCTAGGCATTGAGGGAATGATGAAATCAAGAGGGTTGCCATAGAGGTTGGATGGCTATTAGCTATAAAGAGATGCCAATATTATGGGGACAGGGTTCCCATATACATTTGAAAGTTTTTAATTTGTCTAGTATAGTGTTAGAAGTTTTCTCTTGGTACATAATCCAAGAAATGTTTTGCTTGTTTTTTTTTTGTTTCAAAAGTTTATTGAAGATAATGTAAACATTACATGTGACAAAGCATAACAGTGAATCAAGAACAGTTCAACAAGTGCAGTCGCAGCCGCTGTATATCACTGCGCTCATAAACAGTAGCGCGTAAACATTACTGATCACGAACCGGGAACATAATACAAATTCGTAACAATATACGGTAAGAAGAAGAACCTCTTGGGGTGGGATGGCCTACTTCGTCACTCCAGGGGTGGGGGGGGGAGTGGTTGGGTGTGTGGGCCTCTGGCCATGGTAGCTAAAGAAAGTAGATGTGGAATGTTCGCCCCAATGGGCGGACTGGGACATCAAAGTGGGCGAGCGGAGGGATTGCAATATGCGCCTTCGGCGGGCACAAGGAAGCTTGCAAGGGGTATAGATCCTGGATGGGAGAAAAGGTGTCGTGTAGCCCCTATCAACTGAGTCAGGGGCTAGTTGAGTCTCAGGGGCCTGGGTCCGGGGGAGGGGAAGGTGCGCTATCTACGTGAGGATAAGTAAAGGTACGGGGCCAGCAGATGAGAAGGGGGTCGAGCAACAGGAGTAGCGGGGCAAAGAGTGGGGGGCACCGGGTGTTCTCTCCCAGTGCCTACGTGGCAGGCGTCGCACCGCAGCTCTCAGAAAGGTAAAAATAGATGAATCTGCGCCACAGACAATTTAAATAAAATAAAAAGTGGTGTAATAAAAATTAAAAGGTGATTAAGTTTAAAGTGGCTGCCCCTACATAAAAACCCACCTAGGTGGGAGTGAATATTAAGTAAAAAATAGCAGGTAATGGCGCCTACTAGAAATAAAGTGTATAAAGGAATGTGCAAATAAATATAAATATAAATGGTGTCTGTCCAAAAGAGTGCTGGTCCTAGTCAAAGTATAACATATATAACACAAAATAAGTTGAATATTAATAATTATGTGATTGAATTAGTATAAATATAAAAATAATTCATAAAAGTCCAATTCCTAGTGATAAAAATTTCCAAAATAGGTGTTGCAAGATTAAATGATGATAATAATAATAATCCAAAAAAAGTCCAGTTTTATAAAAATATATATATATTTTCAAGATTGCTTCCGAAAAGTAATGCTATAAGGTGATATGTGCTTCATGCAGGTATAGCCGTCAGTGGATCACTCAGTGCTCTCCCCCAATTGTCCCGCACTCACCGGATCCAACTACCCCTGCAGGGGTAATAGGCTTTCTCAATAAGTCTCCACACTTCAATAAAATCTGCCTGGTTTCCTCACATGGGGTCTATCCAACCATTCAGCCGCTCATAGAGAAGATAGGATGAAACGAAAATGCCCAATAGCGTGATACCGTTTTGTAACAAGTACAATTTATTCTTGATAAACAATGGGTACTCACAATTTACATGCAGTTAAAAAGCCTTTAGAAAATATGTGCTGTAGCTCTAAGGAAAGTTCGCTCAGCTCTCAGAAGTCCGTTAGGACATTATCTGCCTGTAGCTGTCTGTAGTGGTGAAGTGTACCCAACACGCCCATTGTTCAGTGAACTTTGTTGGTGTGTCCCGGGCCTGGTATATCAGACTTTCCATTTCCGCGATATGGTTTATGCGCTTGAACCAGTCCCTATGCTTTGCTTGGTTAAGTGAAAAGAAACTGAGGGGAACTTCCAGGCCTGTGTTATCGATATTTTAGCTCCAAGTAACATGATGTGGTTCAGCATTTGGGTGTAGTTTGTGGTTTTTGTAATCCTCCTGTTCAGAAGGGCTATTGTTGGATCTTAGTTGACCACTGTCCCGGTAACTTTGCAGATTAAGTTAAAGATTTTTGTTTCAATAGCTTTTGACCCTGGGGCATTACCAAAGAACATGAAGGAGAGTGCCCAAGTGATCGCAACCTCTATAACAGAGGGGCGATGACTGTGGGAAAAATGTAACTAGTCGAGTCGGAACCAGGTACCAGAGGGAGATGACCTTGAGGTTTGCTTCAACCAGGGAGATATGGAGGATCCCCCTAAAGGCTCAAGTGAAATGAGAGTTCCAAGTGTCAAGGTCCCACTCAAACTCAAGGTCAAGCTCCCAGCTGAGCATGTAAGGTGCTTTCTCTGATGGTTCAGCTGAGTATGCTGAGTATATCAAGAAAAATGCTCCCTTCACATCCATGGCCGTGAAGCATCATTGCTCATATGGAGTAACCATTAAGGGGCGATTGTCTCTGGATGAGAAAGTGTGTAAGAAGTGTGATATTTGGTGGAAGCGAAATCTTTCGGAGGAGGGCATTTCCAGTTTAGTGGTGCAGTATCCAAGTTTTAGGGGGGCGTTGGAGTTAAAGAAGTGCCCGAATTTGTAGAGGCCTTTTCCAAGCCACCATTAAAAGGTCTTAATGTACATTCCTGGGGGGAATTTGGGATTGTGGAAGATGTGAGCTAAGGGGTGCCACCATGATGGGAGTTACATAAGGCGATCAAGTGGGATAATGTGGGGGAAAAGATAAGGGGCCTAGATTTAGGAAGGCGCCAGATAAGGAAGTCTATGGTGTAGTTTGAGACTGCTTGCTTTTCCATTCCCACCCAGTCTGGTTTAGGGCCTCTGGAATATATGATAGAGAATTGGGTTAATTGTGCCGCCTGGTAATACCACCAGAGGTTAGGCAGTCCTTTCTGTCTGGGTCGAAAGAGCGTCTGTTTAGTCAGTGACTTAATTTGCCCCAAGTGAAGCTGGTTGTTGCCGATTGGAGGTTAGCTATATGGAGTTTGGGGGCTGGTATGGGAAGAGATATAGGATCCTGAGAAGGAGGGTCATTGTAGTAGCATTTACTCTACCTAGCCAGGACAGTTTATATAAAGACAACTGATATAGGTCTGACTTAAGTTTCCTAAACATGGGCGGTAATTGTTTTTATAAAGTAGGTCTATAGAGGCCGTGAGCTGAACGCCTAGGTAGGAGATGGAAGAAGTGCTCCAAGTAAATTGGAAGTGTTATTTTAGTCTGTCTACTAGGGGTAATGGAATCGAGATATCAAGGGCGGTGGATTTGGACATTCTGACCCGCAGTCCTAAGGTCAGGCCAAGTTTGTTTATTAACTGTAAGACAATAGGGGTCGAAATGAGGAGGCAGTGATGAATAGGAGGATATCATCCGCAATGAGCGCACATTTGTGTATTGAGGGTCACAATTGACTATATGAATGTATGGGTGGCCTCTTATAGCTATGGCTATAGTTACTATTGCTATGGCAAAGAGGAGTCTAACCTGAGCTTTGGGTAATGAGGTGAGGAAATGTGGTCCTAAGCCCCACTTTTTGAGGGTAGTTAAGGGATAGGGCCAGACAGTATCAAAGGCCTTCTGTAGGTCTATGGACAATAGATAGCCTTCCTGTGATGGGCCCCCATCCCAGCCTTACCTGAGGAGGGATATGAGGTCTACCGCTCTCCTTATCTGTTCCGGTCCCTGTCTCCCCGACATAAAGCCAACTTGGTCTTTGTGTACATAAGACCCTATGAATGACCCAGTCTGTTGGAA
Organism: Rana kukunoris; assembly: GCA_029574335.1. Taxonomy (NCBI): domain Eukaryota; kingdom Metazoa; phylum Chordata; class Amphibia; order Anura; family Ranidae; genus Rana; species Rana kukunoris. Next base: position 213,528,367 of record CM056053.1, on the reverse strand, counting down.
AGAAATGTTGTCATGATCTTGAGATCGTTATTAATTATTAAATTAGTCTATAATTGCTTACTTGGCTGGGGTCTTTGGCAGGTTTGGGGATGACAGAGATGTATGCAAGGTTTGCTGATAAGTCTATCGATGATCCTTTTCGTAGGGTAATAAAGAGCTGGACCAGATAAGGTGAGAGGGCCTTTATGAAGGTTTTATAATAGCCGTCCGGGCCATGGGCCTGACTTTGCCTTCGGTAATAGGGGACTCCATGATGGACCAGTGAGAGTCAGATATTTTGGGTAGAGTGATATTGTCTAGAAAGGAATCTAATTTGAGAGGGGAGCAAGATTTTAGAATAATAAGATTGAAACGCCTCTAGGATCTGTTTTGGATTTTGGGTTAACGTGCCCGATAGCGATTTGATTTTGGGTAGGGAGTGAACTCTTTGTTTAGGGGAGAGCTTCGCTGCTAATTGGGGACCAAATTAAAGAAGGTAAAATCTGCCACTCATCCATTTCAGGTGTTTTTTCAGCGCTGGAGGTAAGGGCTGTGTTCAGGGCTATTCTAGCTTAGTTTGCACAGGAATCGGAATTCATTCTCCAGTTTAAGACTGTCCAGTTGCTTCTGGCAATGTGGACACTTTGTTTGGGGGGGTCTTTTTGAGATGGAGGTGCCTTTTGCTGATTTATCTAGAAGATGATCGAAGGCTATATTAGATTTGCCACCTATTATCACTGTGCCTTCAAAGTGTGGGGATAGGGTAGAGAACATAGCAGAGAAGCTTGCTTCTTGTTAGGGGCATTGAAAGATACCAGTGAATGTAGGGTGCCATTGATGTGACCCTTGACAAGGATGTAATGGCCTTCACTGTTTTTGAAGGTCTGGGAATGGGTAAATGAGATGAATTTAGAGAGGAGAACCTCCACCCATCTCTTTTTGTCATCTGTGTTGGCAAGGAAAAACATTGGGTAGCTGTGGTGAAGGAATGTGGGAGAGAAGCTTTTGGGCAAGTGGGTTTCTTGTAATAGGAGAATTAATAAACCTCTGGAATGATAGTTGTGGAAAGCCTTACATCTTTTGATCGTGGAAATAAAACCTTGTGTGTTATGGGAGGCTATCTTGAGTTTGTGGAGTAAGGTCAGCCATGGATGTGAGGGGGGGGGGGGGGTGCGCATGTACATTTGAAAGGTTCCTACCTGGTTCCTTGGTAAGGGTAATCCTGCCGGAAGCGGTTGTTGAGCTTAGCAACGTGGGAGCCAAAGATCTATGAACTGTCTCTGAGTGCACCTGTGGGGGGGGGGGGATTAAGAGGTTAGAGAGGAAAGCCATAAGTAAGGTAAAATAAAGAAGAGAATGGGGGAGATACAGTATATTGTCCAGGTTGCAAGATTTCTACATGATTTCTTCTATCACTGCATAGAAATGGGGTTTGACTACTATATCTAGTGGAAGGCAATCCTGGCGAGGGGGTTGCAACGCTCTGCGGGCCCTGTCCAATTCAAGCCTGTGGATCGGGATATCTGGGATGATATATTTTTGAAAGATTTTACTGTGTCTTGTACATTGACAATCAATCGATTCCGGGTCGCCTCTGATGCAGAAATTGTAACGTCTGCTCCTGTCATCAATCTTGGAAAGATCTGTGCACTCCGTATTATTTTATTTGTAATTTTTTGTAATAATTGTAATGTTTGTAACTAACACAGTAGCAACATTTTGCAAATCACTGATAAAAAGCAGTCGGCAGAAGACATTTCTTGACCAGGTGCATAACCTGACAGTGAAAGATCTGTCTTGAAAAGTAAAGTTAAAGGCAAAAGGGTGCATATGGTCAAGCAGACCTTTCTGTGTTCATGGTACAGCTCATTTGACTTAGTAATAAACAATATTTAAAAAACATTAAAACACTGAACAAAAGTGCACCAACATAGTATAGTGAGTAGACTCATTCAAGGGCTGGTTCTGGCCAGCTCAGTAGATTGTTTAAAAAAAAAAAAATCTCTCTTTCCTAGATACTCATAATATAACTGTTAACTTATATTTATTGGTAAAGTTGATCCAGGGAATATCCAATTGTCTCTTGGGGGGGATCAGAATTTTTTTTTTCCCTTGCTGGAGAAAATTGGATCATGCTTGGATTTGTTGCCTTCCTCCAGATCAACTGTGGGTATACAATAGTGCATTCCTACTGAATTTGTGTGTGTGTTTTTCTTTCTTTTGTTTTGTGTTTTTGTTTTTATATGTTGTTTTAACTGGATGGACTAGTGTCTTTTTTCAACCAGATTGTAAATATATGCATTTAAATAACCACGGCGTCCCACTTAAGGTTAAGAAGCTGCGGGAGGCAGAGAGGAGTACAAAAGCAGCAGCAGTCGGGTAGGTGCGCATGCGCGGGGCTACGGTGATGGATGCCAGATCCGTGTGCTCCGCTCCAGGCGGAATCAGCGGCGCCTACAGCATGGTGCACGGCATCCCCAGAGGCTTCCATCGCTGCGGGATGACTACCCACAACACCGGGCACAAAGCTTTATGCTCCGATCCGCGGTCCGACGAGATCTGAGGCTGCAATTAGAGAAGCTTGGAGCGGAGGATTTTCCCAAGATGGCCGCCACACCGCTGCCTCCGATGGAGGACCCTGGCCCGGAGGGACGAGCGGACTACAGGTCAGATCCACCCAACATCCCACAGCACTTCACTCCTGATAAACAGATCTACACCCCCCTCCCCAGCTTCCACCTAATCCTTGCTAAAGAGAATCATGACAGACTTCTCTCCCTCACCATTAGGGATTAATACACTATTGCAGCCAAGCAATTATCACCAGGCTGCTCAGTCACTGGATCCTGCTTTCTCAATGGAGGATTTATTCCTCAAATTTTCAACCCTGCTGGACAGAGGCCTGGCTCAAACGACCCAGAACTTCCGGCACATACACACACTTTAAGATCAATTGGATCTAGCAATGTCACGCATAGATGACCTCAAAAATATGTCTAGGAGGTCAAATATTAGAATCTGTGGTCTCCCCGAGACCATGCTGAATGTACCAGAGGCAGTGCAGGATTTGATCAAAAACCTTCTCCCCAATATCTCTCCTTACCGACTTGAACTTGACAGGGCCCACAGAGCACTACGGCCTCCCAGGAAAGAGACATCATAGCCAAACCCCATCATTACTATGTGAAAGAGGAAGTCATGAGACAAGCCAGATATGTTTCAGCTGTGATGTGCCAGGGTCATCAGGTACAGATCTTTGCGGACCTTTCTCCATCCACCATACAGAGGAGGAAAACTGTGAAACCGCTTCTCCACGCCCTAACCCAGAAGGCTATTAAATATAAATGGGCTTTTCCCTTTGCGGTCAAGTTCACCGTAAACGGGAAACAATATGCCTTCTCCACCCTGCCTGAGGGAGAAAAACTGCTCCTACAATTGAAACTCATATCACAGGAAGCTGACTTGGACACCTCCAACATGGGACAGGGGTCTAACAAATGATCAGTTCCTACCAACCCACAATCACCCTTGTGGCACAAGGGTAAGACTAAAAAGGCAAGGGATAACGGTTCCACCTGAAGCACTTATTTTCACATCCTGCTCACGTATCTCTTTTGACCTTGAGTTCGGTCCTAGACAGCCTAACCACACCACTTTGGACTTTTCCATGCTCGGTTTGCAAAACTTTGGCGACAACCCCCCATTCCCTGCATTTAGATTCTCCTTCAGCCGGTTGCTCTTTGCTCCTACTTAGAGGAATATTCTAGAAGACCTACGGAAATTTCCTGGACTGCTTCGGTCATACTTGCTCTTCCTACACATCTTTCCACAATCCCCCTTGGGGGTGGTTTATATACGTCCTGAGGAAGTCATCTCAATTGTTCATTGTTTGTTTATTCCCTCTTTGAGAAACTACAAGAATGTTGGAAACCGGAGGATCAACTGGCCTAGACCTAGGCCAGTTCCAGAGAACTTTCACCCCCCCCTTTTTTTTAGTAGTGATGTTGTTGCTTACACAGACACTTTCCTGTGGGCCCTGTAAGACCCCCCTCTCTCGCTAAGTGAGGGGGTGGGTCCCCTTGGTAGTGGGTTGTGGTCAACTGTCTCAACCTAATGTACTCCTTTTATTGCTGTGCTGTGCACCACTAAATTGATTATTTGCATGGCATAATTATGATTTAGGGCGCCCTGTTCTGGTTTGGAACACCTGCGCCTCCATCCAGCCATTGGACACCTGATGGTCTCTGAGGGCAGGGCAGTTTGCTCCCTGTTGGGAGGAACTGACTTTGGTTCTTGTGCTTGGAGTGCAAGGGGTGTCTCCCCCCCTGATCTCCAATTCTCACTTCAGGGAGAGCTTTTTGTTTCTTTACTTTCCTGTCTTCCCCTACCCGTCCCTGACTTTTCTCCAACTTCACAAATGTGCCTAATACCAGTTTTTCTTTCAGATCTCCTGAGCCTTCACCTTGACCTGAGTGATCAAGCCTTAACCATCATTGCTGCTTATGCCTCCAGAGCCTTCCTTGCCCCAAGACTTCGACGGGTGAGTGGGGGTGATTCGATCCGCGGTGCGTCCACTTTGTTCCATGGCTGACACGCTTGACACCAAACTCTGCATAGCATCTCACAATGTCCAAGGTCTTAACTCCCCAATCAAACGGAGAAAGGTAATTGACCATTATAAATCTCTTCAACTTGACATAATCATGCTGCAAGAGACACACTTCCCTGTCCGCTTTTGCTCCAAATTCCTCCACTCACATTTCCCGCAATTCTATTTAGCCAGTGCTGAAAGCAAAACCAAAGGGGTGGCTATCCTGCTCTCCAAGGCCTGTAATTGTGTTAAAATCTCTGGTGTTATTGATCCTGACGTGAAATTTATCCTGATAAAAGGCATGTTGGGGGACCAATTATACTCACTGGTGTCATATTATACACCTAACAGGGGACAAGCTAAATTTTTTCACACCATGCTAAACACTATTTCTCCTGCGTTGGAGGGCACCATCGTATTCGGGAGAGACTCGAATGCAGCTTTTGATCAGGGCTTAGATAGGACGAAACCTCTAGGGTCTCAACTCACACGCCCTACAAAAGAGAGCCTTAAAATTGTGAAGATTCTACACGGGATCTCTCCTTGCTGATGCATGGAGAGAACTTAACCCCTCTAAGAAAGATTATACTCATTATTTGCATCCTCACAATACATATGCATGCATTGATCATATCCTCACTCCTTCAACCCTCCTCCCCGCAGTCCTTAACCACTTGAGACTCTAGGACGTCCCTGGGATGTTTACATTCCTTGTAATAGGAATAAAAGTGATCAAAAAAAATGTAAAAAAGTGTAAAAATAAAAAAATGAAGTAAAAAAAAAAAAAATAATACAATTTTTTTTTTAAAACGCCCCTGTCCTGGTCGCTCGCATGCAGAAGCGAACGCGCATGCAAGTCCTGCCCACATATGTAAACAGAGTTCAAACCCCACATGTGAGGTATCATCGCGTGCGTTAGAGCGTGTGCAACAATTCTAGCACTAGACCTCCTCTGTATCTTAAAAATTGTAACCTGTAAAATTTTTAAAGCATCGCCTATGGAGATTTTTAAGTACCAAAGTTTGGCACCATTCCATGAGTGTGAGCAATTTTAAAGCGTGACATGTTAGGTATCTATTTACTCGGAGTAACATCATCTTTTACAAAAAAATTTAGCTAACTTTACTGTTTTGTAGTTTTTAATTCATGAAACTGTTTTTTTTTTCCTAAAAAAAAAGGCGTTTTAAAAATGATTGCGCGGGGGGCGTGGCTGGCAGCCGAGGCGGATGGCTGTGTAGAGACAGAGCTCCGGAGACCCACGTTTATCCAGCTTCATCTAGCGACTAATTGCGGCGACTACGGGCACCATACCGCCAGACGATACTGCCTGGACCCCCTTCAGAGCGATGGGCAAAGGAAAGAAGGAGAAGGGCCCAAGGAAACTGACAGATTTTTATCCGTCAGCGAGCACACCTAGGCCGCAAGATGGCGCCGTAGCCTCGGACTCGCAGCTCGGCTGGCTCCGCAACGGCGGACCAACTCCACCGCGCGAACGAGACAACTACCCTTCTAACGATGCCAGCGGGGGATCCTTGCCAGGCACGTCTCCCATAAACAGCCCACAAAAGTTGGGGCAAAAGTCCTCATCCCACACGTATGCAAGTGAGCTTGGGGACGGGTGCGACTCGCAAAATAGTACCAGCACGTTCATTGAACAGTTTACTGAGTTCCCCACTACAGGGCAACCCCTCAGCGATACAGTAATGAGGGACATGTTGATCACTCTCAGGAGTTCCCTACACAAGGACATGCAGATTTGTGTCAGCCAGTTGAAGGGTGATGTGACTGCACTAGGGGACAGGGTCAGCCACGTGGAGGACAAAATGGGGGACTTTGCAAATGCTCAATAATGAACTGGTTGATGCTCATAATGATGCAGACAATGACTTGCAAGCTATGAGAGAGAAGTTAGCAGACTTGGAAGACAGATCAAGAAGGAACAATATAAAATTGAGAGGGGTGGAGGAAACTGTGACTCCGGCTGGGCTTTGCCATTATGTACAGGACTTCATTGCTGCTTTGCTACCTGACACTCCTCCAACTTAGGTGATAGTAGACAGAGCGCACCATCTCCCCAAGCCTAAATACTTGCCAGATGGAGTCCCAAGGGATGTTATAGCTTGCATCCATTTTCTTCATGTCAAAGATGACCTCATGCGATTCTCCAGAAAGAATCAACCATTGCCCGGGCCATATTCTGGTATCTCAGTGTTCGCTGATCTCTCCAAACACACCATGCTGGCGCGCAAAAGCCTGTCCTCCATGACCAAAATTCTCCAGAACCATAAGATTCCCTACTCATGGGGCTTCCCCACTAAATTGCTTGTGACTAAGGCTAATCGTACCTATGCTATCACCAATATAGATGATGGGATTGCCCTGGCTAAAAGATGGAACCTGCTTCCAGACGATGCTACAGCGCCATTGCTGGATCAAAACCCCTCCAAAATCACTCCAGAGTGGAGTAAGAAGTGATAGGGGTGTCATTGCCCTATCTTATACAGCCCGATTCCCAACTTGTCTGGATATGGGTCTCAGGGAGGAATTACCCCCCCCCCCATGTTTTTTGTGGAAATACTTGCACTTAGTGATAGACTTCACTTTACCTTTTTGTTTGTGTTCTTGTTGATTTTTACATTATTTTTTTTTTGTTCTACCTACACCAAGGGACATCTGCATCACGAAGACTCTATCTACAAACCAGCTGAGAATTATCAGTACTTTCAGTCACATGAGACAATTCTGGTCCTGGACTTTTGAAGTAACAGAACCACCTTCAGTTAACCATACTTTATTTTGTCTACTTATTGGGAATTTATTGGCTGACATGAAGCATTCCTTCATATACCCAAAATGACACTGTCAGTCGTGTCTATGAATGTCCCTGGTCTCAATAGCCCCTTCAAGCGCTCTTCTATGTGGAAGAAAATGACCAAACTCAGGGGAGATGTCATTTGTATACAAGAAACCCACTTTATGTCTACCAAACCACCCAGGTGTTCCCATAAAGCGTATCCACATGTTTTCCAAGCGAATGCTCCAGTAAAAAAAAGAGGGTTTATGGTAGCCATTAAGCATTCTGTCGCATTTCAACTGCACAAATCGATCTGTGACCCCAATGGCAGATATGAATATAAATCAAGAATGATAGGGGGAAGGGCGGGGTGGATTAGGGAGTAATAGGGGGATAAGAAAAAACAAGGGAACGGCGACTTTGGGTTTTTGTATATTAAGTGGTTCATCTGTATTTATGTATCAATTCTATTTCTATGTATATGTATAATTGTTTTATTTTATTTTTATGAACTATATTAAAATTATATTTTTACATTACTTCTTTGGCCTCGATAGTCCGACCTTCAATACTTCTCCACAGTTATTGTTTTTCCATTTTTGATCCCAATGGCAGATATGTCATACTGACGTGCGATTTAAACAACACTCCGTACACTTTGGTCAATCTTTATGCGCCAAACAGAAGACAACCAAGGTTTCTAATTTTTTTGCTTAAAAAGGTGGAAAAAGTCAGGAAAGACTATCTGCTTCTCTGCGGTGACTTTAATTGCATTCCAAATCAAACTATGGACTGTTCCTCTCCACACTCCCCTCGAAGACTTGAAATTGGTCCCCTCATTACGGATCACAACCTATATGACACCTAGAGATGTCTCCATTCCTCAGAAAAAAACTATACCCATTACTCGTTCCCACACCGAGCGTATTCCAGAATAGACCTGATTCTAGCAGACCTGCCTCTACTACAAAGAACGCTGTCGGTATCCATCCACTCAATAACCTGGTCGGACCACGCTCCTGTGTCTATTATCTTGCAGGATCGGAACTCGGCGTCTCCTGCCTACTTATGGAGAAACAATGTAGAACTGCTCTCCAGTACGGCACAGACGGACAGGATTGCTTTACAATTGAAGGAATTTGTTGTATTCAATGACACTGGGGAAACCGATACAGCATCCTTGTGGTGCTTGCATAAAGCATTTAGTAGGGGCATCTTAATTCAAGCAGCAGCTAGAGAAAAGAGGAGGAAGGCAAGGTTGGTGAGTGGATTGCTGGAGGAGCTCAAAATATTAGAATCCCAACACAAACTGCACCCCTCCCCTAGACTTGAAGCCAGTCTATTTACTTGCAGACATAAACTTCGCCTGTTACTGATCAGCACCCACCAAAATCATCTTCGGAGAATTAGAGCGACATATTATGCGCATGGCAACATGCAGGGAAGGTACTAGCTCACTATCTAAATAAACGTCAACAACAAGCTAAATTACCTCATATCAGGGACCCTCATTCCAACAATTTTGTGCATCATCCAACACATATTGCCAACGCATTCATGAAGTATTACAAAGATCTATACAACCTGCGCTCAGACCCACATACGCCACAGCCTACCAATTTTAGTATCCAATCATTCCTTAGTACACTCACCTTGCCTTCACTGCAAGCTGACCACCTAACAATGCTGAACTCCCCTATTACTCTGAAAGAAGTTACAGACACCATCCATGCTCTTCCGAACCAAAAGGCTCCGGGTACGGATGGTTTCTCGTCGGAGTATTATAAAGTATTCTCGCAAACTTTGGCTCCGTATCTGTGTACTCTATTCAACAGCGCTGCCTCCTCCTCTTCGTTTCCTGAAGAAATGCTGCAAGCCACTATTGTAACTCTGCCCAAGCCGGGGAAAAAACCTGACTCCCCGCAACATTTTAGGCCGATTTCGCTTTTGAATACAGATCTGAAAGTGTATGCGAAAATTCTCGCAAATAGGTTGGCATCTATTACCCCATACTTAGTAAAACCGGATCAGGTGGGATTTGTTAAAGGGCGCCAAGCCCCAGATGGTATGAGGAGGTTGTTTAATCTTGTGCATATTCTAGAAAAAAAGAAGGCCCCAGCTGTATTTTTGGCACTGGACGCGGAGAAGGCTTTTGATAGGGTGCACTGGGGCTATCTCAGTGCGACCCTACAAAAAAACGGCATACAGGGCACCATCCTGGCAGCAATCTCTGCACTATATACCTGTCCATCGGCTAGAGTCTTTACGTCCAGTGCCATCTCTGACCAATTCTATATAACCAATGGCACACGCCAGGGGTGTCCACTGTCCCCCATAATTTTTACTCTAATAATGGAACCTCTGGCTAAAGCCATCAGAATGTCTAGGGAAGTTTCAGGGGTCAGCATAGCAGGGGAAACCCATAAAATAGGCCTCTTCGCTGACGACGTGGTCCTGACGCTGACTAATCCAACTTCCCCCTGACGAAAGTACAGGACATCTTACGACAATTTGGTGAGGTATCATACTATAAATTGAACATCACTAAATCATGTATTTTACCTATCAACCTGTCTAGAACCCTGATTGCAAAGCTCAAGGGGACATTCCCATTTCAGCGGATGACAAACTCACTAGCCTATTTGGGTATAAAAGTTGCTCATCCCTCCTCTATGACTTACGATGTCAATTTTAACACGCTTCTTAATACCATGAGAACAGACTTAGAGCATATCTCGACCTTGGAATTATCCTGGCTGGGTAGAATAGCAGCATTAAAAATGACTCTCCTACCAAAAATTCTCTATTATTTTAGAACTATTCCGATCATTATTTCTGACACTTTTTTCTTGACTGCAGACAAAATGTTTTGTAAGTTCATTTGGCAAAGCAAAATGCCCCAAATCACATTCACCACACTCCAAAGGCACAGGAAAAATGGGGGACTGAGCTTTCCGACCTTGCGTAACTACTATTGAGCAGCGATTTTGGACCAAATGAAAGCGTGGTTCGACCATGGACTGAATAGATTGTGGGTTAAAATAGAAAAATCAATGCTTAATGGTCGTGACCTACCCTCCCTTCTACTAGCCAAGCTGACAGATCTGCCCTTGACTGAATGCATATCACCCTCTATAGCAGCCACCCTGTCAGTATGGGGAAGTATCCAGCCATGTATAGATGCATCGGCTAAAAATAGGCGTACGATCACTGACCTGTCGATTGTGGAACACCTGATCCCAGACCTATTGACTACTTAATGGAAGGGGGAAAATCTAACCACGGTTCAGGGGGTACTATCTAGTCACCCAGCTTCCCACCCGTACTCTTATACACGATTGAAACACTTCCAAAAGAAGCATTCTAAAACGTACTATGACTTACCGACTGATGTATGGACCTACCTTTGCACAAACCATGATAGACCTAAAGGACTGTCTTGGTTTTATTCCCTCCTACAATATTCCAAACTCCCCTCAAAGACATCTGATATGATTAATTGGGAGAAGGATTGGGGGATGACCTTTTCCCTTGGAGAGTCTCAACTTTGCTGGAGAATGTGTGGTTCTAGAGGCCATATCACACATATATTGTGGGACTGTAGGATCATTCGTGGCTTTTGGAATGATGTTTTTTGATTGCTCTCCTCTGTTACTGGCCATGTTGTATCCCCCACCCAATCACTAGCCCTTCTTAATATTAAAGCTACCTGTATTCCGTCCCAACTTAGGAGTATAGCCATACACATATTCATTGCAGCCCGTCTGACCATTACCTCTAAGTGGAAGTCCACAATGGTACCTACGATTAAAGAAGTTACCCAAAGGGTATCTACCCAATACTCTTATGAAAAATATTTTGCTATTCAAGCAAATCAGTACCAGGTGTTTAAAATACAATGGTTGCCTTGGACCTCTAAATTCCCTGAACAGTGACTTATTCATGGATTCTCACTAGCCAAATGACAGTCCCATATGGTGTAGTTGTTATAGGATCTTTGTGTATTATTTTCCTTTTCCTTCATTTTTCATTTTTTGCTTATTTTGCCTAATTCTTATCCACATTTGTTGGTTCCAGTTGGGACTCTCTTCGGAAAACTTTTTGTTGCTGCGCACTGCGTGGCGGGTGGTTGGTGCTTACCCGGGGGTCCATCTGATTTGGACGGGTGTCTGTGGGTGGGCGGCTGCCACCCGCCTGCAGGGAAAACTGTAGGCATGTTGATCTGTAGCCATAGGAATTGACCTGCATGATGTGCATCTCACTGCTTATATATTCCTTTGCAGGGGACCATGGCTCCACATTGTGTAGTAGGATGCGCGGTCTCCAACACAAAACCTTTCTCTTAACATCAACATGCAGTGAGATGTGTTGCTGTGTTATATATCATAATTTCATGATTGCTGTTCTATGTAAATTGAAGTTAGTTGTTGTGGCTTTGTCTATCTCTGTATGTGGTATAACTCTAATAAAAAATAATTGAAAAGAAAAATTATTGCGCAAATACCGTGCGAGAAAAAAGTTGCAATGATCGCTATTTTATTCCCTAGGGTGTCTGCTAAAAAAAATATATAATGTTTGGGGGTTCTGATTAATTTTCTAGCAAAAAAATTGTGATTTTTACGTAAAGGAGAAAAGTGCCAAAATTGGCATGGTAACAAAGTGGTTAATGCCTCTATTAGGGACATATCACTATCTGATCATTCATTGGTGGTCATAACTCTAGTCTCAGGGAATACGGGAGGGACACAAAAACACTGGAGACTGAATGAGTCTTTGCTCTCTGATCCGGTCAGAGCAACTGAAATTGGAAATGCCCTGAAAGAATATTTTACTCTTAATAACACTGAGGATGTCTCAGCTGAGACGCTATGGACTGCTCACAAAGCCTTCATCAGGGCAAAACTCATTCAAATCTCCACACAAATTAAATTTGGGGGAGGGTCGAAATAGACCAACTTGATACAGACTATACTAACCTTAAGGCATTGCATAAAAAGGACCCATCTAAATTCCCCATAAGTCAAATTGATACTGCCAGATTATCCCTCAACCTTGCACTCACGACCCAGGGGGAGAAATCGATCAGATGGGGTAGGCACAAATTCTATGCCCAGGCGGACAAATTTGGTCCCCTCCTGGCGTCTAGACTCACCCCTAAGTCCAGACTCCTCAGTATGCCCAAAATTAAGATTGCCGGACAACCTCCTACGATCAACCCAGTCAAGATACTGGATGCTTTCCAGGGATTCTACTCACGACTGTATGATTTCACCGACCAAACCAACGCTGACTTAACCTCACGGTTTTTAGAGGGACTTCCCATTCCTTCCCTGTCAACAGCCTACAGAGACAGAATGGATTCCCCAATCACAGAGGACAATGTGATGGACGTAGTTAAAGGTCTACATAAGGGGTCGGCCCCAGGGCCTGACGGCCTACCCATACCTTTTACAAATCCTTTTCAGACATCCTGACGCCATATCTGACCAGATTCTTCAACACTAAAGCCAATGGCCAACCCTTTGATTCCCATATCAATTCGGCTTATATTACGGTGATTCCCAAACCAGACAAAAATCATGAAGATGTCAGCAACTATAGCCGATCTCCCTTATTAACAATGATCTAAAGATTCTCACTAAAATTCTAGCTAATAGAATGGCGGCGTTCATCAGTCAATATGTAAATAAAGACCAAGGCCCTGACCAAATTCGACATGCAATATCGATCCTACAAACTAATTGGACGGGAATGGCTACTCAAAAAGGATTCTTATTGTCTGGGAAACAGACCCACAAATGTGTCCTCTTTGCTGATGACATACTATTGTTCTTGACCTCCCCCATCACTACTCTCCCCAACCTATGCCGCATGCTCGATGACTTCGCTAAAAAATATCAGGACTGTCAGTCAACTTCTCCAAATCTCAAGTCCTCAATGTTTCTCTCCCCCCTCAGATAGTTGCGGTCCTGAAACAGTCCTTTAAGTTTGATTGGAATGACACCTCTATCCAATATCTAGGCATTACCCTGACAGCTAAAACAGAGACTCTATATGATCTTAACCACCCCCCACTCTATAAAAAACTGGAGGCTGATCTTTGTCTTTGGTCCAAACATGGTCTCTCATGGCTAGGGAGGATCAACTCAATTGATCACTCCACCACAGCCCCACCATTCCTCACTCCTCACTTCCCAGCTTCCATTCCACTCCACCTCTTCTCGTCTCTTTTTCCCCCATCCCCCCCCCCCTTTTTTCCTACTTGTTCTGCACTTTCTTAGTCTTTGCACTTCCCCATTCTTTTCATAACTCTATGCATTCTCTACTTGCACTTTTATTTACTCCATGTCTCACTTACTCTTTCAATGACCATCACCACCATCACTATACACATTTTTTTCATTTTTTTCACTTTCATTTTTTTAAAATAAACATTTTTTCTTTTCATTTCACACCCCTTTTTCCCCTTTTCCCCATTCCCCCCTACTTCTTGACCCATCACCTTCCGGTTTCCATCCCCCCATTCTTCTCCTTTCCCAACCCCATTCACTTTTGCTTCTTTCCCACCATGTACCTCCACTATCCCCTCCTTGTAAGACTCCCACCCAACTCATACCCAACCATTGGCCACCTTTGATACTAATTACTTCCTTTAATTCTAGGACTCCCTTTCTCTACTTTTTGAACCCCATTTTTCTCCACCCTTCTGATCTACCCGGATGCCACCATTCTTGTCTGGTGCTTCCTCGTAAGTGGCTGAGGGCCACTCTTGGGCGGTCACGTTTGGGACTGGGCGAGACTGGGGGACGGATCGGGAGTACCGTCGGCTTTGGACCCCTGCATGTCACGTCAGCATCGGACCACATCTGGATGCTCCATAACTTAAATTTCTGGGTAAATATATGTTGCTGTTGGATGAATTTTTTGATTACTGTGGAAGGGAGAAGGAAAGCTCCTCTCCCTTAAATTTAATTTATTATATTGATGTTGCTCTCTGTGTATACATCTTCCCTGTGGTCCTGGGAGTCGGTGTACCCCCCCTCTTTCTTTCCCCTTTCAAAAGGGGATAGACCCCACAGGGAGGACACAGAGACAAATCAAGATCATCTGTACATACTTATTTATATTACTAAATCTCTTTCAGCCACAATCCTCTGAAGAAGACCGAATGGTCGAAACGCGTTAGGAATATACACCCGCCTGCCACTATTCAGGCCATGTATTTCATATTTATCTGGAAATGTTATGGTTATTTTAATCAATCTTTGTTACTCTGCCGCAACTCATTCCTTGTATACCCCTTAAATTTATGTTAATAATCACTTTTGTAATAAAACGTTTTTACCATAGACGTTGCATTGCTATTTTACTTCACATCTGCTGCTTCAAAGCCCCATCGGGACCTTTTTTCTATTTAAAATTTATCGGGGTGTGCAGCTAAATCTCTCCACCTATTAGGTTTGTCCCTTTTCTTCAACTCAATTAAAATGACCTTGCTCCCGAGAATATTATATTTCTTTCGCACCATTCCTGTACCACTTAAGAGAAATCATCTAAGATCTTTACAGAGTAAAATATTAAAGTTCACCTGGGGTATATTGGGGTGCCGAATCCTGCAGAGTACACTATTTCTCCACAGAAGCAAAGGAGGTCTGGGCTTGCCCAACCTTCATAAAAACTATCTTTCAGCTAGACTGGCCCAACATTTCCACTCTTTATTCCAGATATTAAAGCCCGGTCTGGGTTAGCATTGAAAGACAAGCTGTCCCCACCTTTACCCTAGACTATCTCCTCTGGTCCCCTCCCAAATCCCGCCCACCCATTCTCTCACCGATGTTGTCTCACTCATTTGCTATGTGGGACAACATCAGACGCAATCCATCTCTAGTATCTGATGAACGCCCTCTTGCACACATTTTCCACAACCTTGATTTTTCACCGGGCTTACGTATTACTGGATTCAAGTGGTGGCTGGATAAGGGGCTTTTCCGAATAGGTCAGTATTTTACCTCCTGTGGACCCATTTCCCTTAACTTTTGTATTAACACTTTGGAACTTCCAGACACCGAGAAGTTCAGTTTTAGACAAATCTCACATTTTCTACACAGTATTTGGAAGAACAAACCCCTACCTCCCAAATTCACTTCATATGAGATATGGTGCAGACAAGCCATGGAGTAGAGGGGTGGCATATCGGTGGTCTACTCAGCCCCCACTCACCCCACGGATAAAACACCTTATATGAAGGCTTGGGAGGCTGACTTCCAACGCAGCTCGAGCTTGGAGACCTGGCATACGTCTTTCACTAAATCATTTAAGGGAATCCAATATGTCGCCTTGATGGAGGCTAGCGTGAAGAATATCACCAGATGGTACCTCACTCCCTCCAGGCTGGCAGCCATGTTCCCTAATGTAGATCCTTTTTGCTTTAGAGGCTGTCAGCTTAGGGGCACCATGGCCCACATTTGGTGGGAATGCCCCAAAATCCGTACTTTCTGGAGACTTATTTTTAACATGATCCACAGGGTGACCGGATGCCAGGTTCCAAGGTCTCCCGAAGTTGCCTTATTGAATGCTCATATTCCGCAGCTTCCTAGATCCACACAAAGGCTAATCCACTTTATTTTTCTGGGCACCAAAATTTCAATCGACAAATCTTGGAAGCAACCCAGCATCCTGGCCGATACCTCCGTAATATTCCACAAGATTTGGAATCCCAGGGCTGAATATGTCGGTATTTCCTTATCCCGGGATCTGCACGGCGGCTACACGAAACTTAGCCCGTAACTAGGCACTCTGCTTCTCCTTACTCCCTCACCCCTTTCCCACCCTCCCCTTCCCTCTGTTTTCCTACTTTTTATTCTCTCTAACTATCCCTGTTTTGTTTCTTTTAGTAACCTACTTTTTTTTTATTTTTGAGGCTATACCGCTTCCATGACGTTGAGGGGTATTCCTTCATATGGCCTTAACAACACTATAGTTCAAGTACCCTTATCCACTGGGTCTGTCTATATCTGGGTTGGGACCTGGGGACCACGCCTTTGGCACAGCATGATCCCTAGCGGGGTGCCGAAAGTTAGGGGACCCTTGTTGCTCTGGGGACAAGGCCTGGTCTTCACAGGGATGAATCCTTATATCAGTGGGTTCCTCAGTACATTCCTCTTGCCCTGTTTATTTGAATGTTACAGTTCTTACGGGTCTCACATCCTTATCGGATTTTATGGTTACTATTTCTTGAATGCATTGTTTATAGAGTTAATGGGAATGTTCCCTCAGGTTTGATGCATTACCTGTTGCAAATGTATTGTTTGTACGTGCATCTTATATTCAATAAAAAATCTATTGAAAGAAAAAAAAAAAGCTGCAGCAGTCTGAGCCCCAACAACAGAATTCTTCCTAGCCTCACCTCTCCTGTGCTGTGAGGTCTGGCCACTATACATTGCACGGCTTTGAAGCAGTCATATTTGGGAACATACAAAAACATACTTGGGGACACTATGCTGCTATAAGACCAACAAACAATACAAAACAGATTACAGCGCACACATACAAGAATTATATTTATCCTGCAAGGCTATTTAAAAACACTTGAACATACTAAAAAAATACTGCGACAAAGTACCCCGAATTAGTGGGTCCTACCTTAGTAATAGAATGAAAGATCCTGTCTCAACCATGGGAGCCAAACTCCTCTACGTGGGAGAACTGAAAGGATTCCTCCTATGCAATGGTGGCCACTAATAAGAGGTAATGAGGAGGGGGAGGGGTGCTCCAGCCCAAAAAGCCTGGTCAGGGTTACTACAATATACAAAAACATACTTGTGGGGCATTTTAAGGTGTGCCCCCCAAGAATGTAGACAAAAAAAAAAAAAACATTATTACAATAACACAATGGCTAACTTTATCAAGGTTCATAAAACAGGCCATTGTAGGGGTTTGGATGGCTTAGGGACTAGACTTCGGGAACTCTAACCTCCACCTCTGCTTCTGCAACCTACCACTACAAACTAGTGTTGGGCAAACAGTTTGGACCAAGCAAAAGTTTGGTGATGTCACAAGGGGGTGGTGCCACCAGATTTTGTTGCCAGGTGGCTATGCCCCTTACTTATATAAGAGCTGCCAAACAGATGAGACTGCATTAAGCGGCCAGCCTTTATTGACAGTGGAGCATTTTTTGTTTCTTACAGGTCCAACAGTTACAGTGGGCATCGGATCTATCGAAGACATAAGGGGACATTGTTTTTCCTTTTTTTTTCTTTTTTTAAATAAAGGGAAGCCCCTTGTTAAAGGGGCTTCCAAAATCCGATAAGCCCCCTGCCCGCAGACCCCCACTACCACAGCACTATCAACATGGGGACAATTTTTTTTTTTTTTGTATTGCCAGGTGGTGGCAATAGCTTGCAACCGTAAATGAAAATTTAAGTGCATTTTTTTTCTTTAGAAATCTTATTTTTGGTGCAGCATGTTCTATACATGCTACCATTGTACCACTTTACATGCAGACTATGGACACTATATAGACTATATAGACACTATTAGCCAGATTCACAAAGCACTTACGTCGATGTATCTACATGCGTAAGTTCAAATATGTGCCATCGTATCTATGCGCTGGACTCAGAAACCAAGATACGCCAGAAAATAGGCTTCATTCGACCGACGTAACTTGCCTACGCCTGCGTATCATGGGCGCATATTTATGCTGGACGTATTTGGCGCTCCCATTGATTTTGTATTCAAATATGCAAATGAGGGAGATACAGCGATTAACGAACGTACATGCGCCCGATGCATGCTACACACACCGCGCGTAAGTTGTACGCCCGGCGCAAAGTTATTCCTTATAAAGCAGATGTAACTCAGCAACAGACGTGCACAGGTCAGCTGGAGTGCGGCTGCAGCAGCACCATTACTGACGAGCTGAGCATCCACACTTGCAGGACAACACATCTGTATGCCAACATGCCAGGGGCAGCCATGGTCATAGCACTACTGTGTCCACAGGCACGGAGGAGGAGGGCACAGGAGAGGATATACCGAACGTGTATTAACGTCTTTGGCATGGGGGAATCGGAGGTGTATCGCATCTTCAAATTCAGCCCTGATGCCATCCTGGAATTAGCCACAGCCCTGCATGATGAAATCACCAGCCAGACACAACGCTCACATGCAGTGCAGCCACTAGTCAAGGTACTGGCAACACTCCATTTCCTTGCCAGTGGATCTTTCCAACGTACAAGTGGAGTCATGTCTGGGATGTCACAATCCACCATGAGCAGATGTGAGCACCAGGTTGTCCCCGCACTCCTCACATGCACGTCCCACCACATCATCAAATCGACCCATGAGCATGTGTGGCAGAAGGCAATGCAGGATTTCTACAGAATTGCCGGATTCCCACACACCATCGGGGCCATTGATTGCACACATGTGGCACTATGGCCCCCCCAGGTCACAGAGAACATATACTGCAATTATAAGCAGTGGCATTCCATCAACGTACAGGTGATAGCCATGGCCCAATGCCTCATATGGCACGTCCGTGCCAAACACCCAGGGGCCAGCCACGACAGCTACATATACCGTCAAAGCAACATCCCAGCAGAAGTCGAACAGAACATGTACAGGGACAGCTGGCTGGTTGGTGAGTGACATGGGAGTCAGGCATGAATTTCTGACCCCATGATGCAGACATCACGAGGGGCACATGCATGCCTAACATCCTCCTGTCTTTTCCCTTCCAGGTGACTCGGCATATGCACTTGGGCCCCATCTCATGACTCCATACCGCAATCCCCAAACCAGAGGAGAGAGAAGATACAATGCTGCCCACATACGCACCCGTGCAGTGGTGGAGCGCACATTTGGCCTCCTGAAGTCCCGTTTCCGATGCCTGGATAAGTCCGGGGGGACCCTGTTGTATTTCCCAAACTTTGTGTGCCAGATCATCGGTGCATGTTGTGTGCTGCACAACTACGCCATGAGAAAGGGCCTGGAGATTGACATATGTGATGACCTGACCCCCAAACCACACAGTCCCCCCCTGCCTGAGGAGGAACAGCAGTCAGGAGGAACGTATTTTGCACGTTAAACACACACATTCAGCATGGCACATGGACAATGCACGCATGCACACCACTGTGGTCCCTAGCTCACACACACCACATCCACCTCACATTGGATTATCCCAAGTCCACTGCACGGGACTTGGGAGCAGCAAGGCCACGCCAAGGCATCAATGATGTTGCTGTCTATTCATACCACATTCACACGGTCATGGGGATAACCTCTCCCCGATGATCCAAGGTGACCCCTGCCAGCTGACACGCCTTGCTGGCAGGAATGTCACCCACACATTCACACACAAGTCACACTGTAGCCTGAACTCCTAACCGTGTGCAGTTATTACAAAAAAAATGGCCGACATGGCATGCCCTTACAGGAGATCGGCACATACCTCCGTCCAACCTAAAAAAATAAGCTCATAATTAGTGTTGCTCACGAATATTCGCATTGCGAATATTCGCTACGAATATTGCATATTCGAGTATTCGCGAATAACTCGAATATCGCGGCGAATATTCGCTATTTCGAATATTCGTATTTTTCAAATTTCGCAATCAATTTCGCAATAAATTTCACAATCAATTTCGCATTCGCGAAATTTCGCAATAGCGAAATTTCACATTTTTTTTTTTTTTTTTATAAAATATAGCGAATATTCGTAAATATCGAATATTCGTGATATTTTATCCAAAAAAAAAAATAGCGAAATTTCGCAATCATTTTCGCTTTCGCATATGCGAAATTTCGCTATTTTTTTTTTATAAAATATAGCGAAAATTCGTAAATATCGAATATTCGTGATATTTTATATAAAAAAAAAAAAAATCGCGAAATTTCGCATTAGCGAAATTTCGCATTCGCGAAAATTCGCTTTGGCGAATATTCGCATTTTTTTGTATTTATTTTTTATAAAATATCACGAATATTCGCGAATATTCTTCGAAATATTCGCGAAATATCGCAAAATCGAATATGGCGTATTCCGCTCATCACTACTCATAATCTGAGCACAAAAAAAGAGAGCAGTCATTTGCCGTCTCAAGGGCCAGGCCTGGTGCCACGGGAAAGGCTCCTCAATTGTCGGGGGGAACCTTGGGTGGGGCATCAGAAGGAGGTTCATCCCCTGGTCTGTCACTCCTGGCAGATGCTGGCTGCCTGCCCTCCAACGCAAGGGCAATGCATGTGAGGACAGAGTTCGTCTCCGCCTGCATCCCCTGGCGGGTGGTGGTCTGCCGCTGGTGGCGCCTGGTCTGCCTTCCCTCCGCCTTGATGGCAGCAGTATTGGCCTGGACAGCCACTCTCAGGCTCTTCACCTCTACCGCGAGGCCTGTTGCTGTGGCCTGCAGCTCCCCAATTGCCCGGGTATGATCATCCACACTGGCCTGCACATTGAAGCTTTGGTCACCAGATGGTGAGGGACCCCCTGCCACCATGTGGTGACGCATGGCCTCCAGGGTCTGGGCTTGGTCACCCATGCATGTCACCATGGCAGCGCAGTTTGCGCTCACATCCAGCAGGCAGTCAGAAATCGAGCTGCTCTGCTCAGCCTGCTGTGTGAGGCACTGCTGCACAGCCACTGTGCATTCAGCCTGGGTCTTGGCGGAGGAGGCCAGGCTTTCTGCCACACGACGCAGGTCACAAGCAACAGCACCCATATGGCGTGTCTTCCGGGCCTGCTCCCTCGCCAGCCCTTCCTGGAGGGATCCGGGTATACCCCTGGTCTTTCTCAAAGCCTTCCTGGGGGTGGAGAGGCTTGTGCCCGTCCGGATGGGGTAGCCCTGGAGGGGGTTCCTCTGCATGGGGTAGACCGGGAGGGGGTTCCCCTGGATGTGGTAGACTGGGAGGCAGTTCCCCTGATGGGGGTGGAGGTTTGGGAGGGTTCGGTGAAGTTGTTATCCTCCTAGAGGTAGACACATTCCTCAAGTTCACCATGCTTCTCCTCAACTACCTTCTACCTCCTAACTACCTCCTCCAGGGGTGGCGTGGGTCGTCCAGCACATCTGTGGATGACATAAAGCATTCACGTTTTGGTGGACCCACACACTTGTCACATGTTCCCTTGCACCCCCTCACATGCTACACACCGGATGGGGGATAAAAAACACTTACCTGTCCTCAAGGCCTGTTCACCGGAGTCATAGCCCTCCAGGCCTTCCACCTGCTCACGCTCCAGACATCGGGCGATCACCTCCTCATTGGCAGTCAGCCTGACAGGACTGGCTGGTCAGCTTCCCTTGCCTCTTCACCTTGGCCAGCTTCTCACTGACATGACGACGCAGGTCATTGATTTTTTTGGCAATGTCCTTATAGGTCTTTTGCTCATGCCCAAATGCATTGACCTCCAGGGTGACCTCCTGGAGGATCTCCATCTTCCTGGCCTTACCGGTCATGCGACTCTGGGCGCCATGGAGACACACATCGTATCTTAAGATGGCAGAGATCAGGATGGCCCTCTCCTTATTTGAATTTTTTTTTTCCTCCTCTCCCTCTCAGTCGCAGGAGCAGACATCTCTAAGAAGGCAAAAATACCTGCACCACGGAAGAAAAGCTGCTGGTGTACTTTTGCGCTTGACGGGCACATGTCTGGGCGTATTTATGCTCTCGGCGTAGGCGGTGGGCCGGCGTATCTTAGGGGTTACACCGGGCGTAGTTGTGAGCATGCGCAGAGGGGAGCGGGACATACGTTCACGTCACGGCTCATGCATACACACAATCGGTCAAAACCGATGAAAAGGGACTGAAGGTCTGTTTTCATCGGTCCAAGCCGATCGTGTGTGGGCCCCATCGGTCAGTTATCCTTCGGTCAAAAAAAAGAGAACTTGCTTTAGAATTTAACTGATGGACGCCTAACCGATAGGTTAAAACCGATTGTTAGTATGCAAAAGCATCGGTTAAAAAGCCGCGCATGCTCAGAATCAAGTCGACACATGCTTGGAAGCATTGAACTTTATTTTTGTTCAGCACGTCGTTGTGTTTTACATCACCGCATTCTGACAAGATCGTTTTTTGTGGTGTGTAGGCATATCAGACCGTCAGTCAGCTTCATCGGTTAACCGGACTATTCTCATCGGATGGACTGATCGTGTGTACGCGGCCTAACTCTTAGCAGTCTTCTGCGGGTGTCAATACATTGTTAATGGCACCCAAAAGTGGGGCCAACAAGCAGTGCATTTTTAGGCATTGGAACACAGAATCATGGACTTTGATGTGTTCATCATGTTTTCCAAAAGTAGTGCATGCACTACCTTTTGTGTGGTCCAGTGCAATTGGTAGTCCAGCTGTGAAACTGCACTGCAAATGAATGCACATAGCTGCACAGAAACACAGACTGCATTCCTGTGCTATTCTGATGCGAACCAGTTCATAAACCATATTTACAGACCATATTTATTATTATCTTGGGATGCCCCACCAACAAATTAAGATGTTGTACACCAAACTCTATGACTCCTAGGCACCCCTTCCAAGCTGAGGGGTGTTATCTATAGGTACCATGATTTTCAGCCTAAATATGAAATCTTGCACCCTGTCCACAACATGAGAACAACTGACTTTGAGCATAAATACAATGGTTTCCTGATCTTTTCTGTCTGACTTTGCAGAAAAGCTGCATCTTTCAACCCTTACTGACTTTACTGAATTTTGAGAGATATCTCCTACCACTGGGTCTTCAAATTTAGCCTTATAAAAAAAATAAAAAAAAATAATCCACAGTAGACCCTGATTGGATTATGCAGCCTGGAGCATAGAAGGGTGAACAAGCGTGTGGCCCCATCCTGAAGCATACCAGTCCACATGCCCTGAACACGGGGTACCTTCCTGTTTTCCCCATTTTGATGGGCTCGGTGGTTGTGTGAGTTTGCAGAGAGCTTATAGGAATCTGGAAGCCCCCTTTAACAGTAAGAGGGCCCTAGATATTGGTCCATTCTGTGAATAAGTAAGTGGTACATAGTGCTCATGATACTTATTCACAAAAAGTAAACAGCAAATAAACACACTAAGGCCGCATACACATGATAGGTTAACCAGAGGACAGCGGTCTGATGGACCGTTACTATCGGTCAAAACCCATCATGTGTAGGCCCCATAGGTTATTTAACCTTTGGTTAAAAAAAAGCCAACTTGCTTTAAAATTTAACCGATGGACGACTAACGATAGGTCAAAACCGATCGTTAGTAGGCACGACCATCGGTTAAAAATCCACACATGCTCAGAATCAAGTCAACGCATGCTTGGAATCATTGAACTTCATCTTTTTCAGCACGTCGTTGTGTTTTACGCCACCGTGTTCTAACACGATCGTTTTTTTAACCGATTGTGTGTAGGCACATCAGACCATCAGTCAGCTTCATTGGTTAACCGATGACAACGGTTCTTCAGACCGCTCTCATCGGATGGACTGATCGTGTGTATGAGGCCTAACACTTTCTGGCAAAACTTTTAATAAAAATAAAATTTGTCCAAGCTATTCCACATTAATGACATTTGGCCTATTACGTTTTAGAAGGGGCATGCATGTCCTTTTTTTTTTAAATCTCCCATTACAAACCTTCACAGAAAATAAATATCTGGTATAAAATAAAATAATCCCATGGCTACTTAGTTTAGGAGATGTAAGAAGCTTTAGAATATAAACTGCATTTTGTTTGTAAATTTCAGTTTTTCTGAAGCAGGTTCAAGGTTAACATTCAGGTTCAAAGCAACCCCAGGAATGTTATTTTAAAAGGAATTTTGCATTTTTAATGTTTCACTAAAACATTGTTAAAATATCGGCTTCCTATCAAACTGAATTTTTATTTTTATTTTATTTTTTTGGTTTGCTAAATGTTCCCCAGGTCAGTGCCCATTCCCCTGTGCCATTTGTTGGAAAATACCTTTTCTATTAGCCTATAAAATGGACATTGTATAGTTGATTAGGTTATTAGGAAAAATAGGTTCATCCAAGTCAATCTGTATGATTTTTATTTTTAACAGTTCTCTTGGTCCTGTATAGTCTTCTTCCTGAGGAAGACATCTAAGGCGCCGTACACACGGCCGAGGTTCTCGCTGAAAATCAGCGAGAACCTCGCTGGAATGCACATTCCAGCGAGGACCTCGGCCGTGTGTACGGTCTCAGCGAGCTTCCCGTCGGGAAGCCCGTCGAGCCGAAATAGAGAGCACGCTCTCTATTTCCTCGACGGCCCGCCTGGAAGAATGGCTGGTTGCCATTCCCGACGGGCGGGTCGCCGAATTCGACGGCCGGGAGAGAACCTCGACGGGCGGAACGATGTGTTCTGCCCGTCGAGGTTCTCTGCCGTGTGTACGCGGCCTCAAAGTTATTAGGTTTCCAACACTCTCAGCTACTACCACTTCCTGGAAGGGATTTTCACATTTTTACTGCTCTAGCAGTAAACAAGCCTGTCTTCAATCTAAGTTTAAAGCGGATCTCCCACGCAAAAACAACGTTTTTCTTTTGGGCCAGTTAAATGCTTATTAGTACTGCGATTAAAAACTCACGTTTCCTGTGTCCTACTGCCGCTCCTCTCTCAGTTTGTGTGAAATACAAACTTATATAACAGAGTTCGTCCCGTTGCCATTTTAACTGTGGGCATTAGGAGCCTACAGGCAGGCACTTCCTTGTTGCGGTGTCCCAGCAGCCACCGCTCGATCTTGCGCATGCGCACTCTCAACGGGGAGCCGCGGCGTTAGCGTCTGTTGTAATGGAGATTTTTGGAATGCCCGCCCTCCTTCCTTTGTTTATGTTGCGCGTCACTTCCTGTTAGAGAAGTAGCGCGATATTTGATAAAACAGCTGTAAACAGGAACACAGGGAGCTAGGAGAGAAGGTCCCAGAGCACACTGTGAGGAAGAGGAACTGACCGGAAGCATCTGGACAGTAAAGGTACTGTACACTTATGAAATATATAAACAACCATTTTAAGCATTTTTAATATTGGCTGTACTATTAATGTAATATTTAAATTAGGGTGGAGCTCCGCTTTAAACTTCCTTTAGTCTAACCTGAAATCATGGTCATGTGTCCTATTTGATACCTTATGCTCCGTACACACGATCGTAATTTCCGTCGGGATAAACTCTGATGTATTTTTCTGACATAAAACACTACACTATGACGAGCCGAGAAAAAATAAGTTCAATTCTTCCTAGGCATGCGTCGAATCGATTCTGAGCATGCATGTTTTTTTTTTCTTTGTCGAAGTTGCACACAAACGATCAGAATTTGCAATAAAAAAAATTTTCATCGGAAAAAACAGAACATGTTCATCCGTTGGAATTTCCGATGGAAAAAATCTGATGGAGCACACACACAGTCGGATAACCGATGAAAAAATTGGAAATTCAGATCGTGTGTACAAGGCATTAGAGTAAACAGTTTATTACAGTTACTGAAAGGCTCCTCTTATGCCGCGTACACACGATCACTTTTTGTGATGTAAAAAACGTTGTTTTATCTCACTAAACAAAACAACGTTTTTCAAACTTCATTTTAAAAAACGATGTTACCTACACACCATCGTTTTCTGAAAATGCTCTTGCAAAGCGCGGTTACGCAAGACACTTTCGACGGCACTCTGTTCCATTAAAGCTCCCGTCTCATAACTTGCTTCTGAGCATGCGCGGGTTTAAAAACGTAGTTTTAAACGTCGTTTTGCCCACACACGATCATTTTTTGTGAAACAAAAGATGACATTCTGAAAAACTACATAAAAAATTCAAGCATGTTCACACACGATCATTTTGAATGACGTTTTTTAAAACGTCATTTTATTTCATCACAAAAAAACGTCCGTGTGTACGCGGCATTAGGCCGCGTACATACGAGGAGACATATCCGATGAAAACGGTCCGACAGACCGTTTTCATCAGACATGTCTCATGGGATGTTTTGGTTTAATGTGTGTACACACGATCAATCCAAAATCCTTGAGGACAGACAGCACGGTGACGTGGCGGTGACGTTGATGCCGCCACGTCACCAAACCAGGAAGTAAAATACTTCCACGCATGCGTCAAATCCATTCGACGCATGCGGGAGATTTCAGTCCGCTGGTTAGGCGTACTAACCAGCGGACATATCTGACAGACAGCTTTCCAGCAGACAAGTTTTAAAGCATGCTTCAAAACTTGTGTCTGCTGGAAACCTGTCTGCTAGCCCGTACACACAATCGGATATGTCTGATCGTGTGTACGTGGCCTAAAGCACCTTTTCTTCATAAGAAATAACTGTATTCCATGAAATTAAACCTCATAGCTTCCATCTTACTCATTACCGTATTTTTTGCACCATTAGACGCACTTTTTTTCCTCAAAAATATAGAGGAAAATGTCTGTGCGCCTTAAAGTCCGAATGATTATCTGGTCCATTATCTGGTCCAGCCCCCCGCCGCAGCCGTCAATGCCCAGCCACAAAAAAGCCACCCCCCGATAACCCCCCGACCTGAACTTCAAAGTCCCGGTTCCCGCTGCCTCCTCCCGCACAGTTGCCGCATTCGCTAATGCCCAGCTTATTGCTCGGCTGCAGCCACGGAGGTGCCCAGGCCTGACCAGTCAGTGACAAAGTCTTTGTGAATACCGGTAATACAGAACCCCACTATGCAGCTCGTCATGCAAGACTCAGGTAGGACACTATTGTAAAAGGAGAGTGGGGAGGAATTTATGGCAGCCAAGGAGTGGATGAAAGGCTGTGCTGTGTTTGGAGAACAGGTGGCAGCCCGCTCTGCTGGGACTTGTAGTGCCTCTGTGGGGGGCTGAGATATGGCAAACCTGCTCTGCTTGGACTTGTAGTGCCTCTGTGGGGGGCTGAGATATGGCAACCTGCTCTGCTGGGACTTGTAGTGCCTCTGTGGGGGGACTGAGGATTCCTCAGTTTCCCTACAGTATAGGGCACTACAAGTCCCAGCTGCTTTTACAGAAGCAGCTGGAGGAGGGGAGTTTGTACTGGGAGGGGAAAGAAGATTGCACAAGTTTGAGATGGGGAGGATTTTTATCTGAGAGTGAGGATTTATGCTGGGAGGGATTTCTTTGGCACAGGTCAGGCTGCATTTCATGGGCACTGGTAAATAGTTTAGTGGATCATTTGGTTCAGAATATTTTTTTTCTTGTTTTCCTCCTCAAAAACCTAGGTGCGTCTTATGGTCAGGTGCGTCTTATAGAGCGAAAAATATGGAAATTTTGTTCACTGAACTCTATCTAATTCAACAACTTGATGACAAAAGCTGAACTGTTTATTTAAGGTAAGACCAATCCAGTGTTTATTATTATTGATTTATCTCTTGAATGTATGCCGTTTTAATGCATTAGAGTGTTTTGCTAGCTTTGTAGGTATGTCTTGGCATTTCATGGTATTGCTAAGTCTGTGATCTGAAAGCATCCCCCAGATCCTTTTACATCACTGATTCTTCCAGGGGAGCTCCTTCTATTGTGTACTTTTCATGTGTTTTTTTGGAAACAAGTTCATAGCATTATATTTCTCAGTATTTAACCTCATCTGCCATGTAGCTACTCAACTCCCTATTTTTTCTAGGTCTTCCTGTAATGATGCTATATCCTCTGCAAACGTTTTTTACTTTGGTAAAATTTGGTATCGTCAGCAAACACTGAAACTGAGCTATTATTTTCAACTATTCTATCATTAATAAATAAAATGAACAGCATTGGGCCCAAGACAAAACCCTGGGATACACTACTCCCAACTGTAGACCATTCAGAGATTGAGTAATTTATCACTACTCCCTGGAACTATTCATGTAACCAGTTTTCTGTACTTTACAACAGACCTTATTTTATGGATTGAAGGTTTATGAGGTACAGTATCAAATGCCTTAGCAAAATCCAGATTAACTATGTCCACCATTCTATTCCTCACTTACTTCCTTAACCACTTGCTTATTGGGCACATAAACCCCCTTCGTGCCCAGGCGAAATTTCAGCTTCCGGCACTGCGTCGCTTTAACTGACAATTGCGCGGTCGTGCGACGTGGCACCCAAACAAAATTGGCGTCCTTTTTTTCCCCACAAATAGAGCTTTCTTTTGGTGGTATTTGATCGCCCGTGCGGTTTTTATTTTTTGCGTTATAATGAAAAAAAGAGCGACAGTTTAAAAATATATATATATTTTTTACTTGTTGCTATAATAAATATCCCATTTATTTTATTTTTTTTTTATATATTTTTTTCTCAGTTAAGGTCGATACGTATTCTTCTACGTATTTTTGTAAAAAAAAAAAAAAAAAAATCACAATAAGTGACTGCTTTGCGCAAAAGTTATAGCACCTACAAAATAGGGGACATAATTATGATTTTTTTTTTTATATTTTTTTTTTACTAGTAATGGCGGCGATCTGCGATTTTTATTGGGACTGCGATATTGCGACTGATACATCGGACACTTTTGACACATTTTTGGCGCCATTCCCATTTATACAGCGACCAGTGCTATAAAAATGCACTAATTACTGTATAAATGTGACTGGCATTGAAGGGGTTAACACTAGGGGGTGAGGAAGGGGTTAAATGTATTGCCTGGGTGTGTTCTAACTGTGTGGGGGGAGGGGGGTGACTGGGGGAGGTGATCGATGCTGTCTCCCTATGTACAAGGGAAACAGCATCTGTCTCCTCTCACTGACAGGACGTGGAGCTCTGTGTTTACACTCAGAGCTCCACGTCCCTGCTCTCTCACCGACGATCGCATGTACCTAACGGACATCGCGGCCGCCGGGTACACGCATCGGATCCTCGGTGATGCATCGGGACTGTTTTTCCCCGTCCAAAGACGTGACCCCGGCGCCTCAGGTCCGCGCTGTTCACGTATTATGTCAATAGCGCGGACCTGAAGAGGTTAAAGAAAAGGTTGGTCTGGCAAGAAAGGTCTTTCATAAATCCATGCTAATTGTTATTTATGATAACATTATTACACACATGTCTATACTATTCCCTAAAATTGCTGTTTTTTAACATTTGACTCCCGTAAACTTCAATGAGGTTAGGATCTGGTACCTGAACTTTAGTACTGTTCACCAAACCTTCCTCCAACTGAATGTGGGTACGTTTAGCTCCTCCCTATGTTCAACCTATAAGGAAAATGCAAATAAACCTCATGCACTGGTTCTTGCATAAACCGTTCAGTAAGTAATCAGAGATGGTGGTGTAACTCACAGCTGGGTTACCATGTCTATGTGTGTTGGACCTGTCCAGGTATTTCCGGCTATTTGGAGGATTTGATGCCTTGACAATAAAAAATTAAGGCCCCTTTCACACGGATGGATAGAATGGTGCTTTTAGCTGGGTATTTTATCGTAGCTAGAAGCACACAATGATTTCCTATGACATCATTCACACACTACGGTTACCTGTGGTTTTGTTACACACGTTTTTGTGCAGATAGAAAAAATAGAACAGGATGCGTCCAGCTGCAAAATCCCGCAGCTATCGGCACAAAACTGCTTTCTTCTTTAAGTTCTTTTACTAGCGAGAGGGGCCCGGTCTTCTTCATTGTCTTCTCTGTTCTCTCTTCTGCCGGGTTTCACCACGGGGCCCAGTCTTCTCCGCCATCTTGTTCCCTCTTCTCTTCTAGCGATGTTGACACGACGACCTCTTCAACTGTAATGCTTATTTAGGCATGGGGCGAGGTCATCCAGCGACCCCACCCGTTATTACATCACATGCCCAGGGCATGATGGGAATGTGACGTCATGAGTGGCGGGGTCCCGGTGACTATGCCTATTTAAGTCGTTGCGTATTGTGCACACGGCATTACAAAGGAAGAGGTCTTTGTGTCAACATCGCTAGAAGGGAAGAGGGAACAAGATGGCAGAGAAGACCGGGCCCCCGTGGTGGAGCCCGGCAGAAGAGAGAATAGAGAAGATGATGAAGAAGACCGGGCCCTCCGCCACTAGAAAAAGAGCTTAAAGAAAAAAGTGGAGGCCCCAGCAGAATAAGACGGAGGTGAAGACAGGGCCCCCTGCCCGGCAGAAGAGAGAACAGAGAAGATGGCTAAGAAGACCGGGCCCCCCCCACTAGTAAAAGAGCTTAAAGAAGAAAGCAGGGGGCCTGGCAGTACAGAACAAGACGGCCTCGAAGACCGAGCCCCCCGCCCAGCAGAAGAGAGAACAGAGAAGATGACGAAGAAAACCCCCCCCGCTAGTAAAAGAGCTTAAAGAAGAAGGCGGGGGTCCCCGAAAGAGCAGAGAAGTCGGAAGAAGACCCCCAGAGCTAACTAATAAATTACTTTTAAAACCTGTGTAGTGTGTTTTTTTTAATTAACATTTTTCCCCCAGGTGAATGGGTAGGGATGTACCCCATACTCATTCAAATAGGGTGGTGGTCCGGTATCTGGAGAACCCCTTATTATATGCGGCCCGGAAAGGTTCAGGAGGGGGGCGCTCGCTCGTCCCCACCCCCATTCCTGACTGGACGGGCGGCGTGCTCGGATAAGGGTTTGGTATGGATTTTGGGGGAACGTCATTTTTTTGGCGTAGGTGTTTCATCCTTAAAATCCATACCAGACCCAAGGGCCTGGTATGATCCTGAAGGGGAACCCACGCCGTTTTTTTTTTTTTACCACTTCCATACCTCACCTATTCTGGCACTTCTCTCCTTCATGTAAAAATCATATTTTTTTTACTAGAAAATTACTCAGAACCCCCAAACATTTTATATATATATTTTTTTAGCAGACACCCTAAGGAATAAAGTGGCGGTCAGTGCAACTTTTTATCTCCGGTATTTGCACAATAATTTTTCAAACACCTTTTTTTTTCCGGGAAAAAAAAAAAACGGTTTCATGAATTAAAAAATAACAAAAAAGTAAAGTTAGCCCAATTTTTTGGGATAATGTGAAAGATGATGTTACACCGAGTAAATAGATATCTAACTTGTCACGCTTTAATATTGCACACACTCATGGAATGGCGCCAAACTTTGTTACTTAAAAATCTCCATAGGAAACGCTTACATTTTTTTTTAGAGGTTACTAATTTAGAGTTACAGAGGAGGTCTAGTACTAGAATTATTGCTCTCACTCTAACACACGCAGCAAGGATGAAATTTTATAAATATCTCCACGTCAGACATTTTTTTAGAATCGCTATACCCCTCTCAATGTTAGACCTAGATTTACAGAATTTGAAACCATCTGTTCTAATTCCGCTAGGGGTTAAAGGGTTGTATTGAAGATATACAGTTATCTAAATGGGTTGCAGTTGCCTGAAAAGTCTTCAGCAATGGTCCTGTGGGAAACAGTCATTGGACAGGATTTTACCACAGAAGAATGGTCATATATGATTTTAAACATGCACAAATGTACACGCTCCATGTCTCTCAAGGAAACTGTGGTAAAACTACACACTAGATGGTACCTGACAACACAACAAGGTACATCTGTTTTATCCAAATGTTCCAGACAACTGCTTTAGAGGGTGCCAAGCTACAGGCACATTCCTCCATATATGTTGGAGTTGTCCTAGCCTTCAGTTGATTTGGCATAAGGCTGCCTCTAAGGTGGCCCAGATTACATGCTCTTTTATCACATTGACTTCACCAATGTGCTTACTTTTTGCACCACTTCCAGAGTTCCCAGCCCCAACCCAAAAATTATTCCACACACCTTTCTGCACAATGTTGTGCGCTATTTTACTAAACTGGCGGTCTTCTACAGTGCCTTGGACTCAGGTGCTCCAGAGAATGAAAACTATAAGATTAATGGAGCGTATACATCATACCATCTTAGATACGATGCATATCTTTGATCACAAATGGGCAAGCTGGGAACCATATGGTTGCTAAATAGGTCACGGATAATTACCCTATAATAATATCCCTAGTGGCACGAGCTACTGATTCTACACAATTAATTGCATATCTTTCATTCCTAACTTTCTTTTGGTTATGATTTGACTTGGTAGAAAGCCTATTTGGCTTGCCTTTAATTAGGTTTATTTATTTGTTGCAAATCCAAGAAACAGATATGTAATCACCCTAGGTACGGGTACCCTCTCTGAATTCTTTGGTTAGATTGTAGAGTATCTCAAATATACTGGCAGATAAATTTTCATGATAAAGGATGGACAGGTAGTAAATGATATGGTCTCTATTGATTATACTCATTGTATTGTGTACCTAGGTTATACAAATGTTTCCCTGTTCTATATATGTTTTACTCTGTATGGATTCCCTCTGTTATGCCTTTAAACCCTCAATAAAAGTGTCTGTATTAAAAAAAAAAATAAAGAATAAAAGCACCATCGGCAAGTTCAATATACTATATTTTGAGAAAAAAAACAGGTTCCAGCTAAACAATCACATAATTGGAGTATACCTGTAATACTCAAACAAACATGACCTGATCAAAGAATATCATAGAGCATATTAACCAATCTAGAGAAATCAGAAACAGAAAATGGAAGAATGAAACAGAGAAGAAAAAGAGGAGAAAAAGGGAAACGTAAGGGAGAATGCAAGTTTGGAAACCAGAGAGCATTATAAAGCACGCTCCATCGCAACGAAAGCTACTGTGGCAACTGAGCTCCAAAATAGATGTCTGATCCATAAGCTCCTCTTGCCGCAGGGGGGAATACACAGCCATCAGAGCACACCATCATCAAGGAAGCTGGCACAATGACCAGATTGCAGGAAGAAGCCATAGCAGATGAGCAAGCTTTTTCCCCACAATCTTCAGAGGGCTCCAACAAAATGTTGGTGGCACACGCTCCTCACAGCAAAACGAACATGACAAATATGTACCAAAAGGCCTGCAGGCAGCATGGAGATAGGCGGACAAGCAGGGGGGAGCACAGTGGCTCTTTTTCTTCCACCAACTCCGACCACCAGTAGCCTAGTTAAATCAAAAGCATGTAGGCATTCTCCTGACAGAGAACTAAAAGTCCCAGATATGGAGGTGAGTGGGCCCCAAACATCTAAAACACCTCAGGAGTGATAGGCCCTAAAGCTGCGTTTCCCACTACAGGGCAGCCGGTATCAGATAATATGTTAAAATAAATTATGCTATCACTCAGTGCATCCTTACATGCCAATCTGGTATGTAGTGTTAAAAGTTGTCAGGTTGAGGTGTGAGCTTTGGGGGACAGAGTGGACCATGTAGACCATGGGGGTTTACTCTAGATCAGTGGTCCCCAACCTTTTTGGCACCGGGACTGGCTGCGTGGAAGAAAATTGTGCCAAGGGCCGGGGGGGTCACGATTCTTCGTGGGCAATGGCTGGTGTTAGCGCTTCAATCATTCCGGCTACATGCGTGTTATGGTGTCAGGGTGATTGAAGCGCATTATTTCTATTATTACATTGTAGTAATAAATGAAATAGTTCAACTCACCATAATGTAGAATCAGTGGGAGCACTGAGTGTGTCACTTGCCACTGTTGCCTGCTACCAGATGTGGATAGTCACTTGCCAAGTTGCCTGTCACCAGATGCAGAATGTCACTTGCCACATGACCTGCCACGCTTACTGCCACTAGATGTGGATTGTCACTTGCCGTGTTGCCTGTCACCAGATGTGGAATGACGCTTGCCATGCCACCTGCCACAAGATGTGGATTTACACCTGCCACATTGCCTCTCACCAGATGTGGAATGTCACTTGCCACGCCACCTGCCACATTGCCTGTCACCAGATGTGGAATGTCATTTGCCATGCCACCTGCCACAAGATGTGGATTGTCACCTGCCACGTTGCCAGTCACCAGATGGGGAATGTCACTTGCCATATTACCTGTCACCAGATGGGGAATGTCACTTGCCACGCTGCCTGTCACCAGATGAAGAATGTCACTTGCCACATGACCTGCCACGCTTACTGCCACTAGATGTGGATTGTCACTTGCCGTGTTGCCTGTCACCAGATGTGGAATGACGCTTGCCATGCCACCTGCCACAAGATGTGGATTTACACCTGCCACATTGCCTCTCACCAGATGTGGAATGTCACTTGCCACGCCACCTGCCACAAGATGTGGATTGCCACCTGCCACATTGCCTGTCACCAGATGTGGAATGTCATTTGCCATGCCACCTGCCACAAGATGTGGATTGTCACCTGCCACGTTGCCAGTCACCAGATGGGGAATGTCACTTGCCATATTACCTGTCACCAGATGGGGAATGTCACTTGCCACGCTGCCTGTCACCAGTTGAAGAATGTCACTTTCCACAAGATGTGGATTGTCACTTGCCATGTTGCCTGTCACCAGATGTGGATTCTCACTTGCCATGTTGCCTGTCACCAGATGGGGAATGTCACTTGCCACATCACCTGCCACAAGATGTGGATTGCCACCTGCCATGTTGCCTGTCACCAGATGTGGATTGTCACTTGTCACATTGCCTGTCACCAAATCAATAAAGCATAGCATAGGTGTGTCTCCCTTCCCTTGTTCAGAGGCAATCTGCGCCGGCTGAACAAGGAATCTAAGTTTCACACAGCGAGGAGAGCGATGATGCAGGGTTGGCAGTATGAGATGATCTTCTCCCCGCCACATCTCCGACATTAAGACAGAGCACTAGCTTTGAGGACGGAAGAGTGGTGATGCGGGGGGCGGAGAGAGATATCATCTCTGCTTGCCTGCCCGCCCGCTTCTTCTATCCACACAGTGCTCTTATGTCGGTGTTCTGCAGGCATTATCCGCCGTTGGACAATTCTCGGCAGGACACCGGCAGCCCAGTAGGTCTCTTGCCGGCCCCCGCGGCACGGCTGCATAAGCACCACGGCCCGGTGTTGGACCGGGGACTGGGGACCGGGGGTTGATTATATCCTTCAATTCTTTACCTGAATCCCACAATACGCACACTGAGGAAATAACTTGGATAAAAGATGAAATTGCTGACAACCTCAAAATTAGTGGTATCCTTGAATCTGTACCTCCCCAACAGCTACAGCAATTTGTACAGAGCCTATTCTCCTCCCTGGCACCCTCAATGTCGGCACACGATCTTATGATCAGGGCCGTTTGAAGGAAGCAAGAAGCGGGGGACGGGGTGTTGCTTGCTGAGCTTCAAGTTGAAGGGGGGTTGGGTTGGTGGGAGACAGATGCAGCTGCCGCTGTACACCGAGAAGTATTTCTCTTCTTCTGTCATTGCAAGTTGATAACCAGTATCTGACAATCCAGCTCTTGCCTTGTTTATCCAGACACATCCTCCAAAGATTCCGCAACCTGGTGACAATAACTAAAGCACTCAGAAACCACCAGATTCTACATAAGTGGAAATGTCCAGCCACACTCTCCATTAACCACAATGGGGCAACAACTATGGTGTTAACAATAGAAGAAAGCCTAGCTGCCCTGTGCCAATGGGACATACTCATCGATTCTGCATCTGCCCCTCCAAAAACACTGTTAACTGTGGAACCATAGTGGCAGGTGGTATCACAAGAGAGGACCAAAAAACAAGTGGTGGCTCCTAGTTTCTCCACGCTCTATTCAAACCTTCACAAACCCCAGTTAGAGGAATATTATACACACCTTTCTACATTGGTTGTATTTTCTCCACTTACTGCTTCTGAGACTTCTCACCTAACAGAACATTCTCCAGTCTTCTGCAGACCAACAAAACTTCTAAAGCAACCCACGAACAAAGGACACAAACGACACCTAATGCCTATAAACAGAACAGGTGAGCCCCTATATGGACTGACCACGAATGTGAGCAGGGAAAGATACATTACCAACAACCCAGGATCATACAACATGACCTTCACTTGCCTCTCACAGGAATGCCAAGGGCATAAACCACCGCACGAAATACTTCTACGTGTGGAAGGAAGCAGGCAAAAACAAAGCTGACATACTCAGCATCCAGGAAACTCATTTACAACCCCCTAAAATACCAAAATGCTCAGACAAGGATTACCCCCACATTAACGTAGCCTGTGCAGAAGAGAAGAAGAGAGGAGTCCTTCTGGCCATCTGCAACTTTCTTGCATTCCAGCTCAAAGAATCCTTCTTGGACACACAAGGCAGGTACATCATTGTCACTTATGAAATTAACACACAGCCATATACACTAGTGGTACTGTATGCACCAAATTCTCATCAACTTCAGTTTCTATGTGCATTGCTCAAACACATTTCTTCTGTTAAATACGGATACTTATGATCTGTGGGGAATTTAACAACAGACACTCACTCAGCCAATAGCGCCTAGGTGAAAGGTTGTGACAATTCCTTATTTAGATTGTTTCATTCAGAAGAGATGTACGATGTATGGAGATGCCAACACGCAAGAGATTACATCTACTTCCCTCCCAGACATTGCATACTCTCATATATGTATATTGATATGTTTTTGACTGATACATGGCTACTACAAAAATTATCCTCTTCTAAGATACACAATACTGTATAAACTGGTCTGACCATATGGCAATCTCCATTACTATAGCAGAGAAGCATGCCCCCCCCCCCCTGTTCTTATCTGGCACTGCAATATTTGGTTATTACAAGAGTCCATCAGCTCTAAATTTCTCTCTCAGTATCTGAGAGAGCTCATAAAGCATACATCAGAGACATTCTGGTCCAACAAGCGGAAAAGTGTCACAACCTTAAAATCAATACTCTTATTTCTGAGATTTATAGATTGAAATCCCAGAACAAATAAGACACCACACATAGCGCTTCCATAAACCTTAGCAAATAACATGAATACCTAAAAAACGTGTTAACCCAGCAGTGCGACAAAATACTTCACCATCTAAAAGCAAGTTCTTAAGCAAACTCAAATAGGGTAGGTAAATACTGGGCTAATAGAATACAAACAGCCAATGCTAAATCAAGAATTGCCCATTTAATCCACACTATCCTACACCACAAGATTATAAATCCCCAAGATATAGTAATATAACCTAGTGGGTGACCCAAATACTCCTAAAAACCTTCTGGAGGAAAAAATTAAGAATTTATTTAAAAAACTGAACCTCCACACCCTCTAAGGCCGCGTACACACAATCAGTCCAAACCGATAAAAACAGACTGAAGTTCAGTTTCATCGGTCCAAACCGACCATGTGTACGCCCCATCAGTCTGTTGTCCTTCAGTCCAAAAATTTAGAACTTGCTTTAAAATCGGACTGATGGACGCCTGCCGATCGGTTAAAATCGATGGTTTGTATGCAAAAACATTGGTTCAAAACCCGCGCATGCTCAGAATCAAGTCGACGCATGCTTGGAAGAACTGATGGTGTGTACGCACATCAGACCATCAGACCATCAGTCTGTGAACCGATGAAAATGAACTTCAGTCCGTTTTCATCAGTTTGGACTGATCATGTGTACAAGGCTAAACAACTACTTAAGTTAAATGCCCCCTTTACAACTAAAGAACTTGAGCATACTATAATATCCCTCCCTAATTGAAAATTTCCAGGCCCAGATGGCTTTTTCAATGAAAAGCCATGTTCAAAAGCATCTTTAGCAATATATTATCCCCTCACTTACAAAAAGTCTATTCAAGAGCAGCCCTCTCCTCCTCCTTTCCTAAGGAGATGTTAACTGCCTATGTTGTCACCATACCCAAACCAGGAAAGGATACTACTACACCGGTGAATTTTAGGCCAATATCCCTTTTCAATACTGACATCAAAATATACATAAAAAAAAATAAAAAATACTAGTAAAAAATCTCACAGATACAGAAAAAAATGGGATTCATAAGGGGTAGACAGACTTCCAATGCAACCAGAAGAGTTCTTGATATTGTACACTATGCAGGACAAACTCGAACACCAGGGACCAGTGCTGATTCTGTCTCTATCTAAAGGGGATATCTTTGTCTCTGAACCAAAATTTGAAGTGATCCATGTAACGGAATGCACCATGACAGACTGAGATATTCCTATGTCTAGGGTCACATTATGTCCACTAGGGCCATAGGGTGACAAAGAATCATAATTCATATATTACAGAAGACATTAATAAGGGACATTAATAATAATTCATGTTTGCAGGATGTCTTCAAATAGCTATGCAATCTGGGCACACATGCTTTTGAAAGGTGTTAATTCAGGTCTACAAGACCAGAGTGAGTCATACCTTTGTATAATATGCTATTGAAATATCTTAAGGTGTTGGCTATTCACTGTAAAGACATTCCGTTGAAGGTGTGGATTGCACCCACTCTCACAAGACTCTGCCATTGTGTGATAAAGCTGTCTAGAGAACGTATTCAACTAGATGTCTGTGTTACTATTCAAGGTTAATTGAACCCTATTGATGATACGGTGCCGTCATGTCTAGCTACCAATTAAAGAATTATCCTCAGTGAGTGAATAGGGGGGTGGAGATTGCATTGTCCTGTGATAAACTGCATTATGCTTGAGACTGTATAAGAAGCTGAGAAAATACCAATAAATTGTCATATCTTTGGAAGCAAGAACGGAGCTCTGTCTCGTCTTATTCTGGGAAAGGATATGGATCGTGTATGTAATATTGTCGGAGTGTGTCAGATAAGCTTGTCGTGAATGGATGGAAAGTCGTAAGCGGTGGTGACCGTTACATTGGTGGCAGCAGTGGGATGATTCCATCTTCAGAAAGACGGCTACAAGGACACAGGACAATGGAGGCGGTGTATGCACGGATGAAGCGCTCTTCCCTCAAGGACTTACTGGAGAGCCGGGGCAGACCGGCCAGCAACCGTAAGAAGATGGACATTATTGCAGAACTTGTCCAAATGGATGGAGCGGAGAGGGCTAGCATAACGGAAAGGCCCAGCGTAATGGAAAGGCCCAGCGTTACGGAAAGACCCAGCGTAACGGAAAGGACACCTGAAGAAGCAAGTTTTAATCGGGCTGTTGAACTAAGACTGGCACATTATGGTCCTAACCCTCCACTGGAGATCATAGACCGGGTTATAGCAGCTTTGGATGCACATTTGCTACAGCAAAGAGGTTCTGCAGCAGCAGAAGTCACAGCAGCACCAACTGAAAGGAGACAAATACATTTTGCTGCTTTTAAGATTGCCTTCCCTAAAGCCAAAGTGGATGGTGTGGAGTTCCAGAGAGCCGGGGCGGTTGGCCCCTCTCTCCAACAACAAGCTGAGGTGGTAAAGCTTTTACCCCCAGCTGAATCACTGGCAACAGAGCAGGGTGCCCCAGGCCTCTGCTCCCAATTAGCAGAAGAGGGGGACCCTGGGGTAGTGGATGGGACTTCAGTCTCCACTGGCACAACCCCAGAAAATGGTACAGGACGGGGACAGGAGGATGTCGGCTTTGCTTTGCAAGCACCGGGGGTTTTCACCAAGCACCCGTGGATGGGACTTCAGTCTCCACTGGTATACCCCAGGAAGGGGGCGCAGTTGGCCCAGACCCCCAACAGCATGATGGACTGAGCCCAGCCACCCTGCCTTCTCCCCAGCGGCAGGCGTGTTCTCTGAGAGAGGCAGAGGTTGGCGGGGTGAGTAATGCTCAGTTTGGAGCCATTTATTTGGGGTACAGTATGGATACCAGCATTGGAGGACTGGAACTACTGATGGACTTCGGAGTCAACCCGTTTGGGGTTACCACCTGTGTCCGTCTCCCACCGAAAGGGGAGAGATGTAACGGAATGCACCGTGACAGACTGAGATATTCCTATGTCTAGGGTCACCTTATGTCCACTAGGGCCATAGGGTGATAAAGAATCATAATTCATATATTACAGAAGACATTAATAAGGGACATTAATAATAATTCATGTTTGCAGGATGTCTTCAAATATCAAAAGCTGTTAGCTATGCAATCTGGGCACACATGCATTTGAAAGGTGTTAATTCAGGTCTACAAGACCAGAGTGAGTCATACCTTTGTATAATATGCTATTGAAATATCTTAAGGTGTTGGCTATTCACTGTAAAGACATTCCGTTGAAGGTGTGGATTGCACCCACTCTCACAAGACTCTGCCATTGTGTGATAAAGCTGTCTAGAGAACTTATTCAACTAGATGTCTGTGTTACTATTCAAGGTTAATTGAACCCTATTGATGATACGGTGCCGTCATGTCTAGCTACCAATTAAAGAATTATCCTCAGTGAGTGAATAGGGGGGTGGAGATTGCATTGTCCTGTAATAAACTGCATTATGCTTGAGACTGTATAAGAAGCTGAGAAAATACCAATAAATTGTCATATCTTTGGAAGCAAGAACAGACTTCTGTCTCGTCTTATTCTGGGAAAGGATATGGATCGTGTATGCAATATTGTCGGAGTGTGTCAGATAAGCTTGTTGTGGTTGGATGGAAAGTCGTAAGCGGTGGTGACCGTTACAATCCATATGGACTGCTCAAAAGTAATCGCGGATGAATACCTCTCCTGCCCCGCCAATTAATCTGTGCTTAAGCAGATTAGACTGTTAACCTCTTGCCCTCTTGTTCTCCCTAAGGAAGGTTTGGAGGAGACTCGACAGGGTTTTGAAGTATAGATATGGTATGGGAATGGTTAGAGCTGCCCCCATGTCAGGGGATGTTCGGGTACTGGGAGTGGGGGGGGGGGTTAGCCTCCCAGGCCCTTACTGACATGGACATTTTCTAACCTGATGGATCTTTTGTTACCTATCAAGAATGTCCACAATAGGGGCGTGTCCGGCTGGAGAGGAAGATGGATGCCACAGCTCGTCAGCCAGGGGAATCACATACACCACGCAGGCCGTTAGTAAGCTGCTATCCATGCTCGTCCCTGTTCCTAGCTCACTGAGGGACAAGATGACCTCGTCCAGGAAATAGATAACGAAACATACGCCCCAAAATCTTACTGAATTTGCCTACAAGCCGGCGGAGCGATACAGAGTCTCCCAAGATGGCGCCAGTCAGGCCGCACATCGCGATCCCTACACCGACCTCTCAGGTGACTCGCGGATACTCGGCAGGATGCAGGTACCTCCGCTCAGCTCTCCTACCCCCAGGAGGGTGACCATCTCCCCAGCAGCCCAGCGAAGGCTAAAGTGAGGCTTGACACGCCGCCACAGTGGCGGAAGCAGCCGCAAATTGAGGCCCCGGCTTTTAACCCTCTCCTCTCAAACCAGGCCCTACACTCCTCCATGGCCTCCTTCCCTACATCAGGGCAGCCAGTCATAGACACTACGCTAAAGGACATGCTATTGTCACTACAGACCTCTCTCATGACCGACCTCTCCTCCTTGTTCACAAAAATCACCTCAGACATCCACATGCTAGATGACAGAGTAAGCAGTGTGGAGAAAGGCCTCGCTGATTGCACTTTCACAGTGAATGAAGTCATTGACTGTTATGACGACATTAAAGAGGAACAGTCCTGGATGCGCGGCAAGCTGGCCGATTTAGAAGGTCCGGTAGAAATAATGTCAAGCTGAGAGGTGTCCCTGAAAACATCTCACCTGTGGACCTCCCACGCTATGCTACAGAATTAATTTGCATCATTATCCCCGAGGTGTCCCTACAGGAGACGGTGATTGATAGAATACATAGGATTGCCAACCTTCCCACCTAGCGGCCTCAGTGCCTAGAGATGTCCTTATGAGTATCCATTTCTACCACGTCAAGGAAAAAACCCTCATGGGGGTAAAATCCCAGTCACCCCTGCCAGCTCCATTTACTGGAATTCAATTTTTTCTGGATCTGTCCAAATATACTCTCCAACTGCGCAGACATCTGAGCCCAATCACTAAAGGCCTCCAGAATCACAAAATTCAATATAAATGGCGCTATCCGGCCACCCTCCTTATTGTGAGGAATGGCCAGACCCATGCAATTGGAGATCTCACCAAAGGCCTGCACCTCCTCCAGTCTTGAGGCATCCTTCTTGAAGCTCCCACCTCAACTCCGCTTGAGAAAAGAGCTACTACTCGCAGAAGAACCCTGGATCCTAACCTCACCTAGGAGGCTTCAAGCCCCATTTCAACAGTGAAATTTTATGCATTCAGGAAACTCACTTGCTACCATCAGATGTGGCTCTCTGTTATAACCAGCAATTCCCTCATGTTTTCCATGCCTCCCACCCTACCAAAACCAAAGGTGTCATCACCGCATTCAATGACACATTGGACTTTCAGCTCCTAGACTTCACTGCAGACCCAGAAGGTTGTTTTCTAGTTATTATTTGCACCATCAACCGGGTTACATATACCCTTGTAAATCTCTACGCCCCGAACACTCATCAATTGAAGTTCCTGTGCAAAGTACTTGCCTCCATCAAACCTATCCAAAAAGGCCACCTCGTTTTGTGCGGAGACTTCAATATGGTCCCAGACATTGTTTTGGACTCCACCTCGGCTGCAAAGAGACGAGGTTTTCTTCTTCAACGCGACTCCACACCTCTGAGAGAGACTTTACCTTTTTTTCCCCCAGGCACTGCTCGTACTCTAGAATCGATTTGATTCTGACTGATAAATGGACCTTACAAAAGATATGTATGTCCAAGATCCACACTGCAACATGGTCAGACCACGCCCCATTATCAATAACGATTGACGATTCTAATCTACATAGTAACACATTTATCTGGCGGGCTAACAATCTCATACAAAATGACACCTACACGTCAGAAATTTCTGACCAGATTACTGACTTTTTCTTGCTAAATAAGGGATCTGTGTCTGACCCTGCGGTAGTGTGGAGCGCTCATAAGGCATATATGCGTGGAATGTTGATAAGATCGAGCTCTCACCATAAGAAAAAGAGAACGCAGCGCTTAGAACAACGTTTTTCAACCAGTGTGCCGGGGCACACTGGTGTGCCGCGAAGAGTCCCCAGGTGTGCTGCGGCAAAATGACCCCAAATATTGGCAGCTATGGCTGCTATCTAATGTAACACTACTGCTGGGCACTTTGTTATCATTTGATTTTACAGCGGTGTTGGTCCGCTGTGTAAAACTCATTTCCCGGCATTCAGGAAGCTGTGCTGGCTGTGCGGGCCTCCCGACCGCGTCTTGCCAACCAAATACGTCATCGGTTGCTATGGGAGGGTCGGACGCACACACTGCTTCTGTGACGTGAGAGCCGCGGGTACCGTCCTGAACTCTGCCTGGCACGCTTTTCCCTGAGGGGGAAGAAGAAAGAGTAGAGTCACCGTGACCGACACTGCTCCTCTGCCCGCAGACATGGCCACCCGCTCAGAAAGGGAGAAGGCCCTGAAGCTGAATGAGCAGCACCAGGCCATCCTGTCTCGTATGCTGAGGGAGGAGGACAACAAGTACTGCGCTGACTGCGAGGCCATGGGTAAGGTGGTGAGGGGGGCTCAGGTATGAATAACCAGCTGTCTTAGTCACTGACACCCCACATCCTCCATTCATGGCTACAGCACTCTTGATCTGATTGGTTGTTGTGCAGCTCTGACAGTTCTTCTTTCAGTGTATGTGTACACATGTCTATTAGTGTGTGTGTGTGACAAAAGTAGTTCTGATGGTACAGGAATAGGGGGGTCAGGATTAAAAGTAACATACATACAGACAGATCTGCACGCACACAAACAGACACACGTACAAAACACACACTGTGTGTGTGTGTTACTTTTAATCCTGACCCCCCTATTCCTGTACCATCAGAACTACTTTTGTAGGGTTCGAGATAGCAGCAAGGACTGTGTGCATTGCATTTACGGGCTTAAAACAGGTGGTGAGGAGGCATATCTTGCCTCCTCACCACCTGTTTTAAGCCCGTAAATGCAATGCACACAGTTGAGGGGTAGTTGCAGTGCCTTTCACCCTGGGTATACCTCCAGCTGCAGCCACAGCATGTTTACACCCCCATCTGTTGCCTCTGCAGCTAAAGGGGCAAAAGTTGGGGGTGGTAAAAACAGCTCAACCATGTGGTTTTACTGCCCCTCCAGCCTTACATGTGAACAAGC
Source organism: Rana kukunoris (assembly GCA_029574335.1). Lineage (NCBI taxonomy): Eukaryota > Metazoa > Chordata > Amphibia > Anura > Ranidae > Rana > Rana kukunoris. Next base: position 213,484,143 of record CM056053.1, on the reverse strand, counting down.
TCTTGGTTCTGTGTGGATGCATGCTGCGTGTACGGCAGCCCATTAATTTCCCTACCCGCAGTAATGCGGGGAAAGAAGTCCCCGACCCTTTTTTTTAAATTGTGCCATAACAAAAGCAACCCATGTTTGCCAATTGATAGGGCAACATTAACAATTAATGGCACCCCTAAAGAGCAGAGCATTTGTCTGTGTGTCAAGAACGAGCGCGATTTTGCGCGTGTTCTGCAACACACATCGACGTGAACCAAGTCTTGGACAGGGGTGCCTCAAGACTGAAAATACTTTTCAAGGGCGCCCCGACTGGAAAAAGGTTGAGAAACACTGGCTTAGACAAGCTAACATCCCAAATAGTATCATTGTAAACTATGCATAAACTCAACCCCACAAACTCACAGGCGACTCTTTTGTTATCCCTGAGACAGGAACTTAAGACCCTACTTCTCCACTCCTATGAACTCCTTCAGAGGAAGTTTAAGGCAACTTCATACTCCACCTCCAACAAAGCAGGGAAAAGACTGGCCTAACGCCTCAAGGGTAAACGTGCAAAAACAAAAATTTCCCACCTCCTCCACCCACACTCAAAACTTACTTTAACGAACCCACAAGACATAGCTGACGCATTTAGCACCTATTATGGTGACCTATACAACCTGGAACGTGACTCCACTCCACTTGACACTTAATGCCCCGTTCACAGAACAGGAAATTCAAAGAACCATAGCCTCCCTGCCTAGTGGTAAAGCACCTGGTCCTGACGGTCTGAAAGGAGAATATTACAAAAAATTCTCCTCTTCTCTATCCCCACACCTTACTCATGTGTTCAATAGCATTGCCTTCTCTTCATCTTTTCCAAATGAGTATTTAAGAGCATTGATCATAACCCTTCCCAAGCCAGGGAAGGACCCCACTGTTCCCCAAAATTTTCGCCCAATATCCCTTCTGAATCTTGACCTTAAAATCTACGCCAAAACCATTGCCTTGAGACTACTCAAAATCATGCCCAATCTTATTCACAAAGACCAAACGGGATTCACTAAGGGCAGACAGGCATCAGATGCCACTAGGAAGATGCTTAACCTAATCTACCACGCAGAATCCACCGGAACGCCCTCTCTGCTCCTATCTTTGGACGCAGAGAAGGCGTTCGACAGGGTTAATTTAACATAACTTAAAGCAGTACTCCAAAAATGTGGCTTTCAGGGTCCCATCCTAAATGCCATCCTAGCACTATACACCAACCCTATGGCCCAAGTCTTCATGGAAGACATGCTTTCCTTGCCTTTCTCCATCACTAACAGGACACGTAAGGGGTGTCCACTATCCCCACTCATCTTCAACATGCTAATGGTACCCCTGGCGGAACATGTCCATTCCCATCCCGCCATCACAGGCTTTCAAATTGGCTCATCGTCCCACAAAATTAGCCTCTTCGCTGATGATGTCATTCTCATCCTCACCAATCCAACATCCTCCCTGGTACAAAGGTTACTGCATTGGTTTAGCTTGGTGTCATATTATAAAGTTAACACGACCAAGTCATTCATTCTTGACCTCGTTGATGCCACATCCAGAAATCTCCTACAAGTGCAATACCCATTTCAGTTGGCACACAACGATATCTCTTATCTTGGCATCCAGCTACCGAGAATGCTTAAGAACCTTTACTCTTGTAACTTCTTAACCCTCCTGCATACCATCCAAACAACTTCACAACATTTAGCGAAACACAAACTCTCCTGGTCAGGGAGACTCGCGGCTTTCAAAATGATTTGATTACTCCAAATCCTGTATTTTTTCAGAGCCCTCCCCATCCCGCTACCTACTGAATTTTTCAAGTCCCTTCAAGGGATCTATAACAAATTTCTGTGGAACAAACCTAGATGCGCCCACGCAACATTGTCCAAACACAAATTGGCAGGGAGTACAGGTTCAATAGATTTTAGAGACTACCATACAGCAGCCATCCTGGCTCAACTACCCTGCTGGTTTCAACCTCTCCTTAACTCCCCATGGGGACAAATAGAAAATGTATCACTCAACAAATGTAATTCACCACTTTAATACAGTGCACTTAAACCCCTTTCTTACCCAGACCAATTTTCAGCTTTCGGTGCTCTCACACTTTGAATGACAATTACTCAGTCATGCAACACTGTACCCAAATAAAAATTGTGTCCTTTTTTTCACACAAATAGAGCTTTCTTTTGGTGGTATTTAATCACTCGTGGGTTTTTTATTTTTTGCGCTATAAATAAAAAAAGACGATAGATTTTGTGAAAAAATTGCATTTGTCTTTTTTTCTGTCATAAAATTTAGCAAATGTGTATTTTTTATTCAAAAACGGGTGACAGGGCAGGTCACTGGTGGGTGACGGGTGACAGAGCAGGTCACAGATGGGTGACGGTGACAGGGTACGGTCACTGGTGGGTGACGGTTGCACCGCTGATGGCAGTCTATTTATGTGACAGGTGCAATTTATGGGTGACTGTTGGGTGACTGGTGACAATTGGGGGGGGCAAAGGGACAGATGTGGTGTTTGTGCAGACACTACAGTAACACAGAACTGTAACTCACTGCTTCTAGCTCTTCTCTCCTCACACTGGAAACGATGTGTGAGGGGAGAAGAGCTGGTAACAGTTAGTTACAGCTCTTTGTTTACACTGGTGATCAGAGCTGATCATGTGGTACACAGCCCTGACCAATGGCTGTGTACCATTGTCGGTGACGAGCAGTGTTTCCGGGAACACGCTGCCACCGACGGGCACGCGCGGCGTTATCGCGAACACGCGCTGTGCACTATGGGGGTGTTGCCATGCGTGATCAGCCGTGACTTCATCACGGCCGATCACGTGGTTAACAGCGCATCCGCGCCGCTGTTCACCCCTGTCGGTAATGAGCGGTGTCTCCGTGACACGCCGCTACCGACAGTACAGGGTTGCGCGCACGCGATCGCGCGCATTCCCTGTTTGAATGACTGGATATCATATGACGTGCAGTCAGGAGATTGGAGTCCTCCGCCCGCCGTCATTTGACAGTGGGCGGTGGACAAGTGGTTAAAAAACTGGCTACTTAGTATCTCCTTAGGCGCCCATATCCCATCGTCCTTACCTCCAACTGTGAAAGCATCAGCTCAAGCTTGGGAAAGAATGGTTTCCCTGCTCGATGCAGCCCCTGCTTCACCACACTTTTGTATTCCTCTGGAATCCCTTCAGTTCTTGTCACCAGACCACACACTCACAAGGTGGTCCATCAAAGGGATCCACCATATTAAGGACCTGGTTCAGGACGGTTGTCCCAAAACCTTCTCTCAACTTCAAACTGAATTTGATCTCCCAGATACTGAGCAATTCACCTTTTTACGAGTACACCACTGCCTGTGCACCATACCCCTTCCCCTCTACAGTCTTCCTCCTACGATGTGGGACTATCTCACTGACCCCACCTCCAACATCAAGGGCATATCCCACTTTTACAATAACCTGCGATACAAACGCACCTTCTCCAAATTGGCCACTCACCACAAATGGGAATATGACCTTGCAAATACCTTCACCGAAGTCCAGTGGCAACATGCTTTTAGGTCGGCCTACCAAGCCACCAAATCCTCAGCCCTTTGGGAACTTACACAGAAAATCTCACTACGATGGTACCTTACACCGGCCAAGTTGGCATCTTTTGGCCCACAAAATTCCAGCGACTGCTGGAGATGCAAAGCCACCAAAGGGGATTTGTTCCATATCTTTTGGAAATGCCCCAACATTCAGAAAGACTGGGATGACACGTTCCAGCTTGTATCTGTCGTTACCAACATCAAGATATTACCATCACCTGCACTTTCCATTCCTAACTTAACCATTGATGACATTCCCTACCCCTTACGACACATAACCACTCACATACTCTTAGCAGCTAGGCTCAATTTAACAAGCATTGGAAGTCGGACTCGACCCCTTCTGTAGCCCAAATTATCAACCTAGTGGCACTACACTTCAGCTACGAGACCACAATGGCCGCCAGCAATGGTCAAGCCATAGTTACCCGAATGCACTGGCAGGCCTGGATCGACTGAACCAAGGCTGTGACTACTACCTGATGTTGCGAACCATGCTCATTTTTGCACTCTTTCTTGACCGAGCAATAAGCCCATCCTTCACTTTGACTTTCACCTCCTCTTTCTTTTTTTTTTGTACCAGCCAGAATCTGAAGACACTTTCACCTGCTCTACAGCAAATGTTTAGAAGCCTAAGTCCTCGTTGGCTACGGAATTTACAAACACACAGTAACCTGAGTTAAGTAATTTTTAAGCCTATTTCTACTGTTTACAGACCATAGATTCTGCTTATTTGCTGGGCATCTTGCTTGTTATAGCTGTCAGCCTTGTATTATATTGCTAATATTGTAATAGTTTTTTATCTACAGCATTTTTGTATAGTAAAAGCACATTCATACACTGCAGAGGTCTGAGCTTCCTTGCTTATACCACAAAGTAACCTTACTAGATAGATGCAAGCAAAACAACAAGAGGATGGTCTCAAGAATGTTGGGAATTCATTTTTATACGGTGCATCATGTTCCAATTAACAAAAAGCTAAACTAAAGATTGTACAATATCATAATAAGAGGTAGCAGTTCCACCAAGAAGCCAGCTAAATTTGATTTATGTTAAGAGTGTGATTTTTACTGGAGTTGCTCTTTATGTGCTAGTTGCGCACAAGAGATAATCTTTATGGGTACAAGGCAATTGAAGCATTTTAACAATATCCAACTGGAAACACTGTGAGAAATACAGGAATGGATTTCACACTAACATGTGAGCTCGCTTTATCCTAACTGTTTAATCCCATAGCTGAAAATCCAATTTTCTTTTCCTTTTTTCCATTGCCATGAACCATCATCAGAGTAATCCTCAGTGGAAGGAGCTGAATTTTTATTTATTTTTTCCACATCAGTCAAGACCCAAGGTACCGCCCGTATGACCAGCTCACGGATCTTTCCGCCCTTCGCTTATCATTGTAGTCATTGCATCATTTGTGGTTCTCTTTATCTTCATTCTATTTCAATTACTTTTTTTTTTTCCTTCCATACCGGTTTTGATTTTACAAGTGGATTTTCCCCCCTGTCCCCCCCCTCTTCTCCCACCCTCCATCTCGTGATTCCACTATTTCTCCCACCCGAGTGTATCCCCTATGTTTAAATCAATTTCCTTCTCGATATTCAAGGTACTCTAAGATTTTCTGCATAACTCCAGGTTTTTTTAAATTCTGTCCATGGTCCCCACTTCTTGCGTGTATCCTCGCAGTCTTCCACCCCTCCAGGTTTCAGCTCCTCCCTCCTATAGGTTTCCTCCACTGAGTCAATCCACTCCCATATTTGTGGGCTGATCTTATCAGAGCTTTTTTTCTCAGAAAATAGGTGCAGGAACTTAACCACGACCCGTTCAGATTTCACAAACAGTAGAAGGGTCTTAAAGGGGCATTAAATACCAGAATTGCATTACATACAGTGTGCAGAGTTCAGGGGGTTACAAAGCAGTCACTTGTAAACACAGAAACCAGACTTCTGTGTTCACAAGTGATTGTGGTGAGCGGGCACCAAAGGGTCTGAGCCAAAGGTGGTGGAACTGAGTTCCACCAAGTTCCCCCAGAAAAAAAGCCCTGGATCTTATCCCTCCATTTTTTCGGAATTAACCGTTTTGCTGCATTGAGGAGGTGGGGTACCAAGGACTTTTTATAATCTTTTAAGGGCACCACTCCTCCATGGAAAAGGACTTCCCAGGGATCTTCTTTAATCTCTTTTTTAGTAATATCCTTAATTAGTGAAAGAATACTATTCCAGAAGCTTTTAATTTTGGGACATTTCCACCAAAGGTGGGCCATTGTCCCCATTGTTGGACAGCCTCTCCAGCACTCTCCTGTCTCCACTTCTTTGAATTTACTGGTTTTGTCGGGGGTGGAGTACCATCCTGTAATAAGTTTGAAATTCATCTTCGCCGTTCTTACGTCTATTGCTGAAGAATGGGTTAGATTCATTATTTTTTCTACTGTTGTTTTCCCCCTGGTGACTTCAAGTTCCCTTTCCCATTTCAGGATATACCTAGGCGTCCCCAGCTCTTCCGCCCTCATCAGGATTTTATATAATTTTGAAATGTTTCCTTTTGAGCTTTCCACCAGGCTTAGTTGTTCCAAGGGTGTATAGTCCTTCTGTTCCCGTATGGGGCCTGGTAGGCTCCTGATGAAGGAGGATAGCTGTCTATATCGCCAATCATTCCACCCTGTGCAATTACTCTTAGCTTTAATTTTGTGAAGTGTCATTATTTTACCTTGCTGTATTATATCTTTTACCTGAATCCGATTATTAATCCAGTTCCCACCCTCCCCTTTTAACCCTGGTGAAAAAAATACATTGTCTTTTAAGTCAATGAGTGGTGAGTTATAAACTGACCCTAACTGTTTATGTGTTCTATCCCAGATCCTTAATGCTGTCCGTGTCATTTCATGAGTGGTTGTGTGTAACTTTCTATACTGTGGCGGATTCCAAATAATTCTACCTAATTGTGTATTTGCAAGTGCACACTCGATCTGAACCCATCTTTTATCGTGCTTTTCTTTGGCCCACTCTATTATACAGGATATTATTGAAGCGGTGTAGTATTTTCTAATGTCCAGCACTCCTAAACCCCCCAGTATTTTTCCCTGTTTTAAGACCTGGAAAGATATCCTGTGTTTTTTTTTATTCCATATGAAATTCAATAGGAGGGAATTGAGTATTCTAAAATAACCTTGGGGTACGTAAATTGGGACCATCTGGAACCTATACAGGATTTTCGGGATTAATATCATTTTTACTAAATTTACCCTACCAAACCAGGAGATCGGTCGATTCTTTATTTTTCTGATTTCGCCTTTTATTTACTCTAGTAGGGGGATATAATTTGATCTATATATGTTTTTTAAGGATTTTGCTAGCTTTATTCCCAGGTATGTGATCTCTTTCTGCCAGGTGAAGTTGTATTCCTTTTTAAGAAATCCCACTTTGTCTTTATTAATGTTTACATTCAAAATTTCTGTCTTGGCCATATTCATCTTGAAATTAGAAATGTCTCCATATTGTTTAATTTTCGCTATTAAATGGGGGAGCGTGAATCTAGGATTTCTCACGAAGAATAACACATCGTCGGCAAAGGCCGACAATATGTGTTCTTCATCTCCTGCTCTGACCCCTTTAATATTAGGGTCGTTACGTATCATAGCAAGAAGAGGCTCGAGCGATAGCACAAAGAGGAGGGGGGACAGAGGGCAACCCTGCCTGGTCCCATTTCCCATCTCAAAAGATGCCGATAGGGATCCATTGATCTTAACTCTTGCTCGTGGATGCCGGTATAATGTTTGAATTCTCTCTGTCATCCTTGGGCCTATCCCAGCATTTTCCAGTGTTTGCATCCTCTTTCTAAATGCTGAGTACACTATATCCTGTCTAAGTTACTGCTATCGTTATATGCTATTATGACCAGTACCTCCTCTCCACTCTTGTGGCACTACAGCTCCCACTTGGGGTGCCACATCGGAGGAGAGGACTGTTATGTTTGAACTCTGCATGTTATTCTGCACCCTATGTTTAATATACTTGTTCTCTGTTAGTGACACAAACTATTGTGTTATAATACATCCCGCAATGTTGTTGCACGACGTGCAATCCTTAATTGTACCTGTATTACTTTTGAAACACCAATAAAATTATTGATGAAAAAAAAGAACGTCCACAATACATGCTGTTATGACTTGTGCTTTCTCACATGCAACCATGGACTCTTCCTAACTCCATATATTTTATGGACATTATTGTGTAATATTGATTTCTATTTTTTAGACGTATTTTTGTTATATTTTTGCTATTTTTTTTTTTTGAGCTGCACTATTTTTATTAAAAAAACAAGCTACAGTATCAAACGATCACTACTAATAGCAGAATGTTCAATAGCATAACTAAGACCAAAGGGAGGGACAAGTATAACAATGATGTACTGTATGGCATGGACAATCCGTGCTATCCCCATAAAAACAAAGTGCACTGGTGCAAACGTGAAAATAAATATCAATAAATGAAGGTGCTCCACCTAACTAAGAAAGCCTAATACCGGACTTTGAGCATATGTAAGGAAAAATGAAGAAAAGTGTGCAACCAAATTAAGAAATAAAAATTGCATGTGAATGTTCTTATGAAAAAAATGGTAATAAATACATTCAAGTGTCCTTATTCCTGTGCAAAAATGTGTATGCTTTAAAATGAAAACAATTGTCCTTATAAAGTCGCATCAATGCAGTGGCTCATATAGTGTCTCAATCTTCTGTCTGATGACTGAATGGATGCAGATAACTTCAAACAAAGTTCCCACAAACAAATGGAATAAGTGGCTGCTTACCAGATCCTTTGGATCCCCACAGGGATCAGAAGGGCTCAGAAACAAAGATGTCCTCGGCTGATTCAGAGCGGTTACTCCCAGTTCACTCCTCTGTTGGAAATCCAGGGAAAAAGCCATTGTCTCCTATCGGTTTATCCAGGAGTAAAACAGCCTCAGGAAATTATGTGGGAACGTGTAGGTAAAGAGGAGAAAAAGTGATTCATAGTGCAGTATTTAGTTTAAAATTGTTTCTCTTTAATTCCACTCAATGGAAAAAGAACTGACATCTAAAAAGCTACACGAGTTACAAAGTATCAAAGTTACAACTTGGAAGCGTGTGCAAACAAACAAACAAACCAGCTGGGGGCGTGGTGACGTCAGCAACTATCGCTCCACCCGATGCTGTGTTTCTCCCTAATGGGCATCGACTGGGAAAGGAGGCATAGAACCAGACATCCCACACCACACACTTAAATATTCACAAACAGGAGAGTGACACCAGAAATTCAATGGTAAATGAATACCCGAGTGTGTACTTAAAAACGGCAATATCTTTGCACCCTTGAACCAGAATTTTACTTCAGGAGGAAAGGTGCATGCCTTGCAGGATATGGGTATGCATAGGTAGAGGCCATGGCTGGAAATGCAAATACATACCAGGACCCCCCCCCACTAATACCTAACATAATTCCCTACTATAGGAGGTTACTAATAAAACAAAGTGTCTCATGAAAGAATTTCAATATAAAATACTAACACCAACACCAGGTCAAAGGGTTCATGGCTCTGTGTAACCCCTTGCATCTGTATCCGGGGGGAAGAAGGAGGAAAGGGAAGAAGCCAAGAGGGGCCAGTCCAGGAAATATCCTTAATTTAAAGGCAGAAGAGGGAGGAATATAAAAAGGGGGAGAGCTTAAGAATGGAATTATCTAACTATTATTAATATAGCAGTTAATGTTCCACTCTATGTTGAGGCCCAGAGGTGTGTAACACTGCATATCATAGTCCAATGCGTTTCTCTACGTAATATGTGACGTTTCAAATCACTCCCTCTCCAATGTGGAGATGACGTCAGCTTGAAATGAAACGCGTATGTGTGGCTTGCGTCCCAATGTCATCATGCTCTACAGACAGAGGGAATAGGAGGAGATGCCGAGATCCATTGCACACCGTCTGAGAGAATTTGTATACCGCGCGATATACATCTACTCCTGTAAGTGCATTACCAATTTCTATTTAAGTTCCAAGTCGCAGTCTACACTATGGGGCTCTTTTGTTTTTGTCTTTATCCTTGAGATCTGTATCAACGCCTGACTCAGTACATAGGAACCGGCTCCAGCCAGAAGTCTTTTTGGGAGACTTTAAACACCCTGTGCCTGGTCTGACTGCCGTATTTGTGGTCATATGATCTGGTAAGGAGACTACATTTTTTTCACTCGGGTGTTCAGTTGGTGGAAGGAAGTGTTTTCTTTGATGTCACATCACTTATGATAAGAAGATTTCGAATCCACTTTACTTCACTTTATTTCACCTGGGACTCTTTTTGGATCATTTATTTTATTTATTTATTTTTATTCACAATAGGGCATGTCATTATATGCCAAACTTGTTTTGGATTGATTTATATCCATCTTATCTTGGTTATAGTAACAGTTTGTTATCTATTTACTTTGCTGTTATATATGCACATAACTTATTTAGGTTGTTGTTCATTATTTTGGTAGCACCATTCATTCATTCTTTCATTCATTTTTTTTATATTTTTGGTGTCATTACTAAATGTCTCAAATATATTGTTTTTGTACCTCATATTTTAACACATCCCTAGGGATGTCATAGCTCGGATCCACTTCTTCCACGTAAAAGAAAAATTGCTCCAGCTAACTAGACAAGTGACACCATTATCAGACCCCTATGCAGGTATCAACCTTTTCGCAGATCTCTCACAACACACCCCGATGGTATGCAGACATCTAGTTTATGTTATAAAATTGCTGGAGAACCACAAAATCTTATATAGATCAGACCCACCGGCCAAACTGGTGATCACTAGAAGCTACAGACAACATGTATTTACCACATTTGATGCTGGTCTTAGTCTTCTCCGAACATGGAATCTACTTCCTCCCTAGATGATCCTGCCCAGCAAAGGAAAAACGTCTCTCCACCAAGACACCCTGACGACATCTCAGACCGCTGAACAACCACCTTTACACAATGTGAACCTCACATTGGAGAAGCAATCAGCCCAATATACAGTATATTTTTTGGGGACATCCTTGCCTACAGCACCATACAAGGGAAGCTGTCCCTACAGAGCTTAAGGATACTCCTGCTCACCTTAGAGTAGCGGCTGCTACTCAATAATCAATTTGGATTATCCATACTTTTTCTCTTTTTAGTGCGGAAATGGAACAAAATGGTATGTTCTGGTTTTTCCTTGGTGTTTTGTTTTCACCTACTGTTTGGACCATGTTACTTATGTTTACATCTTGCATTCATTCTTTGCATTCTCAGATGAACATTCCCACATCACAAAGATTACCTGCCACCTTACAGAGCAACTGGAATCTACCCTACACCTCTGAAGACCCCCTTGACAGGTTGTGCAAGATGATTCCATACCCACCCTTCGAAATTCTGGTAACATACACTTCTGCATATTAATAAGCCCAAATCATGCCTATAACTCTAGTTTATTTTAACACCGATGGGCTTAGCAGCCGATTTAAATGCAGGGAAGCATAAAAAGGGGCAACGAAACATGCCAATGTCTTCTATATCCTGGAGTCCCACTGTTGCGCCTCCAAAGCCCACAGGATGTTTCCCTATGTTTTTACTGCTAATTCCCCAATAATTCCCCACTATTCAAGAAGTCCACACAGACCTAAAGGACGGTATATAATTTTGATATGCAATATAAAAAAAAGACTCTATACCAGAGATATGCAATTAGCGGACCTCCAGCTGTTGCAAAACTATTTTATTTTTTCACTCATGCTGGACCTTCTCTTTAAGTTTTTAAATGCTTCTTTGTTCAATAATTGTACTTGTAGAGAAAGACTTAGTGCCCACCTCAAATATTTTTTCCACATTAATTTAACTCCAGATTCAAATGTGTCCAATGTATGGTGTGCCCACAAGGCCTACTCTAGAGGGTTGATGATACAATCAGCACTGAGAGAAAGGAAACAGTCTATAGAAAACATTCTTACTAAAATCCAATCCCTAGAACTCCAACATAAAGAAACTGTCAACCCCATCATGCTTACTGAACTGACAAAATACAGACATGAACTAAGGCTTCTCATGCTTTCCAATCATGAGAGACAGACCTGTAGACGTAAGGTCACCTACTACTCCCAAGGAAATAAAGCTGGTAAGCTCTTGTCTAACCAACTAAAAAAAATCAGCAGCATACCTTCTAAAACTAGGAACCAGTTTTAAAATCTTTCACCCAAAAGACATAGCAAACTCTTTTCAAAACTATTACCATGCCTTATACAACCTTCAAAATTTACTCCAAAACATTACAACCCAAGCACCAATGCCATTTGACCTCTCTCAATCTCCCAACCATAGATGAAGATACTTTATGAAACTTAAACTCCCCTATGACCTTAGTAGAAATTTGTAAAGTCATCAAAAACAGGAGTGGATGGATTATCATCAGAATAGTATAAGACTTTTCTGAACACACTGACCCAACACTTAATACATTTAATGCAACCTCCGGATCCTTAACCAATGAAATGCTTAAATCCATTATTGTTACCCATCCAAAACCAGGGAAGGAGCCAACGAGCCCACAGAATTTCCGCCCGATTTTACTCCTAAACACAGATTTAAAGAATAAAATAGTAGCAAACCGACTGGATTAAATCACCCTCTCCTTAATTAATATGGACTAGGTTTGTTTTGTAAAAGGCAGCCAAGCCTCACATGGCACTAGGAGAATAATTGACCTTCTTGCAAAAATGAAATCCAGGAGAAAACCTGCAGCCTTCTTAATATTAGACATTGAGAAGGCTTTTGATCGGGTCCATTGGAAGTACCTCAGAGAAAATATCCATACTTTTGGCATACAAGGCCCCATATATTCACAGCAATCTCAGCATTATACTCCTGTCCCTCGGCCCTAGTGTATACATCCAATACCCTGTCAGACTCATTCAGGATAACTAATGGGACTAGACAGGGGTGCACACTATCCCCAATCATCTTCAGCCTTATGGAACCCTTTGCCAAATCCATTCAACAAAATTCTCAGATTCAAGGAATTAATATTGCAGAATATTCACACAAAATTGGTCTTTTTGCAGACAATGTCCCCTAATACCCTAATGCCGCACACACGGTCGTTTTTTTCTGATGAAATAAAACAATGTTTTAAAAAACGTCATTTAAAATGATCGTGTGTGGGCTTTACGTAGTTTTTTGTCTTCTGAAAAACGACCAAAAAAAATTCGAACCTGCTTCAATTTTTTATGTCGTTTTTCAAAATGTTGTTTCTTGTGTCATAAAAAATGATCGTGTGTGGGCTAAAACGACGTTTAAAACAATGGGCCAGAAATTTGCGCCTGCGCAACGTTATTTCAGAGGCGCAAGGCGGAGTAATACAAATTGGGAAGGACGTGGGCGTGTTACATTAAAATGACCCGTGACCCCATGCAAATGAAGGGCCGGCCGGCTCGCGCATGCGCGCTTGAAGCAGACCATGGTCAGCACCTCTGTGCGCATGCTCACAACTCAGGAACGGCGCAATCAGTGAAATTGGAAGTGGACTAGGGCAAATTAGTGAACTACGCAAACAGCATAAATAGACAGACACAAACGCACTTCCTTTGCAAAAGTACATCCCTTTGTATCCCTCCCTATACTGCAAGGTGCTTTTGTTCTGTTGTTTATTAGCGTTTGTTTGTTTGTTTGTGACGTGTCTTTGATATATTTGGGGACTGTTTTGCAGAGTGATTTTTGTCTTTTATGTGTTTTCTTTGTTGTTATTTTGTTTAAATTATATTTTTGCTGGGCATTTTTTTTTTATTTTTTGGTTCTGTTTGGGAATGTGGGGGTGACATTCCTGCCGGAAAAGGAGTGTCACCCTCATTTGTGGTGGAGAAGTGATCCCCAGGTCCGTGTGAATGGTGTATGAATGTACAGTGACATAATTGGAGCCGTGGCATGGCGTTGCAGCTCACAAGTCCTGCATGGTGGACTGGTGCCAATCCAATGTGATGAGGATGTGGGGTGTGTGCTAGGGACCACAGTGGTGTGCATGCATGCATTCTCATTGTGCCATGATTAATGTGTGTGTTTAACGTGCAAAGATGCATAATGTGAGCTGGCATGAGAAGGGGTCATGAGATGGGGTCCCAGTGCATATGCAGAGTCACCTTGAAGGGAAAAGACAGGAGGATGTTAGTAGTGCATGTGCCCCTTGTGATATGTGCATCATGGGGGGGGAAGTCATGCCTGCCACCCATGTCACTCACCAACCAGCCAGCTGTCCCCATACATGTTCTGTTCGAAATCTGTGGGGATGGGGCTCTGATTGTATATGTAGCTGTCATGGGTAGTGTCATGTGTTGGGCTGGTGATCCTGCAGGGTTGTGGTTAATTCCATGATGGCATGAGGGATGAAGATGCGAGACATCTCAGAATCACCCATGCCATAGATGTCTATGCGTGTGTGATATATCCTCTCCCGTGAAGAGTGAAGAGTGAAGATTGAGGGGCTTGTATCAGCTAAGAATATTGTATTAGATTAGATTAAATTGAAAAGTTGATATAAGCCAAAAAAATAAATAGAAAAAAAAAAAATTCCTGTGCCCTCCTCAGTGCCCTCCTCGGTGCCCTCCTCCTTCTTTGCTCATCTAAAGTCAGTAGTATAGCTATGAGCATGGATGACACTGGCATGTTGGCATACAGTTTGTTGGGCAACATGTGTGACTGCTCAGCTCCTCACTAACATTGTTGCTTTATCTGACATATAGACAAATTTTGTAATTTTAGACCGGCTTTTATATGGTCTAATTTTAGACAGGGCATTTAGCTGTTGCGCACAGTGCGTAGCGTGCGCTGCACCAACGTTGTTTTGTGGATCCCCGTAACTCCCTCATTAGCATATTTGAATAGCAAATCAATGGTGTGCCTAGCGCAGTTTTGCGCGGACGGATGCGCCTGTCTAACGAAATTACGCTGGACAAAAAAAGTAGATTTCTTGCGTATCTCGTTTTGGGCACAATTAGACTTACGCCGCGCATCTCCTGTTACGCCGGCGTAATCGCTCTCTGAATCTGGCCCAATGTTTTTAAACCCGCGCATGCTCAGAAGCATGTTATGACGCAAGCTTGAATGGAACAGAGTGCCGTCGTACATGTTGTACGTAACCGCGCTTTGCAAGAGCATTTTCAGAAAACAATGGTGTGTAGGCAACGTCGTTTTTTAAAATGAAGTTTGAAAAACGTTGTTTTTTTTCATGAGAAAAAACAACGTTTTTTTTACAAGACAAAAAACGACTGTGTGTACGCGGCATTACACATGGACAAAAACAATGCATATAAAAGGGTGGGACTTTGTATGAAGCTCATGATGAAAAAACATAAACTGACTGTGTATCAGGGGGGTTTTCTACCTGATGGTCTGCAATTGCAATGCCTATTATGTGGGCAAGACTATTAGGGAATTCAGACAACGATTGCAGGCCACCTCTAATATTCAGGCAGTGGGAAACTCACCACTATCGGTAGACACATTGGACTGCACCATCGATATGTCATATCGGTGGTCCGCTTTCTGGTCTTAGAGGTGATTAAACCTAACTGAACCTTAAATGTATGTAAACATGTTTTGTATGCAACATTAAAATATTTATGTAAAAAGAGGTGGGGGTGGTGGCGCTGTCGCTAATAGGTTGTGACGTTGGGCCGAATGGTACCCCAATCAGTGGGTGGGTGTGGCCTCCAGGGGCAACCTTCCCTGTCCTGTAGAGGGTGGTAACAATATCAGTCTAGACCTCAATTGAGGTAGGGGAAACTGAGTGTAAACAGCCTAGACAATGATAAAATGTATATATCAGCCACTAAAGATCCAAATGTATTGTTAACAGTGTAACCTCAATAGGTGCAAATGAGTATAATCTAGCATACATCTGATTGTTTAGATTCTAGTGCATAAATATTTGGACTCAGGTGCAATAACCGTGTGCAAAATAAAAATAGAAAGTAAATGGGACCAGTCGCTGCCAGATGTGAGAGCAAGTGGTCTCCTAAGTGTAACGATAGACCCAATATGAGCCTCTATAAGCACTCTAGTGGAGTGCACCAATAGGGGTGAACACAATCAGCAATCAGAAGTCCAGATTAAGTACATAAGTCCATGTATCATAATTGAAGAGAAATAGCTGAAATACTGTCTAGTCCAGGGTGCACCTAAGTGGATAGGTGATCATATAAAGTACATTGAGTGCTTCTCGCAGTGGATCCGGTGCTCCCCCTTATGGCTCCCCACTCACCAGAGGCATTCACCCCTGTGGGGTAGAATGCGTATAAGAGTTAAGCTGCTCCGTCGTGCTGCTCCCCCGTTCCTGGGTTTCTGGAGTGTGTCCTTAATCCAGGTGGCTGTATTCCGTAAAGCCTTAGAGATCCTCCGAGAAGAAAAAACAGGCTACCATGGCATAGTACGTTTGTAAAAACACTAAAAATGTATTGGCACTACCAGTAGAGGGCGTACATATATAAAAATACAAAAATATACAAGTGGCTGTATTAGGCAAACCAGTGTAGAGTAAAGCCTGCAGCCAGTAAGTAACAAGAAAACCAAAAATAAAGTAAAACAAATAAAAGTTCAGCAGCCTATCCCCTGTAGATTATAGGCAGTACAGTTCACAGCACTAGATTATCCAATGGACAGTCGCACCAGCGAGGGAACGGCGTGCGTTCCACTGACAGTCAGCTGGTCAACCCGGAACTGCGTGAGGGTGTGCGTGTGTCCGCTTTACGCGCGTTTCGTAATTGTAACGTTGCACGCCGTTCCCTCGCTGGTGCGACCGTCCATCGGATAATCTAGTGCTGTGAACGGTACTGCCTATGCCCTACAGGGGATAGGCTGCTGAACTTTTATTTGTTTTAATTTATTTTTGGTTTTCTTGTCTCGACAGCGCCACCACCCCCACCTCTTTTTACATTCTTCTAATATACTCCCTTAGGGGCGTTATATATAGGGGGGCTGCAGTCTAATAAATTACATTTATCCTATTCCCTAACTGTACTATCCTAAGCACAGTTCACCCCCTCTTATTAAAATATTTATGTTTCCACCATTTTATGTTTTTTTCATTATGAGCTTCATACAAAGTCCCACCCTCTTATGTCCATCACTGTGGTTCACTGGCCGCAGTAGCGTTTTTGTCCAAATGACAGGGATGGAGGTGCATGACTTTACCCAGCCATGACCTCATGTAAAGTCCCAATTTCCCCAATCCCCCCTTGTTTTCATTACCCTAACAAATGTTGCTCCTTCCCTGAGGAACGTAGAGGATGAAATAAATAAATTCTGGGTGACCTCATTCTACAAAATAAACATAACCAAGTCATCTAGGCTCCATATCGGTATTAGTAAACCAGCCATCAAAGTTTTCTTACGCATTGGTTAGTAAAACTATTGACTGCCTGGGCAATCAGCCAATATCTCCCGTATTCACAATATATGAAACCAACTTTCCTAAACTCTTACAAAACATCAAACATGGCCTTCTTAGCTACTGGAGAATTTGAGACATCATGGGTAGGCTGCATTGTGGCATTTAAAATGCTATCTCTCCCCAAGATGCTTTACCTATTTCACACTATCCCTTTCTCCCTCCCAGCTAATTTCTTTGTCACTTTAAATCAATATAAGAATACATATTTGGAACTCAGTCAAACTAAGAATAGCTCTATGGACACAAACATCGAGGTGGGGTAAATTTATTGGGGTTGCTAGGGAAGTATGGCTCAATATAGCCGAAATAGCTGGGCTAGCATCAGGATCCCTTATAGGAGTAATTAGACGATCATCATGCATTCTCTCTAAGAGAGATTCTGTAGAGGATGGAGATAGCAGAGTAGGGAGAAGATTACCCAGCCAGAGGAGCAGCCTGAGGACCTTTCTCCATGTCTTCTCCCCTGTCCTTCACAGCATGCTGTGTGCCAGGTGCCATTTTGGCTTTCTCTGGGGCTAAGTGGCCAAAGCCAAGCTGGCAGGATAAGTCCCTCTGGACAGATCCTGATGACTTATGGAAAGTCCCAGCTGACTCCACAAACGATTGAGACCAGGGGGTGTGCAGCAGAACCGGTTGCTAGTGGTGATGGGGTTGGGAAGGCCAGAGTGGGGTGGAGCTCCAAGCCTAATTGTCCATCTTGCGAGCTCAACGCATCTGCGCTCCTTTGAATGTTAGTTTTTTTGTTTTACAATGGTGCTGTAATATATACATCAGAAATATACAGAGATCATAGGCATATCATATTGCCATTTTGAGAATTTTAATAATCACAAGAATAAATAATACTTTTTTACATCATCTCATTCTAGAGGAAGTAGTAACAAAGTAACTTTTCTGTATGATTAACCTGTTGACAGCATACTCGTTCTGCATCAATAGGCTTGTTTGTGATAACGCATCTCCAATGTATGCACAATGGTGCACCATCCCAACCCTAAGCATAATTTAGGCAGATCTCCAGACTGTTTACAATGATGTATATGTGAAGCAGGCTGCATTAAAACCTTTTGCTAGAGAAAATAGAAAGAAAAGTTTTTTTTTAGGCAGAAGGGATATAAAAATAATTTTATAGACTAGGTGTGTTGTATTTTTTTCTGAATAAATGCACTTCATTCAAAATTGAGAAACAAGCCTTGAGATGCATGCAGAGAGCAAAACCCACCTGGTAATTACTTCAGTTTTCTACTCAGGCATGCACCAGTCCACCTTATTCCCTTCAGTAATCTGATGGGTTTAAAACATGCCTGAGCTAGTTTCTGAGCTGCCTTACTAACTCTGGGACATGCTCTTTCCTGCCTCACATACAGTAAAAAAATCTAATTTTAAGATGTTTCTCATGGCCACTATTATTAACCATTTTAGCTCTCACATTTATACACCTCCTATGGACCAGAGCAATGCTTACATTTCTAATAATACATTTCAGAGTGGTACATATACAAGGCTTTCTTTTGGTGATGCCTTGCAAAAAAATATTTTATTTTTATATTATCCACTTAAGGACCGCCTAATGCACATTTACGTCGGCAGAATGGCACGGCTGGGCACATCAACGTATATATACGTTGATTTTAGTACCCAGCCGTGGGTCACGGGCGCGCGCCCGACCCGGTCCGAAGCTCCAGGACCGGGACCGCGGGATTCCCGGACCCGATCGCCGCTGCAGTGCGGCGATCCATCCCTGGAGCGGAAGAACGGGGATAGCCGTGTGTAAACACGGCTTACCTGTGCTCCTCTGTGGCCGTAGCATCGATCGCTTTATCCCTGTAATAGGGGGACGAGATCGATGACGTCACACCTACAGCCACACCCCCCTACAGTTGTAAACACACACATAGGTCACACATCCCCTACAGCGCCACCTGTGGTTAACTCCCAAACTGCAACTGTCATTTCCACAGTAAACAATGCAATTTAAATGCATTTTTTGTGTGAAAATGACAATTGTCCCAAAAATGTGTCAAAATTGTCCGACGTGTCCGCCATAATGTCGCAGTCACGAAAAAAATCGCTGATCGCCGCTATTAGTAGTAAAAAAAAAATAATTATTAAAAATGCAATTAAACTATCCCTTATTTTGTAAACGCTATAAATTTTGCGAAAACCAACCGATAAACGCTTATTGCGATTTTTTTTACCAAAAATACGTAAAAGAATACGTATCGGCCTAAACTGAGGAAAAAAAATGTTTTTTTATATATTTTTTGGGGGATATTTATTATAGCAAAAAGTAAAAAATATTGCATTTTTTTTAAAATTGTCGCTCTATTTTTGTTTATAGCGCAAACAATAAAAAACGCAGAGGTGATCAAATACCACCAAAAGAAAGCTCTATTTGTGGGGAAAAAAGGACGCCAATTTTGTTTGGGAGCCACGTCGCACGACCGCGCAATTGTCAGTTAAAACGATGCAGTGCCGAATCGCAAAAAGGGGCAAGGTCCTTTACCTGCATTTTGGTCCGGGTCTTAAGTGGTTATCCATACACAAAACAATTGTAACAATAATTTAAAAAAAATGCACTTTGATTAGTGTTAGTTTCAAGAGAAAAATAATGATATGGTGTACAGTGTATTCTATCATTTGTCTCATTTAAAATGATGTTTCTGGTACAATGCATTGCACACTATTTATAAATTCAATAATAAATAATGATAAAATTGAGGCTTTGTTTTAAGTTTTGAACTATACATATTAAGTGGAGTCAACTGTTCAATAGTACATCAAGTTATCACCTTCAAACAATGTTACACAGTTACACACAGTTAGTAAAGTTGAAAAGAGACCATCTAGTTCAACCAATGAGATTACCAAAAAACAGTTGAAGTAAGGCAGTGCCTAATGTTAGATTTTTAAATATCCTGGGACCTAATGTGTGGAGGGAGAAGAGGGGGCGCAATACATTTTTTTGGGGGGGCAGAAGATGTAGAGTGTGTGTTGGGGGGGGTGTGGCAGTGCTAATCTGTGCCTAATTGGTAGACAAGTATGCCCATTTAACCACTTTCTCACCGCGCCATAAGCATTTTACTGCTACGGCGCGGTGGAGTTATCTTGGGACGACATCCCTGGGACGTCGTCCTTCACTTCCGCGATTGCGCGTCCCCTGGGATGCGCTCGCGAAAGTGTCCGTGCTCGCCGGGTCTAGAAGACCCGGCGCATCACGGATCACGGTAACTTGCCGCTGATAGCGGCCGTTTACCACGTGATCGCGCCGTCGAATGACGGCGCGATCACTTGTAAACAAACCGGCGTCATTTGATGACGCCGGTTCCTCCCTCTCCTCCCTCTCCTCTCTGTACCGTTCGGTACAGTGTGCGAGGAGAGGGGGGGAGCGGGGTGTCAGCAGCTGAGCTGTGGCTGGATCTGTGACAAATGCAGTCACAGATCCAGCCATCCCTCAATCCATCCCAGCTCTGCAATCCCCAGTACCCTGCAATCCCCAGTACCCTGCAGTACCCCAGTACCCAGCAATACCCCAGTACCCAACAATACCCCAGTACCCAACAATACCCAACAATACCCCAATACCCAACAATACCCCAATACCCAACAATACCCCAGTACCCAACAATACCCAACAATACCCCAGTACCCAACAATACCCAACAATACCCCAATACCCAACAATACCCCAATACCCAACAATACTCCAATACTCAGCAATGCCCCAGTACTCAACAATACCCCAGTACTCAACAATACCCCAATACTCAACAATACCCCAATACTCAACAATACCCCAGTACTCGGCAATACCCCAGTACTCGGCAATACCCCAATACTCGGCAATACCCCAATACTCGGCAATACCCCAATACTCGACAATACCCCAATACCCTGCATGATACTTTGCAATACCCCAGTACTCGGCAATACCCCAGTACTCGGCAATACCCCAATACTCGGCAATACCCCAGTACTCGGCAATACCCCAGTACTCGGCAATACCCCAATACTCGGCAATACCCCAATACTCGACAATACCCCAATACCCTGCATGATACTTTGCAATACCCCAATACTCTGCAATACCGCCTATGGGGATTTTTAAGTAGCGAAGTTTGGCGCCATTCCACGAGTGTGCGCAATTTTGAAGTGTGACATGTTGGGTATCTATTTACTCGGCGTAACTTCATCTTTCACATTATGAAAAAAAATTGGGCTAACTTTACTGTTTTATTTTGTTTTAAGCACAAAACTGTTTTTTTTTTAAAAACACGCGTTCAATAAATTTCTGCGAAAATACCGTGCGAGATAAAAAGTTGTAACGGTCGCCATTGTATTCTCTAGGGGCTTTGCTAAAAAAGCATATATAATGTTTTGGGGTTCTATGTAATTTTCTAGCAAATAAATGATGATTTTTCCATGTAGGAGAGAAATGTCAGAATTGGTCTGGGTGTTCCAGAACGCCTGATGGCGTTCCCTGCATATTGGGCCTCTGTATGTGGCCACGCTGTGTAAAAGTCCCACACATGGGGTATCGCCATACTCGGGAGGAATAGCAGAATGTGTTTTGGGGTGTAATTTGTGGTATGCATATGCTGTGTGTGAGAAATAACCCGCTAATATGACAGAAACAAGTTGTGTTTTTTTTTTTTTTTTTACAGAATTTTCAGTCGTTTTTCTTTTATAGCGCAAAAAATAAAAAACACAGAGGTGATCAAATACCACCAAAAGAAAGCTCTATTTGTGTGAAAAAAAGGACAAAAATTTTAAATGGGTACAATGTTGTATGACTGAGTAATTGTCATTCAAATTGTGAGAGCACCGAAAGCTGAAAATTGGTCTGGTTAGGAAGGGGGTTTAAGTGCCCAGTGGTCAAGTGGTTAAAGATGCTAAAACCACTCACGTGGTGTACAGAGTACAAATGACAGGAGACAGAAGGAAATCCAGGAAATGGGCTGAGGTCAGGGTGAGCAGCAAGCAAGCTCAAATAGTAGATGAGCTGGGGTCAGTACACGGGAAGTCAGACAAAGGGGAATCCCTGACATGTCCTGTTTATAAAAAATTCACAAAGAGTATTCCATTCACTGTGACTTGGGGAAATGGGGAAATGGAGAGAAATTTAAAGAGCCGATCGAGAGACATGTATCTGGATCAAGGTTAATGGCCTCTAGGGTAAGATGAATGAAAGACCAATCTACTCTCTCTTTTTCAGCATCAATTAGGAGGATAAGAAAAAAAAGGTAAATATTCATAATTCCACACCTTAAAATTCTATGGCTATTACCGAGGCTTGTACATAGACCCTAAAGGATAGAATACATCTCATTCCCTCCTGCCCCATGTCACCTCCCTATTGACCCATGTCTGAGGCGCATTGTATCCAGCCAGCCCATATCTTTTTCAATTTCCCTTCCTGACCCTTCACTGCATAAATCCATTCCTTTCGGGTTCCATTATCAAGTTAATCTCCCTTTTCCAGTCAAATAAGGTTGGGAAGGAGATCTGTTTCCAAAACCTTGGAATTAATAACTTAGCTACATTAAATAAATACAGCGTAATACTTTTTATAAGATTAAATTGATCCGGGCATCCCATGAAATAGGAAGCATAGAGGTGTAAACTTCATAGGTCTTTGGGTCAACTTCTAAATCCATGGGGCAATTGCTACCCAGGATATTTTGATCCTGGGGCACGTCCACCAAAAATGATGCCTCTCCAGCACCGGGCATCCGCCACTGGGTACATCTGTGCTAATCTAACTGGGGTCCTGTACCATCTTGTCAAAAATTTGTATGCCATTTCCTCCACATTGGATGTAGAGTAAGTTTATTTGATAACTTATTTTATTTTTGTGGCTGTAAATGCCTGATTTAATTCTCTTTCCCATTCTCTAAAAAAATATGGAACTGTATTATTATGGCCGCTAAGGATCAGTCTATACATCTGTGACAGCAAATGTCTGGCATCCGTCAGATGCACACACTGACCCTCAAACGCTGTGAGTTTAAAGGTCTTAGTAGAAGTTTAATTTTATTTAAAAAAAAACACCATGGGGGGCACATTCGCGGCGCAATGCTGGATGGACGCTTCTGAGCTGAGCTCCGTCTGACCGGATCTTCCAGGCTGATATCCCGGGCCTAATCCACCTCCAAACTTACTCAAACTACCCCAGCACCCCCGTGGAACATCCCGATGCATGACAGGGAAAAAAAAGGGCGTAAAAGCCGCTCACAACACTCGCTGGCGAACTTTCTTCTGGGCCTGGAGTGATACAGGGAAGATGTCCCAAGATGGCGCTGGCACACACGCGGCCTCTAACGGCCTCTAATGGCCCCATACAGACTCCAGCACAGCCTACAAAAAACAGTGAGTACGCTCTCCCCCTCACTAAGGCTGATTTAGATGATAGCCTAACAGCATTTTTTTTTTCCTTTTTAAATTTATAGTATTTATTAGGTTTTTCAAAGGAATACATGGTATAACAGAACATTGTAGTGTAGAATAACCTTTTGCTGTGGCTAAGAAAAAGACTAAATTGTCTGACATTAAATGTCTTGCCAGGGAACTTCATGACCTATATAACAAACTAAGCCACTCAACCTCTCCCAATTTAACTAAGCTCATTCAGGTGAATTGCCAGGCACTAGACACATTATTATCAGAAGATACTGAGAAGACACTGAGATATTCTAAAGCTAAATTTCTATTACATGGGAACTCAGCCTTAACAATTTTCGCTAGAAAATTTAACTCAGATTCTAATCCCCCCCATGTTTATAAATTACATAATCAAAATGGTAATTTTATGTCCCACCCTAGGACATCCTGAAAATGTTCACCTCTTTCTACAAAGATCTCCTTTTGGGTCCTCAAACACACCCCCTCCCCACATCTCTGGACTGGCTTGACAAACTTCACCTTCCCACCCTTACAGTACAACAAATTGTATCACTTAATGAGCCATGCACTGACTTAGAAATTGCAGATATTATCAAATCTCTTAAAGCGGATGGTTCACCATAAAAAAATATTAAAAGCCAGCAGCAACAAATACTGCAGCTGCTGACTTTTAATATTAGGACACTTACCTGTCCTGGAGTCCAGCGGCGTCCGCAGCAGAGGATGAGCGATCGCTCGTCACCCTGCTGTTCTCCCCTCCATCCACGGCGAGGGAACCAGGAAGTGAAGCGCTCCGGCTTCACTGCCCGGTTCCCTACGGCGCATGCGCGAGTCGCGCTGCGCCCGCGATTGGCTCCCGCTGTGTGCTGGGAGCTGAGAGTTCCCAGCACACAACGGGAAAAGCCCGTCTTTTGCCCGAGACTGCGGGCCGGAAGTGGGTGCGGATACCTGTCTTTAGACAGGTATCTGCACCCCCCTCCCCCCTGAAAGGTGTCAAATGTGACACCGGAGGGGGGGAGGGTTCCGATCAGCGGATCTTCACTTTAGGGTGGAGATCCGCTTTAAATCTTCAACAGCCCCAGGCCCTGATGGCTTCTCATCGACCTATTATAAAAATGTCTCCCCCCTCCCAGTCCCCAGCCTTACCAAATTATTTAACCACGTTTTGTTGGGAGGCCACTTCCCGGATGAGATGCTATTGGCTAATCTCTCCCTGATACCAAAACCTCAAAAGGATCATTCTCTACCACAGAACTTTTGTCCTATCTCTGTCCTTAACAACGATCTTAAACTGTTTGGGAAACTCCTGGCCAATAGGCTAGCCTCAGTAATTACCTCTCTTATAAAAGCTGACCAGTCCGGTTTCATCCCTGGCAGACAACTGGCCGATAATATCAGGCTGCTTACTAATATTATACAAGATCCAAATCTATACTCTCGCCCTGTCTGTCTTTTAAGCCTTGACATACACAAGGCATTTGATAGTGTCAACTGGACATACCTAAATCACCTTCTCCCCAAATTTGGTATCTCTGACAAACTTATCCATGGATTTAATGCTTTGTATCACGCCCCTCAAACTAGAATTAGAATTCCTGGCAATAACTCTGATTTTTCCCCCCTCAGTAGAGGCACTAGACAGGGCTGTCCCCTCTCCCCGCTTTTATTTGCACTAGCTATTGAACCTCTTGCTCAAGCCATTAGACAAAATATTAACATAAAAGGATACCAAAAAGGCCCTGACCAATTCAAAATAAGTCTATATGCAGATGACACCCTCCTATTCCTGACAGACCCCTTAATCTCACTCCCCAATCTCCTTGCTGAGCTAAATTCCTTTCACAAACTCTCCGGCCTTTTTATAAACACCAAGAAATGTTCGGCTTTACCCATCAACTGCCCACCGAACTTACTATCCTCTCTATAGAACAGCTTAAATTTTACATGGTCCTCTACTTCACTCAAATATCTGCGTGTTCATATTACATCTTCCCATAAACTATTATATAATACTAATGATCTCCCCCTCTTTTCTCACATTAAATCATTACTCAAAACATGGTACTCTTACCCTATCTCATTTTTAGGTAGGATTTGCACCTTCAAAATGACTGTCCTCCCCAAAATTCTCTTTTTCTTTAGAGCTCTCCGTATTAACGTTCCTAAGACCCGTATTGATGCCCTTCAGAGAGAAATAAATAAATTCATTTGGAGTAATAGATGTAGCTATACCCTTATGCATGAGACACAAATCAGTGGAAGGCTAGGTCTCCCGCACCTCTGGTATGATTTCCTGGCAGCTAGACTCACACATATGGCCCAATGGCACTCCTCCGATACTAACATCCCCTGGCTAAGGTTTGAATCCTCAGCCATCTCTCCACTGTTTCTAAAGAGCATGCTGTGGTCCAATACAAAACCTCACTACACTGTTTCTAAGAAAAATCTGATCGTAGCCCACTCCATACAATTATGGAATAAAATCAATATACCTTGTAATCTCTCATCGGTAATCCCCCCATTGGCCTCATACCTAGGAGACCCAAGATTCCTTCCTGCCTACTCTGACTGCTCTCTATTTCATAACTGGAGACTAAGAAAATTGACAAATCTCAGATCCTTGCTTCTAGATAAAAAAAATTGCCTCTTTTTCTTCACTAAAAGCTACATTTAAACTTCCCTCTTCTGAACTTACCCAATATAATATGATTTGTGACTTCTATGGTGAACACTACTCCCTCTCTATAACGTCCCCTTGTACTATTTTTGAGGACATTTGCTTCACCTCCCCCAGGGACTTATCTCTTGAATATATACATTTTTGAATAATCTTCATCAACCAGAGAAAATTGCCCCCATGCTCCGCTGGGAAACAGAATTAGACTGCACTCTTCCTACAGAATTTTGGTACAAAATGATAGATAACTTACGTAAAAGCAATATAGCCACTAGGGATGAGTTCCGCGTTCGATATGAACGTATGTTCAACTCGAACATTGTCTGTTCATACGTTCGACGAATTTCGAACAAAACAGGTCGTTCGCGCCAAATTCGAGTGATGCGCAACGTGCCATAATTCACTGCGGCATTGCGCGCTGATGATTGGCCAAACATGCACTATGATCCTGCATGCTTGGCCTATCACAGTGCGCAGGGTGGCTTTTGCCAATTATGGCTTAGGGCTTTAGCACACGCCCCACACTATATAAGGCCACCTGCTGGGCAGCCTCGTGTAGTGTGTTGCGGTTGTTAATGAGAGCAGTCAGAGAGACAGAGATATAGGGCCATATTCAAATACACTTAATATTGCGCTGCGTAATCGAAATACTCTACGCTGCCGTATTTTACCAGGCTCTACACCGAATCCTGGTAGATTTTTGCCCGTACGCTACGGCGGCGTAGTCTATTTCTCGCCGCGTAATCGAAATACGCGATTAGGGGGCGTGAAGCATTTAAATTAAGCGCATGCTCGGTTCAGAAATTTCCCGCCGTGCATTGCGCGAAATCACGTCGTTACGTCATTCGTTGTTTGAGTAGTGTCGTTTACAAACATTCCTATTCCCGGACGACTTACGTAAAAAATAATAAAAGACGTCGGAAAACGTAGAAATTCGACGCGGGAACGACGGCCATACTTAACATGGGCTGTCTAATATTAGAGCAGCAAAAAGCTGGTATAGTGTTACGCAAATAAAAGATGACTAAAGGTGCCGTAAGAGATTGCGATTGAAGATCGTAATTTCTGGGATCGCCGGCAAAAGCTCATTTGCATACCCCGACGCGGAAAACGACGGGAAGTCCACCCAGTGGCCGCAATTTTATTGCAGCGTAGACCTGAAGGCGTATGAACACGTAATCCAGACGAATTGCAGCCCACAGCCGTCTATTCATGGTTTAAGGTTTTCGACTAGCTAAAAAACGCGCGTAATTTGAATTTACTCCAGTCTAACACCAGTTAGACAGGCGTAATGGCTCTCTGAATCTGGCCCATAGTCTTTTTATATAGCTAGATAGAGCAGGTAGGCAGGCTAGTCAGTTTAGCTTAATTTACAGTATGTAGAGGATACATATACATCCCTAGGAGTTGTACATATATCTATACACTGTATAGCTTAGCTAGATCAGTTCTTCTTAATTTACTGGCAGGCAGGTGATTGTGCTATTTAAAGACGTTATCACAGGTATAGACACCCAGCAGGTTTTTTTTTTTTTTTTTTTTTTTTAAGCATCAATAACATCACTGCTCCTGGAGCAGTGATTTTATTTCAAATAGTTTTTATTGAAATGTTTCAATGTACAGGTATGTAATTGCAGTAATAAAATTTAAGAGACAATATAGCAAAGGCAACGTACGTAAAGTGAACAGTAAACGTGCAATAGACATGCACCACTCAAGGTGCGCACAATCCAGTACAATGCAACATGAAAAGAGTATAAATGAACATAAACCAGACTGGAAGTAAATTGTGGTAGTAATGGGCGTATGTTGTAGGGTCAAGAGCAAAGCAAGGAGGTGGAGGGAGGGGAGGATAAAAGGGGAGGGGGCAGGGCCAGGGGGGGGGCACCATCAAAGAGCTTAAAATATATCATAAATGTATCACTTATTGATTCTGTTTGTGTACCAAAGAGTCCATGGATTCCAGAGGTTGAGTAGCCTAGAATGTGTGGGTTTCCCTCTAGCTAGGATAGTTTCATAGGTATAGTGAGTTTGTATTAAGTTAACCACTTCTGTGAGACTTGGAGCATCTTTTGTTTTCCATTTCCTGGCAATCAGCAGTCTTGTTGCTAAAAAAATATGAGTGGCCACTAGTCGGTGGTCTGGAGTCAGATCATCGATAGTCAAGTTAAGGATAGCTAAGTAAGACGACAATTCCACGGGGAGGTGGATGACCTCCCGCAGCATTGTCTCCACCTCTGTCCAAAGTTGTTGTATGTGTGGGCAGGACCAAAAAATATGTATGAGTGTGCCAGGCTGACTGCACTCCCTCCAGCATGCGTATGAGGTGTGTGTGCAGAATTTAGCTATCTTGTGGGGTGTCATGTACCATCTCATTAGTATTTTTTGGGTAAGTTCCCATAGGGAGACGCATGACGTGTATTTGTAGACAGATTTGATTGCCCTTTGCCATTGTTCATCAGAGAAATGGCTTTGAACATCAGCTTCCCAGTCAGAAAGGGGTTTGGTCTTCTGATATATGTTCTTATCCTGCAATGTGGAGTATACTATGGAGGTACCTCTAGAGTTACATGTGTCAGAAAGGAAGTAGTTCCAAACATTTAGAGGCAGAGATCCTTCTAAAGAAGGGTTTGCAGTCAGGCATTTTTGTATTCTATAATAAGTAAGGTAATCCCTGACTGGTGCATTGAATTCTCGTTTGATATGCGAGAAAGGGGTAGTAGCAGCAATGGAGCAGAGGTCAGAGGTAACAGTTACATGGTCTGTTAACCAGGGTGGGGTGGTCAGATCCGGAGATAACAGTTTTAGCGTCCCAAGGGGGACAGGTGTGGGCTTGGTCAGGTGATTCGTCCATTGAGTGTTGTGGAGAATTCTCCAGGCCTTGACGGAGGCTTGAATGGTAAAAGAGTAAAGGTTCAATGGCGTGTTTCTGGCGGCTACGCTAAACAGCCATTCGGACAGGTTTGGGCCCGGTGTCATGTCGTTTTCTATATAGCCCCAAAGTGTAGTCAGTGTTGGAGAGAACCAGTCTTTCATCTGTGAAAGGATAGTAGCTAGGTAGTAGTCCCTGATGTCTACGTGTCCCATCCCGCCTACTGATCTATGTTTGACAAGTTTAGCATGACTGCACCTCTGCTTTTTGCCTTGCCACACAAAGTGAGTTAGTATGGATTGCAGCGAGTTGAGGTATGATTTTGAAAGAGGTGTAGGTAGAGTGCGGAAAATATACAATAGCCTGGGGAGTAACATCATTTTGAATGCTGCTAGGCGACGGGCCTATGAAAATTTGTGTTTAGAGAGCTTAGCTGTTTCCTTAATCAGCATTTGTCTAAGGTTAGTGTAGTTGTGTGCAGCAAGACCTTTTGTTGATTTAAAAAGTGTGATGCCCAGGTAAGTTATTCCAGTGTCTGCCCAGGAGTACGGGTATGAGTTCCTGAGGATATTGCTTGTGATGGCATCTAATCCTAAGTCTAGAATGTGAGATTTATGTTAATTTACCTTGTAATAAGAAATATTACTAAATCTTTGCAATAGTGATTGAACCGAAGCCAGGGAAGAGAGGGGGTCAGTTAGCATCAGTATCACGTCATCCGCCAATACATTTATTTTGTAGACTATAGAACCTATTCGGAAGCCTGTAATTTCGGAGTGGGCCCTGATGTGTTCTGCTAGGGGTTCCATCACCAAGTTGAATATGAGCGGGGACAGCGGGCAGCCTTGGCGGGTGCCATTAGTGATAGAGAACGGTCTGGAGAGCATCTCAGACGTGTAGACCTGGGCTGAGGGGGAGGAGTATAATGCCAGTATGGCTGATAATATAGGTCCCTGGAAGCCAAATTTAATGAGGGTCGCTTTAATGTATTCCCAATGTACTCTATCAAACGCCTTCTCCGCGTCCAAGGATAGGAGTAGAGAAGGCGTTCGTGTCGAGTTAGCACCATGGACAATGTTGAGGATCCTGCGGGTAGCATCGCACGTTTGTCTCCCTTTTGTGAAACCTGACTGGTCATTGTGTATGAGTAGGGGCAACAGGTCAATCAGCCGATTGGCTATGAGTTTAGCATAGATCTTGGTGTCTAGGTTGAGAAGTGATATGGGTCGGAAATTTTGTGCACATGTGGGTTCCTTGCCTGGCTTCGGCAGTGTGATAATCAGGGTTGATAGCATTTCGGGAGGGAGAGAGGAGGACGAGGCAGCGTTATTGCACACATTAGAGAGGAAGGGTGACAGGATATTCCCAAATTGTTTGTAGTACTCGCCGGTAAGCCCGTCAGGTCCTGGGGATTTGTTGGAGGGTAATTTTGAGATTGTACGCATAATTTCTTGGGGAGTAAACGGGGCGTTTAACAATTTTAGGTGGTCCTCAGAGAGACTAGGGAGGTTGATTTCCTCCAGGAACGACGAAATATCGTGTGGGGAGGGTTGTTGTATAGAGGAGTTGTCCTTTAAATTGTAGAGGGTAGTATAATAGTGGCGGAAAGCTTCGGCAATGGCAGAGGGATCTATTCGTTTTTGGTTTGACGTGGGGTGGTAGAGATGGGTGATCTTGGTTTTAGAGTAATGACCTTTGATTCTATTGGCCATGGCTTTCCCTGCCTTGTTACTCGTGGAGTAATGTTTAGCCCTGAAGTGGGTGTGGGCCCTTTCAAAGGAGTCCAATAGGTGGGCTCTCAGTTCTTGTCTAAGGAGATCTAGTTTGCGTTTTGTGGCCAGGTCAGGGTGGGATTGGTTTTGAGTTTCTAGTGAGGAGATCTCGGACGTGAGGGTGTCCAGACGCTGTGATCTCCTCCTCCTCTCTCTAGCTCCCAGTTGGATGAAAACCCCACGTATGTACGCCTTATGGGCATTCCAAAGAACAGAATTATCACTAACAGAGCTAGCATTGAGGGTAAAAAATTCCTATGTATCCTGAGTAGAATGGTGAGTGTATGAGCAATGCATTAGCTCTCCAAATCCTTGTACCTGAAGTAGACGGGGAATCACTGACAGTTATTGTGACCGGGGCGTGGTCCGACCACGTAATGGTAGAAATCTCTGACGCTGACACGTTGGGTAGGGTCCATTTGTCAACCAAAAAATAGTCAATCCGGGTGTAAGAGTTATGACATGGAGAGAAGTAGGAGTAGTCTCTTTCAGTAGTATGATGTCATCGCCACACGTCGTACAGATCGTGTGAGCGAATGAAGGCTCCCATAGGCGATGAGGGGCGCCTGGTCTTGGATGAAGCATCAATGGAGTTGTCTGGGACAATATTATAGTCTCCGCAGATGATGAGGTGGCCTTGCTTAAAGCGGTCGATTGACTTCAGTAATTTGGACAGAAAACTGATTTGTTTTTTGTTGGGTGCGTATATCGTCACAATGGTATACCTGACCCCATTCAGGGAGCAGTCTAACGCCAGGTGTCTGCCATTGGGGTCAAGTAGGGTATTGTGGAGTTGAAGAGATACCATGCTTTTAAAGGCTATTAGGACACCGTTCTTCTTATCAGGCCCGGAGGCCTTATCGAGGTTGGGAAAGTTTTTGTTGGTACAAGAGGGCTCTGCAGAAGCCTTAAAGTGTGTCTCCTGTGCACAGAGGACATCGCATCGGGAGTCTAGTGCCGTTTTCCACATAGAGGCCTTTTTGGCTGGATGGTTTAGGCCTTTTACGTTGAGCGAGAGAAATTTTGGCATCTTGAAAAGTGGTGCGTAGTGTATGAAGGTAGAGCAGTACTCACAGTTTGTGCGTAGTAGATTTGGATCAAGAGGGGATCTTGCAGGTTCGTCGGATCCTGAGGTTCACGGAAGTTCGTCTGTCAAGGAAGATCGCGTTGTATAAGAATCGTGCTCTCCAGGAATCAGGGAAGACAGGGAGGGAGAGAGGGATAACAGTTAGTGTTAGGTCTATGCAAGGGCAGCAAAGAGGAAGTACCGAGGAGAGGGAACAACAAAATAACAACAAGGGTCAGTAGTATTCCAGTAGAACTACTGAGCGCTGGTAGGGGGAGAAAGTTTGTGTACTATCTGCAACGAGCAGGCACCGAACCGGAGTGCATGTGTAATTATGCATAGTGAATGCACTGATCCCAAGATCACTTGCCCGCATTGAAGCGGGAGCTTTTGATGAGGGGTGGAGATTTCCCAGCAGAAGGCAGTTGCGAGGATGCGTCTCTGTCAGGGAGGATTTTCCACTTTCTAAGTAGGGTTATGCCTTCTTCCACTGTGTGGATGTTGTGTTTGACCCCATTTTTGGTTACCATAAGATTGGTTGGGAACTACCATTGATAGGGTATCTTGTGATTGTTGAGTGGTTTGGTGATGGTTTGGAGCTGTCGTCTTTGTTGTCTGGTGTACTGGGAGATGTCAGCAAAGAGTTGCAGCTCAGAGTAAGGTGGTGGCAGTCGTTCCATGCGTCTGTTTTAGCTAGGAGCATGTCTTTAGCGTGAAAGAAGTGGACCCTCATCAGAGTGTCACGGGGAACCTCAGCTGTCAAATGAGGGGGTTTTGGCAGGCGGTGGATGCGGTCGATTATGGTTTCCACAGGCGGAAGATCAGGCAGTAAAGTGGAAATCATCTTTCTAGCGTAGGAGTTCAGATCGGTCGGAACGATCGTTTCCGGTATACCGCGAATTTTGACGTTATTGCGTCTCGATCGGAGATCCGCCATTTTGGCCCGTACCCACTGCTGTTCCTCTCTAACGTGGTCATGTGCATTGACCAGGAGATTCACTGTAGTCGTCATGGCGCCCATCTTGCATTCAATGTGCTCATCCTGTCCCCCATGTGCACCATTTCTGTCTTAAATGCTGAGACCATAGTGGCAATATCGCTGTGCAGGGAGCTATGTAGTGAAATCAACATGTCCTTCAGCAGCGTATCCACAACCGGCTGGTTAGCAGTGGGGAAGGCCGCAATGGGGGATGGTGTAGGAGGCGGTGTGAGGAGACTGTCCAGGGTAGGCCTTACCTCAGAGTCCTGGGCTCCTGTGTCGAGGCGCATCCGCGCTTTCGCCGGACTGTTGGAGGCAGAGAGTGGCCCTGTGAGAGCAGAGGGATTCGGGGATAGTGCCTGTGTTCCGGGTGTATCCTCCTCATCAGGCAGGTCAGTATAGGCCCGATCTCCGTGAGGTGAGCGATCACGGGCGCCATCTTGGATTCGTCCACCCGGCGCCATTGAAAAGAAATCTGACAGTTTTCTTGGCTGACGGTAATCCTTTCGTTTGCGGGAGGTCCCGGTCTGGTTCCCGGATGTGTAGGGGTCTTGGTACTGCATATGTGCCGTGTGGATCAGTGCTGCTATAGCTGTTTTCTCCGGTCCGTGCAGGAGCTGTGGATTCAGGCTTCCATTCAGCTTGGCGGTTAGCCACGCCCCCTGGAGCAGTGATTTTAATGATGCTTAAAAAAAAAAAAAAAAAAAAAATTCCTTTAAATAGGGTCTATAGTTTGCCTGTGAAAATTTCTTTGAGAACCCGGGTCTTGCCCGAGGGAACATGTATCAATGGAAAAAAAAAGTTTTAAAAACGGTCATTTTTCCAGGAGTCCTTTTTTTAATTTGAACGTTCGAGTCCCATAGACTTCAATGGGGTTCTAAATGTTCACGCGAACGGTCGGTCTGTTTGACAGTTCTGGTGCGAACCGAACGCGGGGGTGTTCGGCTCATCCCTAATAGCCACTAATTTTAGAGAATCCCCATTGAAACTATTTACCAGATGGTATATGACACCCTCTAGAATTCATACATTCTATTCCTCTACCTCCCCAGCCTGTGAACTTTTGAAACCCATATGCCAGGCTGCTACAAATATCACTCTATTGCCACTGATCTGTATTTTATATGCAGATGCTCCAAACATTCCTCAACCATGTAACAGACTACTCCACTCACTAATGGGTTCTATTCAATGGATGATAGCTTTTAACTGGAAAACACGTAATTTACCATGGTCCCAAGTCTTATCCAGAATGGACGCACTCAGATTGTCTGAGAGAATCCATCACACACTTTCAGACAGTATGCAATTATTTAAGGCCCTGTACATACGAGGAGACATGTCCGATGAAAACGGTCTGCGGACTGTTTTCATCGGACATGTCTCCTGGGATATTTTGGTCTGATGTGTGTACACACCATCAGACCAAAATCCCCACAGACAGAGAACGCGGTGACGTGACGGTGACGTGACGGTGACGTGGCGGTGACGGTGACGTGGCGACGTGCTCAAACACGGAAGTTCAATGCTTCCACGCATGCGTCAAATCAATTCGACGCATGCGGGGGATTTCTGTCCAATGGTTGGGCGTACTAACCATCGGACATGTCCGACGGACAGGTTTCCAGCGGACAAGTTTCTAAGCATGCTTAGAAACTTTTGTCCGCTGGAAACCTGTCCACTAGGCCGTACACACGATCGACATGTCTCCTCGTGTGTACACGGCCTAATAGTAAATGGATCTTCTGGACCCTACCCCAACAGTAAGGTCGCGTACACACGATCAGACTGGTCCGATGAAACTGGCCTTAAGGTCAGTTTCATCGGACCAAATCGATCGTGTGTACGGCCCATCGGACCGTTGTCCATCGGACCAAAGTTTTAAAACTTGCTTTAAAATCAGTCCAATAGAGGCCTAACTATCGGACCAAAACGATGGTTAGTACGCAAAAGCGTTGGACCAAAAACCTACGCATGCAAGTCGACACATGCTTGGAAGCATTGAACTTAGTTTTTTCAGCACGTCGTTGTGTTCTAGGTCACTGCGTTCTGACCCGATCGGATTTTTGACTGATGGTGTGTACGCACATCAGACCATCAGGCCACTTCAGCGGTGACTCGATGAAAACGGTCCATCGGACCATTCTCATCGGACCGGTCTGATCGTGTGTACGTGGCCTTAATCTCACACATGTACTATCAGATTTTTCTGTCTTTCCCACACACTATATCAAACTGGTCATGGAATATATTGCCTTGTAACCTTATGCTTGCAACCCCATTTGTATGTCCTATGTGTTATTCCTAGATATTTCACATTATGGGCCAGATTCAGCAAGACTTGCGCTGGAGTAATTCGATATGCGCCGCGTAACTGTGAAGATGCGCCGTCGTTTCTATGTAGCCGTACCCACCAAACTAGATGCGACAGAAAACGGGCCATTTCCGATCGGCTTAACTTTCCGACGCCAGAGTCTCGTCAGCGCATAATTTCGCTTGGCGCATCAGTCGCGCCTATTGATTTCCCCTGCAAATATGCAAATGAGGGAGATTTCCCGATTCGCGAACGGATTAGCACCATACGCCGGCTACATGCGCCGCGCGTAACTCGTCCGTCCGGCGCAAAGTTATTTCTACAAATAGCTGCTTTATCTTTACTCCAGACGGCCACAGGTCAGCAGGAGAGCAGCTACAGCAGCGTTACCGACGATAAGAGCTAGCTGAGCACCCCCACTTGCAGGAAAACACCTCTGTCCATGCTTGTCTGTCAACTTTTACAGCCATAGAGGAAGACATCATAGGTCTCCATAGCCGAGATGACGGCTGACAGCTCCTGGCCTTTAGAGTTCAGCTTTCTCCTGTGTGTTTGCGGGGAACGGGAGCAGCCATCTCAGAACAAAAGTAACTTCACTGCGGGGAGGGGGAACAGGATATACTTTAGTGCCGGAATGGCGCTTCTACGGGAGCATTTAAACGCCCAACGGAACGCATTGCGCTGAAGTTTCCCGTGAAGTGGTGCCGACGGAAGTTGTGAGCATGCGCACAAGGGGGCCGAGTGAAGCCTCATTAACTGCGCATGCTCCGTGGATGATGCGCTGAACGTAAGCCTCTGCACTGGGCTCCGCCCATCATTTACAAATGATCACACCCACTTCCACTTGCGTCGGGTTATGCCAGCGCATTATCGTTACTCTGGCGCAATGTGAATAACAGTACTTGCGCCGAAAGTGTCGGCGGAGTAACGTAAATGAGAAACGTTATTCCAAAGTAAAGAAGCGCCCATCTACCTGAATCTGGCCCTATATCTCTTACCAACCTTGCACTTCACTGTTTAGCGTATGTTATTATTCTTTCAACTGTATAACACATGCTCATTATCAGATCATCCTATATAATTTACGCTGTATGTAAGATAATTCTGTCCTGTTCTAGTCTTTCAAATAAAGCTTTTGTAAACAAAAAAAAACTACCATTTGCTGGTATCCTCATCCTGCTGTGGATATATTCCCTAAAACTGATACTAACTCCGACAGGGTTGCTAGTACTCCACGTGGGGAAAATTTGCCACACGTGGTATCTCCATCCTTCCCCCATACCCCCAAAAATCCCACTTCCTTCCCCCAGGGGGAACCAAGAGAATCCCTGCAGTGGGGCCAGAGGGGATATCTGAGGGGAGTGTTCTCCTGTTTTATTTAGTTTGTCCCATACTAGCAAGGAATTCTGAGTCAGGGGAGATGTCCATTTTGAAAGTCCTCTTGAAATGCTCGGGATCCAGGGGGCCTTGGCTAGATTCCTCCCTGGCATTGTTTGTTCTAATGGAACCCACATTTTATTGGAGTCGTGACACCAGTTCAAAATTCGAACTAGTGACATGGCCCTATATTACAGTGATATCTGGTAACCCCATTCCCCTTTCTGCTTTACTTCTACTCAAAATATCGTAGTCCAAACTTGGTCATTTGTGATTCCACACGAATGCTACAAAGGCCTTTCATATTTGTTTAAAAAGGGTCTCTGGTAACCTAATCAGTACCGTATGCAGTATATAGATTATTCTAGGTAGTATGCTCATCTTGATGGCACTCACTCTTCCAAACCATGTTAAGTATTGGCCTGACCATTTCTTCATGTCCCCTGTTATCCATGTCATTAGGGAACCATAATTAAGGTCATATAACAATTTTTGATGATCTGCAGTGATATGTACCACCAAATAGAACAAAGAGTCCCTCTTTCTTATAAAAGGGTATGCACACTGCAACATCCTTGGCAATGTTTGGGGGACATGATTGGGTAAAAGTATTGATTTTTCAAAATGAATTTTAAAGTTGGATAAACATCCAAATCTATTCGCTTCGGACAAGAGCTGGTAGGGATGTCTGTGGCACCGAAAGATAGAATAAATCATCAGTATAAGTTGATACTTTATGCTCCACCGACCCAATACATGTCCCTAATATCTCTCCATTTCGTCTGATCTTACAAAGAATATCAATGGCAAATATTAATGGGGAGAGTGGGCACCCCTGCGTTATGCCACTTTGTATGTTAAAATATTCCGATAGTGTTCTGTTCACCTTGACCCTTACTCTTGTGTCCGCATATATGGCCATTAACCATCCCATCATCTGATCACCTAAGCCAACCCTATTTAAAACTTCAGTCATAAAGTCCCAATTCACCCTATCAAATGCCTTTTTGGCGTCCATTAATAGTACGATCCTTGGGGCTCCGTTGGGGCCATGTAGCATCCAATCAAGGAGGTGAAGCACCTGAATAGTATTATCCCTTGCCTCACGTACTTTCATGAATCCTGTCTCATCTGGGTGAACTAAATCCCCCATATGCTCTTGCATTCAAAGAGCTAAAATTTTTGCCAAAAGTTTAGAATCCGAGTTAAGACGAGAGATAGGCCTATAATTGACACAATATCGGGGGTCTTTCCCTCCTTTCATAAGTACCGTAATGTATGCCAGCAAGCCTTCTGGGGGCAGTGGATTAGAGGCATTAATTGTGTTAAAATAACTACATAATGGTCTTATCAACACAAACAATTTTTTGTTATAATATATCCACTTAACCACCGCAGGCCGTAAAATAACAGCTGCAAGGTGGTTCCTTAACTCTGGGTGGACGTTATATAGCGTCCTCCCAGAGTCGCTCTCCCACGCGCCCCCTGGGGCGCACAAACGGGAATTTCCGTGATCCTTAATCAAGGATCACGGTAAATTTCCGCTGATAGCGGCCGTTTACCACGTGATCTCTCCGCCCAATGACGGAGCGATCACATGTAAACAAACCGGCGTCATTTGATGACGCCGGTTCCTCACTCCTCTCTCTGTACTGATCAGTACAGTGTGAGAGGAGAGCGCGAGTGTCAGCAGCGCTGTGGCTGGATCTGTGACTATTGCAGTCACAGATCCAGCCATCACTGCTCAGCCATCCCTGCATTAACCCCTGCAATACTCTTACTTCCCTGCGCAATACTCTGCAATACCCCCTGCGCAATACTCTGCAATACCCCCTGTGCAATACTCCCTGCGCAATACTCTGCAATACTCCCTGCGCAATACTCTGCAATACCTCCTGCGCAATACTCTGCAATACTCCCTGCGCAATACTCTGCAATACCCCCTGTGCAATACTCTACAATACTCCCTGCGCGATACTCTGCAATACCCCGGCCAGTACTCTGCAGTATCCCCTGCGCAATACTCTGCAGTACCCCCTGTGCAATACTCTGCAGTACCCCCTGCACAATACTCTGCAATACCTCCTGCGCAATACTCTGCAATACTCCCTGCGCAATACTCTGCAATACCCCCTGTGCAATACTCCCTGCGCAATACTCTGCAGTACCCCCTGTGCAATACTCTGAAGTACCCCCTGCGCAATACTCTGCAATACCTCCTGCGCAATACTCTGCAATACTCCCTGCGCAATACTCTGCAATACCCCCTGCGCAATACTCTACAATACTCCCTGCGCAATACTCTGTAATACCCCGGCCAGTACTCTGCAGTACCCCCTGTGCAATACTCTGCAGTACCCCCTGCACAATACTCTGAAGTACCCCTGCACAGTACTCTGAACAATACTCTGCAAAACCCCCGCACAATACTCTGCAATACCCCAGCACAATACTCTGCAATACCCCCGGCACAATACTCTGCAATACCCCGGCACAATGCTCTGCAATACCCCCGGCACAATACTCTGCAATACCCCCGGGACAATACTCTGCAATACCCCCGACACAATACTCTGCAATACCCCAGGCCCAATACTCTGCAATACCCCCAGCGCAATACTCTGCAATACCCCCTGTGCAATACTCTGCAATATTCTGCAATACCCCCTGCGCAGTACTCTGCAATACTCCCTGCACAATACTCTGCAATACTCCCTGCGCAATACTCTGCAATACTCCCTGCGCAATACTCTGCAATACTCCCTGCGCAATACTCTGCAATACGCCCTGTGCAATACTCTGCAATACCCCCTGCGCAATACTCTGCATTACCCCCTGCACAATACTCTGCATTACCCCCTGTGCAATACTCTGCAATACTCCCTGTGCAATACTCTGCAATACCCCCTGTGCAATACTATGCAGTACCCCCTGCACAATACTCTGAAGTACCCCTGCGCAGTACTCTGAACAATACTCTGCAATACCCCCGCACAATACTCTGCAATTACCCCAGCACAATACTCTGTAATACCCCCGGCACAATACTCTGCAATACCCCCGGCACAATACTCTGCAATACCCCCGGCACAATACTCTGCAATACCCCCGGCACAATACTCTGCAATACCCCTGGCGCAATACTCTGCAATACTTCCTGCGCAATACTCTGCGATCATTTTTTTTTCAGGCTTCCCAACCTAGAGGTGAGATGTGGGGTCTTATTGACCCCGTATCTCACTGTAAAGAGGACCTGCTATATTCCTATTACAAGGGATGTTTACATTCCTTGTAATAGGCATAAAAGTAATCAAAACATTTATGTTTGGGGAAAAACATGTCAAACTAAAATAAATAAAGTAAAATAAACAGTAAAAAAAAAAAATCACAGCGCCCTTGTACCCGTGTGCTCGTATACAGAAGCAACCGCACACGTACGTCCCGTCCACATATGAAAACGGTGTTCAAACCACACATGTGAGGTATCGCTGCGAACGTTAGAACGAGAGCAATAATTTTGGCCCTAGACCTCCTCTCCTATTAAAAAGATGTAACCAGTAAAAACATTTAAAGGGTCACCTATGGGGATTTTTAAGTAGCGAAGTTTGGCGCCATTCCACAAGCGTGTGCAATTTTGAAGGGTGACATGCTGGGTATCTATTTACTCTGTGTAACTTCATCTTTCATATTATGCAAAAACATTGGGCTAACTTTACTGTTTTTTTTTTTAAGCACAAAACTGTTTTATTTCCAAAAAAAAACGCGTTCGAAAAATTGCTGTGCAAATACCATGCACGATAAAAAGTTGCAACAACCACCATTGTATTCTCTAGGGTCTTTGCTAAAAAAAAGCATATATAATGTTTTGGGGTTCTATGTAATTTTATAGCAAATAAATGATGATTTTTACATGTAGGAGAGAAATGTCAGAATTGGTCTGGGTGTTCCAGAATGCCTGATGGTGCTCTCTGCATGTTGGGCCTCTGTATGTGGCCACGCTGTGAAAAAAAGTCTCATACATGTGGTATCGCCATACTCGGGAGGAATAGCAGAATGTGTTTGGGGGTGTAATTTGTGGTATGCATATGCTGTGTGTGAGAAATAACCTGCTAATATGAAAATTTTGTGGAAAACAAATCTTGATTTTGCAACGAATTGTGGGAAAAAATTACAACTTTAAAAAACTCACAATGCCTCTTTCTATATACCTTGGAATGTCTTATTTCCAAAAAGGAGTCATTTGGAAGGTATTTTTACTTTTCTGGCACGTTAGGGTCTCAAGAAACGAGAGAGGCTGTCAGTACAACAGATGTGATCAAATTGATCAATTTTCAGTAATTGGTACCATAGCTTGTAGACCCTATAACTTTCACCCAGACTAAATAATATCCAATTTGTTTTGTTTTGTTTTGTTACCAAAGATATGTAGCAGTATACATTTTAGGTTAAATTTTTGAAGAAAAATAACTTTTTTTGCAAAATGAAGAAAAATTCTTTTTTTTACAACATTTTCGTTCTTTTTTCATTTATAGCGAAAACAATTAAAACCACAGAGGTGATCAAATACCACCAAAAGAAAGCTCTATTTGTGGGAAAAAAAGGACAAAAATGTCATTTGGTTACAGTTATAGCGAAAAAAATTAAAACCACAGAGGTGATCAAATACCACCAAAAGAAAGCTCTATTTGTGGGAAAAAAAGGACAAAAATGTCATTTGGTTACAGTGTTGTATGACTGAGTTATTGTCATTCAAACTGTGAGAGCACCGAAAGCTGAAAATTGGTCTGGTTATTAAGGGGGTTTAAGTGCCCAGTGGTCAAGTGGATATATTTGTCAGACCGGCCAGGACTTTTTTACTGTTGGCAAGGCTATAATCTATCAACTCTTCTACCGTAATTGGGTGTTCTATTTCTTCAATGACTGTCTCCGGTAGAGAGGGCATCAATGATTCATTAATATAGTATAGTATCTCCTCCCTTCATTGTATCTCCATGTCTTCTGACAGCGAAGGCCCTGATGTTCGGATATTATATAATGCCTCATAGAATCTATGAAATAATGTCGCTATGGTTTCCCCATCTTTTTATCCTGTACTAATAGGTTATGAATAGAGTTGAGCAGACACCTGGATGTTCAGGTTCGACAGGTTTAGACGAACTTCAGAAAAATGTCCAGGTTTGGGACCCGAACTTGACCCGAACTTGAAGTCAATGGGGACCCAAACTTTTCAGTACTAAAATGTCTCTAAAAAATGAATGGAAAGGGCTAGAGGGCTGCAAATGGCAGACAAATGTTGGTAAGAGCATGGCAAGTACTCTGCAAACAAATGTGGATAGGGAAATAACTTAAAATAACATAAAATATATAAAAATTCAAAACAATTATCTTGACCTAGGAGGACGAGGTCCATATAGAGTAAGAGGTTGAGGTGGCGGTGGATGTGGCGGTGTAGGTGGAAGCGGCGGTGGAGGAAACACTGAAAACACTGGAGGAAACACTGCAAAATATATTTTTTTGCCTTAAATGGGTGTTTTTTTGAATAGCAAAATAGAAGAACAGTAGCTAAAGTGTTTATCTCACACACACAGATATGGAGGATATACTGCAAACACTGGAGGAAACATTGCGATTTTTTTTTCCTAAATGGATGTTTTTTGAATAGCACAATAGAAGAAAAGTATATAAAGGGTGTATCTCACAGAAACATATGCAGTACTGGTATAATTTGATTTCTGAAGCAAGAGTGACTCCTATTTTTCTCCCTAAAAGCAAAAGCAGGCAGGAACCTTTGCCCAAAGTAACTATCTAAAGCAGAGTGACTTGATGTGCTATGTAGATCGCTGAATAATGTGATTTCTGAAGAAGGACAGTCTGACTCCTATCTAATTCTCTCCCTCAGAAGAGAAGCAGTAGCAGCCTTTCCCTACCCTATCTAAAGCAGAGTGACAAGCTGTGCTATGTGCCTCTAGCTTATATAGAGGTTGGGTCACATGCTGGGTCACATGCTGCACTGGCCAATCACAGCCATGCCATTAGTAGGCATGGCTGTGATGGCTTCTAGGTCACACAAGTAAAACAAATGGTGATTGGCTGCCCTGCTGCGCGCCATTACATTGCCAAACACCGAACCCGAACCCGAACTTACAGTAAATTGTTCGGGTCGGGTACAAAAATTCCAAAAGTCCAGGACGAACCTGAACTTTACAGTTCGGGTTCGCTCAACCCTAGTTATGAACATGCCTGGATTCCTGTTGCTTTTGGCCAACAACTGCCCATTTATTCCCTTGTTCATAAAACCTATGGGCAAAGTATCTACATTTATTTATAATTTTACGGTCTAAACACTGTGAGAGATCAAATTGGAAATTCTCTAATTGTTGAGTATCTAAGGTATCAAGATGTTTTTTTTTTATGTTTGGGCTCCAGTACATACATTTTCTTAATGTGGGAACCATATGCTATCAATTCTCCTCTTATAACCTTTTTTTGGGCCTCCCAAACTTCTTGTTCTGACACGTTCCCCAGTACATTCTTTTCAAAATATTCCCCTATTTTAACAAGCAGTTCTTCAGCTATATTTTTATTATTTAATATTGATTCATTCAACCACCATGTCCGTTCTATATGGCCTACCCAGATCGGGGACAGTGTCAGTGTTATGAGGGCATGATCTGAGATGGTTATAGATTTGATCATACGATTACGGATCTTTTACAGGTAGAATTGATCTACCAGAAATAAATCAAGACATGCTGTGTGTTTTATAGTGTTGCTCACGAATATTTGAATTGCGAATATTCGTTACGAATATTGCATATTCGAGTATTCGCGAATAACTTGAATATCGCGGTGAATAATCGCAATGCGAATATTCGTATAACGAATATTCGCAAATACGTTCTCTGCCCTTCTGTGTTTTGTGTATATAAAAAAAAAAATAGCATTAGTTTTAGTCATAAAAGTTTGTGTAAGTAGAGTTAGTGTTTAGTGCCTATTAGTTTAGTAATCCAGGAAATGATCTCCGTTTTCGCGTGTTGACGAGAATTTCGCAATCAATTTCGCTTTCGCATTAGCGAAATTTAGCTATTTTTTTTTTTTTTGATAAAATATCGCGAATATTCATTAATATCGAATATTCGTGATTATTTATCAAAAAAAAAAAGCGAAATTTCGCAATCAATTTCGCTTTCGCATTAGCGAAATTTCACTATTTTTTTTTGATAAAATATCACGAATATTCGATATTAATGAATATTCGCGAATACGTTCTCTGCCCTTCTGTGTTTTGTGTATAAAAAAATAAAAAATAGCTTTAGTTTTAGTCATATAAGTTTGTGTAAGTAGAGTTAGTGTTTAGTGCATATTAGTTTAGTAATCCAGGAAATGATCTCCGTTTTCGCGTGTTGACGAGAATTTCGCAATCAATTTCGCATTCGCACTAGCGAAATTTCGCATTAGCGAAATTTTGCATTTTTTTTTTTTGATAAAATAATATCACGAATATTAACGAATATTCATTAAATATTCTTCTATATATTCGTGAAATATCGCGAAATCGAATATGGCGTATTCCGCTCATCACTAGTGTTTTAGAGTAATAACTGTAATCCTTAACTTTGGTATGCATTACGCTCCAGCTATCTACCAGATGTTGGGCACATAGGACTTGTT
This sequence comes from Rana kukunoris, assembly GCA_029574335.1. Classification (NCBI taxonomy): domain Eukaryota; kingdom Metazoa; phylum Chordata; class Amphibia; order Anura; family Ranidae; genus Rana; species Rana kukunoris. Next base: position 213,439,914 of record CM056053.1, on the reverse strand, counting down.
TTACATATTTTAAAGCTCTAAAGGATAATGAGGTTTTCCCTGTTGTTGTATATAAACTTGGGTCCAATGTGATGTTAAAATCTCCGCCCAAAATCAAACAACTTTCCCTAAATTTCTCCAACATCTTCAACGTTTTGGCAAGAAAGTTGACTGTCCCCAGATTGGGTGCATAAATCTTGGCAAGCGTTTTTTTTGTCCTCCTCTTCTTTTTCCTTTTTTCCCTTTATTCCTCCACTGCCCCCAACCTTCTAGAGTGCAAATGCCTGCTTCTCATGCAGGAGAGAGGGAGTGGGCCATGCCGCATAGTGTTAAGGGGATGGAGGAGTGCAGATAGGAGAGATGGCTAGAGGATAAGATGAAGTAAGGAGGAAGGAGAACATAGGAGGGTCGACATGATAATTTAGAGTTGGGTGTGGGGTTTCGACCCCTTTCCCTTTTTTTTTGTTTTTATTCACGATAATTTGATGGCTGGGGGAGAGTATGGCCATAAGGGCCTCTTACATATATTCATGTTACGGGGGAATGTTTTCATATATAATTTAATAAGAGTGGGGTAGTAGTATGGCCACTAGTGGCCTCCTATGTTTTTTGGTGAAGGGGAAATAAATAAACCCCCCTTTACATTTTTTTTTTTTTAGCTCAGACACACAGGGGGTCACAGTAGAAGTAAGGGAACACAGGATTTGGAGTATAAGAAGTGGTTATTAGAACGGAAAGTAGCAGGGCAGATGGAAGTTTAATACAACTTCTTTTTTTTCTTCTTTTTTTCTCTTTTTTTTCCTCTCTTTTCTTGGGTGGGGGTTATTTTTCTTGTCACTGAATTATGGAATATAAGATTGTATAACAATGAATTACTATGTTGAATCCTAAATAAAATACAATTTAATAATAAAAATTGAGAGGATAAGAGCTGGGTCTGCCTTTGGGCATAACATTTAAGAACGGTATAACTGGATGCTTAATGGACTCCCATTGGAGCTTAAGGAAGGACATGGATGTCATTAACTAGTCATTTAAAATCTATTTGTGGCACTTCTGTTATTTGATTGTTACAGTATGTAATTTAAACCCATGTGATAGAATTTGGTTGTTATATATTTTAAACGCATGTGAATGGCTGATGTTAACCACTTAAGGACACCTTCACGCCGATATACGTTGGCAGAAATGCACGGCTGGCCACAGGCACGTACCTGTACATTGCCTTTAAGAGCCCAGTCGTGGGGGTCACGAGCATGGTGCTGGCACCGCCATGGCGTTGGGTCTAGAAGTTCCATGACCACCCCCACGGAATCCGCGGACCCGATTGCCGCCGGTCTCCCGCAATCGGTCACAGGAGCTGAAGAACGGGGAGAGGTGTGTGTAAACACACCTACCCCGTTCTTCTGTGTGGCAGTGACACTGATCGTCTATTCCTTGATATAGGGAATGACGATCAGTGATGTCACACCTACAGCCACGCCCCCCTACAGTAAGAATCACTCCCTTATGGCACACTTAACCCTTTAGAGCTCCCTAGCGGTTAACCTCTTCACTTCCAATTGTAATTTTCACAGTAAACAGTGCATTTTTATAGCACTTTTCGCTGTGAAAATGACAATGGTCCCAAAAATGTGTTAAAAGTGTCCGATGTGTCCGCCATAATGTCGCAGTCATGAACAAAAATCACTGATCACCGCCATTACTACTAAAAAAAACAATATTAATAGAAAGGCTATAAAACTATCCCTTATTTTGAAAACGCTATACATTTTGCACAAACCAAACGATAAACGCTTATTGCGATTTTTTTGGCCAAAAATAGGTAGAAGACTGTTTTTTTATATCTTTTTTTGGGGATATTTATTATAGCAAAAGTAAAAAATATTGATTTTCTTTTTCAAAATTGTTGCTCTATTTTTGTTTATAGTGCAAAAAACAAAAACCACAGAGGTGATCAAATACCACCAAAAGAAAGCTCTATTTGTGGGAAAAAATTATGCCAATTTTGTTTGGGAGCCACATCGCACGACCGTGCAATTGTCAGTTAAAGCGACGCAGTGCCGAATCGAAAAAAGGGGCCAGGTCCTTAACCTGCATAATGGTCTGGGTCTTAGTGGTTAAACGGTTTAAAACCCAACTGTGATGGGAGTTAATTTGGATGGGGGTCTTGTGGAACCCAGCCTACCTTGGAGAGCTTTAAAAAAATTCCTTGTCTAGATCCCCTCACCCCTCCTATGTGTAAATTACCTTGTGTCCATTAGGGGCACAGGGTAACTGAGAACCCCAGTCTCATTTTGGGTGTGACTGTATTCCATTGTTCTATTGTTTGTGTCTGGCTTGTGAGAAATGTATTATGGGATGAATATTTGTTTGTGTTTCTAAGGCTGCGTACACACAATCGGTCAAAACCGATAAAACGGACTGAAGGTCAGTTTCATCGGTCCAAACTGAGCGTGTGTAGGCCCCATCGGTCATTTGTCCTTTGGTCCAAAAACAGAGAACTTGCTTTAAAATTTAACCAATGGATGCCTGACCGATGGGTCAAAACCAATCGTTAGTATGCAAAGGCATCGGTCAAAAGGCCGCGCATGCTCAGAATCAAGTCGACACATGCTTGGAAGCATTAAACTTTGTTTTTTTCAGCATGTCGTGTGTTTTACGTCACTGCGTTCTGACACAATCGTTTTTTAACACATCAGATCGTCAGTCGGCTTCGTCGGTTAACCAATGAAAACGGTTCTCGTCAGATGGACTGATCGTGTGTACGCGGCCTTAGTGGTGATTGGACAGTTTACCCCACCCTGAATCAAAGGGAGGGGGCATTGTCCCTGAGTGGATATCTGTTGTTACATATAAGCAGTTCATATCCAGCTTTATAACTGAGCTAGTCTTGTCTGGTTTTTACAATATTCAGCTGTACAATTTGATATCTATATTCAGATTGGGAGGAAGTGATATATGATGAAAGCACTCAAGCAGAGTGTGGGACATTTCGTTACATTGGTGGCAAAAAATTGGATATTTCCTGCAGTCTGCGAAATCCAAACTTCCATCTGGATCCAAGATCAGGATAGCAGCTTTGGTTACCCTTGCAGCTTCCCTTCCCAGAAGCAGATGGCCCTGATGCCAGCAACTCAGCAGAAGGGCTGGCAACAGGGCAGAGTCCTGCTAGCCTCTGTCCTCAACTAACAGAAGAGGGAAGTGGGTGGGACTTCGGTCTCCACTGACACAGCCCCAGAAAATGGTGCATACAGGAGGGTGTAAGTCATGCTTTGTGAGCGATGGGGAATTTCCATGCAGAAAAATTGGATTTCAGTCTCCACCTGTATACTCCAGGGATGCTGGACAGTCGGTCGAGATGAATGAGGGAGTGAGCCCAGCCACTCTGTCTTCTCTCCAGTGCTGAAAGGACTCCAGGGAGAAGGGCCAGTCCACACCTCTCCCCAGCGGCGGGTATGTTCTCTGAGAGAGGCAAAGGTTGGCTGAGTAAGTAATGCTCTATTTGGGACAATTTATTTGGGGTAATGTGTGGATACTGGCATTGGGGGATTGGAACTACTAACTAACTTTGGAGTCAACCCATGTGGACTCTCCTCCTGTGTTAGTCATCTGCCAAAAGGGGAGATGTGTAACGGGAGATAGTTTGGCTGGGGGCTTGTGGAACCCAGCTTACCTTGGAGAGCTATGGAAACTCCTTGTCTAGCTCCCCCTTCCTATGTGTAAATCAACCTGTGTCCATTAGGGGCATCTGTGGTAGTTGGACTCGCTGTACAGTCACACTAGAATGTTGTATATATTGTGTGTTGTCTCATGCTGTTGGACTCTTTGCTGTGGTCTTTGTGCTGATTGGACAGTTTACCCTGCCCTGAAACCAAATGATGGGACATTGTCCCTGAGTGGATACCTGTTGTTACATGTGTTTCAATAAACAGTTCATGTCCAAATTTGTAACTGAACTAGTATTGTCTGGTTTTTACAGTATTCATCTGTAAAATCTGATATCTTTATTCAGACTGGGAGGAAGCGGTATATAAGGGTTCCTGGATGGATTGTATTTTAAGGCTACATTCACATTGGTGTAAACATTGGTGTAAACATTTTACTAATCTTATTATACATGTTTTTTCTAGAACAAAAGTTCCTACATATGGATCAGGAAATACTGATCAAAGCAAATGTATCTTGTTTATTTTTTCCCAATACCTGTATCTGGCATGGTTACATAGTTAGTCAGGTTGAAAAAGTCCATTCGGGTCAACCATAAAGAAAATAAAAAATGAAATAAAAAATATCGTACAATCCCATATACCCAGTTCTATACCCACAGTTGATCCAGGGGAAAGCAAAAAAACAGCAGAGCATGATCCAATTTGCTACAGCAGGGGAAAATATTCCTCCCCGATCCCCCGAGAGGCAATTGGATTTTCCCTGGATCAACTTTACCTATGAATGTTAGTACTCATTTATAATATGTACATTTAGGAAAGTATTCAGAACCTTTCTTAACCACTTTCATACTGGGCACTTAAACACCCCTCCTGCCCAGAGCAATTTTCAGCTTTCAGCGCTCTCCCACTTTGAATGACAATTACTCACTCATGCAACACTGTATCCAAATGATTTTTTTGTCCTTTTTTTCATACAAACAGAGCTTTCTTTTGGTGGTATTTGATCACCTCTGTGTTTTTTATTTTTTGCGCTATTAATGAAAAAAGACCGAAAATTTGGAAAAAAAAATTTTTTCTTAGTTTCTGTGATACAATTTTGCAAATGATTAATTTGTCTTCATAAATTTTGTCCAAAATTTATACTGCTACATGTCAAAATTTTTGGAAATTATTTGGTCTGTGTGAAAGTTTTAGAGTCTACAAACTATAGTGCAAATCATAAAAATATATCACATCTGATCACACCTGATGTATTGAAGGCCTATCTCATTTCTTGAGACCCTAACAAGCCAGGAAAGTACAAATGCCCCCAAATAACCACTTTTTAGAAAGTAGAAATTCCAAAGTATTTATTAATGGGCATGGTGAGTTATTTGAAGTTGTAATTTTTTCCCACAATACTTTGCAAAATTAAGATTTTTATTTTTTATTTAAAAACGTTCTCCAAATTTTCATTGTAATAGCTTATTTCTCTCCCATGGCATGTGCATACCACAAATGACACCCCAAAATACATTCTGCTACTCCTCCTGAGTAAAACGATACACCATGTGTGAGACTTTTTCACTGCCTGGCCACATACAGAGGCCCAACATGCAGGAAGCGCCATCAGGGGTTTTAGGAGCATAAATTGCACATCTAACTAGTTGACTACCTATTACACTTTTGAAGGCCCTGGAACACCAGGACAATGGAATTACCCACAAAATGACCCCATTTTGCAAAGCTAACACCCCAACGTATAATCTATGAGGCATAATGAGTCTTTTGAACGGTTTATTTGTTTCCAGCAGTTTTTGGAAAATGTGGAAAAAAAATGAAAACGCATTTTTTTTACACAAAATTGTCCGTTTCTAAGATATTTCCAACACATAGCATTTAGATAGCAAAAATGACACCCCAAAATACATTCTGCTACTCCTCCTGAGTAAAACGATACCCCATGTGTGAGACTTTTTCACTGTCTGGCCACATACGGAGGCCCAACATGCAGGAAGCGCCATCAGGGGTTTTAGGAGCATAAATTGCACATCTAACTAGTTGACTACCTATTACACTTTTGAAGGCCCTGGAACACCAGGACAATGGAATTACCCACAAAATGACCCCATTTTGGAAAGCTAACACCCCAACGTATCATCAATGAGGCATAATTAGTCTTTTGAACGGTTTATTTGTTTCCAGCAGTTTTTGGAAAATGTGGAAAAAAATGAAAACGCATTTTTTTTTACACAAAGTTGTCAGTTTCTAAGATATTTCCAACACATAGCATGTACATAGCAAAAATGACACCCCAAAATACATTCTGCTACTCCTCCTGAGTAGAACGATACCCCATGTGTGAGACTTTTTCACTGCCTGGCCACATACAGAGGCCCAACATGCAGGAAGCGCCATCAGGGGTTTTAGGAGCATAAATTGCACATCTAACTAGTTGATTACCTATTACACTTTTGAAGGCCCTGGAACATCAGGACAATGGAATTACCCACAAAGTGACCCCATTTTGTAAAGCTAACACCTCAACTTATAATCTATGAGGCATAATGAGTCTTTTGAACAGGTCATTTGTTTCCAGAAGTTTTTGGAAGGTGGAAAAAAAATGAAAACGCATATTTTTTTTACACAAAGTTGTCGGTTTCTAAGATATTTCCAACACATAGCATTTAGATAGCAAAAATTACACCCCAAAATACATTGTGCTACTCCTTCTGAGTACAACGATACCACATGTGTGAGACTTCTACAAAGCCTGACCACATACAGAGATCCAACATGCAAGGAACAACGTCAGGTGTTCCAGAGACACATAGCATGCACATACCAAGAATTACACCCCAAAATACATTATGCTGAGCAAAGTGTAAACAAAAGATTACCTGTGGTAATAGTAGCGCAGTTCTACACAGCAGGATAGCACTGGTCCAGGGAGCAGGCAGGGACTTGGTCAGCAACGGCATACACAAGTAGTCAGTTCATGCAACCGGCAAAGGCATGATGTCATAGGTCCTACAGGTAACAGGCAGAAGTAGGGCCTCGTTTAGGACAGAATGGGGACAGGGGTAGAGGCTTCTCCCACCCAAATCTCTTTGAAGCCTCCGGGCAACCAGACCCTAATCTAGGATGAGAAAACAAAAAAAAATTTTTTCTTCATCTAGAAAAACTTTTCTGGAGCCCCTCACATTTGTGAGACCCCTGTGTTAAATCCCACTAGTCCAGTAGCAGGGTACAAGATCAGTCCAAGGGGCAGGCAAAAGGCATGGTCAAACAGTCCGAGGTCAGTTCCAGATCAGGCAGAGGCATTACAGAATTGTTAGGCAGAAGAATGGTCAAAAAACAAGCCGGGGTCAGTTCCAGATCAGGCAGAGTTATTACAAAATTGTTAGGCAGAATCGTGGTCAAAAAACAAGCCGGGGTCAGTTACAGAGCAGGCAGTGGCATAAGGGGTGTGAAGGTGTATGAAGGCAGGAACGGAGGATTAATAGTTTAGTTTGGTATGGTAAATCCGAAAACAGTCAGTTAGACAGAGGCCAGGCTGTGAAGGGCAATCGGCACACTGGAAAGTTGTGTCTCGTCTGATTCCTTGACTGGAACACACCTTGCATCTTTTTTGACGTCGTCGGCCTGTTTCTGTGGGGGGGACTCTACCGGGAAAATGACGCTCGACGAGACGACTTAAAACGCGTCAGATCGGATAGTTTGGGGTGGGCCGTTCGGGAAAATAAGGGCAGTGATAAGGTTCTCTTGGTAGCCAAGGAAGCGTTTGGGGTTTTGGGTGGAGTTGCGGTATATTACATAAGAGTTGTATATGGCCAATTGAAAAAAATAAATGGCAACTTTTTTGTACCAATGGTACGTCCGCCTTGTGGCAAGATAGGGTTCAAGCATCTGGTCATTGAAGTCGACCCCCCCATAAACAAATTATAGTCCTGGATGCATGTTGGCTTTCGAATGACGGTGTCACGCCTTCTGCGGGTTTCAACGACGGTGTCATTGTGGATGGTGGATAGCATGTAAACATCCCTTCTGTCCTTCCACTTCACTGTCAGGACCTCCTTATTTCGCAGACTTGCCGATTCTCCACTTTTCAGCTTCTTATTCACGAGACTTTGAGGAAAGCCGTTCCGATTATTCCTGATGGTGCCACATGCTGGCGTCTTCTTCCGGTGCAGGTTGTGGAACAGGGGAAGGGAGGTATAGAAGTTATCCACGTATTGATGGTATCCCTTTTCCAATAGAGGGGTGATGAGGTCCCAAACAATTTTGCCACTTGAACCCAAGTAGTCTGGGCAATTAGGGGGATTCAGTTGGGTGTCCTTGCCTTCGTACACTCTGAAGGCATACAAGTATCCTGTGACTCGGTCACACAATTTGTATATCTTCACGCCATAGCGGGCTCTTTTGCTGGGGATGAATTGTTTTATTTGAAGCCTGCCAGTGAATTTCACAAGGGACTCATCCACACAGATGTGTTGGTCCGGGGTATACAATTGAGGGAATTTTTCAGAAAAATAAGTCAGTAAGGGCCGAATTTTAAAAAGCCTGTCGTGATTTGGGTGATTTCGGGGATGGCACTGGGTGTTATCGTTAAAATGTAGAAATCTCAACTGCGCACATTGTGGTTCTCCCCAAACCCGACAAAGACCCGAACCTGTGACTAACTACAGACCCATCTCACTACTCAATGTAGACCTTAAGTGGTTCGCCAAGACAATCGCGAATAGACTATTACCGCACATGCCCTCCCTGATAGGCCCTGACCAAGCAGGATTTATCCCCGGTAGAGAAGCGCGCGACAATACCCTCACGGCTATCAACGTCCACCATTGGCTCACCTCTCGCGGCTCACCCGGGTTTTTCCTCTCACTCGATGCGGAGAAGGCATTCGACAGAGTGGCATGGGACTTCATGCAAGCTACTCTTAAGGCCATAAACATACCCCCGCTCATGTTGAGCTTTATCTCCGCATTTTATGCGGGCCCGACGGCGAGGGTGAGAGTGAACAATCACCTGTCGGACGCCTTCTCCATCGCAAACGGGACCCGCCAGGGGTGCCCCCTCTCCCCCCTGCTATTTGTCCTCACCCTAGAGCCTTTCCTGAGGCGTCTCAGATCTAACCCAACAATCAAGGGGGTGGACATCGGGAGCCACACATACAAAATTGCCGCGTTCGCGGACGATATTCTGCTTTTCCTCAAGGACCCCCTCACGACCGTCCCCAACCTGCTCAAAGACTTTGCAGATTTCAAAACACTGTCTAAATTCCAAATAAATTTGTCCAAATCATATGCCCTGAACGTCTCGCTGCCACAGACCTTGCGCAACCTATGTCAAACTAACTTCCCCTTCACATGGAACGATAAAGCCATCACATACCTAGGGATCCAACTCCCCGCTTCCCTCTCCGACCTGTACTCCCTTAACTACATGTCACTACTACAAACGGTGATTAAGGATTTACAGGGATGGTCCCCCAAACGTCTATCATGGTTCGGGAGGGTCGCGGTAATCAAAATGAACGTCTTGCCCCGACTGCTCTACGCTATGCATACTGTCCCCATCAGGCTCCCCCCTGCTTTCTTCTCGTCCTACAGGGCGGCCTGCGCGAAATTTGTATGGCACGACGCCCGCCCACGCTTGAGCTACGCCAGGCTCACAGTGCCCAAACTGAAAGGTGGCCTGGGCTTGCCTGACATCCGCAGATACAACATGGCTTGTGGCCTTTCCAGGATAGTGGACTGGACAGCTAGTGAGAGACGGAAACACTGGGTGAAGTTAGAACAAACATTCTCTCCCCTACCGTTATCCCATTTACCATGGGTATCACAAGATAACATACCACAGAGTTGCAAATTACACCCTCTAATTCTCCCCTCCTTGCAAGCCTTTCGGGTGGCCTGCACTAAGCATGAATTGTCGGACCGAATTGGTCCCATGACCCCCCTTAGGCTGAACCCCGACTTTCCACCGGGCATGCACCCCGCTTTTCTTTCTGACTGCTGGCCCCACACGACCATTAGGGCGGGACACCTCTTCTCACAGGGTAGACTCATGCTTCAGTCCGAACTAGCCAAGTACGTCAACAGGAATGAATTCCCATTCTGGACATACATACAACTGCGACACTTCATTGACAAGACGGCCCCAAGAGCCCACTGGTCCAGACCTTGCTCCCCTTTCGAAAACCTCTGCTCAAAGGGGGAACCACAAAGACATATTGTTTCGATAGTCTACGGTTTGCTATGTACTACACACTCCTCCTCCAAACTCCACTGGGCTATGAAATAATTTGGCTCATGTGTGGTGGCATGATGTTGCCATCATCCCTTAATCAATAGAAAATTGAATACCTCTAAGTGGGTGGGATTTTCTAGGCAACACAAATTGGGGGTGACAACTGGGTCATAAAAAAATACTAATTTATTGCAAAAACAATTATCACATAGACTAAATATTACACTTTACATAGTATCAAAAATACCAAAAAATAAGTTTTTTAAAAAACCATGATTGTAGAGAAATGCTGTATGTTACCCCATGCCCCAGGACAAGGCTAAGGGCAGGGATGATTTTCCAACGCGTTTCAAATTTATTCTTCTTCAGGGAAAGTTGTACAGCTATTTTCTATAATGACAGAACAAAGAATTGAAAAACAAAACAAAACAAAATACAAGGTTACATGATCATACATATAGGTACAGGATGGGTGCATGTATCGGTCATGCGGGGCAGAGGTGGAGAGGGAGAGGAGGTAAGAGGTTCATAATCTCAAAAATTCAAAAAAGGAGACAAAAAAGGGAACCTTAATGTAAACTCACCATTCAACACATCAATCCTTCATACACCCCAGAGAGGACATGGATGTCCCAAATCAACCACAATGGCAAAGTCGAAAAAGGTACCCAAACAGTGCGTCCAAGAGGCCGCCTCCCACCTCCAGGGACCCCACACCACGGGGGGTGGATGGAAACAAATAGGTTCAACTCTCTGATCAGCGATAAGACTTAGAAGGTGGTCCCAACTGTAATTGCCAAGCAAAGAATACATGAGTGGTTGTTGTTTCAAAAAAAGAAAAGAAAAAACGGCCAAATATGGATAACCAGATAAAAAGGCCATGAGTAAACTCACCAATTTGTGGGGAGAGAGACTCCAATCGCTCAAAAACTTTGCCGAACCACAACTTCAAAGGGAAAAAAAAACATAGAAATATACAGCCAAAAATTGAACAGGGCAGCCGCCATATGTCCCTCCGCTCCTTCAGGAGATAGGAAGGGTGTGTGCTTGATCAGAAACCCCCCTGACATCCTTAAGTACTTACCTGGGTACAGGTGATAGGCTCCCTTACTTGATCTCCTCCCCATTGGTCGCAGAAAGAGCGGCAAAGTACTGCAAATAGATCTCTCATGTTAATGGGTGATGCAGAGAACGCCATTGCGTCTCTGTGTAAGCCGCGCACATTGCGTTCCCAGCACAGGGAGTGGCGCGCCCCGATGACATCACGACGTCAGCGACATATTGTTTGTGCACATCGCCAATCAAACCAGACGTTGCTGGAATCTTACATGGTCAGGAGACCACGTCTGCCCGTGCGTCATCGACAGTGCGTCCGCGCGAGCATTACATGTCGCGCTCCCAGCACAGGGAGCGGCGCGCCTCAACGACATCATCACGTCAACACAATAAATTACATATAAAAAAAACAAAACACAAAAACCAAACAACAGTAATTAGGGTAGAGAGATCAATTACAATAGTTATTCGACAGGTTCTCCAATGGGAAGGGGCAAGAAAGAGGGAGGTTGGTATAGTATCTCTAAATACCCTGGACATGGGAATGATGGTTAATTCACCAATAAGGAAAAGGAATGATAGAAGATTTTGTCTTCATCATTCAAAGAAAGGAGAATAAAAGTCACCACTGCCGGAGAAAAGAGCAAGCTCCCAGGGCAAGAATTGTCCGGGGAGCTAATTGAGCACAAAAGAGGGTGTGGCAATGGGAACGTGCTGTGCACCTTCCTATGCCAACCTGTACCTGGGGGAGTGGGAGCGGGATTTCCTCCTGGGAGAGAATGCGTCTATGTGCGCTGCCAATATTCTCATGTGGCAGCGCTACATAGATGATATTTTTATTATTTGGGACGGACCTGAAGATGGTTTAATTGAGCTACTAAAGCTCATGAACCACAACGAATTCAATCTCTTCTTCACAATGTCCCATAGTCAGTCAGAGATCAGTTTCTTGGACATTATCATTAGAAAAGACTCGGAGGGCAGAATCAACTCTACCCTCTTTCGAAAGGAGACAGCGGGTAACACCATACTCCATGCTACCAGTTTTCATCCCGAACCATTAAAAAATTCGATCCCTTATAGTCAATTCCTTAGGATTAGGAGAAACTGTTCATTGGATAATGACTTTCACGACCAATGTGATGCCCTTGCTCTTCGCTTGTTCGCCAGAGGCTATACAAAAACGTGCCTCAAAAAAGCGTTCAATAGAGTTAAAAATATAAAAAGGAGGAGTCTGATCTTTAAAAACAAGCTCCATCCTATGAAATCCGAAGAGAATAATTCAAGAATTATTCTGTGTTTCTCTAATGAACACACACGAATAAGAAAAATTATCTCAAAGTTCTGGCCTATACTCACAGAAGACCCTATCCTTCGGAACCTCATTGCAGATAAACCACAACTAACCTTTAGACGAGCAGATTCGCTCGGGACTATGTTGGTCCAGAGTGAATATAAGGGAAATAATAAGAAGGATCCATGTAAAATCTATGGAACCTTCCCGTGTGGGCAATGCTCCCAATCCGAGGTCATAGGAAGAAGGACCACATTAGCATTACCCAATGGAGAGACCTTTGCGTTAAAACACTATGCTAATTGCAAGACACGGGGCGTGGTATACCTAATGCAATGTCAATGCAACTCATTCTATGTGGGAAAGACCAAACAACCCCTGCAGAAGAGAGTTGAAAAACATATGCATTCAATGGGGATAGGCAATCTTTATCTGCCCCTCGGAAGACATGTGGCTAAGGAACATGGGTATCACATGCCTAAAGTTAACTTCACAGTCCTGGATAGGCTACATATTCCTTTGCGTGGGGGGGATTGGAACAAGGTTCTACTCCAGCGCGAAATGCGCTGGATTAGACGCCTTAGGGCCACAACTCCACCAGGACTTAACGAAATGGAGAGTTTTAGACCCTTTCTTGAGGGCTTCAGCTCAGGAAAAACTGATTAGTATTGATTGTCTTTTATTTTGGTATATCCATACTCCTGACCGTCATCAATATCCTTGATAGATATTTGAGATGTTTTCCTTTCTTTTTCCCCCCTCTTTCCCCTTCCCCCTTCTCCCCCCTATCCCATCCCCTTTCCCCCCCCCTTTTTTTTTTCCTCCCCTTGGTGGATCGGTCCACCCATGGGATGCCCCTTCCGGTATCCATACTCAGGGGTATATGGTTTTTGTTCCTGAGACTTGAGACAAATAGGATGTCTATTTTGTTTTTCTTTATAGTGTATTCTCATTTGTATTTTTTGATAATTCAAATGTATTTTTCTATATATACTTTAAGATATTGTTGTATAATATATGATCTAAGTGAAGTTATATGTAATACTGGATGGGTGCTTGTCGGCTGACATTGGGGCTCTCCCTATGTTGATATGTTATGTTCAACTCCACTTATGGCAAATTTTCGGTGGGTGCCCTTTTTTCTGTGTTTTCTAGGTTGTGTCCCCCCCCTCCTAGGGTCCCCCCCACCCACTGCCGGGGGAGAATAGCACTCTTTTGTGCTCAATTAGCTCCCCGGACAATTCTTGCCCTGGGAGCTTGCTCTTTTCTCCGGCAGTGGTGACTTTTATTCTCCTTTCTTTGAATGATGAAGACAAAATCTTCTATCATTCCTTTTCCTTATTGGTGAATTAACCATCATTCCCATGTCCAGGGTATTTAGAGATACTATACCAACCTCCCTCTTTCTTGCCCCTTCCCATTGGAGAACCTGTCGAATAACTATTGTAATTGATCTCTCTACCCTAATTACTGTTGTTTGGTTTTTGTGTTTTTTTTTTTTTATATGTAATTTATGCAGTTGTTTGAAAGACGATCCTGCCTTTTAACTTAGTCTTGGTTGTTGCCATCACTTTGCCTTTATTTTTCAAAGTAATGGACGCTTGGTGCAGAGTTTACCTTACTTGCAGACAGTAAGTCTGCCGGACTCACCAGCAACGACGTACAGGCAGGTGTGACCTCCCAATTATGCGTGTTTCCAGCAACGTTTGTTTCTCTTTGTGATGCGAATGATGTGGTGTTGACGTGATGATGTCGTTGAGGCGCGCCGCTCCCTGTGCTGGGAGCGCGACATGTAATGCTCGCGCGGACGCACTGTCGATGACGCACGGGCAGACGTGGTCTCCTGACCATGTAAGATTCCAGCAACGTCTGGTTTGATTGGCGACGTGCACAAACAATATGTCGCTGACGTCGTGATGTCATCGGGGCACGCCACTCCCTGTGCTGGGAACGCAATGTGCGCGGCTTACACAGAGACGCAATGGCGTTCTCTGCATCACCCATTAACATGAGAGATCTATTTGCAGTACTTTGCCGCTCTTTCTGCAACCAATGGGGAGGATATCAAGTAAGGGAGCCTATCACCTGTACCCAGGTAAGTACTTAAGGATGTCAGGGGGGTTTCTGATCAAGCACACACCCTTCCTATCTCCTGAAGGAGCGGAGGGACATATGGCGGCTGCCCTGTTCAATTTTTGGCTGTATATTTCTATGTTTTTTTTTCCCTTTGAAGTTGTGGTTCGGCAAAGTTTTTGAGCGATTGGAGTCTCTCTCCCCACAAATTGGTGAGTTTACTCATGGCCTTTTTATCTGGTTTTGGCCGTTTTTTCTTTTCTTTTTTTGAAACAACAACCACTCATGTATTCTTTGCTTGACAATTACAGTTGGGACCACCTTCTAAGTCTTATCGCTGATCAGAGAGTTGAACCTATTTGTTTCCATCCACCCCCCGTGGTGTGGGGTCCCTGGAGGTGGGAGGCGGCCTCTTGGACGCACTGTTTGGGTACCTTTTTCGACTTTGCCATTGTGGTTGATTTGGGACATCCATGTCCTCTCTGGGGTGTATGAAGGATTGATGTGTTGAATGGTGAGTTTACATTAAGGTTCCCTTTTTTGTCTCCTTTTTTGAATTTTTGAGATTATGAACCTCTCACCTCCTCTCCCTCTCCACCTCTGCCCCGCATGACCGATACATGCACCCATCCTGTACCTATATGTATGATCATGTAACCTTGTATTTTGTTTTGTTTTGTTTTTCAATTCTTTGTTCTGTCATTATAGAAAATAGCTGTACAACTTTCCCTGAAGAAGAATAAATTTGAAACGCGTTGGAAAATCATCCCTGCCCTTAGCCTTGTCCTGGGGCATGGGGTAACATACAGCATTTCTCTACAATCATGGTTTTTAAAAAAACTTATTTTTTGGTATTTTTGATACTATGTAAAGTGTAATATTTAGTCTATGTGATAATTATTTTTGCAATAAATTAGTATTTTTTTATGACCCAGTTGTCACCCCCAATTTTTGTTGCCTAGAAAATCCCACCCACTTAGAGGTATTCAATTTTCTAACTCCACTGGGCTAATCAACAGTGGGAACGGGACCTAGCGATAAGCCTCACGGACAGTGAGTGGGAATTCATCTACCGGCTGGCCCACAAGGGTTCAATCAATGTTCAGATACAGGAGAATGCTTACAAGCTTCTCTCCAGATGGTACAAAGCCCCGCTCAAGTTGCACAAAATGAACCCTGCCCTCCCAAAGACCTGCTGGAGGTGCCATCTGGAAACCGGCTCTTTCCTCCACATTTGGTGGTCCTGCCCCAAACTCCTGCCCTACTGGGAAGAGGTACACAGGCTCATAGCACAAATCTCGACTGACCACTTAGAATTCACGCCGGCCCAGTTTCTACTCCACCATGCCCAGGCTCTCCCGAGGGGTTACTGCCGCTCCCTGGCCATGCACATGGTAAACGCGGCACGGATGTGCATCCCGATCAAATGGCTCTCTCCACACCCCCCCTCCCTGACTGACTGGTTCGCTTGTCTCCACAAAACGATGGAGATGGAGGAACTCATCCACAACTCTAATGACAGCCCCGCAAAATTCACCGAGACTTGGGCCTGCTGGATCCATTTCACCACGACCGACGATTACAAAAAAATTAGACCCTGACGACTGTGACCGGACTTCCTCATCCCCCTACACCTTGCCGAGCTGTGGCGGAATACCTGTACCCCCCCCCCCTGCTCTCCAACCTGGAACACTATCCTCCCATCCTCCTATCCTCCCCTCCCCTTCCATCCCTTCTATCCCACCAGCCGCAAACACAAACCCTATACTGGCAGGTCTTGCCGTCCTGCAAAATGGAGGGATAGTTCGCTTCCATACGCTATTACCAACGGCTTCCCCTTTTTGCTTCAGGAATGCCTCCATGCTACTCCCTTCTACACTGTTCACACGGATCGGGGGGAGAGCCCCTGGACGCTGTGTAGCTTGCCTTTCGACATACCTGTTGGCGAACTGATTATTGCTTCTGACACTGTTTACCATGCACCATATTGTTTGCATGTAGCATAGCGGCTGCGACCGCGACTTTACTATTTCGACTGTTATTAATGTTGTAAAGTATATCTTGTACTGTATCACTTTCCCAATAAAAACTACTTGGAAAAAAAAATAAAAAATAAAATTTAGAAATCTCATGATGGCATAGTATCGGGATCTGGGCATTATGCTGGAGAAGATTGGCATGTGATAAATTGGGTTTTTGGACCAAAAGGCACGTGAAGAATTTTTTGGGTTGAGTCCCATACATAATGTGAGGCCTAAAAAAAATTTCAACTCCTCCACCGTAAGGTCTCTCCACTGGAAGGGACGGGCATGATAGGATGTGGGATTTCTTTCAATAAATTGTTGTGCAAATAGGTTGCACTGGGCCACAATTTCAGATAGCATGTCCTCTGTGAACATCAGGTTGAAAAAATCGATCGGGGAAAAATTCTCCGTGTCCACTTGGACTCCTGGCTGGGCCGTGAAAGGGGGAATGTTGGCTTCCCCGGAATTTGGAGGAAGCCACAAAGGGTTCTGAAGGGCATAGGGAAGGCCGGCATGGGTCTTTGGCCTTTCTTGCTGAGGCACTGCGGTGCTGGTGGAAGGCACTGCGGTGCTGGTGGAAGGCACTGCGGTGCTGGTGGAAGGCACTGCTGTGCTGGTGGAAGGCACTGCGGTGCTGGTGGAAGGCACTGCAGTGCTGGTGGATGGCACTGCAGTGCTGGTGGATGGCACTGCCTCCTGACCAGAACGCCTTCGTTTAGCGGGCCGGCTATCTTCCTCCTCGGAGTCACTCAGTGTTCCGCTACTGGGGGCTGGCTCATAGTTGATGTCCGACTCAGAAGAAAAATTGGAAGTGGAGTTTGAACGAGAGAGGTCCATGTTGCTCTCATCGGGCGCAGAAATAATTTGGAATGCCTCCTCTAGTGAATATGATTTTTTTTACATGTTTTGGCGGAGCAGATGGGCACGGATTGGCACAGGTGGGCACTGAGGTGGCACTGATGAGGCGGCACAGGTGGGCACTGATTGGCGGCACAGGTGAGCACTGATTGGCGGGACAGGTGAGCACTGATTGGCGGCACAGATGAGCACTGATTGGCGGCACAACACAGGTGGGCACTGATTGGCGGCACAACACAGGTGGGCACTGATTGGCGGCACAACACAGGTGGGCACTGATTGGCGGCACAACACAGATGGGCACTGATTGGCGGCACAGGTGAGCACTGATTGGCGGCACAACACAGGTGGGCACTGATTGGCGGCACAACACAGGTGGGCACTGATTGGCGGCACAACACAGATGGGCACTGATTGGTGGCACAGGTGAGCACTGATTGGCGGCACAGGTGAGCACTGATTGGCGGCACAGGTGAGCACTGATTGGCGGCACAGGTGAGCACTGTATTGGCACAGGTGGCAACTGTATGGGCACAGGTGGCAACTGTATGGGCACAGGTGGCAACTGTATGGGCAAAGGTGGCAACTGTATGGGCACAGGTGGCACTGTATGGGCACAGATGTGACACTGTATAGGCACTGTATGGGCACTGTATGGGCACTGTGGTGGCACTGTATGGGCACTGTGGCACTGTATGGGCACTGTGGTGGCACTGTATGGGCACTGTGGCACTGTGATGGCACTGTATGGGCGCTGTATTGAACTCACAGAACTTTCTCCCTCCTCACACGCTGTCTCTGTGTGAGGAGGGAGAAGCGGCGATGAGAGATGATCTCATTTGTTTACATTTGAGATCATCTCTCATTCGTCCTCAGATCGCATCTGAACGGCCACTCCGATTGGCCGTTCAAGGCGATCTGTGATTGGCTGTGTCCAAGGGACACGGCCAGCAACAGAATTTCCCCGACGCGCGCTCCAGAGCGCGCACAGGGAACCAGGAAGCAACTGCCGTCAAATGACGGCATGTTGGAAATTGAGGTCCGCGCCGTTGCCGTCATTCGGCGATGCGGCGGGCCTCAAGTGGTTAAAGTAATCTACTGAGCTGGCCAGAACCACCTCTGGAGGGAGTCTGTTCCATATTTTCACAGCTCTTAGGCCCCATACACACAAGCAGGCAGATTTGTTCAAATTGGTCGGGCAGACCGATTTGAACAAATCTGTCTGCTGGGGACGTATTGGTTTGGTCGTGTACACACGATCAAACCAAAATCCCCGCCGGCAGATGGCGCGGTGACGTGGCGGTGACGTTGACGCCACTACATCACCGCGCCAGGAAGTAAATCACTTCCGCGCATGCGTCGAATCCATTCGACGCGTGTGCGAGAAGACATGTCTGCTGGTTAGCGTACTAACCAGCAGACATGTTGGGCGGACGGGTTCCCAGCCGACAGATTTGAAAGCATGCTTTCAAATCTGTCGGCTGGCCAAATCCGTCTGCTCGCCCGTACACACGATCGAATCTGTCTGCTGGGACGGTCTGGAAGACCGTTTCCAGCAGACAGATTTGATCGTGTGTACACGGCCTTACTGTGAAGAAACCTTTTCGTATTTGGAGATGAAATCTTTTTTCCTTTAGACGTAAAGAGTGCCCCTTGTCTTTTGTGTTGACCGTAAAGTGAATAACTCAACACCAAGTTCACTATATGGACCCCTTATATATTTGTACATGTTGATCATATCCCCCCTTATTCTCCTATTTTCAAGAGTGAATAAATTCAGTTTCTCTTATCTTTTCTCGTAGCTGAGCTCTTCCATGCCTCTTATCAGTTTGGTTGCCCTTCTCTGCACTTTCTCCAGTTCCCCAATATACTTTTTGAGAACTGGTGCCCAAAACTGAACTACATATTCCAGATGAGGTCTTACTAATGATTTGTACAGGGGAAAAATTATCTCTCTCTCTCTCTCTCTGGAGTCCATACCTCTCTTAATACAAGAAAGGACTTTGCTCGCTTTGGAAAGTTTGGCATTGCATGCCATTATTGAGCTTATGATCTACCAAAACTCCCAGATCCTTCTCCACTATGGATCGCCCCAGTTGAACTCCCCCTAGTATGTATGATGCATGCATATTCTTAGCCCACAAGTGCATAACTTTACATTTATCAAAATTAAACCTCATCTGCTACATAGTCGCCCAATTAGACAGTGCATTGAGGTCGGCTTGTAAATTGGAGACATCCTGTAAGGACATTATTCCACTGCATAGCTTGGTGACATCTGCAAAGACAGAAATATTACTTTTGATCCCAGACCCGATATCATTTATAAAGATATTAAAAAGTAAGGGTCCCAGCACTAAACCTTGGGGTACACCACTGATAACCTTAGACCATTCATAGTAAGAATTATTAACCACTACTCTCTGAATTCTGTCTTTTAGCCAGTTTTCTATTCATTTACAAACAGATATTTCCAAGCCTGTAGACTTTACCTTACACATGAGCCGTGTGTGCAGAACTGTATCAAACGCTTTTGCAAAATCCACGTCCACTGCCACGCCTCTGTCCAGGGTTTTACTTACCTCTTCATAAAAAGGAAATCAGGTTTGTGTGACAACCTCATGTCTTTTATGAATCCATGCTGTCTGTTGTGCAAATAGTTTTTTTCCAGCAAGAACTATGTGGTCTTTTATTAATCTCTCCAGTCTCTTCCCAACTATAGAAGTTAAACTAGCAGGTCTATAGTTACTTGGTAAAAACTGTGTTCCCTTTTCAAATATAGGCACCACATTGGCCCTGCGCCAATCCAGTGGTACTATTCCCATCATTAATGAGTCCCGCATATGTCTATATGTATGTCCTCACTCCTCAGATGCAGATTTTTGGATTTTGTGTTAAAGATCTTAATGCAGTGCAAGTTTACACACCTGTGTAAATGTCTCCATTGAAAACATGCAGCTGCATTGAGCTCTGTGAATAAAAAAGTCTTGCAAATGTGAATGAGGCCTAGAATTGTGTGAATGAAGCCTAGAACTGTATGAATAAAGAAAAACTATTTTCAAAGTTAGCTTTTACAATTAGTTATTTCCCTCTTTTTTTAACCACTTGAGACCCGCGATATAGACAAAAGACGTCCACAGCGCGGCTCTCAAGTGCTGAGTGGATGTCTTTGGACGTCCTTTTATGTGCATTACCCGCGCGTGCCGCTGGGGGGCGCTCAGCGGGTAAACACTGTGCCTGACGCATCGCTGAGGAGCCGATGCGTGTGCCTGGCGGCCGCGATGTCTGCCAGGTACCCACGATCGGCAGTGACAGCAGGGATGTGGAGCTCTGTATGTAAACACAGAGCTCCACGCCCTGTCAGGGAAAGAGGAGACCAATCTGTGTCCCTTGTACATAGGGACACAGCATCGGTCACCTCCCCCAGTCAGTCCCCTCCCCTCACACAGTTAGAACACACCCAGGGAATACATTTAACCCCTCCTAGTGTTAACCCCTTCCCTGCCAGTCACATTTATACAGTAATTAGTGCATTTTTATAGCACTGATCGCTGTATAAATGTGAATGGTCCCAAAATTATGTCAAAAGTGTCCAATATGTCCGTCGAAATATTGCAGACCTGACAAAAAAAAACACAGATCGCCGTCATTACTAGTAAAAAATAAAAAATAAATCATAAATCTATCCCCTATTTTGTAGGCGCTATAACTTTTGCGCAAACCAATCAATATACGCTTATTGCAATTTTTTTAACAAAAATATGTAGAAGAATACGTTTTGGCCTAAAAAAAAATGGGATATTATTATAACAAAAAGTAAAAAATATTGTGTTTTTTTTCAAAATTTTCTGTCTTTTTTTGTTTATAGCGCAAAAAATAAAAATTTGCAGAGATGATCAAATACCACCAAAAGAAAGCTCTATTTGTGGGAAAAAAATGATAACAATATAATTCGGGTACAGCGTTGTATGACCGCGCAATTGTCATTCAAAATGTGTCAGTGCTGAAAGCTGAAAATTGGTCTGGGCACGGAGGGGGTTTAAGTGCCCAGTAACGAAGTGGTTAATACACTTTAAAACAAAGTTTATCATTTATTGATTTTGCTCAGCATCCTGTCCCCCTTGTTTGTTGTTGTTAGAAAGATAGAATGACATTTTATTACCTTGAAGTACAGTACAATCAAGAAATGGGATTGATAGAAGACATCAAATACAACTATATCAAATATCTACAAAACTCAGCATTCAAGAAAGAGCAAAAATGGCACAACATTTTCATCAGTATTATCATCATATGCAATTAAAAGTATCATCACTCAAATACAATTTCTTAAGATCAAAAAAAAGACATTGGAAATTACATTTATTTTTAAATATTTACACATTTTCAAAGGTTACAGTATAATACAAAACAGGGCCTATTGGGCACACCCAGACTCACCACATACTTAAAAACAAGAAACAACCTAGGTACCTTGTCTTATAACATTGCGACAGTGTACTTCTCTACCTGATCAACCAATTTTTTTAATAGATAATTGCCTATATTTTGTCTTTGTATGTAAGGGCCTGCTGCGGGGGCAATCCCCCGATTTAAGGAGTCACGCAAAGCCCGGTAGCTTGTTCGCACACATGCCGCCCCCTCAGAGGCAGGTGTGATATTATTTACTTCATTTAATTTTTCCTTTCCCCTCCCCTCTGTGTGACAAGGTCCAAGGTGCTAGAGCTAATTTCTTCCCTTTACATTCTCCCTTTTCCCACTCATTCCCCATACCACTCCAGTCTTCTCTGCAAAATGTATTGCTTTACAGTCATTCCTTGCTTAGAGGGGAGAGAGGGGATAAATAAGGGGCCATGCATATACTGTAGATCTGATTTTCAAAGATGGTCTCTAATTCTGGCAATATTTGCTCATAAAAATGTCTCTGCCTCTAGGTTTTAATTTGAATTATAATCAACACAACAAATATATTTTTCCTGATGCCAGACATGGCAGCATACATATGATATAGCCCCGCCCCTATATCCACCCACAGGACACATTTTAACTCTCTATAAAACTCTGACTGAGAGCTACCTCCCCATTCTCCTTTTTGTCCTCAAAGATCAACCTACAGACTATTTCATTCAGGATAAGCCCTTACCTGCTTACTATTTCAAAGTTCCGGCTGGGTTTAGCCTCTCCCAGTTCGAGGTCCCACATCTTAGGCACACTAAATGCACCAACAAGGTGGGGAACCCCTTCTGGTGTAAAGATAAAATATAGCGCTCGTTCAGGAAACAACATGTAAAGCAGCGATAAAAAGGTGTTAAACTACACAATATGTAAAGCAAGAAAAATCGCGCTAAAAATTAAATTATAGTATATCAAACAACTACAAATGGGGGTAAGGGCGTCCTAGATATATATACAAATACTGTGCATAGTTCACAAAAAAGTGGATTCAATGTTCAATGTTATGTAGTTTCACAGATATACATAGTCCACCAAAAGGTTCCAAGTTCATATATTGGAAGACTCCCAAGGATGAGGATGATGAAAGTACACTCCAGACACAGTGCTACAAATAGAACCTCCACCACACGTATATGTATAGCCTCTTACCAGATAAGAGTAAAGAAACAGCATTCAAGGGTAAACGTGTGATCCTGAGAGGGCTCTCGGTCGCAGTCACCTGGATGAAGACACACCCACCCCTCACACACTCCCCAATGTGCAAGTCAAGTATGTACAGGAGATAACAACCAGGCTCCCCACAACTTCTCATTAGTCGTTCATTTATTAGAAGAAAAAATAAACACCTAATGCACTTACAATAAATTTGTAGTAAGAGCGGTCAAAAAGACATGTAGCGGCGGGCGTGGCCGACCGGAGCGAAGATGGCAGCATAATCCCTCAGTTCGGCTCGCCCTGGGAGACAATTACTCACACACAACGGCCCTATCCGCGACTCCACCACGCCCCCCCCCCCGCCCCTCGTGATACACCCCCACACCCGGGACCATGGCGAGCACCTCGAGGAAGAGGCTGACAGAGTACAAGCCTCAAAAACTGACCGAGTTTGCCTTCAAGCCGGCGGAGGTCAGTGCTTGTAAAGATAGCGCCGGCCACGGCATGCTGCGTGACTCCCTCTCGGATCTATGGTCCGCTCTAATGGGCGGATCGGGCACCCACACTCCCCCTATGCCCTCCGATCAGTCCCCGGACAGAGACCCCCTTACCAGCAGCCCAGCGAAGGCAAAAATGAGGCTGGATTCCCTGCCGCTCCGGCCGCCTCCGCCGCTAATTGAGGCCCCGGCTTTCCTTTCCAACCAGGCCCTACACTCATCTATGGCCTCCTTCCCCACCACAGGCCAGCCTGTCCTGGATTCCACCTTAAAAGACATGCTCTTGTCCCTGCACTCCGCCCTCCCCTGATGACTGACATTCTCCTCCCTCTTCACAAAAATCACACTCAGATATTCATTCATGCTCCATGGATGTCAGAGTGACCTGCATTGAGAGAAACATGACAGACTGACACTCCCACTTCACACGTGCTACACTGTGAATCGGTGTTATTGATGTGATTTGTGGATGTCAGAGAGGAACAAGCATGGATGCGGGCGAGTTTAGCGGATTTAGAAGACAGGTTCGCCGCAATAACGTCCAAGATCTCAGGGGCTGTCCCTGAATCAATTCATGCCTGCAGACCTGCCTAAATACGCCAAAGAGTCATACGCATTAGTGCTCCCTGAAGCGTCACTCCCGCGACATAACATCAAATTCTCCCCACGCCCATAGGATCGCAAACCCTCACAATCTCGCCGCTACTGTACCTAGAGATGTACTAATGCGAGTGCATTTCTACCACATTAAGGAAAAGTTCATATTTGGTGTTAAAGCTAAGTAACCCCTGCCGGCTCCGTACACAGGTGTCCAGCTCTTCCCTGACCTATCGAAGTATACCCTTCAACTGCGGAGGCAAATGAGTCCTGTCACCAAGGGCCTTCAAAACCATAATATCCCGTACAAATGGCGGTACCCTGCTTCGCTAATTGTCACTCACAACGGTAAATCACATGTGATAACGGATCTCAACAAGGGTTTTCACCTGCTGCACACCTGGAACATCCTGCCCGGTCCCGCCAATCAGTCCCCACCTAACAATGATCGGAGCACACCCCGTCGGAATGGAAATATGCACCCGGACTCGGAGGAGATGTCGTGATCCCCTGCGCAACAAGGGGCCTACCACTTTAACCATTCTCCCAGAGGCTCCGAACGAGAATTCCTTTAACCCTTTCAGTTCCTGTTGTTTTGGACTGTTAATACCCCCTGTTGGAGGCCACAGTTGTGTTCAACTCCGCCTCCGTGGTCTGGTTACCCTCCACCGTTGGTACTCCACACACTGAACCACCTAGTGACCTCAGCAAGCTCTTCTCCCCCCCCCCCTACTGTGCACTGTGACTTTATCTGATTAAGTTGCTATAACATATTGTTCTATCCGCAGTTCTTGTTCCGCCTGTACAGACGATCCTTGATCTTTCACTGATCTCCTTCATCTGCTACGCCATCTGGTGACCACAGGGGTGGATTCAAGCTCTCCTAACTGTAAGGCCTCGTACACACGAGGCAATCTATCTGTTCAAATCGGTCGGACCGACCGATTTGAACAGATCTGTCTGCTTGGATTTTGGTTTGCTCGCGTGTACACAAAATCCCCGCCAGCAGACAGCGCGCTGACGTGTCGGTGACGTGGCGGTGACGTTGACGCCGCCACGTCACCGCACCAGGAAGTAAAACACTTCCGCGCATGCGTCGAAATCATTTGGCGCGTGTGCGAGAAGAAATGTCTGCTGGTTAGCATACTAACCAGCAGACATGTCGGGCGGACGGGTTCCCAGCCGACAGATTTCAAAGCATGCTTTGAAATCTGTCGGGTGGCCAAATCCGTCTGTTTGCCCGTACACACGATCGAATCTGTCTGCTGAAACGGTCTAGCAGACCGTTTCCAGCAGACAGATTTACTCGTGTGTACGAGGCCTAAGTCTTTTTGTTGTTCTCCTTATTGCACTTCACGGTCAAGATGCCACTCCACATCCTCTTCTTGAATGTGAACAAGCTTAACCATCCAGCTAAACGACACTAACTCTGGAAATCCATTAAGGCTCTTCACAGTAACATTGTCTTCATCCAAGAGACTCACCTCCTTCATTCGGACACTCATCTATGCAAAAACCCTAACTTCCCCCATATGTACCATGCTTCCCACTCCACCAAGTCCAAGGGAGTCATGATAGCGGTTAATGCCTCTACCGAATTCCAACCCCTGCATGTGCACGTGGACCCTTAAGGTCGTTTCATCATTCTGGTTTGCACCATCGCCAACACGGCTTACACTTTAATCAACCTCTATGCCCCAAACTCCCTTTAGAAGAAGTTTCTCCACAAAGTCCTATGTTTAGCTAAACCTATTCAGAAGGGCCACCTGCTCCTGGGAGGAGACTTTAATCTAGCCCCGGATTTCCTCATGGACGCCACGTCTGCGGCCAAGCGATGGGATTCCCCGTTGAAAAAAATTCTATCTTCCCACAATCTTTACGACGTCTGGAGATGTCACCACGGAACCGAAAAAGACTTCACCTTTTTCTCCCCTAGACATAATTCGTACTCACGAATTGATCTGTTCCTGACAGATTAGACTCTTTTGCAGCAAATTTCCGCCTCGGCGATCCACACTGCCACATGGTCAGACCACGCCCCGATCTCACTCACTATAGAAAACACCAAGCGCCTCCACAACACTTTTGTATGGAGAGCGAATACTTATATACTACAACACGAAGAGTATTCACTAGAGATTGCTGACCATATCCAAAACTACTTTGCACTGAACGCGGGCTCAGTGTCTGACCCTGGGGTTGTGTGGAGAGCTCACAAGGCTTACATGAGAGGTGTACTAATTAAGTTAGGATCTCTTCATAAAAAGAGGAGGACGCAGCGCCTTGATGAGATAACATCTCAAATAACAGCCTTGGAATCCCAAAATAAGACTGACCCCCGCCCAGTCCTGCTTGACCAACTGACTTCCCTTAGGCAAGAACTTAGAACGCTTCTTCTGCATTCCTATGAGTATCTCCAGAAGAAAATGAAAGCCACGGCTTATTCCACGTCTAACAAGGCCGGTAAAAGACTCACGCAATGCATTAGGACTAGACGCTCCAAAGCCAATATCTCACAACTCTTTCATCCACACACCTACGCTTCCCTAACAAATCCCCAAGATATAGCTGACGCATTCAGTGACTACTATAAGGATCTCTATAACCTACACCAAGACCCCCAAACTCCACAGCCTTCACAAGATGACATTAACCATTTCCTTCAAAGCATTCGACTGCCCACCTTGACGACTGACCAACTCTCCGCCCTGAACACTCCATTGACCGATCAGGAAATCCTAATGACCATCAACTCACTCCCCTCAGACAAGGCTCCTGGGCCTGATGGTATACCGGGCGAATACTACAAACGTTTCTCTAAACACCTAATCCCACACATGACTGAGATGTTCAATAACGCTGCCTCCTCCTCCCATTTTGCACCTGAATCTTTAAATGCTCTTGTTGTGACCATACCGAAACCAGGGAAGGAGCCGACATTACCCCAAAATTTCCGTCCGATTTCTTTACTTAATTTAGATTTAAAAATCTACGCCAAAACTATAGCAGGCAGACTAAAACAGATTATGCCCACCCTCATTCATAGGGACCAGACCGGCTTTACTATGGGCAGACAGGCCTCAGATGCCACAAGGAGATTGATAAACCTGATCCACCATGCAGAGACGACCCGAACGCCTTCTCTGCTCCTCTCTTTGGATGCAGAGAAGGCGTTCGACAGGGTCCACTGGTCCTACCTTAGATCAGTACTCCATCATTTTGGCTTCCAGGGATTTATCTTCAACGCCATTATGGCACTCTACTCAAACCCTGTGGCTCAGGTATTCACAGCAACCATGACCTCTCGCCCATTCCCCATCACAAACGGTACGAGACAGGGCTGCCCCTTATCCCCGTTAATTTTTAACCTACTCAAGGTACCATTGGCAGCACATGTTAGAGCCAACCCCTCCATCTCAGGCATACAAATTGGACATACTCCGCATAAAATCAGTCTATTTGCAGATGACATCATCCTAATTCTTACTGACCCGGCTCCTTCCCTGGCAGAAGTACAAAAATTGCTCACATGGTTTAGCACTGTATCATACTATAAGGTAAAAACAACCAAGTCGTTCATACTAGATATCAACCTTGATGCAACTACCAAAAACCTGTTACAACTGCAACATCAGTTCAAATGGGCGGATAGAGAATTATCATACCTACGGATTAAGTTGACGCGTACCATCAAACATCTTTTTTCCGCTAATTTTCAACCCCTCCTACAGAAGATCCGTTCAGACTCCCATCTAATCACCAAACATGAGATTTCCTGGTCGGGCAGACTGGCAGAATTTAAAATGCTCTGCCTTCCGCAGATACTATATTACTTCAGAACGCTCCCCATACCTGTGCCCTCTTCCCTCTTTAGGTCCCTCCAAGCCATTCTGAACCAACATCTCTGGAAGGGTAAACGTCCTCGGTGCGCACACTCGAAACTCATTAAACACAAACTAGCGGGGGGCGTAGGCTCCATAGATTTCGAGGATTATTATTTAGCAGCTATCCTCACTCAATTACCTGAATGGTTCAGAGAGCGCCCTAGCACTCCTTGGGGACAAATAGAACGCTCCTCTCTAACCCGCCTCTCCCTTCGGTCTTGGCTTTTGAGCACTCCACTGGGGACGACAATCCCGTCCGCACTCTCACCCACCATGAGGGCCACCGCCAAAGCATGGGTCAAACTGGTGAAGCACTCTACTTACTCGACTTCTGCCCCCATGGACCAAATTCCCCTAGATTCACTACACTATCTGTCACCAGAACTACCTCTCACACGTTGGTCCCTCAAGGGTGTTCATTTTCTCCACCAAATATTTCACGGAAACACTCCTAAACCCTTCTCCCAACTCCAGAAGGAGTTTGACCTTCCCTCCACAGACCTCTATACCTACCTGAGGATTTGTCATTGCTTGAATCCCATTCCCTCACCTATCTATGCCACCAAAGACATAGAAATTCTTAACCGATCCAACTCCCAGCACAAAAGGCATCTCGCACTTCTACAACATGCTCCACCTAAAGTCTCAATTCTCCAAATCACCCTCTCACTTACTGTTTGAAGCTGACCTACAGCGTTCCTACTCCGTTGATCAGTGTACGCATGCCCTCCGGTCTATCTATAGGTCCACGAAATGCTCCGCACTCTGGGAGCTCACCCAAAAAATAACACTTCGCTGGTATCTGACGCCAGCTAGGCTGGCATTGTTTAACCTTCAATCATCCAACATGTGTTGGAGATGTAAATCCTCTAAAGGAGACATGCTTCACACGTTCTGGGCCTGCCCATATATCCAAAAGTTTTGGAACAACACGTTTAAGCTAATTTCCACTATTACCAATAGATCAGTGGCCCCGACTCCGGAGCTTGCAGTGCTTAACCTAACCATTGACGACATACCCTACCCCTTTAGATACGTCACTACACACATTCTTCTGGCCGCTAGACTCTGCCTAAAGAGACTTTGGAAATCAGAGATGTCCCAGACCGTTGACCAGGTTATTGACCTCGTGGACCTACACTCCAGTTACGAATCTATGATGGCAATCAACGCCAACCAAAGCACAAAACTCTGGATTGCCTGGAGTCCCTGGGTACACTGTTCAAGAACTGCGTTGTCCATATAAAACGACATGCACCTTCGCACAATGACTAGACCTTTCTTGACCGAACAATGTGTTCTCCCTTGAGTCATAGACTACGTGAGCTTGCTTTTGCACTTGTACACTTGTTTGCTGGTTCTGTTTATTATGTAATTTTCTTTTTTCTGATAATCGCCCTGTGGGGTTTCCCCCCACACAGGGGCCTTAGGCCGGTTTTGTCCCCCTCCCTGAGTCACAGAATGAACCCAAATGGGGTGACCAGGGGGGGACAGGAGACCACGTTTCATGTTTGATCAAGCTACAATAACTACCACCAACCTGATAGTTGATAACTTGCTTCTCACTACGTGTATTTCTCTTATGTGTCGTTGCACGACGTACAATGTTTGTAGTGTACTTTGTATTTAGAAACTTAATTTAAAATGATTGAAAGAAAAAAAAAAAAGTTATGTAGCCGGCCAGCTAACACACACAGCCCGTACCTTCCGGGTAAGGATCGTATGCGCGGTGACGTCAGCACGCCACCTCCCTACGTTTCGTCTCAACTCGGACGTGTTCACGGGATACAGGCGGCGTGCTGAATCACCGCATTTGTAGATCTGACGTGGAACGCTGCCTCGATGTGAGTAACACCAAGCCCTCCGCCCGCCATCTTAGAAACTGGAATCGGCATATCGAATATGACAGTAGTTGATCCGCCGATACACAAACTTGCCAATCATTCTAAAAAAACTTTAAAATATTTGTGAACTACCGGCAATACGCTCAGGGCCAGATTCTCTAAGAATTCCGGCGGCGTCGCGTAAGCCAGTTACACTACGCCGCCGCATCGTACTAGAGCAAGTGCTTTAGTCTCAAAGCACTTGCTCCGTAGGTTTCGCCTGCGTCGCGTAAATCGCGCAGCGTAAACCCGCGCAATTCAAATGGGGCGGCTTGTATTTAAATTAAGCGCGCCCCCCCGTCGAATAAACTGCACATTCGCCGGCCGGGGAAAAAGCCCATTGCGCATGCTCCAGCTCACGTCGGAAAGCGTTGTTGAAACCAACGTCAAAACAACGTGAGCCTCATTTGCGCAACTCCCTATTCGCGAACGAGTTAATAAAACGACGTAAGCGACGGAAAAAGCCGACACTGACCCGACGCCATACTTAACATGGCATCCGACGGGACCCGACGGCATCCGACGGTACTTCGTAAGGTTACTCCACGTAGAAGCTGGGGTAACCTTACGCGAACGAAAACGACGTACGCGACGACGGGGCGGCGTAAAAGCGATCGGGAATCGGCGTACTACCTCATTTGCATATGCAAATGCGAAAACAACGTAAAGGCCATCTAGTGGCCGGAGTTGTCATTACAACTACGATCCGCAAGTGTAATGGTTTTACACTTGTCGGATGTAGAAGCGTATCTATGCAAAAGTGATGCTAAGCATCACGCGCATAGATACGAGACAAAAAAAACGGCGATACGACGGGGTATCTGAGATACTCCGTCGTAACGCCGCTGAGAATCTGGCCCTCAGTAAGTAAATAATAAAAATTTATATTGTATGGATAAGAAGCCAAACAGTCACTCCTTATACAGGGAGACCAGGCAGGGGCCACAATAAAAAATGCAGCACATCTCACAGCTAAGTGGAGCTCACATCATAACTTGCTTCTCACTTACAAATATAAAAAAGTAAATATAAGGAAGTAATAATAATAAATACCGGCTAATAAAAACCGGAAGTTCTTAATACTATATAAATACAAAAATTGCAGGTTGCAAAAAAAAAAACATATAAAAAAACATATAAAAAAACATATAAAAAACCTAGAAATACAATCTACAGATAAAAACGCACAATATTAAGACATACTTTTTTATCAAGATTTGAACATAGAGAGCCCAACTCATTGTAGTAAACCTTTAAATCATTACGAATTGGCTATAAAGCAATTTACGTCCACCTCTATATTGAGCCCCAAAGGTGTAAAACATTTTAATTCGTACACCCAGAACATTTCCAATTTAGATATGGTTCTTACTAAATGGCTACCCCTCCAATGGGGACTAAATTTATCAATGCCTAAAAAGATAGTATTCTTAGGGTCTCTCTTATGGGTGGTGAGGTAATGCTTGGACACGGAGTGTTTGGTATATCCCAACCCAATGTTATTTATGTGTTCGTTTAAACGTACCTGTAGGGGGCGTTTAGTCCTGCCCACGTATTGCAAGCCGCACGGACATTGCAACAAATACACCACCCCCTTGGTAGAACATGTAATAAAGGGTTTAATGGGGTAGCTTCTGGATGTATGAGTGGAGCTGAAGGTCGTCGTTCTCCTTGAATCGCAACCATTTAATGAACACACTTGGCACCTACCACATTTATAATATCCAGTGAGTCCAGATAAAAATCTAGACTCCATATTTGGGGGGTTCAGAATGTTGGGGGCTATTTTATCTTTTAGTGATGGTGCACCCCTAAAAACAACCTGTGGTCTGATGGGTAATATGCTTTCCAATACCTTGTCATTTTTTTAAATGTGCCAGTGTTTATTGACAATATGTTTAATATTCGCATGTTGGCAGGAATAATTAGTGATAAAGGGATTTCTAAAATCATTAGTTGTTACTTTATCTGTCTTTTCTGTCAGCAGATCCAATCTGTTAACTTCCTGGACCAAGGCCAGAGTGTTATTCAAAAAATCTTTCGAGTAGCCCTTTTCCAAAAATCTTGAAGTGAGGATATCAGCCTGTTCTACAAAGGTTTTGTCTTCAGTGCAATTGCGTTTTAGGCGCAGATATTGGCTCTTAGGCACTGATTTAAGCCATGAGGAGTGATGGCAACTGGTATTGGGAATAAATGCGTTTCTGTCAGTTGTCTTAAAAAATGTTGATGTAATAAAACGACCATCACTGACAGAAATTGTCAGATCCAGGAAATTGATCTTATCACGACTCACTTAGTAACTTAAATGGATCCCTCTGTTGTTCATATTAAGGGAGGTCATTAACCGATTTAAATCGGATTCAGTACCATCCCATAGGATGAGAAAAAAACAGAAACAGAAAGCGCCACTGAGTAAACTGCATTTAATTAAAATCTCAATAAATATCCAACACTTACATCTAAAAGAAGCATTGATGTAGTCTGGGGTGCTGGTGAACGATCTAACAAGAAATCCAGAAACCAGGATGGATGCTGAGGGAGCCGTCAGTAGATGTCATTCAGATGCCTGCGGCGGGGGGGGGGGAAATTAGAAGAAGGAAAGGAACCGACTTCCACCTCCGTACACGAGCATTACTGAGCTGTCAGCTCGTCCACTGGTCTGTGACGTCACTGAGACGGTGGCCGAGAAGGGACACAACGCGTTTCAGAGCGTGCGCTGGTTGGATAGAAGACCTGCGCGCTCCTTTGTCAAGTGTCTCGACAAAGGAGCGCGCAGGTCTTCTATCCAACCAGCGCACGCTCTGAAACACGTTGTGTCCCTTCTCGGCCACCGTCTCAGTGACGTCACAGACCAGTGGACGAGCTGACAGCTCAGTAATGCTCGTGTACGGAGGTGGAAGTCGGTTCCTTTCCTTCTTCTAATTTCCCCCCCCGCCGCAGGCATCTGAATGACATCTACTGACGGCTCCCTCAGCATCCATCCTGGTTTCTGGATTTCTTGTTAGATCGTTCACCAGCACCCCAGACTACATCAATGCTTATTTTAGATGTAAGTGTTGGATATTTATTGAGATTTTAATTAAATGCAGTTTACTCAGCGGCGCTTTCTGTTTCTGTTTTTTTGTCTATTCATGGTTTGAGCTGACTTCACTCTTGGAGAGAGCAGCCCTGAGCTTCTGCAATCACCTTCACACCTGATATACTGACGGCCAAGCTCCTTGGACTTACCTCTGATGGACTCAGTTTAAGACTTTTTCCTCTATGGTATATATATTTTTAATGCACAAATACGGACCCTGATCCGATGGCATAACATCATGGTTATATAGATTTAATTTTTGATCAATTTATCTGGACACCAGAGCGCTGCAATCTTGTATAAATTTTATCCCATAGGATGAGGATGTCCTCGATGTACCTGGCCCACAGAATGATATGGGGCCTGGTACCTACACAGACGACATCCTCCTCCCATTTGGCCATAAAGAGGTTGGCTAAACTTGGGGCATATTTAGCCCCCATTGCCACACATCTATCCTGCCTAAAGAACTGTCTGTCGATTACAATGTTTTGACGCATAATAGCTTTTTGCCCCTAAGTGGTATTTCAGCATTTGGAGGTGATGATTATAGAACTCCCTTAACCACTGCAAACCAACAAGGTGCCAGTGGAGGATATCCTCCCAGTTATGGCCCTGGCCAGGGTGGCACATACTTGGAGGGATATTCGCAACCCCAACCACAGTGGGGTTTTCCCGTGCTGGACAAGGCATAAAAAGAGTAGGAGAACTAAAAGAGGGACCAGAGGGGGGTGGCGCATTCAGTCCCAAAAGACCGAGAAAGTAACAGGGGCTGGTATTTTTAACTTGAGTGCCCACCTCCTTACAGACCCAGAATTTACTGTTTTGGACAAAGGGCTCAAATACGCCCCCCCCTAAGAATTTAAATAAATTCACAACCAATATGGATATACACAAATACGTCCGAAAGCTTAATATCCAACGGTACATGATATCCAACCCTTTTAATCCTTCTAAAACCCTCTCGCAGAGCTTATCAAACGCCTCTGTATACAACCCTCCTGGACACGTGGCCCCTTCACTGAAAGTTTTCAGGGACCTTGCTTTGAAGGACATGGAGGACATTAGGATTAAACAAGTAAGAAATAAACAGACTATAGTAAAGGGTATTGAAGCTCTTTGTGCTAACAAGGACATCATTATTCGCCCTGCGGATAAAGGGGGAGGTATAGTGGTCCTTAATAAAGTTGATTATATGAATGAGATGC
The DNA here is from genome assembly GCA_029574335.1 of Rana kukunoris. NCBI lineage: Eukaryota > Metazoa > Chordata > Amphibia > Anura > Ranidae > Rana > Rana kukunoris. The sequence goes on along the minus strand of CM056053.1, from coordinate 213,405,967 downwards.
GTTTGAATCCTAATGATAAATACAAAAAGAGGCTGGTCAAACTTGTTTCCAAAGGCTTTAATCTTGGGATTCTTAACACTAAAGAAAAGGCATTCCTTGTCCCTGAATGTCCAAGGATCCCGATTATATATTACCTCCCAAAGGTACATTAGAATCCGACTTGCCCCCCGGGACGCCCTATAGTTAGTGGAATTGATTCCATTACGTCCCGGGTGGGCAAGTATATAGATTTTTATTTACAACCCCTTGTACGCAGTATGTCCTCGTACGTCAAAGATACTAGGCAAATTATCAATATATTGACCAATCTCACCCCGTCTGCAGTCCTATTGTTGGTAACTGCGGATGTAACCTCACTTTACACCGTCATCCCCCACCAACTGGGTCTGGAGGCAGTTTTCTATTTCCTTGGTAGGGATTCAGGTTTACCCACGAAACAGATTTTGTACATTATGGAACTCTTGGAATATGCCGCTATGCACAACTTTTTTTGGTTCAATGGACAGTTCTTTAGGCAGGATAGAGGTGTGGCAATGGGGGCTAAATACGCCCCAAGTTTAGCCAACCTCTTTATGGCCAAATGGGAGGAGGATGTCGTCTGTGTAGGTACCAGGCCCCATATCATTCTGTGGGCCAGGTACATCAACGACATCCTCCTCCTATGGGATGATACTGAATCCGATTTAAATCGGTTCATGGCCTCCCTTAATATGAACAACAGAGGGATCCATTTAAGTTACGAAGTGAGTCGTGATAAGATCAATTTCCTGGACCTGACAATTTCTGTCAGTGATGGTCGTTTTATTACATCAACATTTTTTAAGAACAACTGACAGAAACGCATTTATTCCCAATACCAGTTGCCATCACTCCTCATGGCTTAAATCAGTGCCTAAGAGCCAATATCTGCGCCTAAAACGCAATTGCACTGAAGACAAAACCTTTGTAGAACAGGCTGATATCCTCACTTCAAGATTTTTGGAAAAGGGCTACTCGAAAGATTTTTTGAATAACACTCTGGCCTTGGTCCAGGAAATTAACAGATTGGATCTGCTGACAGAAAAGACAGATAATGTAACAACTAATAATTTTAGAAATCCCTTTATCACTAATTATTCCTGCCAACATGCGAATATTAAACATATTGTCAATAAACACTGGCACATTTTAAAAAATGACAAGGTATTGGAAAGCATATTACCCATCAGACCACAGATTGTTTTTAGGGGTGCACCATCACTAAAAGATAAAATAGCCCCCAACATTCTGAACCCCCCAAATATGGAGTCTAGATTTTTATCTGGACTCACTGGATATTATAAATGTGGTAGGTGCCAAGTGTGTTCATTAAATGGTTGCGATTCAAGGAGAATGACGACCTTCAGCTCCACTCATACATCCAGAAGCTACCCCATTAAACCCTTTATTACATGTTCTACCAAGGGGGTGGTGTATTTGTTGCAATGTCCGTGCGGCTTGCAATACGTGGGCAGGACTAAACGCCCCCTACAGGTACGTTTAAACGAACACATAAATAACATTGGGTTGGGATATACCAAACACTCCGTGTCCAAGCATTACCTCACCACCCATAAGAGAGACCCTAAGAATACTATCTTTTTAGGCATTGATAAATTTAGTCCCCATTGAAGGGGTAGCCATTTAGTAAGAACCATTTCTAAATTGGAAATGTCCTGGGTGTACGAATTAAAATGTTTTACACCTTTGGGGCTCAATATAGAGGTGGACGTAAATTGTTTTATAGCCAATTCGTAATGATTTAAAGGTTTACTACAATGAGTTGGGCTCTCTATGTTCAAATCTTGATAAAAAAGTATGTCTTAATATTGTGCGTTTTTATCTGTAGATTGTATTTCTAGGTTTTTTATATGTTTTTTTATATGTTTTTTTTTTTTGCAACCTGCAATTTTTGTATTTATATAGTATCTGTTTAGTATTAAGAAATTCCGGTTTTCATTAGCCGGTATTTATTATTATTACTTCCTTATATTTACTTTTTTATATTTGTAAGTGAGAAGCAAGTTTGATGTGAGCTCCACTTAGCTGCGAGATGTGCTGCATTTTTTATTGTGGCCCCTGCCTGGTCTCCCTGTATAAGGAGTGACCGTTTGGCTTCTTATCCATACACTATTTTTTTTATTTTTATTATTTACTTACTGAGCGTATTGCCGGTAGTTCACAAATATTTTAAAGTTTTTTTTTAGAATGATTGGCAAGTTTGTGTATCGGTGGATCAACTAATGTCATATTCGATATGCCGATTCCAGTTTCTAAGATAGCGGGCGGAGGGCTTGGTGTTACTCACATCGAGGCAGCGCTCCACGTCAGATCTACAAATGCGGTGATTCAGCACGCCGCCTGTATTCCGTGAACACGTCCCAGTTGAGACTAAACGTAGGTAGGCGACGTGCTGACGTCACCACGCATACGATCCTTACCCGGAAGATACGGGCTGTGTGTGTTAGCTGGCCGGCTACATGTCTTTTTGACGCTCTTACTACAAATTTATTGTAAGTGCATACTTTTTTATTTTTTCTTCTAATAAATGAACGATTCACACTATGTGAGCCTTTGTTGTCTCCTGTACATACTTTGATGCACATTGAGTGTGTGAGGAGATTGTCTTCATCCAGGTGACTGCGACCGAGAGCCCTCTCAGGATCACACGTTTACCCTTGAATGATGTTTCTTTACTCTTATCTGGTAAGAGGCTATACATATACGTGTGGTGGAGGTTCTATTTGTAGCACTGTGTCCGGAGTGTACTTTCATCATCCTCACCTGGGAGTCTTCCAATATATGAACTTGGAACCTTTTGGTGGACTATGCATATCTGTGAAACTACATAACATTGAACATTGAATCCACTTTTTTGTGATCTATACACAGTATTTGTATATATATCTAGGACGCCCTTACCCCCATTTGTAGTTGTTTGATATACTATAATTACATTTTTAGCGCGATTTTTCTTGCTTTACATAACCCCTTCTGGTGGTCTTCTGGGGTTGAGGTGTTCTCTAATCAGAGACGACAGTCCTCCTTTGGCATTGCCGGAAATGGAGTCTGATTTAAGCAAGCTGGGACTGCATGATGCCTTCTTTCCTATGGAAGCCCTTTTCCAGGTCTGTCAGTTTCTTTCTTGTTCTCATGTCTTTAAAGGCCCCATACACACTGCAACTTTTGTTGTCTGATTTCCTTTAGAATTGCCAGGACCATGTGGTGCCTGCCTGATTGAATACAGGTTGAGGCTTTAGGGTTTGGCCTCATATTGTGTGGTTTTGATAAATCTGAGGGGGAGAAAAATCTGCAGAAGATTGTATAGTGTGTAGCCAGCTTAAAAGTGTCCTTTTGTGTGGATGAGCGTTGGCCCTCCCAATTGTATTAGAGTATAGGTGAGAGAGGACTGAGTCTCAGGTGATCCAATTGCAGGGAGCAGATGGACAGGTAATGAATGTCTTTGCTATTCAAGCATCCAGAGAGGCAGCATCTCCTTCTAAGGTAAGTCTTATCTATCCTAGTAATGGGGATATATGGGGGGAGGAGTAAGGAGCAATGTATTACTAGGGGGATGGGGGTTTTTGCCAGATTTACTTTGTTTAAATTATTACTATTTGTAAAAAAAAAAAGGCTGAGATACATGTATATATTTTTATCTTTCACTTCCCTTATTTCTGTGGTCATGCAGTCCCCCTTGCACCTTTCAGTAACTCCCATCAGCATGAGCCTACTGCCACATAACAAAGACCACCCCCACTATCAGGTAAAGGGACAACTTTTAGTAAGTAAGAAGATGCGGGAGAAAAGAGTGCATTGAGCCCTGACGAGCGTGCCTTCTTATCTGTTGCAACCCCGGCCGCTCACACCCACTCAAGGAGGTTCAGAGGCCCTCTCTGGATCATCTGGATTTTTCAGGGCGGAAGGTGTCTCCTCCAGTCCTGCTAGACCCCAGTACAAAGGGTGCAAATGTATGCTTAAGAGAATGCACACAGCTTCTCCTATGAGGGCTCAGCGCCCGAAAGGTGAATGTTGGTCATGTGGAGACGACCCTATGCCTGGAAAGCTACTTTGCAGCAACTGCTTCAGGCAGCTTGCCAGAGACCAGGAGTTTGGGAGTCAGCAGGTGTCAACCTTGCTCAGCAAAAATAGTCCCCAACCCCCTGGCTGAATTTTCCAGTCATCTCGGGCAGCCAGGGACATAATTGGATGGACAGTATGGGCACTACACCAGGTCTAAACCAAGCCATTCAACCCTCTCTAACTGGAGGGGTACCAGGCACTTCGGGGGCGACTCCAGCCCAGCAGATTAAGCAGGCTGGTTCCCCAAATCCAGTATTATAGCCAACCTTTCAGGCAGAGGGAGATGATATTGCCTCCTCCTCAACAGAAGATCCTGAAGGTTGAGGCATTGTTTTAAGCTAATATCCCCATTCGTTATAGCAGTAAAGCTGCACTGAAATGGGTGGATCCGGAACCTCCTCCAAAGAAGGAGAAAACCTGTTATTACACACCATACAATCTGATTTTAAAATTGTGTGACAATCGCTGTACAATATGCATTAGGTGCCGTTATTCTTTCAGGGCACCCCAAATGCCATACGATTCTGCTGTGATAGGTCACGTTGGAGAACGCACCTTTCCAAACATTGTGCAAAGCTGGTCACCCTCAAATAGGAGCAGGGGCTTCTATTTGCGCACATAGGGCAACCAAGTGAATGGGCCGCACCCATGCGAGTTGCAACATTGTGTACAAATCGCTCTTTGAAAATCGCATTGCATATACATTGGTCTACTCTAAGTGACAATATCAAATACCTCTGAAAGGTGACCTAAGCACAGATTGCTTTTCAGTGCAATGGCAGATCCTGCTGCAAGTGTGAACAAGCCTTTGGGTTCCACAGGAGGAATCTAAAGAAGCAGGTAAGCTACCTTTTTCTCTTATGACAGAAATAGTAAGCCTGTTTCAGGAGGAATAAGAAAAGGGAGAGAGAAAATCCTCCTCAACCAATAGGTTGCAGAAGTTGTATCCACTAATGGGGAAGGATGTGACTCCTATATCTAACCACCAACGGTGGATGCGGCAGTCACCAGACTGACCAAGAATGTGACACTTCCGATGAAGGCTCTTCCTCCTTTCACAAGATCCTTGTGGGACGCATTGCTTTAACATCCGGAAGCAAGTACTATGTGAGTGTGTGGGCGCAGAACTTGGAGTATGCGATTAAAACCAGCTGCCAAAGAGAAGAGTTATCAAGGCTCTTGATGAGATAACTTTCAGCAGACTTTACAGGTGAGGCAGCTATAGGCATCATTTGATGGTTATCCAGAGCCATGCTTGGCTCAGTCACAGCCAAAAGAGTACTGCGACTAAAATCCTGGACGGCTGGCCCATCCGCAAAGCAGAATTGCTATAAACTACCTTTTGATGGGAAGGCACTGTTTTCCCAAAATACTGGAAACTATCTTCTCCAGGGTTATAGGAGGAAAATCAGATCTTCTGCCCCAAGATCGAAAAGCAAGAGGGGGCAACCATTTAGAGAAGCGCCAAACAGGTACTGCGATTTTGAAGGCTTTTGCCCATCCAAGGGTGTCAGAAGGCGTTAGAGGGGTATACATTCAACCTTCGTAAGATCGCAGGAGGCCAAGAACCATGCGGCTCCCCAACATACTCAGAAGCCCTTTTAACGCCAGGTCTGCCCAGGAGGCAGTTGGAGCCAAGTGGCTCAAAGTGACCCAGTTCCGGTAAGACCACTGCCAAAGAATGGTTTCAGCCCTCAGTGGCGCAAGGCCATGTAAGAAAAGAAATGGCTGCGCATCCAGGAATTTCGATTTTCCTTTTATTGTTCAAAGTGATGACACCAAAGACACCAACACAAGGTCACATAGACGCATTTCACACATTCATTTTGTGCTTAATCGTTACCAATGGCAAGACCGTTATTGGTTGTTCAATCGGCAGCCTCCAGAACTACCTCAAGAGGCTGAATCAATTTATACGGATAGACTCAAGATTGAATCTCTCCATACCATAAATCCAGGTCATTCAACAAGGTTACTGGAGGATTTCAGTAGACCTGCAGTATACCTATCAGCATGACCCGATCCTTCAGTCATACCAACCGTTTCGAGTTGAGGGGTAAGGATTGCCAAAACTAGCTGGTGCCTATGCAGAATATGCTATACCTAGGGGCCATGGATCATTGTTGCTACAGATACCAGCACAGCAGGGTGGGGCACCACCTGCGAGCATCTCAGGATCCATGGCAGGTGGGAATTTCCCACTCAGGGCCTAGTTTCCAATATTCTGGAACTCCATTGACAGCATTGACATTGAACACTTTACTGCCACACATATAGGGTCTGCCAGTCCTACTCCATCTGGACCACATGGCGGCAGTCCTATAAACAGCAATAAGGTGACATGCACAGCCAATCCCTCCTGAGAGAGGTGAAACCAATCATGACTTTGTCCCAGCAATATCTCCGAGATTTGAGGTCCATATATCTTCCAGCCTATCAGAATTTGGAAGCTGATTGTCTATCTGGGCAATTCAAGGATCTCAACGAATGGTCCCTTCACCCCGAAGTGTTCCAACGGATCATCCACGAGTGGTGGTTACCACAACTGGATCTGTTTCGCCTCATCGGCCTACTACAAGGGGAACCGGTTCCTCTCGCACTACCCTCATCCATTAGTGGAGGGGACAGATGCCTTTACCAATCCTTGGGCTGGGCAACTGGCCTATATCTTCCCTCAAGGAATTTTAGGATTAAAGAAATTGATGAGATTTGACAGTCATCACAGGTTTTCCTTACTGGCCTCACAGACCATGGGTCTCTCTGGCAATGGGTATCAGCGTGTGCACACCGATCACTCTGTCAGTGACTCCTCATCTCCTCTTATCTGTGGGAGATGCACTACATCGCCAACCATCACGACTAACTTTGGTTAGAAGAGTTTTCCAGATGTCTTCCAGAGGGGATTAGAACCTTGCAGAGTTCTTTGAAAGGGTCAATCAATGCCATCTACTCCAGAAAATTGGATTAGGTTCACAAGCTTTGCAGCTGGGCATCAGTTTGACCCTTGTGACCCAAATTTATCAAATCCTGTCTTTTTTCTACAATCTGAATTGGATTTGGATCTCAGTTTGCTTAAGGTGAAAATTTCTGTCTTCTTGGCTTTTACCCCAAAGAAATGGGCAGCAGACCTGCTGATGGATCACTTCATGGGAGGTACTTGGACTACGCCCTCCCAAAAGAAATAGGTTCCCTTAATGGGACCTGGCAGTAGTCCTCAATTTTCTAGCAGTTAACAAACCCTCATTGCACTCTTGACAGAACACTGTTCTTTATGGGAGATCTCCTAAAATCGGCTTTTCTATTAGCCATGATTTCAGGGGAAAGTGCGTCGACTCCAAAATTTGGGGCGGCAGACCCTTATTCCATGTTCTTCCCAGACAGGGTTGGGCTAAGATCATTTTATTCCAAAGCGTGGCATCCATGTTTTGTCTTTCCAGTGAATGGGTGCTTCCAGCCTTCCCTGCGCAATCAGATGCACAAGTTGGACATACCAAAGTCCTCAAAGCCTATCTCGGGCTACTTCTACATTCAGAATGTTTAACATTTAAAGAGTAAGGGGCTTCGGCCAGAACCATCTCGACCTGATCCGTGAAAATATTCACTGGGCATGTGGAGCCGGTAAGGATCCTCCAGAGATGGTTAGAGCTCATCGCTCAACCGGGTGATGTCATCTTCTTGGATAACACAGGCAGGGTTGTCTCTGTAGACAGTCTGCAAAGAGGCTAGCTGGTCATCACATTATATGTTATTAATACACCACAGGGTGAATCTAGCAGCTCTTACTACAAAAGCGTTTGGGAGGAAGTTTATCCAAGCTTCTTTGTCTTTTTTAAGTTTACAGCATTAAACCCTCCCTCTAGAAAGCTCTTCGTGTATCATATGTATGCTGCCATGTCTGGCGTCAGGAAAATGGAAAATTGTATCCAATACTTACCGTAATTTTCCTTTCCTGATGCCAAGACATGGCAGCATACGAACCCTCCCTCTGATCTTTGTACTTTATACGGAGAATGGGGGAGGTAGCTCTCAGTCAGAGTTTTATAGAGAGTTAAAACGTGTCCTGTGGGTGGATATAGGGGTGGGGCTATATCATATGTATGCTGCCATGTCTTGGCATCAGGAAAGGAAAATTACGGTAAGTATTTGATACAATTTTAAATTTTTATGAAGTTTACATTAAACTATTTTAATATTTTAAGTATTTATTTTAATATAATTGTCCATAACATCACACAAATAATAATACATTAACAAAAATAAATAAATAAGAGAATCATGTAGATTCCATTTTTGTTTACATTTACCCTACATTCTTCGAAGAGAGAATTATGAACAAAGTGAGACTGTTCTTTTAGCAAAAATAACATTAACTTTTAAATTTATGTGCAAGGGATATCATTTAAAAAAAAGGAACTTCTTAATGCCTGTGATAATTGATTGATTTGAGTAATTTCACATTATTTACTAAGTTCAGTGAACATTCACTTTGCAAAGAGAACATTAACTTGCGTAAGTTAACAGTCTCAACTGGTTTAGTAAATGAACCCCAATGGACATGAGAATTATTTAAAAATGTTGGCAACTAAATGGAAGGTTTAAAATAACACAATGATTGCTTGTGATTTTATTACAAAATGTGCATGTAAAATTACCACTTCAATCTACTACAAGCAAGAAGGAATGAACCCTACATGTCAATTATTTATATGTAATAAGGTTAGTAACTGTATGGTTGCTGGTTAGGTGGCACAGGGTCCTGGCCCTACTTAATAAACTCTATCCACAAACCTCCAACCTATGTTGGTGCTGCAAGAAAGAGTCAGGGACATTATTACATATTTTCTGGGTGTGCCTTTTAATCATACCATTTTGGAAGAAAGTGGGGAACTGGATTAAACAACTAACATAAGTTGACCTTGGTTTGGACCCTCTGGAACATCTCCTGCACTTAAATGCGATACCACTCAATAAATATAAAAAGTCACTGGTAGCACACATGCTGAATGCTGCCTGGGCATGCATCCAAGACTTTTGAAAATCTACTACCAAACTACCTGTGAAACATTGGTTCTCTAGAATAGATGAAATTAGGACAATGGAAAACATGACAGCCTTATTCTATGGTAGAGAGTAATGTAGGGAAACCTGGCGGCCATTGACTGCCTTTACTTGTACACCTCAGTATGTCGATTGCATTTTTGCTTAGTTATCAAATATTAAAGATGTAGATGGGTGGGTATGGATGGATAGGGTGGTCTGGGGGAGGGGGAGGGTGTCTAAAGCTGAGAAACCCTTAAGATATTCTGTTTTTTTATTTTATTTATTATTATTATTGTTTCTCTCTTGTAACCTTCAGGGGATAGGGTCGGAAGAGAGGTTTCCTTTAAAGTAGAGAAGGGAAGGTTTAGTATAGTAAAAGAAGAATTTAAGTAGCGATATGGAAGGAATGCAACCTAGGTTATTAACTCTAGTAATATTTATTTGAGAGAAAAAATGATCCCGGACTGCCGCACTCTGATAGGCGATATTTAGTGAAAAAAAGGCAAAGGATAAAACCCAAAAATACAAAATATCCAAAAAATCATGCAAAGCAACAATCAATGGTGAGAAGTGGACAATAGGGGACAAGTATCAGCCATGTGTCTCTGTATGTCCACCTCTCACTATTGTGAGAAGGTATGGATGGCGAGGTCGGATGGCTAGATGTGTTCTCTACTTTAATATAGGTTTATTTATTTTTTCTTTCTTTCTTTTATTTCTTTTATTATTGTTTTACAATGTTATATTTTGTTATTGCTTCAAATTGTTATATATGTTTTGTTATAACTGGAAAATATTGAATACATAATCATATTTAGAAAAAAAGTAACTGTATGGTATATTCAACTCATTGTATATTCAACTGGAATTTTAAGGTGATGACATATTCTTTAAGCATGTCAAGACTTGTTGATACATCAGCTGTAACAACGAAGAAATTGTCCTCAATGTCATCTCTAATAGTTCAGTCCAATAGCTGGATATTTGTCAAATCACTTCACTTGTTCTCACCTTTTCACATATGGCAGGAAACAGCTTTGTTGTTATGCCAGATAGCCTAGACCTGACCCTCAACCCTCCCCCCTAATCAATTATTAACATTCCCCACCTTAGGAGAAGTATTATGCTTCAAAGTTTCACTGTTTGTGTAACATCTAATGGCATGTTTACATGGTGGCTTCAAAAGGCTCTTTAAGCGGTCTGAAACACTTGTGGTTGACTAGCTGGTATAGTAAAGCATTTAAAATTGTTTAAAGAATTAGACTGCCTGTAATAGACAATAACATCTAAGACTTTTAAAGAAACAATTTAGCATTGAGTTAAACAATATGGTACAAATTTGTTTCCTAAATACTAGGGTCAGAACATGCAAAAGTTAAATTTTAATTATACAATGAGATGGTGATGGTGATCTGTGTCACTCCCTGGCTTCTTATATTTCGTTGGGGCTCCAGCAGCTTGACATTGTTATACCTATTCTTAGGTTAGGGTTTTGGAAGTCTTTGCCCACCTATAGTTTCTGACTGGAAATGGTACAGATGTGATGTGATATCTCTCCACTGCAACTAATCAGAAACACATATGAGGTGTTCTATATGGCAGCAGTGCCAAGTGAGTGTCCCCCTATGGTCACGGGACAAAGGAAAAGCTGCTTGCACAGAGACTGTGCAGGACCCGGACCATTTATCATTTTAGCAATGCCAACAACTGATTCTAAGCCTCCCCAATGACCCATCCGTACCAATGTATGCAATACAGGTAATTCTTGGAGTTCAGCTTTAAATATTCAACAGAACAAAACATTTTTTTTTTTTTTTAATGAGCAATCCTTTTTGTATGTTACACAAATAAAGTGGTGATGAGATAAGCAATCATATTTGCTATTATTAAATTAATTTAACCTTTTCACCTAAATCAGGCTAATTCTCACAGGTTTTGGCAGTTCTTTTTCTGGCATATGCCAAATTCTTTCACAATTTTGATTTTGGCAGGAAGTCTTGTGGTCTCCTGCATGTTGTCCTTTGGTATGTTCAGGTTCTGCTGTACTTTTGCACCTTGCACACAAGCAGACCAAAGGGACTCCCTAGTTACTAGTAGATATAGCAAATATTACTGCATTTTTATGGGTGATATATTACTTACAGTATGATGAACAGATGTCATTTGTGTCAACACATTTTTCTTCCTGAAATCAAGGTATTGGCTTCTGGATCCCCACATCTAATGTCCCCCACTTTGAATAGGTGGGGGGTTGGCACATGAGCGTGCCTCCTTTTTTCCCTGCAAGTAAGTATACATAGCTAATATTACAAATTCTTTATCAGGCTAATATTCCTCGTGTTGATGCTAGGTTTTCTACTACCAGGGACTCTAATGATGATTTTGCCTTTTCCAGGGCTACATTTTTTGATTTATTGACTCATATATTCAATTATTGATCAAGCAGGTTTAAAGTGTGGCTATCATCCCCCTGATGCACTTATGGGGGTATATTTCAAGGACTTGTTCTTATTGGTATGGTTTTGATATCCTTTATTGCAGTTTTCATTATGATATGTCCTCACCCCCGCCTAACCCTTTTTATGCAAGTGTTGTTGATCACCCCATACTCTCCTTTACAGGATTCTGGGATAATGCCTATAGTTTTATCCCCAGCTTAAAATGGTTGTAACCCTAAAAAAAAAAAAGTTCTGTCCCTTTAACCCGTTCGCTGCCAGGCTCTGCACTCTACTTTTAAACTCAGTGATGAAAATCAAACGTACACAAACATTCTTCACAAAATCTGGACATTCTAATTTTTCACTTACAGCTTCCAGAGTTTGTACAAGACCCCCATATACCATATATTTTCTGAAAACACATGGCCAGTATAAAAAAAAAAGAAGTTGCTACTGATTCTAAAGCCCCGTGATATTTGCACACATCTTTATCAAAGCAATATTTTTGCTAAAAATACACTAAAATCATGTGTTGAGTAATAAATAGTAAATATTTAAATATCATCTTTTTGCGAAATGGTGAAAGTGGGTGTACACAAAAATATAAATATCCAAATTTCTCCAAAAATCTTCAAGTTTACATTTTTCACTTACAGCTTTTAGAGTTTGTAAAAGACCCCCCAAACCATATATTTTCCGAAAGCACATGACTAGAACAAAAGAAGGTGCTATTGATTTTTAAGGCCCCAGGATTTCTGTACAAATGTTTATCAAATCACAATTTTCACAAAAATAAACACTCAAATCCTTATTTGCACACATAAACACAATATGACTTAAGTAATTTTTGCTAAATTCCTACTAAGGCATCATTTAGTGAGGTGTGCTTATCTGTACACCCATGGAGGGCCGTGTTACCTGCAAAGGGGATGCACAGATATTTTGTGCAGGCAGTCCTATTCATGTCAATTGGAATGCCGCATCTGCAAGGACAGATCTCACATCCATGTGGGTGTAGGTGCATAGCCCCAAACACAGACAGTGTGTGTTCAAGGACATGTACCCACACGGATGTCCAGTTGGAAGCAGTGGCTATGTCCTTCATTGATATGAATGGGAATGCCTGCACAGGAATGCATGGAACATCTGTACATTCCCATGCAGCTGCTGTGTCCCAATTTACATCAATGGAACTGCCTGCATGGAAATGCACAGAAAAGCTGTGCATCCCTCTGGAGCTAAACACGGCCCTGTAGTAGTATGCCCCACATCAACAAGGTTTTAGGATGTGTTTGTACTTGTGGTTGAGGGGGTGCCAAAACTGCAAATTTATCTGTATTTTTGCCACCCGTCAACCACACCCCCTCAAGCTGCAATAGGCAGCAGATGGCGGCTCTGGAGAGACATCAGGGGTCTAAACAGACCTCTAATGTCTTTTTTTTTTTAATCAGAGAAAGGGATTGAAGTTCAGTCCCTTTCTCTGCAGGCTCAGCTGCAATGCATATGGATGAATTGAAGTCTCTTCATAGAGGCTCATATTTGTTGATAAACTGGGGCACCGTTTATTATGCCACAGTAATGACTGAACATAGAAGCAATCAGTACTGATCGCTCACAATGTTCATCTAGGAAAGGAAGGGAGCTGGTGAACACATGTTTACCAGCTCCCCCGCTCTCCATCCTGACAGTGATCTCTCTCCATTACAGCAGCTGCGGCCAGTGTGAAGAAACGCCGGTTGCACTGCAGGAAGGGATGCCGGAAGATTATGGATGGGGGCACTACAGGAGGGGTCAGAATGTCTGAGGGGAGCAATATAGCTGTATTGTTTTACCTCTGTGGCTCCCCTGCAGCATAAAAACCCAGCAGGAAGGCTAGGAGGCAGGCATACTATAGACACCGCTCAGCTACGAAATTTAAAGGAATATTTCACTTTTATTGTTTCACTTAAAGCATTATTAAAATCACTGCTCCTGAAAAAACTTTTTTTAGTAGTGCACGACCCATGCCCCCAAACACTTTTTATGAGAATAACTTGCATATTAAAGGGGTTGTAAACCAAATGTGTTTATTTTTTTAAGTAGTGCACGACCCAGGCCCCCAAACACTTTTTATGAGAATAACTTGCATATTAAAGGGGTTGTAAACCAAATGTGTTTATTTTTTTTAGTAGTGCACGACCCAGGCCCCCAAACACTTTTTATGAGAATAACTTGCATATTAAAGGGGTTGTAAACCAAATGTGTTTATTTAAAAAAAATAACAAACATGTTATACTTACCTCCGCTGTGCAGCTTGTTTTGCACAGAGTGGCCCAGATCCACATCTACTGGGGTCCCTCGGCGGCTGTCTCTGATCCTCCCCACAAGAACTACACACATTCATGCGAGAGAGCTTGCATTGTGTGTAGTCCTTGCGGGCGCGCTCCCGTGATACAGCGAGCGGCCATAGGCACTCGATGTATCACTCGGCCCGCCCCTCAGCGTGCTGCATCACTGGATGTGATTGACAGCAGCGCCAGCCAATCCACCCGCTCTAGCCAATCAGCGGCCAGGCTGAGTGGCAAAGAGGATGTCGGGACTGAGCACGGGACTTTCGAGGGGTCAGGAAAGTATAACGAGGGGCCGGTATACTCTGAAGTTTTTTCACCTTAATGCATAGAATGCATTAAGGTGAAAAAACGTTTCCATTTACAACTCCTTTAACCTTTAAAATTAGCACTTTTGATTTTTCACGTTCGTGTCCCATATACTTTAACAGTGTTTGCGTGTTCGAACAATTTTTTTGCCTGTTCGCATGTTCTGCTGCAAACCGAACCGGGGGGGGAGAAGAAAAGGGCCCATAAACAACCAGGTGCTACTACCCCAGATTAGTGAAACTCCTCCTGAGCTGTTGGGTGCAGTATGCACAGTTGTAACTCCATATATGCTCTTCAAATCAGTCTGAATTTATTATATCTCCAAAAGGATAAAAATACAGCTGAGGTAGCCGCATTTCAGTCACAAAAGCCTTGTTCACAACAGGAGAGGGTCCCAGGTGGCCATTTGGAGCAGGAGAGGGCCCCTGGGTGGTTAAGGGAGAAGGACAGGACCCCAGGTGGCCATTTGATGAAGGAGGGGGCCCCTGGGTGGCTAAGGGAGAAGGAGAGGGCCCCGGGTGGCCATTTGGAGAAGGGGAGGGCTCCTGTGTGGCCATCTGGAGAAGGAGAGGGCCCCTTGGAGGCCATCTGGAGAAGGAGAGGGCCCATGGGTGTTTTGAGGAGGAGGAGAGGGCCCCCTAGGTGGTTGGTGGAGGAGGAGAGGGGACTGGGTAGTTGGTTGTATATTCACCATGTGCTAGCTGCTAACTAACTTATATATCACTCACTTTATTTAGTTTTTTAATGCAGATATGACAGCATGTCCCCCAGCTGGCTGTCAAACTGCCTGATGTCCTCTACAACCCATTCCTCCTCCCTCAATTGCCACTGTCTCTCGCCCAACCCTCCTATATGTCTTAAAATGCTCCTGGTCACTATTACTAACCCCACATTACTGAAACTCCACATCAGATGGTGGACATAGCTCCTGGCCTATTAATCTTCCACCCCCCTATTCAAACCCATGCCCACTACCCTCACCCACCCACCTATATTCAGTCTCCAACCCCATTCCATGCAACCCTGAACAATCTGAGTTCCCATCCATTCTAATTTCTGAACCCCTCCATCCTTCAGTTCCTATAACCCCCCCCCCCAGACACTATTATTAAATAATATTCCTGGACTCTTCCAGCCTTCCATTCCTATTCATCAAATTCTTCAATCCTTTCTTGCTTATTCATGGGTTCCTCCCGTTCCCCAGACTCTTTCATTCTCTATACATGGATTTTACCATCTTTCAATTCTTATCTCTTGACCCCTTTATCCTTCAGTTCTTCTATCCCTGGACTCTTTATCCTTTAGTTCCTATCTCCAGACTCCTCTGTTCTTCCTTTCCTAGTCATGGATTCCTCCTTCCCTATCCCCAGACTCCTCCACCCTTCCTTTTTATTCACGGATTCCTCTTTCCCTATTTCCAGACTTCTCCATCCTTCATTTCTTATTCATGGATTCCTCCTTCCTTCCATTCCTATTCATTGATTCCTCCTTTATTCCTTTCCTATTCATGGATTTCTACTTCCTTATCCCAAGGCTCCTCCATCCTTCCATCCTTCAGCTCTCCTGACTGCTTGAATATGATGAAAACTATTGGCAGTAATTGTGATGCATCGTGATGCATCATGGGATCAAATCAAATTGTTTCCATGATAATCGTAATCAAATCGTGAGACCACTAAAGATATGCACCTCTAATACAGTGCGGGCATTGCCATCAGGTGAGTTCATTAGAGAAAGGAGAAATTGTTCTTCTCATAAGGATTTTGCTAAAGAATGTAACATTGTTTCTCGTGTGTCGTTGGACTCTCGGGGGAGGGGGGCGGGGGATTGTCCTTGTCTTCTCTGGGGGATACCTCATTTCAGCTATGGACCTTTATAGTGCTGTGATGGGTATGATCTGGACATCATGTGATTACTGTTTTCTCTTAGTGCCTTTATATACAAACATTCAATGGATTAATGTATAATATTTTAAAATTATGTTATTTGCCTTATATATTAGATATTAGACCCTAACGAAGAGACAGTGTCCCGAAATGCGTTGAGCTCTACTGGATCCTCGTGGGAATGAATGCACCAACACACAATCCATGTGTTTTTATTCATTTGTATATGTGTAAATTATTAATTTATTATTATTAATTTTGTACTATTGTGTTGTTGCCCATAAAGTCCCATTTGGGAGGTTCTCTTCTATTCTTGTAATGTATCCTTACTTCTCAAACACATTTCTTGCGATGTCTGACTTACCTTCTCAATTACGTTTTCCAAAATTGGGGCTTTGTAACCCTTTTCCATTTTTTTTTAATAATTTGTGTCCGTTTAATAAATATCCCTTAGGGGTATTCCTTTTATATCTTTATTTGTTTATCATAGAGAAAACAGAGGAAAAATCCAAAAATACATTGTCATATTCACAGTTCATCTAAATAATACATAGTTAATTACTGTATAGTTACTGTATATTTACAGTTTATCTAAATATATGTATACATATCTATCTTCCCCTGTTATAACTGTACTTGGGTTAACATACTAATTTACCATACCTATATCTTTATATCTACCAATATTTATGTTTTTTTCCATACTTTACCATTACCATAATCATTGGCTCAAAGGCATTTATCCAAGACTTCTCTAATCCTCCTCATTATTTTACCTTCTTTACAAGCCCAAATACCCCCCCCCCCCTAAAAAAAAGGAACCCCCCTCCCTTCATATTCCCCATGGAGAGATGGAGGGACTATGTTTCTATTCTCTCTCGTGTGCAGGTACGCATCTCATATTGGGCCATCCTCACTCCTTACCTGACTCATCTAACATTCTCTTACCCTCGTGAGTGAGTGAGTGAGTGAGTGAGTGAGTGAGTGAAAAACTTATATAGTGCTGCACATAGGAACTGAATTGCCTCTGGGCGCTCATTGTCCATTTCTCCTTTGAACTCAAAAGAGATGGGTTTTGATCTTTCTCCTAAAGGCCAAGTGATTCTACTCCAACCGAATGCTGGTTGGTAAAGCGTTCCATAGTCTGGGGCCTTGGACCGCAAATCTCCTTTCTCTTTTGGACTGGCTTTGGGTATCTGGAGTAGATTTCGGTTGGTGGATCGCAGAATGCGATTGGGGTTGTAGGCTTTTAGTTTTTTGCATAAATATTGTGGGGCATTTCCCAGAACACACTTATGCGTTAGACAGAGTGCTTTGAAAGTAATTCTGTGGTTTGTGGCAACCAGTGAAGGCTTCTCAGTGAAGGTGAGATTGATTCCCATGTTTTTTCCCAGTCACAAGTCTGGCAGCCGTGTTTTGAATGACTTGCAGATGAGTGATTTGGTACTTTGGGAGTCTGAGATAAAGGGCATTTGCATAGGCAAGTCTGAAGTTAACAATTGTTCCCACCACGACTGCTATGTCTTCTTTAGGAATAAATGGAATAAGTCTGCGTAGTAGGCGCAGCAGATGGTGCAATCCGCTGACTACTGACCCTATTTGTGCATCCATTGTCATGTCAGTGTCGAAGATGACTCCAAGACTCCAAGTTGATTTTTTTTTGATTGGCGTGGAACAGGAGAAGTTTTGTTTTTGAACTGTTGAGTTTAAGATAACTCTTTGTCATCCAGTTTTCAATCAAAGAGAGGCATTTCTCTAGACCAAGATGATGATCCTTTTTGTTGCAGATGCGAAAGTACAGTTGTGTGTCATCTGCATAAGAATGGCAGAGTAACTTCTGGTTACTAATGATTTCAAAGAGAGGGCGAAGATAGATATTGAAGAGCACTGGCGACAGAGGGGATCCTTGAGGGACTCCGCATGCCACCATGCGCTGTTTAGAAGTGAAAGGTCCCAATTTCACTATTTGTGAGCGGTTTTCCAAAAAGGAGGAGAACCAGGGTAGATCACATTCCGCAACTGTGGCAACTTCAGCTAACCGAGTCAGTAATAGTTTGTGGTCTACCGTGTTGAAAGCTGCGCTTAGGTCCAACAGTATTAGAAGACAAGATTTTCCTTAGTCTGCGGCCTCGAGAGCGTCATCCCATATTTTAAGCAGTGCTGTTTCCGTCCTGTGCCCAGGACGGAAACACGATTTGAAAGGATCGAGCAAATGATGGGTATCTAAATGCTGTTGCAGTTGTTGTACCACTACTTTCTCCATTACCTTGGAGAAGACGTTTAGGCCTGTTATGGGACGACAGTGTTTTGGGTTTTTGGGGTCGAGGGTGGGTTTCTTTAAAATGGGTTTGATTATGCCTTGTTTCAACTTGGTGGGCACTATGCTTTCCTTAAATGACTGGTTTATAAGCTGCGTGATAGGCGGTGCCAGAATATCGGCACATTCCTTCAGCAGTTTGGTGGGGATGATATCATTCGGTGTGGTGCTATTTCGCAGGTTGCCAGAGTACATAAATAGGTTCCATCCTGTCCATGTTTTAATATACTGATCTCTCTTATTTTGGGCTGAGAGGACTAAGTTCTCCATTGCTCCTATCTCTTGCACTCTATTAAGCCATCTCGCAATGGAGGATGGTCTAGGGTCCCTCCACTGTAGGGTTACTCCAATTTTAGCTGCATTATTTAGATGACACAGCACCGATTTTTTATAGGTCTGTGAGCAGTGGCACCAGACAGGGGTGTCCTTTTTCACCCCAACTTTACATCCTCACATTAGAACAACTTTTACATTGCATCTGGGTAACCCGAATATAAAAGGGATTGAGGTCCATCACAGGGAATACAAGATTGCAGCCTATGCGGGTGACATCTTGCTTTTTCTCTCAGCACCACTGGCGTCCCTGATCAATCTGGGTATCCAACTCCCTGGCAAACTAGATGTACTGTTTAAAAAAAAAAAAAGAACTGAAAGGTTTACAACAGGATCTAAACAGGTGGGATGTGCCTCTATCCCAAAGATGACAGTTCTTCCTCGCCTGTTGTACAAAATGCAGACATTCCGATCCGCTTACTGCCCATCTTTTTTGTGGCTTACAGGAGGATGTGTAAGTCTTTCCTTTGGGGAACTTTGGCATGCTTCGGGTGGGCAAAGCTAGTAATAACAAAATCTAAGAGTGGAATTGGCCTTTCTGATCTACAGCGCTATTATTGCACAGTTCATATGACTAGGGTTGTAGATTGGAGGATTCATACCTGTTGCAAGGATTGGGTGAATCTTGAATGACTAATTTCAGGAACTGAGCTTTGCTCAATTCCATGGTTCTCTAAAAAGCCGGTACTTCCTAACCTTCACACACATCCCCTCATTGGGACAACTCTTCATGCATTTGACAGTGTCTGTAAAGTGCATGTGCTTTTCGGCCACGGCATGTTCGTTACCCCCATTAGAGACAATCGAGACTTCTTCCCAGTGTTAGCTAAAACTTACCTGTTACAGGAATGGCCATATGCGGAGATGCAAGTGAAATATATTTATATATATACTAAAACACTCTGTAGATGATCAAAAGCTCCTACGGTATTTGAATCCCTGTGTGTGAGCTTGTCGTCTCAGAGTCATGTGATCATGTTTGGGGAACCATACCCTTTTTATTTTTACGTTCGGATCATCCATTCTGGGAATCCGTGTTGGACACAGAGATAGAGGACGCTAGCTGGGACCACATTCACTTGTTTATTCACAAAGGTTTTCTGAATGTGAATATGCAGGAAAAAGGGTATAAAATTAAAACTAGATGGTATAAAACTCCGGAAATGCTTCCCATGATTTTTCCGATGGTATCAGACCAATGTTTGAGATGTGAAAAGGAAATAGGCACTTTCCTCTACATCTGGTGGACATGCTCACTGATCCAGCCATACTGGAGTAAGGTGCATGAAGTGACGACAGCCATCTCTTCGCTCCCCTTGGAGTTTTCACCAGCACAATATCGCCTTCATTTTTCTAAAATACCCGAAAAAGATAAGTCGGTAGCAATGCATATGATTAAAGCTGATAGGCTGTGTATTCCAGTGCATTGGAGGTCCACATTGCCTCCTTCAACCAAAGAATGGGCACTACGTATCAACCGCAAAGCGACATTGGAGGAGCTGATATACACTGCACAGGATAGAATCACTAGCTTTTAAGCTACATGGGAGGCATGGATCACTTATAGAAAATCTCAACAGTATTAAGCATTGACACAAAAAAACAATTGACCTAGAGGCATTGCTCTCTACATCGTTACATACGAGGAACATGGTGGACCCTGTATGACATCTTACTATGCTGACAGTAGATGGAAGGGGTAGCTGGTGGGCCCCTCGCCCCCTCTCAATCTGTTAACTTTTGTGTTATCTTTTGTATGAGGTCCCTCTTCCCTCCTTCCCCTCCCTCCTCCCCTCCCCTTTTAGTATTCACTTCTTTATTTATTTGTATCTATATTATTTTTTTCCCCCTCTCTTTTTCTCTTGTTCTCTTTTTTTCCTTTTTCCTTTTTTTTCTCTCCTTTTTTGAGTTCTAGTTTACCGCAGTATTGGAGCTGGGGGCTGACTGGGGTAGTCAGCCCTGACCTCCGGACCATCCTTGACCTACTAATTGATTAGCTTACAATTACAGTAGCTCTTAAAACCTGGTATTTTCAGTTGGTTCTGATAGATTTCCAGACACACAGTTCACCATTATGGAGAATAGAAGCAGTGGCTTCATTAAAAGTGAGGCAACTATAATCTTCAACGTTTACAAAGTTATTGTGTTATATATTGTGTATGCCACTTTGACTTTGGATAGAAGTAACAGGTGCATAAAAATTGGTTTTGGTTGTCGGTGGTGCCTTTCTACCGTAACCCTATAGAGGTAATCTTGATGAAAACAAGAATTGGCCTTGCTGTACAAAAATTGCAATGATATGCACCTGTGAAACAGGTGCATAAAAATTACTCTTTAAGTGTTATTTGTGCCCATCAAACCTATACCAAAAACATTCTTCCAGATGAAATGATTAAACACCCTCAAAGCAAGGCAGCCTCAAAGTCCTGCAGAGATTCCACATCTCAAAAAGACTTAATTAGTGACATTGGCAAGAGGGGCTTCATAGCTGGTAATCCAGGACTGATTCATTTTTATAAAAGTCAAATGGTCCACAGAGTCTGTGGACATATACATTCTATGATCAGTAACAAAACCTCCTGCAGCACCGAATGCCGAATCTAAAAGCACGCTGGATGCAGGGCAGCCCAACAGCTAAATAGCATAATGGGCAAGTTGTGGTCAGTGGTCTATTCTCATGACCCAGTAGGTCAGTGGTTCATCAGCTGGAAAGCTCTCCATCTCTGTTTTGGCCCCAAGGTAATTGTCCACCATGTGATGCAGACGCTGCTGATGGAATGCGGAAGTTGACAGCCCTGGGCGGAGAGGTCTAAAGACATTCCGAAGTGCCTAACTTAGCCGGACGCCTTCTCCAACGCTCCTCTCTTGACCAACAGAAGACACAAAACACCATTTTCCACCACACTGTAATCTACTGGAGTCAGGAAAAATGTTCAATAAAATCCTCTTTAAAGTGTCCTCAAGAAATGTTGTCTTCTGCACTCTCTGTGGGGACGGGATGAGTTATGAGACCTTCCCCTTATAACGGTGGTCAAGGAGGATTGCCAACCAGTAATCATCCTTCTCATTTATGCCTTGCATTTTTAGGTCCTTTCGCAGGCTTTGAAGCTTGAGGTTACCTATACGCCTCAAATTTGCAGAGGCTTGAGAAGCAGACTCCTCTGGGTCACTCAGGATAACAGCATCTGGAACTTCTTCCTCCCAGCCACCTACTACTCCCAATTAGTAGGCATCAGTTATACTAATGAAATACTATTTGATTGTAACCGATTGTTATTATGTGTTTTTCTTTTATGTTTAAATTTCTTTATGCATACATTATTATATAATGAATCCACTTAAGCCATCTGTATGGATTGTATATATTTATGTCCCCCCTCCTCCTTCTCCCCCTCTCCCCCTCTCCCCCCTCACCAAATTGAGGACATGTGCTAGGCATGGCACATGTGTCAACTTTCCCTGTCTAAGGGCGCATAGGAGTTTTGAGTCATTATCGGACACCACCATTCCTGGCTCCAGTTGGCGTAGTGTGAACCACCTCTGGGACTGTGTCTGCAGAGCTGCAAAAATCTCTGCTCCGGTGTGGTTCCTTACCCTAAGCACAGCAGCTGAAGCACTGCATGGCACCTCTTAACCTGACTCTGGGAATAGTTTGTTGAACACTTAGGGGGTTGGAGAGCCAACGGCTTTGACAAGCTTGCATTTAGACGCTGGGCATGTGGGTGGCAGGGACTAGACATGTGCACAGAAAAACATTTTGTTTTGTTTTTTGTTCCATTTCGTATGGTACTGTCGGTTCGTTTCCATTCGTTTGTCGCACGACGCGATTTTTCCATATTCCGATTGTTTCGTATTTCCGTTACCGTTATATTTTCGTACATGCGGGATGGTTCGTTATTCTGTTTAATTCATGTTCGTTACTTGTTAGACAATAATTATCGTGAATTTTCATCAATTTGCATTCTGTGTATCTTGAAGGCTGGCCATACATGTTCAATTTTCTTGTACAATTTTCTTTTTGATTTACCAAAAACCATATAATATGAGGTCAAACTAAACAACATTTTAAATTGTATGCAATCAGGCAGGCCCTTGCACTACATAGTTGAAGGTAAATCTAAAGAAAATTGTACAGAAAATTGCACAGAAAATTGTATCATGTATGGCCAGCCTAACTCTCTGGCCATTCAAAAAAACTATAAACAAAAGATTTGCATTTGAATCCGTTTTCTTTTGTTATTTTCGTATGTTGATAAGACACCTATAACAAAAGATTTGCCTTCAGTATTTTGAATACACAATACGAACAGAAAAAGGAATTCATTCAATATACATAATGAAATTCTTTGGTTATAGATGTCATTGAACAATGAACATACAACTGAAAACGAACAAAAAAAGGATTCAAACAAAATACACAATGCAAATCTTTTGATACAGATTTCATTTTCGTTATTTTGCCGTTTTCGTTTTGTTTTTTTTTCCCGTCGGATCGTTCGTTCGTATTTGCGGTCGTTCGTTATGTGGCTCATCCGTTATCCCGTCGTTTTCGTATTTTGGTGCTTTAGCGTTTTCGTATGTACACATTATCCCGCGGGTACGAAAATGAACATTTTCGTACGAAAATAACATTCGTACGAACGGGAATGCACATATCTAGCATGGACTGTATTCCTTTTCTGCTGCAGCAGATGGGGCAGAGAATTTTTTTGGGCTACAGTCTACAGCTGGTGGTGTGCTGCTGGCTGTCATACACAGGTGTGACTAGAACTGTGTGAACTGAAACAAAGGAAACCAAACATATGCAAAGTGAATAATGAAGTTTATTAAGATAAGTGATTATAAATATACAAACACCTAAAATACCAAACTGTTCAGCGCCGCAATGTATTGTGGTCGGTTCAGGGGGGCTAACAAATGGTCGAATGACCCATTTATTCGGCTGTTCAGGTGGATTACAAGCATACTTCTGGATAGAATTCTCGCTCGTAATCCGAAATACTACTGTATAAGTAAATATTTAAGAGCCATACAGCACTGATAAAAATATTGCAATGACTACAAAAAACAATAAAATATTATGGGATGACATATGACAGAGTTTATCTTTCTCCTTCTTTTTCGGTCATTTTTTTTTTTTTTTCTCTCGCTTTTTCTTGAACCACATATACTCACTCCTCTCTCAAAAAAATATATATATATACTCGATGCTTAGTAAGAAAGACAAACTACAATTTTAGATGAATGCTGTTAAATTTTTTTTTTTGTTTTGTTTGTTGTTTTACTCCTCTCCCCCTCACCCTCTCCTTTCTCTCCACAGGAAAGGGGGGGGGGGGATGATTAGTAAAGGGGAAGGGAACAGGTTTTTAACGTATATGTAAATAACTCACAAAGGGAATACAAGAAGGTTGAAGCTAAAGAACCTCACAAACACTAGAGACACAGGGTAATATTTATACACACAAAATAAACACAGACACATAGACAGCACAAATAAATAAACCTGAAATGGGCCTAAAACTAATATGTATGTATAAATGTATGTGTGGGGGCGTGTATGTAGGCATGTATACGTGTATGTGTGTGTGTGTATGCGTGTATATATGTGCACATGTGTGTAGAAGTATGTATGGGTATGTAGATATATATGCATATACTTTTTTTTTTTTGCAAGTTTGGATATAGGAACACGACAAACACGATAAACACACAAGAATATAAAAGAGGGAATACCCTAAGAGGAATAATCTAGTTATAATCTATATGGGGGGGTGTGGGAGCAGGAGGGGGGAGAGAGAGGGGAGAAGCATTATCATTATTTTGGCCGTTTTTTGTTTTGTACTTGTTTTGTTTGTATTTATAAATGTTATGTATTTTGTTCCCGGTGGAGGTTTGGTATACATGTAAGTGATGTAATATACAGAAAATACAAAAATAAAGAATTATATATAAAAAAAAAGAACCGTGTGAACTGAAACAAAGGAAACCAAACATATGCAAAGTGAATAATGAAGTTTATTAAGATAAGTGATTATAAATACACAAACACCTAAAATACCAAACTGTTCAGCGCCGCAATGTATTGTGGTCGGTTCAGGGGGGCTAACAAATGGTCGAATGACCCATTTATTCGGCTGTTCAGGTGGATTACAAGCATACTTCTGGATAGAATTCTCACTCGTAATCCGAAATACTACTGTATAAGTAAATATTTAAGAGCCATACAGCACTGATAAAAATATTGCAATGACTAAAAAAAACAATAAAATATTATGGGATGACATATGACAGAGTCAGAGTCAATTTGATTATAAATATGATAATTATCTGCTTTTTAATCAAAAATAAATTCTAAGTAGACACAAAAACACCATGTAGTCTTGTTATGCATTTTTTAATGAATTCATTTTTTTTTTAACTCAGCTAGTGTATCTAAAAATGTTAAAGTAGAATCCTGTAGTCCCCCTCCAACAACACTTAGTCCTGCTTCACACATATGCAATGTGGAAAACAGAGTGACTCCAGTGCGGGTTCCCGCATCGCATATCATTTGCTAAGGGTTCACACTGACATCTGCGAACCACTGTGGATGTCAATGTAAAGTTAATGACACCCCCCAAATTAGTTTGCAGATCCCAGTGTAAACTGTGTAATGGTACAGGAATAAAATGGCATAGGTGTGTGAACACCCATGCAACCCGATTCCAGTGCCGACCAAAAAAAATGTCCTTCACCAATTTGGTGTGAATGCGATGCAATTTCAGCCATACAGTTTGTATGGCTGAATTTGCATCGTACAGACATTGCAAGTGCAACAACTCAAAATGGTCCTCAGTAGTTTGTTTGGCCCCCAAGTGCTTGTATGCATGCCTGACAACATCAGGGCATGCTCCTAATGAGATGACAGCAATGCGGTGTGAATCACATGCAATGTCGGTCATCACACAAGTGTGAACCTAGCCTCATACTGGAAGAAGGAGGGGTTACCCTTTGTGCAAATCATTCACTAGTTGACTGCAAAATGTTGTCGGTGTGACACCATTAACATACTGAAAAGAGAAGAGAACATAAGGATGACCTCCTCAGTGCACTGCTGTCTGTTTATTATCTAAGTAGCAGACTGTGCTAGATGAGTAGTATATATACAGTGTATATATATATATATATATATATATATATATATATATATATATACACACTGCTCAAAAAAATGAAAGGAACATTTTTGAATTAGAACTCCTGGGATATTGATCTGGTCAGTTAAGTAGCAGAGGGGGAGGGGTGTATACAGAGGGGGTTGTTAACCACTTCCCGACGGCCGTACGAATATTTGCGGCCGTCGGGCTGTCCTGAATCTCTGACAGGGCGCATATATGCGCCCTGTGCTTTTAATGGCCACAAGAGGGCGCGCGCGCGCCGCCGGCGGCGCGCGCGTGCCCGCTGCATTCCTGAGATGCCGATGCGCGTGCCCGGCGGCCGCGATGTCCGCCAGGCACTCGCAATCGGCGGTTACAGGGACAAGACATGGATCTCTGTGTGTAAACACAGAGATCCATGTCCTGTCAGGGAGTGAGGTGACCAATCTGTGTCTCTTGTACATAGGGACACAGCATCGGTCACCTCCCCCAGTCACCCCCCTCCCCCCAAACAGTTAGAACACACCCAGAATACATTTAACCCCTTCCATGCCCCCTAGTGTTAACCCCTTCACTGCCAGTCACATTTATACAGTAATTGGTGCATTTTTATAGCACTGATCTCAGTATAAATGTGAATGGCGCCAAAAATGTGTCAAAAGTGTCCGATGTGTCCATCATAACGTCGCAGTCCCAATAAAAATCGCAGATCGCCGCCATTACTAGTAAAAAAAAAATTATAAAAATTAATAATAATTCTGTCCCCTATTTTGTATGCGCTATAACTTTTGTGCAAACCAGTCGCTTATTGCGATTTTTTTTTTTTTTTTTACCAAAAATATGTAGAATAATACGTATCGGCCTAAACTGAGAATTTTTTTTATTTTATTTTTTAAAAAATTGGCTATTTATTATAGTAACAAGTAAAAAATATTGACTTTTTTTCAAAATTGTCGCTCTTTTTTGTTTATAGCGCAAAAAATAAAAACCGCAGAGATGATCAAATACCACCAAAAGAAAGCTCTATTTGTGGGAAAAAAAGGACGCCAATTTTGTTTGGGAGCCACGTCGCACGACCGCGCAATTGTCAGTTAAAGCGACGCAGTGCCAGAAGCTGAAATTTCACCTGGTCAGGAAGGGTTATAAGTGCCCAGTAAGGAAGTGGTTAATCAGCTTCAGTTGCTTTGCTGTTAATTGAAATTAATAACAGGTGCACTAGATGGGCAACAATGAGACGACCTCCAAGAACTTTATGCTGCCTGTAACTTTGTTCAGCATGGCCGGTTTGGTGGTGGGTCAGTGATGGTCTGGGGAGGCATATCCATGGAGGGATGCACAGACCTCTACAGGCTACACAATGGCACCCTGACTGCCATTAGGTATCGGGATGAAATCCTTGGACTCATTGTCAGACCCTAGGCTGGTGCAGTGGTCCTGGGTTCCTTCTGGTGCACGACAATGCCTGGCCTCATGTGGCGAGAGCATGCAGCCAGTTCCTGGAGGATGAAAAAAATTGATACCATTGAATGGCCCCCACGCTCACCTGATCTAAATCCAAAAGAACACCTCTGGCACAATGTTTTGGTCCATCCGGTGCCGCCAGGTTGCACCTCAGTCTGTTCAGGAGCTCAATGATGCTCTGGTCCAGATCTGGGAGGAAATACCCCAGGACACCATCTGTCATCTCATTAGGAGCATGACCTGATGTTGTCAGGCATGCATACAAGCCCTCGGGGGCCATACAAACTACTGAGGACCATTTTGAGTTGTTGCAATGAAATTTCCGCAAAATTGACTAGCTTGCTGCCTAATTTTTTCAGTTAGAATTTCGAGGTGTCTTTGAATTCAGCCCTCTGTAGGTGGATAATGTTATATATATATATATGTTTAATTGTATACTTCTAATACATACTGTATTTAATAAGAGTGGCATCATTGGTTGTATACTGTATATTTTACATTTTCTTCTTAGTTTTCTTATGCTTTCATGGTAATACATATAGGATTAAATTGCATTTGTTTTTTTAAATAATGATTATAGGTTAGTCTTACTGGGGTAGATTCATGTACAGATCCGACGGTGTATCTACTGATACACCGTCGGATCTGTGAGATCCGACGCTCGGATCTATGCGGCTGATTCCTCGAATCAGGTTCCGCATAGATCTCCCTTAGAGCCGACTAGTGTAAGTGAGTTACACTGTCGGTTCTTAGGCTGCATTCTCCCGCCGTCCGCTAGGTGGCGCTTCTTTTTTTCTACGAGACGAATATGCAAATGAGGAGAACCGCCGATTCAGAACCGAACGCCCGGCCGTCGCTTTTTTTTACGTCGTTTGCGTTCGTCTTTTTCCGGCGGATGGTTACCCCTGCTATATGCGGGGTAAGTGCGGCGGATCCTATGTTAAGTATGGCCGTCGTTCCCGCGTCGAGTTTTGAATTTTTTACGTCGTTTACGTAAGTCGTCCGGGAATACGGCCATACGTTAATAGCGTTAACGACGAAAACAATGACGTCCTTGCGACGTCATTTAAAGCAATGCACGCTGGGAAATTTAGCCGGCGGCGCATTCGCAGTACGATCGGCGCTGGGACGCGCGTGATTTAAATAGTAAACTCCCCCTAGCCGCGGAATTTGCATTCCGCCAGGGGATTTACGATCCGCCAGGGCTACTTACGAGGCAAGTGCTTTCTGAATACAGCACTTGCCTCAAAAACTGGCGCAGGCGGAACGTAAAAAAGATAGATCACGCGGATCAAAAGATCCGCTGATCTACATGAATCTACCCCACTGGGTTTATTAGTTAAGTGTAATTTCAATAGATATTACGTCCAAAAATACTATAAAAACTTTAATCCTATGATCATGTTCTATGCACCAATATCGATACAGGAACCCTGAGAAAATGTTTTTTTAAACACAAATAAAAATTGCCATTCCTTGTAGTTACTGATTCTATGTTGACTAGAAAGTCCATTTTTCTCATGGCAAAGTTCATATTTTATCATCTGCTTTTGCAGTAACAGTATCTTGAACCTCTAATGAACATTGGATACATTCAGCAGTGGGCAACATGAACTTATTGAAGGGTTAATCAGCTTAGGCTCAGGTGAACTTGCTTTGGTCTTGATTCACTTCATTGCTCCTCTATAATAGTTATTAGCAAGCTTAAGGACCTTTGGGAGCTTAGTGATAACAATGCTTTACCATGGAAGGTGGGAAATCATTATGCAAATATGGTTACTCTAATAAATTTCCGTCACACATAGTTTCCATGCTAATCCTTGGGGTTGGGAGAGGTCAGGAGGGCTGCAAGTCTTTCATCAACACAAGATTTTTTTTTTTCTTCGCTCTTTTTAATTAACCAATCCACAGAAAGACATAATATGAAAGATAGGGGTGAATTACATACATTGAAATGCATGGCTCTCTTCTTATATTGCCTTTTGTTGTTTTTTTTTTCTATTTAAAAATCATAGCTTGGTCATGTATAAGTTGTATGTTATCTTTGAAATGCATAATATATCACATGTGTAGCTACTGTATGTAACATTACCATTGCTACACAAAATAAGGATATTTGGAATATTTCCAAGGCTTGATTTTTTTTAAAGTATTTTATTGTACATGGCATTTAAATATTATGGTTACATGTATTGCCAATTGATATTTTTGTACTTTATTTATCGCAGCTCCATGCTGCTTTGTATCACATTTTTTAAGCTCCATATCATGTGAAGCACATGGCTCATGTCCCTTCCATACTGATACTTTTTGGGTCCCATTCAAGCCTATGTGCATATAGCAGTAAGCTCAGTGGGAATAGGCATTGGGCCAGATTCACAAAGCACTTAAGCCGGCGTTTCAGGAGATACGCGGCGTAATTCTAAATATGCACCTGCGTATCCCCAAAACGATATACGCCTGAAATCTAGAATTTTTCGACCAACGTAATTTGGATAGACCGGCACATCGTGCGCGCAAAAATGCGCTAGACACACCATTGATTTGCTAGGCAAATATGCAAATGAGGGAGATACAGCAATCCACACAAGTAAGTTTATGCGGCACAGGCTACGCTCTGTGCGCATCAGCTGCACGTCCGGTCTAAAGTTAGTCCATATAAAAGCAGGTTTAAAATTAGACAATCCATCTACATGTCAGCTAAAGCAACACCGTTAGGGATGAGCTGAGCAGCCACACTTGCAGGAAAACAATCTGTATGCCAACATGCCAGGGGCATCCTTGCTCATAGCTATACTACTGACTTTAGATGAGCGCAGAAGGAAGAGGGCACGGAGGAGGGTACGGAGGAGGGCACGGGAGAGGATATACCGCACACGCATAGACCTCTTTGGCATGAGTGATTCTGAGGTGTATCACATCTTCAGATTCACCCCTGCTGCCATCATGGAATTAACCACAACCCTGCAGGAGGACATCACCAGCCCAACACACCGCTCACATGCAGTGCAGCCACTGGTCAAGGTCCTGGCAACACTCCATTTCCTTGCCAGTGGCTCTTTTCAAAGAAAAAGTGGAGTGGTGGCTGGGATGTCACAATCCTCCATGAGCAGATGTGTGCACCAGGTTACCCCTGCAATTCTCAGAAGCATGGCCAACCAAATCATCAAACCCACCCAGGAGGACCTGCGGCTGAAGGCAATGACAGATTTCTACAGAGTTGCCAGATTCCCACGCACCGTGGGGGCCATTGATTGCACACATGTGGCACTCCAGCCCCCCCTTGAGACAGAGCACATATACCGCAATCGGAAGCATTGGCATTCCATCAATGTACAGGTGATAGTCGATGCCAAATGCCTCATATGGTACGTCCGTGCCAAACACCCCGGATCCAGCCATGACAGCTACATATACAACTGTCGCCCCCATGATGCAGAAATCACAAGGGGCACACGCACTACTAACATCCTCCTGTCTTTTCCCTTCCAGATGACTCTGCATATGCACTGGGACCCCATCTCATGACTCCTATCCGGAACCCCCAAACCCCAGGAGAGGAAAGATACAATGAAGCACAGGCCAAAACCCGTGCAGTGGTGGAGGGCACCTTTGGCCTCCTGAAGTCACGTTTCCAATGCCTGGATAAGTCTGGGGGTACCCTGTTGTATTCCCCAAACTTTGTATGCCAGATCATCGGTGCATGTTGCATGCTGCACAACTTCGCAGTGAGAAAGGGCCTGGAGATTGATATAAGTGATTACCTGACCCCTAAACCAGACAATCCCCCCCTAACCGAGGCTACCCCGTCTTCTGAGGGAAGAGCAGCCAGGAGACAGCTCACATTAGGCATCTTTGCACGGTAAACACACACATTAATCATGGCACAATGAGAATGCATGCATGCACACCACTGTGGTCCCTAGCACACACACCCCACATCCTCATCACATTGGATTAGCACAAGCCCACCATGCAGGACTTGTGAGCAGCAACGCCACGCCACGGCTACAATTATGTCACAGTACATTCATACACCATTCACATGGACCTGGGGATCACTTCTCCCTGGTCCTGGGGAACCCTTCTCCACCACAAATGAGGGTGACACCCCTTTTCCGGCAGGAATGTCACCCCACATTCCAAAATCATTCACAAACAGAAAAAAAAAATGGCCAGCAAAAAAAAATAGCCAGCAAAAAAAAAACAGCAAAGAAAACACAGGAAAGACAAAAATCACTCTCCAAAACACTATCCAAAACAGTCACCAAATATCTCAAAGACACATCACAAATCAACAAACGCGGCGGCTAGGCAGGTACGGTAAACACAAAGCTCTCGGTCCTGTCAGCAGGGGGAAACGCTGCTCTCCTGTTCATACAATGTATGAACAGAAGATCAGTGATTTCCACTAGTGAGGTCACCCCCCCATACAGTTATAACACACCCAGGAACACACTTAACCCCTTCCCTGCCCCCTAGTGTTAACCCCTTCACTGCCAATGGCATTTTTTATAGTAATACAATGCATTTTTATAGCATTGATCGCTATAAAAATGCCAATGGCCCCAAAAATGTGTCAAAAGTGTCCAAAGTGTCTGCCATAATGTCGCAGTACTGAAAAAAAATGCTTGTCGCCGCCATTACTAGTAAAAAAAAAATATTAATAAAAATGCCTTAAAACGACCCCCTATTTTGTAAACGCTATGACTGTTGCGCAAACCAATCAATAAACGCTTATTGCGGTTTTTTTTACGAAAAATATGAAGACAATCGGCCTAAACTGAGGAAAAAAAATGTTTTTTTATATATTTTTGGGGGATATTTATTATAGCAAAAAGTAAAAAATATTGAATTTTTTTCAAAATTGTCACTCTATTTTTGTTTATAGCGCAAAAAATAAAAACCGCAGAGATGATCAAATACCACCAAAAGAAAGCTCTATTTGTGGGAAAAAAAAGGATGCCAATTTTGTTTGGGAGCCACGTCGCACGACTGCGCAATTGTCAGTTAAAGCGACGCAGTGCCGAATCACTAAAAGTGCTCTGGTCATTGGACAGCAATATGGTCCGGGGCTAAAGTGGTTAAAAGGCATCTGAGCCAAACACAAAAGTGGGAGGCATTGCAAGCTGGTGAGTGTGATTTCAAAGGGAGAGGAGTCACTTGAATTTTGGTGTGGTGGAAGATTTAAGAAGATTAAGCATTGAAATACTTCACAAAAGTTGTTTTGATTTATGGACTATTGATTTATCACATGTCACTTGGTGATATTTTTTTAATATCCACGTTTAATACATTGCTATCATTTACAGTTTTTACTGTGTACTGCATTGTTTAACCACTTAACCCCCGGACCATATGGCTGCCCAATGACCAGAGCACTTTTTGTGATTCGGCACTGCGCCGCTTTAACTGACAATTGCGCAGTCGTGCGAAGTGGCTCCCAAACAAAATTGGCTTCCTTTTTTCCCACAAATAGAGCTTTCATTTGGTGGTATTTGATCATCTTTGCGGTTTTTATTTTTTGGGCTCTAAACAAAATAGAGCGACAATTTTGAAAAAAAAATATATTTTTTACATTTTGCTATAAAAAATATCCTCAAAAAATATATAAAAAAACTTTTTTTTTCCTCAGTTTAGGCCGATACGTATTCTTCTACATATTTTTCATTAAACAAATCGCAATTAGTTTATTGATTGGTTTGCGCAAAAGTTATAGCGTTTACAAAATAGGGGGTAGTTTTATGGCATTTTTATTAATGTTTTGTTTTTTTTACTAGTAATGGCGGCGATCAGCGTTTTTTTTCAGTACTGCGACATTATGGCGGACACTTTTGACACTTTTGACACATTTTTGGGACCATTGGCATTTTTATAGCGATCAGTGCTATAAAAATGCATTGGATTACTATGAAAATGCCATTGGCAGTGAAGGGGTTAACACTAGGGGGCGGGGAAGGGGTTAGGTGTGTTCCTTGGTGTGTTCTAACTGTATGGGGGGGGGTGGCCTCACTAGGGGAAATCACTGATCTTCTGTTCATACATTGTATGAACAGAAGATCAGCGTTTCCCCCGCTGACAGGACCAGGAGCTGTGTGTTTACACACATAGCTCCCGGTCCTCGCTCTGTACCATGCAATCGCGTGTGCGTGCCCCCTAGTGGTTGCAAAGTAGCCGACAAAGAGCTACGGGCTCTCGCCCAGCAGAGCCGACTTCCCGCAGTAATATGACGGCGGGCGGTCGGCAACCAGTTAAGCACCACTATTTTTCCTGTTTATACATCTTTTGTTTAAAAAGGTCTAATTTTACATATATGCTTTATTTTCACTAAGTGGCAACTTTTTTCACAGTTTTTATTTTTCATGGGCCCAGTGGTGGTATAGGGCAGGAATATGCAATTAGCAGACCTCTAGCTGTTGCAGAACTACAAGTCCCATGAGGCATAGCAAGACTCTGACAGCACAAGCATGATACCCAGAGGCAGAGGCATAATGGGACTTGTAGTTTTGCAACAGCTGGAGGTCCGCTAATTGCATATCCCTGGTATAGGGTATCAGGGGCACTCACAGAGTTCACTTCCTCTTAAGGGACCATTGTTGTAAGATATTTTTTGGTCAGTTCTCAGAGGGAGGTGCTGTGCATGGTGCAGTAGATCAATTTCAGTGCACGTTGCTGCGTTCCTAGGTCCCTTTACCATTTAGTGATAGGGGGGACTTCACAAATACCTTTTTTTTTTTCGTGTAAGAGATTATAAAAAAGAGAAATTTCTTTTTGTTGAGGGAGAGGGACATAAGGTACAGCCACGCTGTGTAAGGGATCTCCTTTGTAAAATGTGGCAACTTAGCTAGGCAGTGGGTGATTTGCAAATATTGGAGCAGCTACATAGATTTTAGTTTGCTCGCAATTTAAAGGTTGCTAAGTATTCTGTGGGAAGCCAATAATGTGGACATGATACGTATGTCTGGTATCAACAGCTGTGTAACTGCCATAGGTTTATTAAGTGAAACTGTGGGGGGATTTTTTGCCCCCCAAAGGTCATTTAAAGTGCGGGTGTAGAATATAGAGCCATAATAGGAGTATCCTATCTTTAATTCCAAATTTGAACCCCTTCTCTGCATCCAAGGAGAGAAGCAGAGAAGGTGTTTGTGTGCGCTCTGCAAAATATATGACATTTATCAGGTGTCTAGTAGTGTCGGAGGTCTGTCTCCCAGCAATGAAGCCTGCCTGATCACGGTGGATTAAGTTAGGTAGAATATGCATGTGATAAAGGTGTGGAAAATCTCGCGCCAATGTGGGGGAGGGGTGGGAAAATAAGATAGAAAAGCTGCTCCCTGAATAAATCAAATGGATTGAATTATAGTAAATGTGTGCATGGAATAGGGGCGCTAAAAGAAAAATAAATAGGTGGATCGATACAACCTATCCCAATATAGACATAAATCCTTGTAACAAATAATATTACAAATTGTGCAATGTGCATATAAAATCAATGGTAATGACAACACCTGCAGTGAAAAGGTGTGCAACTATATATAAGTGAAATATGATATAATTGGACAATATACAATACACAGTGAGATATAAAGTGACCATAAATGATGTTAAAGTGCTCCGTGCTCAAAAAGTCCTTGTGGTAGGTTCCACCTTCACCAATGGGACACCTCAAGTGGGGATGGATGGCTCCTTACCAGATGATGTCGACCTAAACTAAGGTCAATAGAGCCTGGGTATCACCACCTTTCGCATGGGGGATTCCAATGTAGTTTGATGAATAATGCGGATGTCATAAGAAAAAAGGAAGAACAGCTCCCATAGTGTAAAACTATTTATTACGATATAAAAAACAAATACACAGTGGCCCCTTACTTGAATGGGTGCCTGTATCCCGGCACTGAGGCTGTAGGCTTGTAGATATGGAGAGAGAAGCAAGGACCGGCGTGCGTTCCACTGCTGTGCGCGAGGAAACCAGATAACCGGATGTGAGTAATCAATGCGTGCCCAGGTACCGCCTCGACATATGTTTCGATATGATCGTCATCAGGAAGCGCCCAGGCTCTATTGACCTTAGTTTAGGTCGACATCATCTGGTAAGGAGCCATCCATCCCCACTTGAGGTGTCCCATTGGTGAAGGTGGAACCTACCACAAGGACTTTTTGAGCACGGAGCACTTTAACATCATTTATGGTCACTTTATATCTCACTGTGTATTGTATATTGTCCAATTATATCATATTTCACTTATATATAGTTGCACACCTTTTCACTGCAGGTGTTGTCATTACCATTGATTTTATATGCACATTGCACAATTTGTAATATTATTTGTTACAAGGATTTATGTCTATATTGGGATAGGTTGTATCGATCCACCTATTTATTTTTCTTTTAGCGCCCCTATTCCATGCACACAGAATATGCATGTGTCTGAAAGCTATAATCTTGGTGTAAACCTTCAGGTCAGAGTTAAAGCAGGGGTTCACCCTAAAACAAGTATATACCATTCAATCCAGCATACTGCCGACATGTACAGTATGCTGCATTTTTTTTTCGGTTTACATACCGTAGTATAGGTATTTCTCCCCCCGGCTTCCGGGTAGTGAATCCCGCGGAACTGGGCATTCCTATTCAAGACTAAGTGATTGACGTATGACAAAAGCTTCCCCCCAGCGCATAATGCGCGTCAACAGTTTCCGAAAGAAGCTGAACTGCGAGTCGACGCTATACGGCACCTGCGCACCGATGTTTGGCTTTTTTCTGGAAACTGGTGACCCGCCTTTTGCGCCGGGGGGAAGCTTTTGTCATACATCAATCACTTAGTCTCGAATAGGAACACCTAGTCCCGTGGGATTCACTACCCGGAAGTCGGGGGGGGGATACCTATACTACGTTATGTAAACCGAAAAAAAAAATAGTATACTGTACATGTTAGCAGTATGCTGGATTGAATGGTATACACTTGTTTTTGGGCGAACCTCTGCTTTAAGAAGGGATATGATGTGGCAATGTTGAGGGGCAGAGGGGTCTTTCCCTAGCTTTGGTCGAGTTATGATCAGTGCTCTTAATATATCTTTAGGGAATACAGAAGAGGAGGCAGCATTATGAATAAGGTATAAAGATATGGGGCCAGGATAGATTTATATTGCTTATAGACATGTGCAGACTGAAATATTTTGTTTCGTAATTTAGTTTTCGTCCGTAAAATACATTTATTTTGTTACTCCCCAAAATCGGTTTGATTTATTTAGTTTTCATCGGGAAAGTTTTCGTCCGAAAACTACGATTTTCGATGCTTTGTCGAATTTTTGTCGTTCAATTCGACAAAGCATCTAAAATCTTTGTTCTGAATACAGTGAATAGGTAGAAATTGAACGACGAAAATTTGACGATTTTTGATGCTTTGACAAATTTTCGTTGTTCAATTCCTACCTATATTCACTGTATTCACTTTCTACCTATTCACTGTATTCAGAACAACGATTTTCGATGCTTTGTCGAATTGAACGACGAAAATTCGACAAAGCATCAAAAATCGTCGGATCTGAACGAAAACAAAAATAAAGCATTTTTTATGTCGGATCTTTCGGTTTTCGTTTCTTGCGCTTTCGTTTTCGTTCGTTAAAAAATGCATTCTAACGAAAACGAATGCACATGTCTAATTGCTTATAGTATTACCCTGGCAGTCCAAAGGCCTTATTGTTTGGCAGGGAATCTACCGTGGAAAAATTTCACCTAGGGTGAAAGGCTCATTTAAGTTAAGCAGTTGCTCAGCCGATTAAGAAGGCAATTTGATGTTATCAAAGAAAGGCATTGATTTTGAGTTTTGGGCTAGGTTGTAATTTATCTGCATCCTCTTTGATGTTATATAATGAATTGTAATTTCTGCTGAAGGCATCCACTGATTTTTGGGGATCTACAAGTTTGGTTTTGGTCACAGGGTGAAATAGAAAATGAATTTTGGCTTTATATCT
The DNA here is from genome assembly GCA_029574335.1 of Rana kukunoris. Taxonomy (NCBI): domain Eukaryota; kingdom Metazoa; phylum Chordata; class Amphibia; order Anura; family Ranidae; genus Rana; species Rana kukunoris. The sequence continues at coordinate 213,368,650 of CM056053.1, read as the reverse complement.
TGCACCCCGTATGTAAGCAGCCATAGCTTTGCCTGCATTGTTGCTGGTGTTAAAATAAATAGAACACAACTTGCTTTGCAATTTATCATAAGAATACAGCAACAAAGTTCCTAGCAGAGCTTAGTGTTTTTTGTGGTCAGAGTGGGGTTGGGATTTGTTTAAAGTGGATGTAAACCCACTTTCATCCTTTCTAAACTACTGCCATAGTGCTGATCTATAAGGAAATAGATGCATCCTGCATGTATCCTTACTTGTCAAATGTTTCCCCTTTGTCTGTTATAAGAACTGAAAAACTGCAGATTCTGTGGGTGGAGTCGTGATGTCAGTAGACTCCCTGCCCTCCTCTACACTCCCCTTGTCAACATGCATTTTTTGCTGTTTATTCCTTACAATAAATTCTGCTATGATCACCAACATCCAGTCAAAATCAAGAAAAGTAACCACATGGCTTCAGAAAAGGAGTGGGGGATGGTAATTAAAAAATAATGCCTGTCTCCAGGCTAGTGCATGAGATATGTAAATAATCTGTCACTCACAGCAAGGGGGCAGAACGGACTAATGTTTTTCTCTGTAAGTCCGTTTTATTTCACTGAACAATAAAGGAGGATTGCTCAGAGTACATTGTGACATAACAAATGGGTTTGCATCCACTTTAATTTCTTAATTATATTAATTTTTTTTTAGCTTGAGAGCTCATTTGTATAAGTACACCCCTAACAAACGCCTTATGCGCATTCCACAAGTTTGTAGATTCTTGGACAGATCCCACATTAAATTGGAAGAACTCTTCCAGCTGCTTATAAATGTTTTAAGCATAAGTGGATGCTTCTTTTGGGATGGTAGAATGGGTGTCCACACTAATAAATATGCAAACGGAAACATGGTCTGACCAGGTGATAATGTAAATGACAAAGTTGCTTTTTTTTTGGAGAAGCCATTTGTCTACAAAAAAGTAATTAATGAATGAGTAGGAGTTATGTGTCCCTGAAAAGAAAGTGCAGTCATGTTCCATTGGATGATGACACCTCCAGACATCGAACAAGTTGTTGGTGTCGAGAAATTGAGACATAAAAGCTGGTGATCTGAAACTATGTTAAAGTCCCCACATAGCATAGTGTAGCCTTTTTGGATTTGTCAGGTTGAGAGCGTAATATGAGACAGTGTGTAAGTGAAGTTATCAATCGTGCAGACTAGAATGATGTAGCAACCATTTGAAACTAGACTACAGTCCAGTAAGTTGAAAGGCAACTGTATCACAAATGGCAATGAGCACCTCTTTTTTTCTCTGAGCAGTTTCCCATGAAAATATGAGGGAAGACTTTGTGGGTGCACCGTGGAACTGCCCTGCTTCTGAAATGGGTCTCTTGGGCACAAATGATGTCACAGCCCTGATCTAAGGTGGTTTTCCACAGTGAGGCCCATGTGGCCAGGTGGTTTAGACCATAGTGTTAAAAGAGAGGATTTTAAGTTCCATCTTCATGTGTGGTATGCTGGTGTGAGGGTGCTGTACTTACATTTGAGATGTGTTGCTAGTATCTGATGATGTGGGTGGTCTGATGAGGGAAGACTGCTTGTACAGTGATTGGAAACATATTCTAACTCGTTAAGCAGGTGCAGTAGGTGGTGCATTCCATGCCAGAACTGTAGGAAGGAAAAGGAAACATAAGAAACTATAGGGAAACAAAACAAGCAAGACTCAGACAGCAGCGGCATATGCTATAACTATACAGAAAAAAATGGAGTCGCGCTAGAAATAAAAAACAATAAATGGTTTCCGCTGTATGGTGAATATACAGTGAGTATAAGTGATCAGGTTATCACAAAGGTTATACAGAGATAACATAAAAAATAGGCATTCAGTGAAATGCAATAATGATAAACGGTGAACAGTAGAATGAATTGTCCATGGGTGATATACAGTCCATCAAACATGATTTAGGCAAACAAGAGAGTCCCAAGTGTGAAGTAAATCCACAGACAGGTGTGCTTAATATCAGACAGAAGACCTTCACCGCACAGAAAACACAGACCCTTACCAGAGTCTTTGATCTCACTGTGATCAATAACAGAATGTAGGGATATCCACCATCAATAGGGAACAAGGAAACATCCGCTCAATCCGACCAGTTGGATCAAACCCAAAACGATCGTGTGTAAACAATGGTCACAAATAAAAAAAGAAATCCACATAGTGTAAGACCGTACATTTATTAATATAAATGAATTAATATAAATAAAAAATCCTTGTAAGAACGGCGTATAAAATTGCAGCCGGCCGGCTTATGGAGCGTGTACCCGTCTTCCGGTCCCCACACGTGATGCAGTGACGTCAGAGCGCCGCCTCCCGACGTTTCGTTCCGTGATCAAGTCCCTGTTGAGAGGAAACGTCGGGAGGCGGCGCTCTGACGTCACTGCATCACGTGTGGGGACCCGGAAGACAAGTACACGCTCCATAAGCCGGCCAGCTGTTCCATTTTTTTACACCGTTCTTACAAGGATTGTTGTAAGTGGGGACTATTTTTTATTTATATAAAAAAAAATACGGTTTTACACTATGTGGATTTCTTTTTTTATTTGGGACCATTGTTTACACACGATCGTTTTGGGTTTGATCCAACTGGTCGGATTGAGCGGATGTTTCCTTGTTCCCTATTGATGGTGGATATCCCTACATGCTGTTATTGATCTCAGTGAGATCAAAGACTCTGGTAAGGGTCTGTGTTTTCTGTGTGGTGAAGGTCTTCTGTCTGATATTAAGCACACCTGTCTGTGGATTTACTTCACACTTGGCACTCTCTTGTTTGCCTAAATCACGTTTGATGGACTGTATATCACCCATGGACAATTCATTCTACTGTTCACCGTTTATCATTATTGCATTTCACTGAATGCCTATTTTTTATGTTATCTCTGCATAACCTTTGTGATAACCTGATCACGTATACTCACTGTATATTCACCATACAGCGGAAACCATTTATTGTTTTTTATTTCTAGCGCGACTCCATTTTTTTCTGTATCTTCTGTTGGTGTTGTATAACACCTTTGAGACGCTGCTTATCATTTTTTTCACTAGGATATGCGCAATCTTTTCTCTGTTTATATGCTATAACTATGTCTCTGTCTGTAACCATGTAACCAGTGGGAAACAAGTCCATAAGGTCAAATAAATTATGCTGTATGGCATCAGCTGGAGCCATGGGCTTATAAATCATAGACTGAAGTGAAGGGGGGACCATTTAGAAGGTTATCTGTTCCTGCTGGTGGTGAAACCCTCCCTATAGGCTTATGCATAGATGCTTGTGGAGATGGCTCAGGTATGATGCCCCAGGCATGAAGGAGGGCCAGGCCTTTGCCCATCATAGTAATTTTGTGTGACACCCAATTTATTTCAATAGTGAGTCTAGTGGGGTTGCCCCATTTGTACAGCTTTGTCAAAGTGGTGAGTTGTCTTCTTTTTTCCAGAGTATATTTGGAGAGGACAGAAAACATTTGGATGTTTGCATAAGAAGCTGGAAACTGGCCCAGGGATCTGGAATTCGCTATGAGCTGGTCTTTAGTTTGGAAAAATGAATGCGTATCATAACATCACGTGTGATGTTGTCAGGCAGGTGAGGTGGTTGGACTGATGTTGAATGTGGTCAGTGGTCAGGTCTAAGGTAGGAGGAGGCTGAACATGTCTTTGGCATATGCATCAATTCACTAGGTTAAACTGATTCAGAAACCCCCCTTCATTTTAAATTATTCCAGCATGACCTATCCTCCAGGTCTGCTATAGTAGTTCTCTATATAGTATTACCCTAAAGCCTAAAGAGTGTAATTCAGTGGAGAACTCGTGGGTCATGGTGGCAAAGCCAGCATGCAGGGAGTTTTTGCAGGGACAAGAGCATATCTTTTAGCAATGTATCCATCACTGGCTGGTTGGATGCAGGGAAGGAGGCTATTGGGGAGTGGACTCATTTGCTTTAACTCGGCTGAGACATAGTGGGCTAGGTGATGACAAAGAGCTGATTATCCAGCAGGTCTATGAAGTGCCCTGTGAGCATTGAGAAGGAGGCAGGGGTCGTTGTTGTCCTCCTCATGCTGACTAGAGGAAGAATTCTGTCGGCTTTTGAGGGTGTCAATCTTCCTTTCATTTCCTGGACAGGTGTGGAGGTGATGTAAGCTTTGTCAAGTCCCCCGAGTGCCGCTTATAGTCCTGATATCTCCGAATCTTTGCTCCTATTCTGCTATCCAGTATGCGCGCTGCCCACACCCCTCTCACTTATCTGTTCTTCTGTTGTATTTTTTTTAAATAGAAACTATACTAAAGGACTTACCTTTGTGTGGTTATTTTTATGCTGCAATCACACCATATATTTGTTTTTGTTACTTGTGGTCTTTTTCAGATATTTGTTTTATTTTGCTATGCACTACTACTACCACTGAGTTGACTTCCACATTACACCTACAGACAAAAATTGGGACCTGCAAGTTTTTTTTACAGCTCCCTACAAGTGCAGTACAGGTCCATTGGCTCATAATGTACCTGTGTATTGTGGTGCTATTCTAAATGAATGCCATTTCAGATGAATGGAATGGAAATACATGAAAATTATGTTATACTTACCTGATCTGTGCAATGGCTTTGCACAGAACAGCTCTGATCCTCCACAGGTCCCCCGCCAATGCTCCTGGCCCCTCCCTCTTACCTAGTGCTCCCAGGGTGAGCAGCTTGCAATGGGGGCACCAAAGCAGGCTTACTCATGAGCCGCTGCTCTGTTTGTCCATTCGCACACAGGGATGCTGCTTGAACCTACCACTTCTCTCTCCTTATTGGCTCCCTGGCTGTGATTGACACAGGAGGAGAGAGAGTCCACGGAGAGTAGAGACTCTTGTGCACATTGCTGGATCGAGATGGGGCTCAGGTATTTGGGGGCTCAGGGCTGCTGCACAGAAACGGTTGAAGGTAAAAAAAACCTTGAGCCTATACAATCACTTTATGTAGTTTGTTATGTTCCTGTGGTAAATGATGATGGATGAAAGGGGTATAAGTACAACGGAACCATTGGTGTCATTAAAAAGTTGGATGATTAATATGTAATAACATATAAAGTAAAAATTAGTTTTAGTGTACTTTATCACTTTTGTCTAAAACTCTCTTATATATCCATTCCAAAAAATACTCTTTACTACAGTAAGTTGCAATATGTTATATTGCTGATATCAGGTGAAGTGAAGTGTTATACAAGATGTGTAATCTTTAAAATATCAATACCAGCACTAGGTGATGTTTTAAATGATTACAGATGTTGAAATGCTACTTGTAATTGACAGCTAAAGCTTTAGAAAATGTTTTGACAGGCTTCATTGTAAAATGATTAATTACCACTAGATTCCCTGGGTATTCCAATTTCCTTTCTCTTTCAGCTCTTGGCTATAGGTGGTAGCTGATGCTGTATCTCCAATTACATTGGACTACCGGAACTGTCAGTTTTTCATGCTATCAATGTACTAATCACGAACTAACAAGAAAATATTCACTCTGGTGTTTGTGTTTCCGGTTAGCATCCACTGTTTCTTCAGTCCTATTTCTGTATCTTAAAGCACAATTGTTGTTTTATTTAAATGAAATAGAAATATTGAAGTTTCAGTAAGAGTAATACTGTATCTTTCCATGTCTTTTTTTTTTCTTTAAATCAATGCAGAAAAAGCATAACATTTTTTTTTCTTCCAGCCAGCAGTGTGCACATAAGGATTGTTACTCTTGTTAGCAGCAGTTCCTGTTTAGCAATGTGACTTGCCCCCTCACTGATTCATAAATGCAGCTCTCCAATCAGTAAAGCTCACTGAATAAAAAAAAAATTGCTTCTGACTAAACAGGAGAGAGACCACCGTTCTAATACAGAAAGCAGTGGTATTTTTGTTTTTACATTTTTACTGAGCAATTGAAGCCTGTACTGTCAGTTTATATGATTAACTGTTTTGAGGAACAGTTTTCAATGGTTATGTAACATTTACATTGCATGAGCAAAATCCATTTTAAACTACCATAAAATGTATAAAGTTCATTAAACATATATCTTCTTTTATGAACCTGAAACCAACCAGAAACTGATAGGCCTTGTACACACGAGGGAATGTATCCGGTCGGAAACATCCGACGGATTTTTCCCAGCGGATAAGGCAAATTTGTCCGTTGGTCTGATGAGCGTACACACCATCGGACCGAAATCCCAGCGGACCAGAACGCGGGCACGTAAACCACGTACGACGTCACTATAAAGGGGAATGACGAAGCCATCGGCGCCGCCCTCTGTTCCGCTTCTGCTAGTTCCGTGTTACCGAAGGTTTGGTTAGAGCTGATTCGTGCTTTTCAGTCTCCGCGCTTAACAGGTCGTATTTTCAGGTTCAGTGTGTGCTTGTGGGCTCGTATTTGTCATTCAGTGTCGCCGTACGCGGCGTTTCTGCTTTGCAGTGCCGTCCTGTACGGTCGTATCTGTTTGACGTGCGATCTTTGCAGGTCTTGCTGGATTTGGGTGTGCTTTCTGTTTGAGTGTGTTCTTGACTGACCAGCCGGCCGGTTTGAAGCCATGATGGAGCAGCAGAGCAACTTTTCAGTTCGTGCTGTTTATGGGTTTTGTTCTGAAGTCTGTGTGCATTCCAGTGATTTGGACAGGAACAGTAGGAGGAGGAGTTCCTGGGCCAAGAATTGGTTGCGGCAGCGTAATCGATTCTCTCATATGTCTCTGCTTAGGGAGATCTGGGAGAATAATCCTGATGACTTCAGGAACTTTCTCCGTATGACGGACCCCATTTTCCACCGTCTGCTGGATCTCCTGTCCCCCTATATCACGAGGCAGGACACTGTGATGCGCCAAGCCATTCCGGCTGAGCAGAGGCTTATTGCCACGTTGCGGTACCTGGCGACTGGGAGGAGCCTGCAGGACCTCAAGTTCTCAACAGGCATCTCTCCCCAGGCGCTTGGGATCATCATACCGGAGACATGTTCTGCCATCATACAAGTCATGCAGGAGGAGTTTATTAAGGTAAGTTTCCTCCTTTAACATCACAATCTGTGTCTTTAATAATGTTTGCATATTTTTCTCACCTTTTTGTGTTGGTTTTCCTAGTCGCCCTGATTGTAATATGCTGTGTGCTTAATGTTCCCTTTTCTCCCCATGCATGTTGTTAAGCTTTCCAGGTTAATGTGGTTTGGCCTACCTGCATATTTTTTCCTTCAACACTACTAACCTGTCCAGCATCATCTCCTAGTGACAAAAACACCTTTTTTTTTTTTTGGTGTCCTGCTCCATTGTAGTTCAACTCCCTCCCCCTAAAAAAGTGTATTGCCCCATCAGCGGGATGTGGAGTCTGATAATAATTGGCTCTAGATTTGTTGCCCTAAATACTCTCTATACACTCATTTTTAGAAATGTTAATACCGTGATGTTACAGAATGTTGTTTTTTTACTAGTGTTTGCAATGTTGTTTATGTGCCAAAGTGCTAATTTGTTTTTTGTTTTGTCCCCACAGTTTCCCTCCATGCCACAGGAATGGCAGACTGTGGCTGCCCACTTTGCCCAGCGTTGTGATTTTCCAAACTGCGGAGGGGCAATTGATGGGAAGCACGTCCGCATAGTGCCGCCACCTCTTTCGGGCTCGTACTATTATAACTACAAAGGTTTTCATAGTATCGTGTTGATGGCGGTGGTGTCAGCAGACTACGAATTTTTGTATGTGGACGTGGGGAAGAATGGCCGGCTGTCTGATGGGGGAGTGTTCGCGTGGACCGAATTTTACAGGTGTCTATAAACTGGTGGTCTTGAACTGCCACCGGATGAAGACAATGTGGAAGGACTTCCGTTTGTTTGTTTAGCGGACGAGGCTTTTGGGCTTGGACCTCACCTCATGCGGCCTTTTCCCCAGAGGACCCTCACCCCGGAGAGGAGGGTCTTCAATTTCCGGCTGGCCAGGGCCCGGAGGGTAGTCGAGAATGCCTTTGGGATACTCGCCAGCCAGTTCCGCCTGTTCCAGACAGCGATACATCTGGCGGAATATAAATTTAACTCTGTTATTTTGGCCTGCTGCATATTGCATATTTTTTTACGCAGGCATTCCCAGACGTACCTACCCAACATCGGTGCTGAGGCAGGACTACCCTCAGATACCCTTCCTGGGCTGGACACTGGTCGCGCTGGCTCGGTCACCCAATCTGCTTGTGAGGTACGCGACAAATATGTTGAGTACTTTATGGGTCGGGGGGCCATAGCTATGCCAGAATAATATTTCTTTATAATTCGGCCCCCAAAATAAAGAAATATTACCAAGAAATAATAAATAATTCGACCATTGGACTTTATACAGTTGTTTGTCATTATTGCTTTTTCTCTTTTGATCTGTCTTCCAGGTTCTGAAACTAGTGCATTTCTTGTGCCCAATTTAGTTAGCAGGTTTTAGTAAATACACACAATTGCACATTCTAGTCACTCTTCTACAAACTGGGTATTGAGGTTAGAAATAAGAAGCCACTGGTGTGTGTGTTTTTAAAAGGTTTTTTTATTTACGTAAATCTTTGTCTTTTCTTTGAAAAATTGGTTTAGAAAGTATTTATTTATTCAAAAAATATTTTGTGGTTTTGACAAACATATATAACAATCGAACTTACAAAGTTCAACCTTTTATTTGGCATAACAAACCCAGACAACATGGTCTTAGGTCACGCCGGAATCCCCCAAAATTTGAGGATGCACACATGCTGTGTGTGTGATGGGCCAAATGGTGATTTTTCACATGAGATCCCATGCGAAATGTTCACATGTGCTATCTGCCATCATGGGTGATCAATGTATGCGCTTTGTGGGTGCAACCCCTTTCTGTCACCTACTTGATAAGTAAGGAAGGGGTTGCACCCACAAAGCACATACAATTGATGTCCTGTGATGGCAGATCGCACATGTGAACACACATTGGGGTTTATTTACTAAACAGTCCAAACTCCGGCTTATTTGTGCATATAAGCCAATCAGCTTCTAAATTAAGCTTATTCAATTAAGACTTCGCATCCAAACATTGAAGATGATTGTTTTATATGCCAAGTGATGCTGCTTTTGCACCTTATAGCTTTAGTAAATAAACCCGTGTGTGTGTGTGCATCCTCAAATTTTGGGGGATATGAAACGAACATTATACAACATCTTTGAGAGTGGGGTGGTTAGGGGTGAGGGCAGGGGGGGGGGGCATGGGGGGCAGCTGGGGGGGATAGTCTTCTATATACGTCCCAAAATATCTAGCATGTTTTTGACGTTTTGGTCCATCACCACCATCCTTTCCCTCATATTGGCCAGATCGGTGCTGCACTCCATTATCTGCTGTATTAGGATTTGTGCACTTGCACGAGAAAAAATAGGAGCGACAGATGTGCTAATCCCATCTTCATCCCCTAAAAATGCCAAAGGAAAAACACAACATTGTAAGTAAGTAAGGTGCAGGCCTATCTACATCTCTTTTTCCCTGCAAAGCTGTGGTGTCACTGACCTGTTGTACTGACAAGTTCAACATCTTCTACAACTTCTTCTTCTTCAACTTCTCCTTCCTCCACCAATCCGCCTTCCTCCTCCAATCCGCCTTCCTCCACCAATCCGCCTTCCTCCTCCAATCCGCCTTCCTCCTCTCTCCCTTCCTCCTCTCCTTCTTCCTCCTCTCCTTCTTCATCATCCTCCTGCTCAACAATTTTTTCGGGCCGTTTGGGAGACAGTGTGGGCCTCCCTGACTCCTCATAGCACTGTCCTCTTCTGTCCCCTAAAAACAACAAAAAATAAGGAAACTCATCAGCAAACAGATCTTTTTGGAGGGACTAATTTGCAAACATTGCATGTTTTTTTTTTTTTTTTTGGTAGATGACTTCTCCCTAGCTGTGATATAATGAGGCTTTTTGGTGAAGTGACACACATGGCTGGCCTCCTGAATAAGTAGTTTTTGGAGTCCCTTCTCCAAAAGTCCAAATTACTATTTTATGGGGGGAGACAGGTTCTCAAAATTACAGATGTCAAAACAGTGCCTATTAGGTTATCTCATCACTGTGTGAATTAATGAATCCTGTTTGCCTTTTTAAATCAACTTAGTTTGCACAAACACATCATATTTTCCACATTGTTTCTAGAAACGATGTTTTTCGCCAAATAGCCACGTCCAGGTGTGATGTTCCTGGACCCGCGGATTGAGGATAAACTATGTGATGGAACGATGTTGACTACGATCGTGGCAAGTCGTCGGATTTATATTAGACAAACATTACTAAATTTACAATGCAGGGTTTCAAAAATACAAGGAGGCCAACGAGGCAGATGGCGAAATAGACATGGCAAAACATTTTATCCAAAAATAGGCACTCCAAAGACATTTTAAAGTACTTACTTTTTTCAATGATTTTCTTTATTTTGCGATACTGCTCTGGCTTGCGCAGTTTTAAGTCGGACCAGCGTTTTCCGGAGCTGCTCTTTGGACCTGGTGACCCCAAACATCTCATAAAGTTTCCTCGCTGCCTTATCCATAATTTTGGACTTCCTCCGGTTAGGGGTGCTGTATGGGCCATGCTCACCATCATAGTCCTTCCGTCGCAGGATGGACACCAACTCCACCATCTCTTGTAGAGACATGTTTGTGGCCTTGTAACGTTTTGGCCTGGATCTGGACGTTCCGGCCTCTGTCCCTTCCTGATCCCGATCAGAGCCTAATGTGCGCTCGTGTGACATCGCCATATTTTCCAATCAACGTTGCATATGGGCGTGGAAAACAGGAATTGGTATGTCATGGGCGGAGACGAGGGTGGCGTTTCTTGATTGCGTGGGGATATAATGGAAACGACGTGATTACGTAGGTTACGCAGAGATTACTCGAGCGGAAACGAGGAGAGAGAGAGACAAAGGTAAATGAAAACATCGGATCAGAGGCCTATAATTTGAACAGCCATGGGGGATGGGGCTTTTCAATGTTGTTTGCACCCTTTTTGTGCTACTGTTATTTATGTATTTTGGGGCCCACCATAAAATTTGGAGAGCCAAGTGCTTGTACACATCACTTCATTAAGATATATGTAGACACTTCCGGTTCCGGCGCCGCATGGAGTAGCTGTGCACTCCATCAGCTCCCGCACACAGGCTCCAAAATCGGCCTGTAAAAGCTTGCAGACCCGCCACCGACCCCTGGGCTAACCATCCGCCATCCCCCTCCACCCGAGGATGGACAAATTTCTTGAAAAAAGCGGCGCGCGATCGTACGCCGCCGCTGCGGCGCGAACGGGACAGCCGCAAATCGAGGCCCCGGCTTCGGCCTACACGGATCCGATCATAGATCCGATCGCAGAACCGGCGCCTGCTATGGAGGTGAGTGCAACACCAGCCCCTCCAACTACCCCTCAGACTGTTCACATCTCCTCATCTCCCCCACAAGCGGGGGATATGCATAACATAGAGCTGATGGCCCAGGCCGTGGCTGCTCTATTATCCCCCATGATAGCGACCTCGGTGGAAAAAGCCATCAATGCAGGGATACAGAAAATCCAGGCTCAACTAGGGGAGCATGCATCCAGGCTGAATGAGGCTGAAAATCGCATCGGTCATATAGAAGAGGATCTTTACCAGGCCCAATCCTTTGAACATGCGCAAGACAAGACGAACAAGTATATACTTGACAAACTGGACGACCTTGAGAACAGATCCAGGAGGAGCAATCTGCGCTTTATTGGCGTCCCTGAATCGCTGCAACCTCAGGCACTCTCAGATCTCTGCTCAAGACGCATCCCCGAGGCCCTGGGCCTGCCAGGCCCCTGCACTGTTGAGCGCGCCCACCGCATGGGCCTTTTCAACTCTGATCGCAAATCACCACGTCCTGTGATCGCCAAGTATCTCAACTATTCAGATAAATCCCTCATCCTGCAGAAGTTCAGGCAGTCCAGGACCCTCCAGATAGACGGCATGAATATCCTGGTCTTTGCGGACTACTCCGTGGACGTCTCCAAGAGGAGGAAGGCTTTCCAGCAGATCTGCACGGAGCTCCACCGAATGCAAGTCAAGTTTACTCTGGCTTTCCCGGCCGTGCTTCGACTCAGAGCACCTAACGGAGATCAGCTCTCCTTCCATGACCCATCCGAAGCTGAGGCCTTCCTGAGGTCCCACCGCTCTAGCCCCCACCACAACCTGTCTCCCAGAGCGGCACCTTCCAACCGGGCCCTGGAACACGGAAGCCCACGCAAGGACTCTCCTAAAAGATTCAAGGCATCTGGATCCGACCGACAACACACCTCATCCTCTTGAACTTTTTTTTTCTTGAACCTTTCTTTTTTTTTCTTCTGGATGGACACACCATCCCGGTGCAGTTCTGCTGCGCTTTGACCGTCCAGGACCACTCCTGGGCCCCTCTCCTTCAGCGTGCCTCCCCCTTCACCCGGGGGACCACGGTAGGCCCAATGCTATTATGATGTTATGCCAGTTTGTCTTGTTTTCTTTTCTCTTATGCTCCTTAATGCTATTTCATTTCACATTGTTTTATGTTCTCTTGCACAATCGGTAATAGTTGTTTTAGCTCTACTTGTGCCTTAATATTGTGTTGTCCCATACGTTTATATGCCATGTGTAGGCCTTTCCATTCTTCCGCAAGGATACCTGTTTAGCTCTCCCCCCCCCCCCCTCACGCATTGCTCCTGCTGCCTACACCCCCCCCCTATCGGTTGCTGCGGGTGAAGTGCTGCATAGAGAGCCCTGCGTTGGGAGTTGGCCTATTCAGTGGCTCCATGCGGAAAAAAGTGAAGCTCCCAAATGTTGTTGTTCACCTTGTTTGTCCCCATCATCCTCCCCTCATCTCCCCCTCCCTGTTTCTCAACCCTCCACCCATTTTTAGGGATCCGTTACCACCTCCGCTCTCTCTCACAGCAAACCACCACGACACCTGCTGTCCTTGTACCCCACTTCTACAATGCTCCATGTTCCCATTCTCCTCGCCTCCACATCCTGCCCACACCCCATTGATAGTTTTCCCAACATGAGAATAGTCTCCTGGAATGTTAAAGGGCTCCGCTCCCCCAATAAGCTGCTGACAGGGAATTCTCATTTTACTCCCACCCTCACAATGTCTTCACGAGACTGGACTATCTTTTCTGTTCTGACTCTCTCCTCCCACTGATCTCGGAAGCTGACATACACGACATTGCAATCTCGGACCATGCCCCGGTCTCGACCACCCTTAAAGACCCTGACTTAGCCTCCAACCCCAGAATCTGGCGGTTTCCCTCCTATCTTCACAATAACTCCGATTTCCACCAACATCTGGAAAAAGCCTGGTTGGGATACGCATCGGATAATGCGCTACACGCCGACAACCCTAACCTTTTCTGGGAAGCGGGCAAAGCGTTCCTCAGGGGCTGCATAATTGCCTACGCCGCCACATTCAAAAAACACACCCTTAGACGCTACAAACAGGCCAGCGCAACACTGCATCAGGCCCAGCGGGTCCTCTATACTGATGACTCCCCCAGCAACCGTAGCGCCTGGTTTGCTGCTAAGCAGGCCTTCGATAGCTGGGCAGCCACCCTCGAACGTACCCAAAAGGCACATCTAGACGCCGCCCTCCACAAGTTTGGTAACAAAGCAGGTAGACTCCTTTCCAGATTAAGTAAAGGACCCAACCGCCCGACGCATATCATGTCCCTCAGAGATCCGTCGGGTTCCATACACTACACCCCAAAAGATATCAATAATACTATGCGCCAATTCTACTCCTCACTGTATGCCTCAGATCCTATCGATAAGCCAACAGCCCTCAATTTCCTACAACGTATTTCCCTGGATCAGGTAACCCCCACCCAGCTCGAAGCCCTCAATGCCCCTATCTCCATCCTGGAGGTCCAATCCGTAATCAAACAGCTTTCCCCCTCTAAAGCTCCAGGCCCAGATGGCTTCACCGGAGAATTTTACAAGTCCTTTAGCTCGACTGTGTCCCCCCCTCTCCACAACGTCTACCAACATATATGGTCGGGTGGGTCCTATCTACAAACGGGTAATCAGGCCATAGTAAAACTCTTAGAGAAGAAGGGTAAGGACCCCCTAGAACCTGGCTCTTATAGGCCCATCTCGCTTTTAAACCTTGACGTTAAAATCCTCTCCAAGATAGCAGCCACTAGACTGGCATCCATTATACCCTCCCTGATTCACCCCGCACAATCGGGCTTTGTTAAGGGTAGGACGGCCACCATGAATATTAGGAAGGTAATGCTAGCTCTCGAACACGCAAAAAATGATCCGGCAGGAGACCATGCCATCATCACCCTAGACGCGGAGAAGGCTTTCGATAACGTTAGTTTCGAATGGCTCTCCATGGTCATGTCCAAAATGGGCTTCTCGGGCCCCTTCACGCATCTCATAGAATCAATGTACACTGCCCCTGCCGCGAGAGTGGTCGCTGCGGGCCTCCTCTCTGAGGAGTTCAGGCTGCACAAAGGCACGAGGCAAGGCTGTCCACTCTCCCCGCTCCTTTTCAACATAGCGCTTGAACCCCTCTCCCGCCACCTAACCCAGATCGCCCCCCTTCATGGCATTCATGTCGGAGGTCACGACCTTCGCACGTCACTATTTGCAGACGACGTCCTTATTTTCACATCCAGCCCCTCACTTGACATGTCCACGATCAAGACCACTTTTGACGAATTCAGGCAATGTTCTGGGCTACGTATCAACTATAATAAGAGCGAAATACTCCCAATAGGTTCCCTATCTGTCCCCTCTTGGTCCCAGAGCTCCTTATTCACTGTTGCGAAGTCACATATCACTTACCTGGGAATAAAAATAGGTAAACTACCCTCCTCCCTATACCACCTCAACTATCCCCCCCTGCTCACCAAAATATCCCAAGAACTAGCCAACTGGATGGACCTGCCTCTCTCGCTACTGGGAAGGTGCCACCTTGTCAAGATGGTCAGTTTTGCACGCCTACTGTACCCACTACAAACCATCCCTTTACTCTTGCGCCACAAAGACATTAAATCCATTAACTCTGCCATTTCCAAGTTCCTCTGGCGTGGCAAGAGGGCGCGCATAGCATTTGCCAGGCTGCATCTTCCCAGGCGAGAGGGGGGCATTGCCCTTCCCAACATCAGGCTATATAACTTGGCATGTCTATTGAGAACAGGCTTGGATTGGATAACCCAGTCCTCCAGGTGCTCGAACTACCCCCTTGAATCGGCGATGGTCCGCCCCTTCTCGCTCACGGCCCTTCTCCATTGTCATTGGAAATCTGCCCCCCCTCCCCTCCAACACAATCTCCTTCTCCGGGATACAGTCATTGCCTGGAGAGAGGTCAGGAAGGCCCTCAATGTCCCATTCTCTATCTCACGATACCTCCCTATCCTGGGCAACCCGAGCTTCCAACCAGGCTTAGATAACCAGCCTTACCTCGACTGGGAGGATAAGGGTATCAAATCCTTTTATTCTTTGTGTGACCCCCTTTCAGGCCGCCCCATAGGATTTAGAGCCCTGGCAGACAAATTTTCTCTCCCTTCGTCACATGTATTCCAGTATATTCAATGCATTAGTTTCCTGAAAAACGCCTGTCGAGATGACAGAAAAAGGTTCCAGAGCTCCCTTACCGACACCCTTATTTCCCGGGCCTCATACAAAATTTCAGACATTTATCGTCCCCTCCTCCTGCACAACATCCCCCCCCTGGCGTCAACCTCGGCGGCCAACTGGTCGAAAGACTTCCCTGACCCTGACCTGGTGGAGAAGCTCCTGCATGGCCTCACCACCATCCACAGACTTATCCCTAACGAAATATGGAGAGAGACGCAGATCAAGATTGTTCACCGAGCCCACATCCCCTTCAGCCGAGCCCATGCCACCCCAGAATGCCCCCTCTGTAAACAACCCAAACCTAACTTGGCTCACAGGTTCTGGTCTTGCTCCCTCATAGCCAGTTTCTGGGACCAAGTCATCCAATACATTTTCGATGTCACCCTGCTGCGCATACCCAGGGACCCGTTACTACTTATCTTTGGGTACTGGGACCCCCTACTGATCCCCTGGTCTTCTCCCACCACCCCCCTGGGCAGGGACTGGACTCTGATATGCCTCTTGATAGCCCGTAGAGCCATCCTCCAGAAGTGGATATCTGCGGACTGCCCAACCACTGCTCAAGTTAAAAAGGAACTGTTGCAGCTCTTATACAAGGACAGGCTCAACACGGACCTGACCCACGAACGGAGTAAGAACCGCTTCTATCACTTATGGAATCCCTTTCTGTTGCACACTTTCACTCCTACTGAAAGGTTGAACTTTGAGAAAATGTCTTTTCTATACCAGGATCCCCCGCGGGATTGACATTTCTCCTACCTTCCCTCCCTCCTCCCCTACCCCCCCCTCTTGTTGTTCTTTTTTTTTTTGTTTGCAAGGACTACTATTCCACCTACCCCATGTGCCACTTAACCTATGCCCTCCCCCTTAATTGTCTCTCTGACAATCTCTTCATATACTGTTAATCTACTGGAATGTCCTCAGAAAATGCTTATATGTCCTGTTTTTGTGATTACTCTGTTATGTAACTTCCTTAATAAAAACATATTTCAAAAAAAAAAAAAAAAAAAAGATATATGTAGAGAATGCTCTATCCTCTTTATTTGGATTTTAGAGTATGCAGTCAGATCATGCAAGTATTGTTGTGTCTTGGTTGGACAGAGATAAGTAGGTAGTGTTTTCTGCCATCAATGCTGGGGGGCCATGATAGCTACACATGAACTAGTGCCTTGAGATGATTGCTAGCATTCATATTCATGGTGGATGTGTTCTTAACTACATGCTACAACTTGCAAAATGGGCTCTGAATGACAAATTTTTGGGGGGTACAACAATGCGGCAGAGCTGGCCAGCTATGTAGCAGCAGAAGACACTGTGTTTGTATAATGTTGATGCTCTAAAATGAATGAATGCGCACATATTTTAAGAATGTCAAAGCTGAGCCTTTTTAAAGTTGTGCTTTGTGTTTGATTGTCATTTTCTATTCTAGACATTACTATTGAAGCTACATCTAGGAGCTGACAAAAGAATGGATTTGCTGAAAGGGAAGGAGGCAACAATGGAACTAATAACCCGATATCGGGATATGCCCCTTCTTTGGGACACCAGGCACACACATTATTTGGACACTGGGAAGAGAGAGGCAGCACTTGATGAGATTGCTACATACCTGCACACTTGGGTGCCAAGTTGCACAGGCGACATGGTTAAGGAAAAATTTAGTAACCTCAGGAGAAGCTACAGGAATGTATATAAAAAACGGAAATATCCAAAATCAGGATCAGCAGCAGCTAAGACAAAGGAACCCAAGCTCTGGTACTACAAAGAGCTCAGTTTTTTGAATGATGAACTGGATGGCAGGGCTTCGGATTCAACACTACCTTGCAGCCTTCCTCCCAGCGGAACTTCCCCGGATCCCAGGAGCCCTGCAGAATGTGAAGCGGGGCTGGCTGACATGGAGCCAGATCTGGCCATCTTCAGTGAGGTCTAGTATTTTCAAAAATATTTTTGTGCTGCTATTTATTTTGAATTAGTGAGTTGATCTTGTAAACAAAAAACAAACAGGGATGCCAAATGCAGGGGTCAGAAGGACAGTCTGTTTAATTTAAAAAAATACTAACTAAAACAGTCTAGAGAAAGAAAATGTGTGTGATTGATTGTGCAAAAAAATAAAACATGTTGCCTTTTTTATCCACAGGAAGAAGAGACCAGCCAGGAGGTGGCAGCTCCTGAGGCCCATGTCAGCCAGGCGGAAGGGGGGAGTGGCAGCCAGGAGGAGGCCGGCCCAAGTGAGGTGCAGCAGGTCCCCAGGCCCAGGCTGAGCACCATCAGCCAAGTTCCTCCCCTCCAGATGAGGCCACCAGCTGCAAGGAGGCGCAGGAGGGAGGTGCACGATGAAAGCCTTCAGGTCATCTGGGAGGCTGCGGAAATCATGAGGGCCCCCCTCAACCCCACGGAATGCTATAGTGCATTTGTGGCCAATGAGCTCAACCAAGGGGGGAGGAGCAAAAAAGCCTGGCCAAGGACATTATTAATCAGGTCCTGGCCAGGATGAAAAGGGACGATCTGAGCAGGGACACTGTGCTGTGTGACCCGGCCTGGTCTGCTCCCCATCATCATCATCCTCCTCCTGCTGCCACATCACCCCCACCTGCAAGGGTCCGTGGACGGACCCGTGGAAGTTTCGCTGGAAGGAAGTCTGCAAAGAAGTCAAGAAGATGATTCCCTGCCATCCAGTTGATTGTCCAAAAAACTGAGCTCGTTGTAGTAGCACAGCTTGGGTTCCTTTGTTCATGTGCTGCTGATCCTGATTTTTGTTATTGACTCCTGAGGTTACTAAATTTTTCCTTAATCATGTTGTAATTCCCAAGTATGCATGTATGTTGCAATCTCATCAAGTGCTGCCGTTCTGGTGATTTCTAATTTATTTTTTGGCCGGAAATAAATGGCTTTTGTATTTACTTTCAAACCTTGTCTATTGTGTTTTATACTGTGGTGAGTAAGCATCAGACATTTGTAAAAGAAAATGTGTCATTTGCAAAGGACACAAACTCCTTGGGGGGGGGGACCTTTTCTGTTAGAACTTGGTAAACCCAAAAGAAGCATAAAATGTTAAAAAAAAATATATAAATACCCCAAAATAAAGTAAAAAATAAAGGACAAAACAACTAAATTACATAAGTTGTGGAAAAAAAAGGGAAATTTTAATTTAAAAAAAACAAAAACATGGTGAAACAAGAAAAAAAAAATATTTTTGAAAGATTCAAAAACCGTTAAATCCAACTGTAAAAAAAAAAAAAAAAAAAAAAATGATACGCTCAACATGAAGTCCAAATAGACATACTAAAAATGTGGAGAACAGAAACTAATGTGGGGACATCTGGCTAGCAAACTGTGTCAAATAGAAAAAACACTAATGAAAATGCAAGCTAGCAGTATGTGACATCTGGACAAAATTGCATCAGCAAGACAACGGGTTTCTTCTAGCAAGAGAAGAAAGAACAAAAAAACGATATAAACGGAACACTATATAGAGAGTTTAGGTGACGAATGTGCCAGGTCCCAAACAAACGCGAGTTTTACCTGAACGAGTGCTCCCGTCCCATCGTTTTGACTGAGCATGCGCGGGTTTTTGGTCCGAGGCTTTTGTGTACTAACGAGCGGACATATCCGACGGACATGTGTCCGGCGGAAAAATTTCAAAGCATGCTTTGAAATTTTTCCGCTGGAAAAATCCGGCCAAAACGGTCCGTTTGCCCATACAGACGACCGGATTTTTCGGATGAAATGGTCCGTCGGACCAGTTTCAGCGGATTTATTCCCTCGTGTGTACAAGGCCATACTGTGTCAGGGAATTTTATTCAACCATTATGTTTTGAGTATGGGATATAGTTGTAATGAGTAAATGTGTTTGTCCAGTTTTTATTGCTGTTCATGACTCTATTAAAGAAGATTTTATGTTACATCCTGTCCATGTGAAAGCCTGTGAAATAAAAACAGCATAAGTGAGTAAAATAGTTATCCCTAGGAATAAGCTTGGTTTTAACCTGGAAGGAAACTATTAGTGCTGGGTCAAACAGCTGCGGGTGAGTGATTGTTTGCCCCTCAGATGCCCATACATAAAGGGGCAGGGATGCTTTTGACATTATTGACCTAATATGACCCTGTAGCCATATTATGATGTTAGGCCATTTATGCCCCTTTGTGTACATGCAGCTTCAAGCATGGGTAATCCCCCACCTGAAGCCAATGCCTTTTTTATATTTTCTTTTCCTGGGTCCCCCTCAAAATACTTACCAGACCCCTATGCAGGTATATATCCTAGGCTGCTAGCAAGGTGGTTGCCATATGGCCAGACTGAAAAAAAAAGTGGAGATTTACCTCCAAAATTCCACACCAGTGCCTTATCCTTAATAAGGGGGAAACAACAAAAAAACAAATTTACACCAAAGAGATGCCCTGCCCCCACTTATTACTGGCCTTCACAGCAAACAACCTCAATGGGCAAATGCATGAATGACAAAACCAGGAGAAAATCCCCAGCTCAACTCACCAGCCAGTCTGGTAATTTGGTCAGGGTGTCCAATGTGCCCCTCTGCCTTTAAGAAGGATTGGGCTATCAGGCCCACCTGCCCTTTTCCTATCCATTAGAATGCATGTACTTTCATTGTGGAGAGCCTCATCAATGTAGAAGATTAGGACTGCAAGTAATAGAGGATGCCATGAAGAGGCCTTGCAGCTTACACAATGTGTGCTAACTAAACCCCTGTTAATGCATACTGTTGGACAGGTACATTAGGTTGGTAAGCAGACTGATTGACGAGTTGAGCTGGTGATTCTCTCCTGGTTTTGTCTTTCATGTATTTGCCCTTCTATGTGCTCCTTGCTGTGAAGGCCAGTTATAGATGGGGGCAGGGGCCATCTCTTTGTTGCAGCAATCATTTGCCCCTCCTGAACCATACCAGGCCGCTCTCAGCATTATTTTTATTTTTATTATTATTATTTATTATTTTTATTTTATTTTTTAAATAACAAACTTTCTTATGGTGTATGTGTTTTTATTTACTATTTATTTAATGTTAATGAGTCACAAAGGATACAACTGTATGTACCCTTTACTCACTCACCCCGGGAAAATGGCTGGATATCTTAGGGCCCCTTTATATTAAAAGAGACTTTAAGATTCTGATGTCCCCTCCGCAGACCCCCCTGCAAGGTACCCTCCCAATGTTGAAAGGGTAAGGCCCAGATAAGCGTGTGGTATGGATTTCAGGGGTATGCTTTTTTCTTTTTATGTCTGGGGTCCCCTTCACAATTTTTAGTATTTAGTAAATAAGTACATTGGATAAGGGTCTGGTATTGATTTGATACAGGACCCTGTGACACTTGTTTCTTAAAAGGATACGTCACGTTGTTATAAACTATTCCAGACCCTTATTCAGTATTCATATTACCCTATACTCATTTACATATGGAGAGGCCAGATATCTAGGGTTGCCCTAAATTAAAAGGAGCTTCCAGATTCCAATAGGTCCCCAGAAGACCCCAACATCCCTTTTGGAGGACAGAATGTAGGAATGAGGCCTGCCTTTAGCCACTTCAACCCCTTGCAAGGTACATTACCAAAGTCTGGTATATTTTAGAAGGAGGTTCATGCTCACTGCCCTTCTTTCCTGCATGCCTGGGTAAGGTGTGTATTTTAACAGGCACTCCATTGCCATTTTTTGCTGACCCTTTAAGAGAAAAAAGTAAAGTGGGGTCCCCACGCCCCATAAAAATCATACAATTCCCCCTAAAAGTTTCAACAATTTGAAAAAACACACTATGGGACCCCCCAGGGTGGCCAAGAAGGGGTAAGCAGCAAGCATATAGTCCACCTCGATGATACCAGGCAAATTTCCCTCAATACTGGGAGGTTACCTTACAAGGAGAGAGGAAAAGCTTTAAAAAGTATGTATTATCATTTGATACTCATTCGCAAAAAAAAAAAAAAAAGTATGTAAAAACACCCACAAATTAACTAAGTTTTTTATTAGAAAAATAAACAGTATCCCCACAATGTAAATCCTATGTAAATAAATTCACCAAGTTATACAGATCCACATCAATTGTGATGATACATTCATCAACACGATGACCTGCTTTGCCCAATGATCTTCACCTGCAACCACAGTACTTACAATTAACAAATTCCTGGCACTGATGGAATATAAACACAGTGGTGGGGATCCTGGGTGCTGTAATTGAACAAATATGGTCATAATCATAATGTCAATAACAGTATCCCATTGCACACTGCTAAATGACAGATGCCCTGGTTTGGTCACAAGCACAAGTGCAAGCTGGAGGCGATATGTCATTTGGCAGTGGTAGGTAGGTGCTGTTTGTAAAAAGTAAAAAAAAACAAAAAAACAAAGCCACCTTTATAGTACATCCCACTGCTCCTCAACATCATATACAGATTTAATAAATCCCCAAAGCATGTTATTTTAACCCTTTCAATGTTGTGGATTTAGGTACTTTGTCCATGATGGCACAGCTCTAATGACCGTTGGCTTTTTAGTAGAAATGGTTTAAATGGCTTTTAGCCCCTTATGAAATATAAATAAAGTAGGGTGAAAAAAAATGTAAGTTTAATAAACCCAATTAAAAATAAACCAAAATCTTTAAAACCCCTCACCATAATGCACACATGCATACAAATGCAAATGCATGCATTAAGTGTGTTTAAGTATGAAATTGACAATTTTGCTACACATATCAAGTATCAGTATCAGCATGCATGCTGGAGTAAGAACAATAATTGTAATGCCATCATTCATGGTTAACGCTAAACTGATGACCTTTATATGCTTTTAAAGTGTTACCTATGAACAATTTTGGATACTGTAGTTTGTTGCTATTTCACGGCACACAACATTTTAAGGATTGCCAAGTTTGGTATCTACTCAACACAACCTCATCATTTATGTTTACATATAAAAGTTGGTAAATATCTTGTGTTATTTGTGCACTAAATTTAATGTTAGTGTAGTTTTTACTGAAAAAATTGTTTTGATAATCATGTGTTTTATGACACAAACCATTGCTTTCAGAGAGATTTCTGGGGCTTTAACTAATATTCAGGCCAAACATGTGCAAAAAAATCAAAAACAGCTTTGGGGTTAATGGATGTATGTATTATTAATGTTCCTGTAAGCCACAATAAAAAAGTCTCTCCCCTTGTTGAATTTGTATTTTTTTTTTTTGCGTCAGTACATGTGGTAGTAGCCCAGATACCCATGGCTCTTTTAAGAAAAGTTTACAAATTAGAATGGGAAAAAGGCCATAAAATAAACGCATAAACTTAAAAAGTGTTTGGCGCTATGTTCTGGTTTCAACATATTTTTGTCCTGGGTTTGCTATACCTACTGTGAACAGACTTTGCCCCAGTCACTCATCACTAGCCATTAACACATAATGACAAAACCAATGCAAGTATCTGAATTTTACTTAATTTGAGCTTCTTGTAACCCCCTGTACATTGAAGCTATTTGGGGGGTGAGTGGTCCCACTATGAGCCTGTCAGTTGTGGTTTATGCACATGTGATTATAGGAAATCTTTATATAGAAATGAATAGCAAAGAAGAGTTCAACTGCTGCACCTCTACTGTCCAGACACAGGCTGGAGGAATTTAGGTGATTTTACTTAAAGGGGTTGTAAAGGTAAAACATTTTTTCCCTAAATAGCTTCCCTTACCATAGTGCAGTCCTCCTTCACTTACCTCATCCTTCCATTTTGCTTTTAAATGTCCTTATTTCTTCTGAGAAATCCTCACTTCCTGTTCTTCTGTCTGTAACTACACACCATAATGCAAGGCTTTCTCCCTGGTGTGGAGAAAGCCTCTTGAGGGGGGAGGGGGCAAGCAGGAGTTTCAGGACACTCTCCACTTTGCAGATAGAGAAATGAGCTGTGTGTTAGTGGGTGTCCTGACACTCCTGCTTGCCCCCTCAAGAGGCTTTCTTCACACCATGGAGAAAGCCTCACATTACTGTCTATAGTTACAGAAGAACAGGAAGTGAGGATTTCTCAGAATAAATAAGGACATTTAAAAGCAAAATCGAAAGATGAGGTAAGTGAAGGAGGACTGCACTAAGGTAAAGGAAGCTATTTAGGGAAATTTTATTTTCCTTTACAACCCCCCTTTTTTTTTTGTAATAGGGGGAAATAAACCAGGCTGTATAGTTTAGAAGTGCATTGTAAGTAGAAAGACTGGATGGACTGAAATACAAATCTTTTGTCTGCTAGAAGAGCCTGCAAATATATATTTTAACTGTGTATTTAGATGTCTGTCTGTAATACCTGAAGCCCAAGCTTTGTTTAAAAAATAAAAACGTCATGCCTCAGCATCTTTCTAAAAAAAAAAAATAGCTCCAGCTGCAATATTTACCTTCACTGCTCCAGTACTGATACTCTTCCAAGTTGAATGATGCCAGTGTGATGGACTCACTGAAAAATATGGCTTAGAGTGGTGCCACATCATTACTTGTCACTGCTCTCTGCAAGATTTAGGATCACACCTTTGGAGTAAGAAACAGGTTGAACGGGTGTTCTAATGGGGAAGAGTTCAAAAACAGAAAGGGATGAGGTGAATCTTGAGCCTGGAGTTGGGCTTTACAGTAACCATATTTAATAGTTTATCTAAATAACCTGTGCAAAATATCTACTCTTTATGACCCTTCCATCAATGCACACATGTACAACATGTCTCCATAGTAATGACAAAGGCAACAAAATGTCACCAATTTTGATACACCAAGGAAATCTTATGTAAATGAGTGAAGAGAGAACTCCGCGCTATGGTAATGTAAAATTTATTAAAGAAGCTGCTCTTCTAAAGTGGTGTGAAAACAACTTTAGCAATGTGGTGGGTGTATAGTAATAAGCAGTAGTGTTGCTCACGAATATTCGCATTGCGAATATTCGCTACCAATATTGCATATTCGAGTATTCGCGAATAACTCGAATT
The DNA here is from genome assembly GCA_029574335.1 of Rana kukunoris. Taxonomy (NCBI): domain Eukaryota; kingdom Metazoa; phylum Chordata; class Amphibia; order Anura; family Ranidae; genus Rana; species Rana kukunoris. The sequence goes on along the minus strand of CM056053.1, from coordinate 213,344,103 downwards.
TCGCTATTTCGAATATTCGCTATTTCGAATATTCGTATTTTTCAAATTTCGCAATACCGAAATTTCGCAATTTTTTTTTTTTTAATAAAATATAGCGAATATTCGTAAATATCGAATATTCGTGATATTTTATCCAAAAAAAAAATAGCGAAATTTCGCAATCATTTTCGCTTTCGCATATGCGAAATTTCGCAATTTTTTTTTTTTTTTTATAAAATATCACGAATATTCGATATTAACGAATATTCGCAAATATTCTTCGAAATATTCGCGAAATATCGCGAAATCGAATATGGCGTATTCCGCTCATCACTAATAAGCAGGCGCTAATAGTAAGTGATAAATAAATTCAAAATTCTAACGTGAGACAATATGTTAACTATAAGGTCAACAATGCAATAGTAATTTAAAGTGCAAGTGATTATATGATAACAACGTAAAAAAATAGGTGCAAGCAGGTCCAAAAAATGCAGCAATGGTCACTAAATGATAAGCAATTGGTAAGTCCATGCATCAAATGGTTAACTTGAGAGTAGACACCATCAACACGGAACAGATATCAAACTGGCGCCAGGCGGAAAGTGCCTACTTACCAGACCACCATGACCTTTCGTTTTAAAAAATGATCAGGTGGAGCTTTAGTACAGTTGGTGGCCTAAGGTCTGTACTGGTACCTGGATGGGACTGGCCAGGAATGGACTCCAACATAAGAAATTACCATGGATAAAATGAAGAAAAACGGGCTATAGTAAAGTTCCATGATTTATTGTAAAGCAGATTAAAAACAAAAGCCAAATGGCTGCTTACTTGTGCAAGTGCCAAAACCTTGGCACTAAGGAATCAAGCGTGTTACAGCTAGATGTGACGTGAAGCACTGACCGCACTGTATCTCACTCTCGTGGGTAGGTGTAGCGTGCGTTCCACCGCCTCTCTGTGACAAATTCGGAAGTAGCTGAACGTGACCAGGAACACCTCAACGTACGTTTCATCTATAGAATATTGTCAGGAAGCTTCCTGACGACATCAATAGATGAAATGTACGTCGAGGCGTTCAGCTACTTCCGGATTATGTATTTGTACACGTTAATCATATACCCCCTTAATCTACTCTTCTCAAGAGGGAATAAATTCAGTTCCTCCTTTCTCATAGCTGAGCTCCTCCATGCCTCTTATCAGTTAAGTTGCCATTTTCTGCACTTTTTCCAGTTCCTTAATATTCTTCTTGAGAACTGGTGCCCAAAACTGAACTGCATATTTCAGATGAGGTCTTACTAATGATGTGTACAGGGGCAAAATCTCTCTCTCTCTCTCTCTGGAGTCCATACCTCTCTTAATACAAGAAAGGACTTTTCTCACTTTAGAAACCGCAGCTTTGCATTGCATGCCATTATTGAGCTTATGATCTACTAAAAACCCCAGATCCTACTCCACTGTTGATTCCCCCAATTATACTCTCCCTAGTATGTATGACACATGCATATCCTTAGCTCCCAAGTGCATAACTTTACATTTATCAACATTAAACCTCATGTTCCCCTTAGTTGCTCAATTAGACATTGCATTGAGCTTGGCTTGTAAATTGGAGACATCCTGTAAGGACATTATTCCACTGCGTAGCTTAGTTTCATCTGCAAAGACAGAAATGGTACTTTTAATCCCAGAGTCTATACTGCATTGTTTGTGCATTTACAGCTTTGCAGAAACACACTACAGTCCATTTAACATGGTTTTCGATGGGTCATGTTTACATCTGTGCCTTTTTATGGAAAGGACCGGGGACTTTTTCTGTTTTTGTTCCATAGACCTCAATGGATCAAAAACGTCTATTGAAAAATGCAAAATGCACCTGGAATATGCAAACTGCAACCTACATAGGTGTGAACCAGGCCTTAAAATGCCATGCTTTGGAAGTTTTACAATGGTGTATCATTCAGTGTCTTTACTCTTCAAATAAAACATATGCCTGTGTCCTGTATCACTATTACCTTGTGGCCTTTTCTTGTTGCTTAGGCTCAGTAACACCATCCTGCTGTTAGTCAATTTTACAATATTTTGACATCTGTAGTCACCTAAATCTTAAGAAGTGTTTGATAGAAATTAGCCAATTGCAGGACTTTTGCATCAGATAAATTACTGAAAACCTTAGGGAATCTCTTGTCAAATTGGTCAGTTATATGTCTTGCCAATAAAACTACTTGAATGTTCTGTGTCTTTAGTACCTGATATATATATATATATATATACAGTATATATATATATATATATATATATATATATATATATATATATATATATATATGAATCATATAGTAGTTTGGCTGTTTAAAAGCTAATGGTAAAAGAAAAGAAAAAAATTACAGTGAACTATACAATGCCCATGCATGCAATTTGTCACATATCTGATCAAGGCCAAGCTGACAAGAGGGCTTTCCCTGACATCTCCTGTCCTGTTTCTCCTGGAGGTCGTGACAGTATATAAAAAGGCATGGAGTGGCATGGGTGCCTTGTAGGACATCCTGGTCAGAAAAACCTTGCAGCAGTTGTTGAGCAGCAGGTGGACTGATGAGCTTGCCAATGAGAAGGTGCAGCAGTGCGTGCAGATCATGGCCAGCAAGCAGACTGGCAAGTAGGCAAATGTAAGATACTCTGGAAGATGCAGAGGCACTGTAGCAGGTACAGAACCGCAGTTAGCAAGCAGGCTGGCAAGCAGGCAGATGCGGGATCTCGCTCGATCAGGCAGGCAGGCATAAGTCCGTATCAGCTAGGCAGTAGTGTTAGGCGAACAAGTCGGCCCCAGCATGAGTTCGGGATGAACACTGGCTGTACACCAGTTCAATGAACACCTGAATTGTCAGAGTATTTGACTGTTCGGCCCGTCGAATGACCACAATGCACTGCGCCACCACACAGTGCATTGGAAGCCCTGATTGGCTGAAGCAATGAAAGTTTTGCCAAATCAGAACATATAGCACTGTAAGAGCCATGATTGGACACTGTCATGTGAGGACTCTATCCAATCATGGCTCTTTGCTTTTAGTCCCAGCTCACACTATAAAAATATTCTTCCCATAACGGCCATTTTCAGTGATATTGGCATGGAGAGATTTAGAACAGGGCTCTGTTCAGTGCTACCTGTGAGTTAGTGTGGTATATTCTGAGTGCAAAGTATCAGTTTAGTGTGAATCTAGTGATAGTGCAGTGTGAGTGTAGTGTGACCATTCACTTTTACTTTAGTCTCACTTTAGTGTGAATCTAGTGAAAGCACACTATGAGTGTAGTACGACCATTAATTTTTACTTTGTTTTTACTAGTGTAATTTTATTTTGTCAGGGTAGGTTTCCTGCAGTATATTTCAGTGTGTTACTTCACATTTAACACAGTATATTTTAATGTGTTTGTGCACATTTAACGCAGTATATTTCAGAGAGTTATTGCACGTTTACCGCAGTATATTGCACTGTTACTGCACATTTACTGCAGTATATTGCAGTGCGTTAGTGCATGTTTAGCGCAGTATATTTCAGTGCATTGGTGCACATTTACCACAGTATATTGCAGTGCATTAGTGCTTGTTTATTGCAGTATATTTAAGTGCAGTATATTTCAGAGTGCTGTGCATGTTTAACACAGTGAATTTCAGTGCAGTATATTACAGTGCGTTAGTGCACATTTAATGCAATATATTGCATTGCCTTAGTGCACGTTTAACACAGTATATTTGAGTATGTTGGTGCACAATTTGTGCAGTATATTGCATTTCATTAGTGCACGTTTAATGCAGTATATTTTTGTGTGTTAGTGCACCCTCCATACTAAAGGAGAGTTGGGAACGTACCCAGCAGGGGCCAGCACAGAGGCGGTGGAGACAAAGAGGTGCAGGCATTTGAAAAGAGTAGATGGATGACAGGTAAGAAGGGTAGAGGGGAAAGTGCCAGGGTTGCCGTTCCTAGGCTGATTCCAATAAGTATGCCCTATTGATTGACATTGGTGAAGCCAGTCAGGGACCAGCACTGCTGGAGCTGAGGGATTCCCCCAGCTGCCAGCGGAAGAACTCCTCCAGTGAGAGTGGGGGAAAGTGAAGGGAAAGGAAAGACATATTTTGGTGGTGTGAATCTAGTGAAAGCACACTATGAGTGTAGTACGACCATTAATTTTTACTTTGTTTTTACTAGTGTAATTTTATTTTACAGAACCAAACTGTATGCTGTCTACTGGTAGCTCTGGTTTGGCACATCACGGATCTGGTGGACAGATTACTGGGAGGGACTGGGGAAGACCCAGCTGTAATGGTGTACGTTGGCACCAATAACAAAGTCAGAGACAGATGGACAAAGAACCTCCAAGGTAGTATTCTCAGAAATACTTCTGGTACATTGAGCCACACCAGAAAGGCAAAGGGATATTAGGGAAGTAAAAAAGTGGTTGATGAGCTGGTGTAGAAAAGATAAGCTTTGGGTTCCTGGAGAATTGGGCCAACTTCTCAGTCGGTCACCAGTTCTGTAGAAGGGACAGACTGCACCTAAATGAGGAGGGTGCAGATCGGCTGAAAAGTTAGAGGGGCCTTTAAACTAGTCGACGAGGGGGGGGGGTCCAGAGGTAGAGATAGTCAGCACTGAACATATTCCAGAGGGTAGTATTGAGGGGATTAGTGGTAGTTTGACTAAAGCACATAAACCTGAGGTAAGTATAGTAACAAGTCCTAATTGCAACCTCAGAACACCCAATAAGATGACAGTGTGTGACCAGTCTAAGCTGCGTGGCATGTTCACCAATGCCAGGAGCCTGGCGGACAAGATAGGAGAAATAGTGATACTGTTGTACAAAGAGGATATAAATATTGTGGTAATTTCAGAGACTTGGTTCAACAGCTCTCATGATTGGCTGGCAACCATTCAAAGGTAATCCCTTTATTGCAGGAATCGAGAGGTTAGAAAATGGGAGGGGTATGCCTGTATATCAAGAATAATTTAAGTAATTGTGAGAGATGGTCTAAAGGGAGCTAGGGAGGAGGTGGAATGCTTATGGATAGAGTACCAAAGGGATGAAACTAAGGGAAAAATAATACTGGGAGTATGCTATAGGCCCCCTAACCTGAGGGCGGAAGGGGAGAAGGACCTCCTATCACAATTTGGATTAGCGGCACGGATGGGAAGTGTCGTCATAATGGGGAATTTTAATTATCCAGACGTAGCCTGGCAGGAAGGAACCGTGCATTCATCTAAGGCTCGCCAGTTCCTAAATGTCTTGCAAGACAATTTTATGGGTCAGATGGTCGACACACCAACTAGATAATATCTATTAATTACCAACAATACAGACCTGATCACAGATGTGGAAATAAGGGGCGATTTATGAAACAGCGATCACAGGTCAATTAGCTACACTATAAATCCACAAATAGGAAACATAAGAGCAATACAAAGACACTGAATTTCAAAAGAGCCAACTTTCCTAAACTACAAACCTTGCTAGAAGATATCAATTTGGATAAAATCTTAGGAAGAAAGAACACGGAGGGGAGATGGGTTTACTTTAACAACATATTAAATAAGGCATTATCCAGTGCATCCCATTGGGAAATACATTTAAAAGAGCAAACAAAATTCCTGGATGGCTTAACTCCAATGTAAAAATGCATATAAAACCAGGAGAATGCCTTCAAAAAATGCAAGGCTGAGAAATCATCATCAGCATTCAGACTTTACAAAGAATGCAACAAGAAATATAAGGGTGCTATTAGGGAAGCTAAGATAGAACACAAAAGACACATAGCGGAGACCAAAAACATCTCAAGAAATTATTTAACCACTTCAATACAGGGCTTTTATACACACCTCCATACCGGGCTTATTCTGGCACTTGTCTCCTACATGTTACAAACACAAACATAGAAATCAAGCGCTCTTTGGAAGGAGTGAGTTACTACGATGCTAGATTGGGAAGTCTTCTATATACACTCACAAACAAAATGCCTGCATATAAAAGAACGGGTGTGGGCGTGTGGAGGGATAACAAGTTCCAGGATTAGAACAGATTGTTCATATAAAAAAGTTCGGTCCAAATGGATCACGTTTATATTGTCATAAAGAAAAATAAAACTGATGCTGAGAGGGCTGCCAGCTTGTCGAGAAGAAGCAAATCTGAAAGCATAAAAAGAACAAATAAAACGGCGCCCTCTAAGCGTAGTATTACATTTATTAGGAATGAATGAACAAATAAATTCATATGAGATGGGTACTCACAAACATGCATGATTTTGGGGCATATCAATACAAAGTCATCCGTGTATGGGATCCCGGATAGATGAGGTCCGCTGGAAGTGGTGGAAGTGGTGGTGATAATTCTCTCAGCAAGAAGAAGCATTCGGCAGGTGATTCCTCCGGCGCATAAAGGTCATAACCTATGTGAGGGTCCCTGGATGGTCATCCGACGCTGCTGGACCAGGGAACGACAGGGAAGCCGTGTAACAGCCGTGTAGTAGCAGAGGAACGCAGCCGTGGAACGCAAGACGGCGGAACGTCACTTCCGGGATGGGTCACGGGGCGGTGCGCACGTTCGAGGCATGCGTGCCTCTTCGTCAGGCTCTATGGGGGCCATATTGGTTAAGGGACATAAGTATAGCTCGGACGGAGCTGATTGGTTGGAAACTACACACGAAAGAGAATCGATACCGGGTCATCACATACAAAGGTCACGGGATAAAGAGACACACTTCTAAGCTTAAAAGGATTAATTGAATGGTATATATAAAAAGAAGATAATAGTTGGAACTGGGTATATTGGAATGCATATTATGGCAATAAAAATGGTAAACAAGATTTATATAAATATGCGCTTAGTCTAATGCACTAAAGCCTCATAGGGAATGTGCAAAATAAATAGAAATAAAATAGAAATGAAAATAGAATTAAAAATTAACAATTAGAAATACTATGGGAACATATATAACCTACCTGCATGTGGAGCATACAGGTGTGTGGACATACTTCCGAGTTGGGATATATCAAACGAGAATTATTATATAGAAAATAATTCTCAAAATAGGTATTTATCTTTATCTTTATCCTACTCATAATAAATATTAGGACACAATGTCGGTTCAGAGTATTAAAATTTTAAAACATTAGAGGAATTCGAGTAAAATATTGATCTCAAGGCCCTCATTTAACCCTCGGGCGATAAACAATCTAAGGTAAAAATCCAGTAGTTTTCCCTTTCACACAATTTCTTATATCTTTCAGCTTGTGGGAGGGACCTGGGGATGGCCTCTATAACCCAGACACGGAGTTCAGAAGAGGATTCTTGGTGAAATTCTTTAAAATGTCTGGCGACACTGTACTTGTCAAGACCTTTCTCAACAAAGTTACGGTGCTCACCAAACCTCTTCCATAGGGTCCGAATGGTACGGCCTACATAGAAGAGGTCGCAAGGGCAAGTTAGGCAGTATACCACATATTCAGAAGAACATGTGAAAAAATCCGGCAAAGTATACTGCTTGCCCCTGCAAGTGAAATCCTTTTGTCGATGCGTAACATGGGGACAGGTGAGGCAGCAGGCTTTTCTACACTGGTACATCCCTTTGATGTGAAAGAATGTTAAAGAGGGAGAGGCACTATTTCTTTTGATTTTATTATTAATTTTACTCTGCGCTATGCTCGCCTTTAAATTTTTTGCTCTTCTATAACTCACCGTCGGGCGTTCTGACAGAGAGGATTTTAGATGTGGGTCCTCTTTAAGTATAGGCCAGTGTTTGGCCAAGATTCTCTCCATTTGTCTAAATTGTGGAATTGTGTCACAAAGCGCACTGGTTGGGAATTTTCATTTCTATCCTGTGTTTTTGGGATTTTAGGGACTAACTCAGTAGTAGAATAGTGTTGGAATGCACTTTCTATTAGATCATCAGGATAACCTTTTTCGGAAAACTTTTCCTTAAGTTTAAGGCCATGGGTGACATAGTCCTGCTGTCTTGTGCAATTGTGCTTCAATCGTCAGAATTGGCTTTTTGGGATATTCTTTATCCACCGTGGATGGTGACAACTCCCAAAATGAAGGAAAGAGTTACCAGCGGTAGGCTTGACAAAGTTTTGGGCACAGATGGTAGTATTTTCAAAGAAAAGCTCTAGATCTAGAAAGGATCTAGATCTAGAAAGGATAAGGCTTAAACCCTATCCTTTCTAGATCTAGAGCTTTTCTTTGAAAATACTACCATCTGAATTTATTCGTTTATTCATTCCTAATAAATGTAATACTACGCTTAGAGGGCGCCGCTTTCTTTGTTCTTTTTATGTCTCCTACATGTACAAATCATAATTTTTTTGATAGAAAATTACGCAGTACCCCCAAACATTATATATGTTTTTTTAGCAGACACCCTAAGGAATAGAACGACGGTCATTGCAACGTTTTATCTTGCATGGTATTTGCGCAATCATTTTTCAAATGCCTTTTTTGGGGAAAAATATTGTTTCATGAATTAAAAAAATAACAAAACAGTAAAGTTAGCCCAATTTTTTTATAAAATATGAAATATTATGTTACACGTGTACACGTGTAACCTAACATGTCACGCTTTAAAATTGCGCACACTCATGGAATGGCGCCAAACTTCGGTACTTAAAAATCTAGGAGATCTAGTGCTAGAATTGTTGCTGGCACTCTAACGCACGCGGTGATACCTCACATATGTGGTTTAAACGACGTTTACATATGTCGGTGGGACTTGCGTGTGCGTTCGCTTCTGCGTTTAAGCTACCGGGGACAGGGGCGTTTTAATTTTTTTTATTATTATTATTATTTTTTTTACACATTTTTAATCACTTTTATTCCTATTACAAGGAATGTAAACATCCCTTGTAATAGGAATGTGTGTGACAGGTCCTCTTTATGGAGAGATGCGGGGTCAATAAGACCCCACATCTCTCCTCCAGGCTGGAATCCATGAGATCGGTGAAAAAAATTCACCAATCCCATGAATACTGTTGCTTAGTAGCCGAAATCGGCTTTGTTTACTCACGGGACCCAGGCATGATGTCATCACATCGTGCCCGGGGCCTCCGACGGTCATAGAGATGACTGGTAATCATCCGGTCACCAGTCATCACTATGGTTCCAGCTAGCACCGGACAATTCATTCTCTGGGCCCCTGATGGCACGGGAGAGCCTAGAGAAGCACCGGATGGTGGCGGGAGGGGAGGATGTCCCCTCCTGCCGCCTATAAGAACGATTAAGCGGCGGAAACGCTGCTATGATCGTTCTTATGTTCTGCAGAATCGCCGGCAGAAGAGATGGATATCTGGATGATGCCTCTCGCTGTAGGCATCATTTAGATATCCCCCCCCCCGAAGTCCAGGATGTCATATGACGTCCACCCTGGATGGGAGATCCCCTTTGTGGACGTCATATGACAATGGCCCGGTATTAAAGTGGTTAAGTATATAAACAGTAATAGAGGGAGGACAGACCATGTTGACCCCATAGAGAATGAGGAAGGAAATCTGGTTACAAAGGATTGTGAGATGGTGAAGGTATTGAATTTATTATTCTCCTCAGTCTTCACAAGATAATCGGAGGGTTTTCAGTAACCAAAACTGCAGTGTTTATCCTCATACACATTTGGAACACAAAATTGGAAATAGATTTGGAAAACTTAACATTACTAAGTCACCGGGACCAGATGGCTTGCACCCAAGGGTCCTTAGGGAACTCAGTCAGGTAATTGCCAGACCATTGTTCCTATTTTTTACTGAGAGTCTACTGACTGGAATAGTACCAGCTGATTGAAGAACAGCCAATGTAGAAACAATATTTAAAAAAAGGACCAAAATACATCCCTGGGAATTACATACCAGCTAGCCTAACATCAGAAGTATGCAAGCTCTTGAAGGGGACAATAAGGCCGCGTACACACGATCGGTTAAACCGATGAGAATGGTCTGATAGACCGTTTTCATTGGTCAAACTCGATCGTGTGTGGGCGCCATCGGTTATTTAACCATCGGTTAAAAAAAGCCAACTTGCTTTAAATTTAACCGATGGATTCATAACCGATAGGTCACAACCGATCGTTAGTAGGCACGACCATCGGTTAAAAATCCACCTAGATAAAGGGAGGCCTGTAGACATGGTGTATCTGGATTTTGCAAAAAGCATTTAACACGGTTCCCCATAAACGTTTTCTGTACAAAGTAAGATCCATTGTCATGGACCATAGCGTGAGCACATGGTTTGAAAACTGGCTACAAGGGCAAGTTCAGAGGGTAGTGATAAATGGGGAGTACTCAGAATGGTCAGCGGTGGAAAGTGGTTCTGTCCTGGGACCAATCCTATTTAATTTGTTCATAAACGACCTGGAGGATGTGGTTACAAGTCAATCTCTGTATTTGCAGATGATACTAAGCTAAGCAGGGCAATGACTTCTCCACAGGATGTGGAAACCTTGCAAGTAGATCTGAACAAATTAATGTGGTGGGCAACTACATGGCAAATTAGGTTTAATGTGGAAAAATAGAAAATAATGCATTTGGGTGGCAAAAATATGAATGCAATGTACTCACTGGGGGGAGAACCTCTGAGGGAATCTAGGATGGAAAAGGACCTGGGGGTCCTAGTAGATGATAGGCTCAGCAATGGCATGCAATGCCAAGCTGCTGCTAACAAAGCAACCAGAATATTGGCATGCATTAAACAGAGGATTATCTCAAGAAATAAAGCAATAATTCTCCCTCTCTACAAGACTCTGGTGTGGCCTCACCTGGAGTATGATATCCAGTTCTGGGCACCAGTCTTCAGGAAGGATGTGCTGGAAATGGAGCGAGTACAGAGAAGGGCAACAAAACTAATAAAGGGACTGGAGGATATTAGTTATAAAAAAAGGTTACAAGCACTAAACGTATTCTCTCTGGAATAGAGACATTTGAGAGGGGAAATTATTTCAAATTACAAATACCATACTGAAGACCCCACAAAAGCAGCACAACTTTTTTGTGGAAAGAGGGAGTTTAATAAGACACATGGCCATTCATTAAAATTAGAATAAAATAGGTTTAACCTTATACTGCTTAGATGTTTCTTTATTGTAAGAGTGGCAAGGATGTTGTCAGGGCTCTAGTGCGGCTCGATCCCTTAGGCCCCATACACACGATCGGACATATCCGATGAAAACGGTCCGCGGACCATTTCCATCGGATATGTCCGATCGGGAGTTTGATCCGATGGCGTGTACACACCATCGGATCAAATTCCCCGCCGCCGGATGGCGCGGTGACGTGGCGGTGACGCGGCGGTGACGTTGACGCCGCCGCGTCACCGCCACGTCACCGCACCAGAAAGTAAAACACTTCCGCGCATGCGCCAAATCCATTCGGCAGCGGCGCGGCGGCGGTGGGGGACGACATGTCTGCTGGTAAGTGTACTAACCAGCAGACATGTCGGGCGGACAGATTCCCACCGGATAGATTTCAAAGCTTGCTTTGAAATCTGTCGGGTGGAGAAATCTGTCCGCTAGCCCATACACACGAGGGGAGATGTCTGCTGAAACGGTCCATCGGACCGTTTTCAGCGGACATATCCCCTCGTGTGTACGCGGCCTTAGAGCCACGCTATCGCGGCCGTTTACTTCAGGCGCGCGCATGCGCGGCATAGGCGCGCAGTGCGGGTGCGCGCACGGACGCGCACGGACGCGCACGGACACGCTCCCCTCTCGGCCAATCAGTGACCTGAGCGGGATATTTAAGCCACCCTCTTACTCCTATCTGGTTGCTGGCTTGTCACAGCATTTTAAAGTGTTTTGCTGATCTACTACCTTGTTCCTGATTCTCTGACCTTTGGCTATAGCTTACCAGACTGCTGCCTTCTCCTGCCCTTGACCTTTGGCTCTGAAACCTCGGGCTCTCTGCTCTCTCCAAACCCCTGACCACGGCCTGTCTCTCTGGATTAATCTTCTGCCTGCTCCTTGCTTCAGCTACCCGGACTTCCGAACTGTCTCTGTGTGCTTCCCAGACTGACCTCAGCAAGCCACTTCTGGATCAGCCTCTGCTCCACGAATCCAGCCTTCATCTTCCTGTGAGTACCGGTGCCTCCTGGTGCGTCCGTCCTCCTGTCCCCACTTCAGGGGGCGGACCGCGCTAGGTCGCAAAGGGAGCCGCCCTCAGCATCTTGGCCTTGGTGAGTTTATCCTTATTATCCGTGATAGATGTGGAATTCCCTTCACAGGTGGTGGTTTCAGTGGGGAGCATTAATAGTTTCAAAAAGCTATTAGATAAGCACCTTAAAGTGGTTGTAAAGGTACAGTTTTAAAAAAATATATAACAAACATGTCATGCTTACCTCCACTTTATTTTGCACAGTGTGGCTCCGATCCTCCTGTTCTGAGGTCCCACAGCAGCTCTCAGCGCTCCTTCCCGTAATATATGTCCCCCTCTGGGAAGCTCTGTCCCGAGAGTGTTACCTTGCAGATGCGCTCCCATGTCATACACTCGGCATCCATAACTGCTGAGTGTATGACTTAACCCTGCCCCCCGGGGGCCGCATCGGATTTGATTAACAGCAGCGGGAGCCAATAGCTGCGCTATCGATCTGTCCAATGAAGAGCCGAGAAACCGTGGAGAGGGCGACGTGGGATCACACCCACGGAAATTCAGGGCTCGGGGGGCCCGACACTGCAAGGTGTTTTTTCACCTTAATACATAGGTTGCGTTAAGGTGACAACCCCATGGATGACCACAAGATACAGGGATATAATGTAATACTGGCATATAATCACACACATAGGTTAAACTTGATGAACTTGTGTCTTTTTTCATCCTCACCTACTATGTAACTATGTAACTATGTAACTATGCATGTTTACCACCGTATATTGCAGTGTGTCAGTGGGGTATGTCTGTGTAGTAAGTACTCAAGTTAAAGTGCACCAAACACCACTTTCCATTGAATAATGTGCATCCAAGTACATATTTTTCCTTTTGTATTACATTTCGGTAATAATCCCCCATCATGTCTAGGAGGCCAACAAGGAGAGGCAGACAGCCCCATGGCATTGTGAGGGGGCCAACAACATCTCTGTCCACAGGCAAAGGTAAATGTCGACCGCCCTCCAGCAGAGCATAATTTCCTCTGTTTAGTGATGTTGCATATGCTATCCAGCCACAACATACAGAGGAGGTGGGCTGGCTTACTAAACCATCCTCCTCATCCTCCATCCCCCAAGCAGAGACTAGTGCACAGTCCACCACAGCTGTCACAGTGGCTTATTCTGTCTCCTTGTCCATAGCTACTCCTACCATAGCCCCAGCATCAGGTATAGAGGAGTCAGCTGAGTTACTTGAACACAGCGTCACCCACTTGCTCCCTGACAATGCACAGCCATTACATGATTAAAATCATGGTTCTGAGGTTGAGAAAGGTAGGAACGAGAGCCTACAGAGAGAGAAGAACACTGGTAAACAACAAATTGGCAGTCATGTTCCCCCACCAGCAGTGTATTGCCAATTTGGCTGCAGTGATGATGAGGATGGAGGGGATGATGATAATGAGGTCATTGATGCAATTTGGGTATCAGATAGAGCAGAAGAGGAAAGTGAGGGTGAGGCACAACCCCAATGAGTCAGCCATTTAGGAACAGTAAAGAGCAGCCACCCTATTCCACCAGATTGTGGAGCTGTTTTCTCCCAGACCACTTCCCACAGCTCAGCTGTCTGGACCTTTTTTTAGCTCTAGTGCAGGCGATTGCACTGTTGCAAATTTCAAACTTTGCCTCAAGCGGGTCAAGCGTGGCAAAAACACTATCCACATGTTTGACAAAGCATATAACCTCCCACCAATCAGCCCTTTGGCAAGAGCACCTTAAAGCCACACAAAATAAATGCAATTCTGTTTCTCCTCACACCTCACCTTTCCGGTCTAGCCCCGCTACACCTCATGACCTCTCAGCAGCCTCCACTGACAGGAATTTTGATATAGCAAAGGATGTCACAGGTCCTTGCAGCACATCTCACAGTAGCACACCACCATCTGTGGACTATAGCAGGCAAATTTCTCTGCCCCATCTGCTGCAGTGAAAAAAAAAATAGTCACTGCCACCCAAATGCTCAGCGTCTAGATTCAAGCTTGTCTAAGCTACTGGTTTAACAACTCCTACATTTCCATTTGGGGAATTCTACTCCATTCCATGAATTTGCAGAATATGCATACCACAATGACAGGTTCCCAGTCTCTATTTCTTTGCACATAAGACCATTCCAGCTCTGTACCATCACGTGGAAGGCAATGTTGTGGCATCGCTGGGCAAGGCAGTCAGCCACAAGGTCCACATTACTGCTGACACCTGGTCCAGTAAGCATGGGCTGGGATGATATATTTTGTTCACAGCACACTGGGTAACTCTGCTTGCAACTCAGAAGCATGCAGGACAGGGCTCAGTGTTGCAGTTTGTTGTGCCGCCACATCTCCATACAGCTGGTGATGATTATGTCAAATCTGTAAGCTCCACTCCCTCCTCCTCCTCTTTCTGCTCCAACATGCCCTCCTCTGCTGAATTGTCCTATGGACCACTAGTACCCCTAACCGCTTAAGGGGCTATTCAACATTGGAGCAGAGTTTTTTTCAGCTCTGCGAGAGCAGGCCCAGATATGGTTCACGCCACACCAGCTGGAGCCAGGAATGGTGGTGTGAGATAATGGCTCAAACCTCCTATCCGCCCTTAGACAGGGAAAGTTGACACATGTGCCATGCCTGGCACATGTCCTTAGTTTGGTGGTGCAGAATTTCCTACATAGGTACTCAAGTCTGTAGCCATTTAAGGCAGTAATATACAGTCAGTGCTCGGCTGGCTGAAATTCAGCAGGAATTCCATCTGCCCGTAAACCAACTGATTTGTGACATGCCCACTAGTTGGAACTTTACTTCAATGAGTACCAGAGTGAGTATGGCATAACAAACTTTTTTTCATCACGCCAATGGCTGCTGATAAAGGATGCATGCACTGTACTGTCACCATTTGAGAAGGTGACAAGGATGGTGAGCTGTGACAATGCTGCCTGAGGCTTTGTGACATATTAGAGAGTGTGTCTGTCCACAGACTCTGTGGACTGGCTAACATTTATCAAAATGAATCAGTCCTGGATTAGCACCACTGGATTAGCAGCAGCTAATCAAGTCTCTGATGTCTATACATGTGCACAAACAAACATTTATTTAGTTACTCCCCCAAATTTTTTTTTATTTTGTTTAGTTAAAAAAAAGCATTCATACAAAAATCTGAATTAATTAATTCGAATTGGTCAAATCTGTTAATTGAAGGCATTTGTCGGATGTTCTAAAAAGATTTGACGAAGCATCTAAACTGTACAACGCCGCAATCGTACATTTCTGTTCGTATGCTCCACCCACAAGCTATAGAAGAATTCTAATGTAGTTTGACTAGTTAATTATTATTACTAGTCAAACAACATTAGAATTCTTCTATAGCCTATGGGCAGAGCCTTTGACCATAAATGTCTGCTCACGTCGATCGTATGTTTTTAACTTCTTCGTCAAATCTTTATATCGAATGGTATTATACATATTTTTGTTTCTTTCTGTTCATGTCTACCCCAACAGCCAATGAAACCACATTGTATCGAAATTCAAGCATATAACTACCTTCCTGTTCGCTCTGCGCTCATAACGGTTCTGGTTCACACTGGCGATGGCAGCATCCGACAGTGGCTCCAGGTAGTTCGACCCCATGGAGGTTCCTGGCCCTTCTATGGAGGCAGCAGCAGCAGCACCACCACCATCAAAAAAGTGCAGGAAGGGGACACAAGCTGCAACCAGCAGGAAGCTTAACCCTCCAAGGACTCACATTGTAAGGGAAATGCTTCCTTGCTAGATGCAGCTGTGTTGCACCCGCTCCAGGGAGACCACACCAGAGTGGAAGCGGGAGAAGTGGAAGGAGATCTCCCGAAAGTTGAGGAGATGCAGCGCCATCAGCTTGATTCGTAAACAATTCAGTGACATAAAATGGTAAGTAACGTGTCTGATTATTTAATTTTTTTAAATTTTAAAAATCCCATAATATGCCCATCCCCCCCCCCCCCACACACACACACACATAAACATATAATATTGCTATCACATGTGATGTCAGTAAAGTTAAATGAATTTTATTTTAGGAAAAAAGAAAAAAATATTTTCAAATCATCCTCCCTCCTGTGAAAAACCTAATTTGTGCATATGTGTGCCTAGCCTACACATGAAAGCGTACTTTGCATATGTTACATATTATCACCAGGATTGTTGTGAGAGAAATATTTCCATGGCCATTATGTGTTCTTATCACTAAACTGATGAGCAGTAAGTGCTTTTAAAGGAGGTGTAAAGGAAAAAAAAACACCTTGATGCAATCTATGCATTGAGGTGAAAAAACATCTGATGAGGCGCCCCCCCCCCCCCCGAGCCCCCGTTTTACTTTCCCGACCCCTCGAAAGTCCTACGCTCAGTCCCGATATCCTCTTCGCCACTCAGCCTGGCCGCTGATTGGCTAGAGCGGATGGATTGAGAGCAGCGCAACCATTGGCATCCAGTGATGCGGCACGCCGAGGGGCGGGGCTGAGTGATACAGTGGATGGCTATGGCCGCTCGCTGTATCACGGAAGCACACCGCAAGGACCCATCACCATGCGAGCTCTCTCGCATGAATGTGATGATTTCTTGTGGGGAGGACCAGAGACATCTGCCGAGGGACCCCAGAAGACATGGATCGTTGCCACTCTGTGCAAAACTAACTGCAAAGTGAAGGTAAGTATATTTTAAAGAAAACATTTTTTTTTGCTTTAGTGACACTTTAAGTTTCACTTGACCACCTGAAGATTACACCCCCTTTTTCTCCACTAGGATTGCATCCTTGACCACTAAATGCAGTATGTGTGCAGAACAGCGCACACGACAAAAGATCCATCTTGAAGCATTTTCACCATGTTTGAAACTCCGTCTGTCACTATGAACCCAAAAAAAACATTGATGACTGTCCACTCTCCAAACCAATTGGCCAACATCGATCTAATTGTTTATCATCATGGAATTCTGTGTGGAGCAGGAAAGCTTGATAACCCTGCTGGTTTTCCACTGCAGACCTGCTTGCTGATGAAGTTTGACCTCTTACACTAGTTCCACCGCCAACAGGATCAGTGGCCTGCCACCAGGGTGCAGTCAAAGACAGGAAAGCATGTTGACAGCTGGGAGCTGTCCACAAATCAGTGGTCAAATTAATTGTCTGACCCTCTGCTTTGGCCATTTTTTCCTTCAATACTGCAAAGCATGAATGGTTTAGGGCTGGAACAATATTTCTGCTGAAATTTGTTTGTGCAGAAACAACATATTGTGGAGCAGGTGCATACATAAGCTGCTTAAATGGCTCCCCTTGCGAAAAAAAAGGATTTTTAATAAACAGCTTACCTGTAAAATCCTTTTCTTGAAGTACATCACGGGACACAGAGCGCATAGCCATTACACTTGGGTTATATGGGTACCTTCAGGTGATGGACACTGGTGTAATCAATTTCACAGGAAGTTTCCTCCCTATATAACCCCCTCCCACTGGGAGTGCTTCAGTTTTGTAGCAAGCAATTCCTCCGAGGTTACACAATGTTCCCCAAAAGAGGGGTGGGAGCTCTGTGTCCCGTGATGTACTTCAAGAAAAGGATTTTACAGGTAAGCTGTTTATTAAAAATCCTTTTTTCTTTATCGTACATCACGGGACACAGAGCGCATAGCCATTACACTTGGGATGTCCTAAAGCAATGCTCTATGAAGGGAGGGGGACCGTAAGGCCAAGAATAGCCAAACAAAAAATTATCAGGAAGTAAAGTAACTCCACCAACAGAAAAAAAGGGGGCGTGACCCGGACCAGAGGATTCTATACTGCTGCCCGTAGGACCGCCTGCCCAAATGCTGCGTCCGTACCCTTTGCAACGTCCAACTTATAAAATTTAGTAAACGTATGTACGGAAGACCAGGTTGCCGCCTTGCAAACCTGTGCCATAGAGATCTGATGGTGTGCCGCCCAGGAGGCACTCATGGCCCTCGTAGAATGGGCTTTAACTGATAAGGGAGGTGGAACGCGCTTCAGACCATAGGCCTGAAAAATCAGCTGCTTAATCCACCTAGCCAAGGAAGACTTGGCAGCTGGCTGACCCTTCTTGGGGCCATCCGGAAGAACAAAAAGCACATCTGTTTTCCGAATCTTCTCTGTAGCCTTGAGATAGACCCTCATGGCTCGAACCACGTCCAAAGTATGAAGCAGTCTTTCCTCTCTGGACTGGGGAGTAGGAAAGAAGGATGGTAGGACTAGGTCCTGATTCAAATGAAAACTGGTACTAAGAGCCAACCCTTTGTTAACGCCAACCTGGAGGAATCGCAAGATCATGCATCAGAAAACCATTTTTGGGTTCAGAAGTCTGGCCAACTGATGTCCCTTCAGATGAAAATCCACAGAAAAGTTTATTAGGCTTTACTGTACAAGTGTACTCACTATTCTGCACAAAAGAGAAGCTGCTTTCAGTCACTGAGGCTGGCCATACATGTTCAATTTTCTTGTACAATTTTCTTTTAGATTTACCAAAAACCATATATGAGGTCAAACTAAACAACACTTTCAATTGTATGCAATCAGGCAGGCCCTTGCACTACATAGTTGAAGGTAAATCTAAAGAAAATTGCACAGAAAATTGTATCATGTATGGCCAGCCTAACTCTCTGCCCATTAAAAAAACCATAAACAAAAGATTTGCATTTGAACACGTTTCTTTTGTTATTTTCGTATGTTGATATGACACCTATAACAGAAAAGGGAATTCATTCAATATACATAATGAAATTCTTTTGTTATAGATGTCATTGAACAATGAACATACAACTGACACTAACAAAAGAAAAGCATTCAAGATACACAGAATGCAAATTGACGAAAATTCACGATAATTATTGTCTAACAAGAAACGAACATGAATTAAACAGAATAACGAATCATCCCGCATGTACGAAAATAAAACGGTAACGGAAATACGAAACGATCGGAATACGAAAAAATCACGTCTTACGAAAAACGAACGGAAACGAACAGACGGGACCATACGAAACAGAACAAAAAAAAAACGAAAATAAACTAAATGTTCTGTGCACATGTCTAGTACTTCTACAATTACTCCTTGGAGCAAGAGACGATCCAATGCTTTTACAAGAGAGGCCCTCTTTAATGGGTCGCTTAGAAGACTTGACCCCTGAAAATGAGGAGGGGGGACTTCCCAAAACTCTAGCTTGTAGCCCGTGGCTACCACGGATAGTACCCAAGAGTCGGGAATTCTGGCCTCCCACACTTCGGAGAAAACCCGAAGCCTTCCCCCCACCCAAGAGAGGGGGGGCGCCCCTTCATGAATCTGACTTGATGACTGGTTTAACCGGCTTGCGAGACCATGGCCTCTTGCCTGTCGTGGCTTGTCCTTGTGGGCAGCTATTAAATGCTGAACGCCCGGGAGGCCGTCGATACTGACGGGAAGTTGAAGGGACCGAGCCTGCGAAGGCCTGTCGCTTAAACGCGGGCCCACGTGATCTTTTCTTGACAGGCAAGAAAGAACTTTTACCACTTGATATGGTCTGGATATATTTATCTAGGTCTTCACCGAATAGTCTCCCACCATGAAAGGGAAATCCTGCTAAAAGCCTTTTGCAGGGTGCCTCTGCTGACCAGTTCTTCAGCCACAAAAGGCGACGCATATGAACCAACAGCAGAGATAAACGGGACGCCTGTTGAATGGAGTTCTTAATAGCATCTACTGCAAAGCAGAGAGCCCTTGGGAGGTCAGCCAATTCACGAGCTTGCTGAGCCGGTATGTCCCTTAATATCTGTTTAGTCTGATCCTTTAAAGCCTGACAAACGCCAATGGCTGCCACCGCTGGCTGAACCACGGCACCTACTGTGGTAAAAGAAGCCTTCAGTAGGGTCTCCAACTTTTTGTCAACTGGATCTTTAAACATCTGGACATTTTCAACGGGACAGGTCAGAGATTTATTTACGCAGGAAATGGCTGCGTCCACGGTAGGGAGTGCCCATTTCTTTGCAAATTCCTCTTCCATAGGATAGAGAATAGTGAACCTTTTAGGAGAAATAAAAATCCTATCAGGTCGAGCCCAATCCTGAAAAATCACGCTCTCCAGAAGGGGGTGAACCGGAAAAGACGCACCACTCAACGGTGCCTTCAAGGAACCTAAAGAGGATACCGCGGGGGCTAATTGTTCTGACACTGGAAGTTTAAAAGCAGTGCGAACCATATCTGTCAGAGACTGGATCCACAGGCTCTCCGCTTGAGAAGCCGAAAAAATTTCATCTACAGTGGAACCCTCAATGTCTGAACCGTCGGGACTCGGGTCCGCTTGATCCCCCTGTGGGTCCAATTCCTCCGAAGAGAGGACCTCTGCATCTGAAAACACCAATCTAGGTGACGGGGATCTAGCCCGCTTGCCACCTGGCAAAGAGCGGGCAATTAAAGCAGTTAACCTTTCCTCTAGCCCACCCAGGGTGGTCGCTAGCATTTCTTCCGTAACGTAAACGGGAATGGGTTGATTGGGGGCCGCCTCTGCCCCTAGCACCCTCAATGGCTCCTGCAACATGCTGTTCGGTGGTCTATCTGGTGAGGGTGGGACCGTTAGAGCCTGGCCCAAATCCTCTGACCCCGATGGAGACCCCTTTAGTTTTTTGGTACCTTTTGCAGCCTTAGCTGGTCCTGATCCCTTGGGAGCCATTGCACAACCTTGAGACACCCCTACAGCCAACACCCCACTGTTGTAGCTAGAAGTGAACTATTAATAAGAACAGGCTATGGTAAAAATTTTCCAAATTTTCAAACGCCAGAGAAGGCGGCAATACCGAGGAAGTCCTGTGAGTATTGCCACACCAATGCCCGTTAGCTGGAGCCCAAGGTTGCACCGACTCAGATACTGCCAGATCTAAGGCTGAGTCCCTTTAAGAAAAAAAACTTTTTTTTTTCTGGTCAGTATGGAGCTAAGTCCAGACCTGAAGATCCACAAACCCCCACTGGGTGTCACTGTATAGCCAGAGATGGCTTAGCTGCACGCTCTGTGTCCTCAGCCTCCTCTGCTTTCAGGAGGGAATGACCAGCCAGGAAATGCTTTGCTGCTTTAACTGAGACCTGACGCTGCTGGCCCGCCCCCCCCACGCACGCTGACGCTGTAAAAGGCGGCGCGCACGCGCGCCCCCCCCACGCTGAAACCAACATGGAGGAAGCAGAAAGCAGAGGAGAAGCCTGGACCAGCGCTAGCAACCCAACAGACACCAGGCAAGACACTAATCTTATTGTAGTGCACACATAGAGGAAGCTGTCCCCATAGGCTTCCTAAGAAACAGGAGTTTTGCCAGCATTTCCTCCTTATAGCACGTGGGGCTGCAGTATCATGCTAACAGGCAGATCTGGGGGGAGTAGTAAATACATATCTTTAAAAGCATACATATACCTACATGTTATCTGGGTAAACATTAGTACATCCCATCCTGCCTCAAAAGACATAGTGGAGATAGTGGCTGATGCACAAGCATACCATTAGCCGACCCAGAACCCCCAGGGGGATACCTACTGTCGAACCAAGTCCCGCAGGTTCCCTCTTACCTGCTCCACGCCGCAGGGTATGCAAGAGGCCCAACCTTCCCCCATCTCCGTGGGTATTGTCTTGGACCTTCAGGGACCGGGGTCCTGTGTTAAGGAACCCACACACCTGGACCTAAATAGCATCCTGGCATCAGTAGCGTTTAGTTCTTGGAAGAGACTAAGGCACTGGAGCCCAGAATCCAGCCCTCCAAGGAGAGGCATTATAGGCAAAACCCCACTCCAGCAGGGCCCGGGTACCGTACACCTTGGCTTTGAAGCACTTTGGACGGTTCCGGCTAGTTATCCTGGGTCCCGAGACCTCCGAGGGACAGCTAGACGTGACCAACACCTAAGACACTGGCGAAAAAACTGAAGCACTCCCAGTGGGAGGGGGTTATATAGGGAGGAAACTTCCTGTGAAATTGATTACACCAGTGTCCATCACCTGAAGGTACCCATATAACCCAAGTGTAATGGCTATGCGCTCTGTGTCCCGTGATGTACGATAAAGAAAAGGCTCCTAGTATCGGTTAAATGTCTCAACTTTTTCCCCATATTCACTTTCCAAAAACCCCGCCTTCCAATCTGTGAAAGTATTTCCAAGCGTTGATGCAAAATAATGCAGCACCTTGACCCTGTTTATCTCCAGTATTTAGGGCTGATGAAGCTGAAAAAGGTAGCATACCAGTGGTGGAAGCTGTTGCCACTACAGTTCCACTTGGTGAACTAGCTAATGGCAGGAGCGCTGGGGAGGTGGGTGTTATCATCACATGATTCTTACTCCATAATAACAGAGGGAGAAGGGGAGTTAGCAGCAGATGAAAAAAAGTCAGTGTCTACCTGTCCTACTCCTCACAGAATATCCCTCTTGCAATTCCTCTAGGTCATACTGTAAGTTTTGTGGGGTAAGAGTGTATAATATGTCTGCAGTGGTTGGGGAAAGATGAGCATAACATTTAAAATCATCATCACCACCAAAACCAGTTATTGCTGAAACTTGCATAGAGTCGTCTACCTCAGTAGGACTTTTTTCTTGGGGCAACAAAAAAAGTCTCACTCTTTGTCTCTGCTGCTGTCTCACTCAATTGCTTCTTTGGGGGGCTGGACAGTGACACTGGCAGAGTCATTGGTAGTGGTGAGCGAAAAGGCAACTCCACTTGTTTATTACTAGTTTTCTTGCTTACACTGTATGCCATAAAAATAATAAGCCATGACACATGTAGAAATAGAAGGAGCTTCACTGGCAGTGAAAGTGGCAGCAGATGCTGGTGGTCCCCAGCTAGAAGACCCAGCTAGAAACCCCAGTTGAAGTCTTTATCAGACGAAACCGGTCGGGTGGCTGACTTGTCTAAGTCATTACTGCACTTTTTCCCTCTTTGGACTACTCCTATTCACCCATTAAGGGGGATAGATACTGTCCACTTCTTTCAATTCAGTTTTTTCACGTGTGGTTTTATTTAATCCTTTTATTTCTGGTTCCTGTTACTTGTGGCACATTGGAATTTTATATATTTTTTTATATATTTTTTATACCTATTAAATTTGCGGTTTTACACTATGAGGAGCCATTCTCTTCCTTCTTTCCCTTCTCATGTTGGGGAGTGATTGTGTATTACCACGGATCCACTGTAAACATTGAGCCAACCTCTGGAATTGTGGGAGACCTTCTGTGTCGTGGATCATTATCCTGAGTACAACTGGATTACCATCCTGAGTACCACCAGACCAGGCAATCGGCCTACACAAGCCCTGAAGACCCCCCACCGCTGGTGAGTTGAGGGTCCATCTTATCTGGTAAGGATACCCATTTACATTTACATTATTTGAGGATTGCTTCTGGGATCACACACCTTGAAGGAAGATACGTCCGTCACACCTTAAACTGGGTGCATGGACTGTTTATCTATACTTACATTTCACAATTTTATATTTGTTGTTTTTTTATTTACCAATTGTTGGTGGACATTGGGATATATATAAATACAGTACATTTTTGTGCATGTGTCACTGTTTGATAACCATTGTTATATGGGTATAGTTCTTTTTCACTAAGCACTATTATTGGTTGGAATACCTATCTATCTTGATCACTAAAATGAGGATGTTTTGACTAATCTCCTCATCTTTTTGAAACACTTGTCTTTATTGGACTCTGTGGGCCAGATTCATGTACATTGGCGCATTTTTGGACCGGCGTAGTGCAACTCCTTTAAGTTAGACCGGCTTAATTTCAAGGCGCAAGTACCGTATCCTCGTAGTATTTTCGGCCAAATTTGCACCGGTGCAATGTAAATTCCGAGACGTAAGGCGGTGTAATTCAAAGTGGGAAGGACGTGGGCGTGTTCCATTAAAATGAGCCGTGACCCCATGCAAATGAAGGGCCGGCCAGACTGGGCATGTGCACATGAAGCAGACTATGGTCAGCACCTCTCTGAGCATGCTCAGAACTCGGCACGGCGCAATCAGTTAGATAGGAACTAGGCCCGTCAGACTTAGTGAGCTATGCACAGTGCTTAAATACACCGAGAGAAATGCCCTTCCATTGCAAAAGTACATCCAATTTTTTTCCCTTCCTGAAGGAAGGTGCTTTTATTCCGTTGTCTGTTGCTGTTTGGAGGTTTGTGTCGTGTCGGTGTGTATATATATACATATATATATATAATATTAAATAAGATAATTATAATAATATTAAAATTTGTAAATTTATATTAGTTAAAAAATATATATATATATATATATATATTATATTAATTATTATAAAATATATACTAAACAGAAAATTACCACAATTAACATCCAAGGACCAATTTTTCCACACCTGTTTGACAGGTGCATATAATTAAAATTTTTAATAGCAAGGCCAATTCTTGCTTTCAACAAGAGTACCTCTATAGGGTTACAGTGTGAAGGCACCATCGACACCCAAAGACCAATTTTTTCCACCACTGTTTGGCTGGGGCATATAATTTCAGTTTTTAAGGTCAATTCTTGCTTTCATAGCAAGTACCTTTATAGTGTTACAGTGTCAAGGCAACACCAATACCCAAAGCCCAATTCTTCTGCACCTGTTACTTCTATCCAAAGTCTGCAAAAAAGACCCCAGAATGTATCCAAACATTTTCAAATCTTGTTCCGAATGCACTAAATTGTGACCTCATCATACAGACTGGCTCCCCAAGCTGTTGTTTACAAAAAAAAAAATGGCTTTATAAATGTCTTATTGCTGCAGCAGGTTCTAAACACAGTACAGATGCACCACTTTACAGGCAGACTAAGGGAAATCCCCAGGCACTATGGCCCAGATTCAGAGAGCCATTACGCCTGTCTAACTGGTGTTAGACTGGAGTAATTTCAAATTACGCGCGTTTTCTAGCTAGTCGAAAACCTCAAACCATGAATAGACGGCTGCGGGCTTCAATTCGACTGGATTACGTGTTTGTACGCCTTGGGATCTACACTGCAATAAAATTGCGGCCACTGGGTGGACTTCCCGTCGTTTTCGGCGTCGGGGTATGCAAATGAGCTTTTGCCGGCAATCCCCGAAATTACGATCTTCAATCGCAATCTCTTAAGGCACCTTTAGTCATCTTTTATTTGCGTAACACTATACCAGCTTTTTGCTGCTCTAATATTAGACAGCCCATGTTAAGTATGGCCGTCGTTCCCGCGTCAAATTTCTACGTTTTCCGACGTCTTTTATAATTTTTAACGTAAGTCGTCCGGGAATAGGAATGTTTGTAAACGCTGCTACTCAAACAACGAATGACGTAACGACGTGATTTCGCGCAATGCACGGCGGGAAATTTCTGAACGGAGCATGCGCAGTTCGATCGCCGCGGGGATGCGCTTAATTTAAACGCTTCACGCCCCCAAACGTGTATTTCGATTACGCGGCGAGAAATAGACTACGCCGCCGTAGCGTACGGGCAAAAATCTACCAGGATTCGGTGTAGAGCCTGGTAAAATACGGCAGCGTAGAGTATTTCGATTACGCAGCGGAATATTAAGTGTATGTGAATCTACCCCTATGTTTGTTTTTCATTTTTTTTGTTATTTCTTATGTTGATGGTTTCACTTTAAGCATCAGTAAATAACTGCTCATTTAAAAATGTTTTTTACTATTGTTTTTCATTGATGCCTGTCCCCCAGGGCAGTGCCCGGACCCCCATAACCATTACTTGCATATGAGCCTTCAAAGCTATAAGTCCCTCATGGCAGTTCTATGCCTTCCTCATCTTTTTTATTTTTTTAAATAGCTTGCCTATTAACACTAAATTTGTTCATCCCTACTTCCAAGAGCCTGTTCTTGAACTACTTGTAAATCCACCAAATGGTTCCCATATAGTGGTAAGCTGAAGCACTGTCTTATCTCTTTCCTCAGAGAACAATTAGAATCTGAAAAAACTGTGCAACCTACCATAATTATCGCCCCAAACCTAGAAGGGAATCCTAAGGAAAAAAATAAATGATGACAGTTTACAGTTACAGTTACTTACAGTTGCCCGGCATCCATTGGCGGCCTTGTCCGGTCCGGCGTCCATTTGCGGCATTCGTGGTGTCCTCCCTGCTTCTCCCAGCTTCTCCCGCCGCCGACATATACCGAGTGCAGTACACTCGGGTACACGCTCGACTCCTCTTGCATAAAGGCTAGGAGGCGGCACAGGGCATGACCGCGAGCTTAGCCGAGCGTGGCCGAGCCAAGCCGAGTGTATCCGAGTGTGCTGCACTTGGTATATGTCGGAGGCGGCGCTCAGAAAGCGGGGATCGGCGTAAAACGCGCACCCATGATTTTCCCCTGATTTTAAGGGGAAAAAAGTGTGCGTTATACGCCGATAAATACGGTATCAATATTTCAAGAAATTCTGTTCTATTTATTATAATCCATACTTGCAAGCATGTATGGATTATAATATGACTGCTCATATTATGAGACAACTGTATTCTTATACTTTCCCATTTTTTGTTTTAATGATTTAGTTCTGTTGGTGTTATTTTATTATATGCTTGTCTTTTATTTAAAACACTTGAAGCTGTGTTTTTGTTGCTATTATCCTTCCTTTTGTAGACATAATGTCTAGGAAAAAGCTTAGAAAACTGTTGAGTGACTGCTGTTAAACTTATTTATCAAGTAGGAAATGTCTGCTTAATGACTTGCTGTCTTGAGGATTACAACTTCCTATGTCTTTACAAGCAAAGACTAGTAGTCATTTGTCTACAGAAAAATCAAGGGAATTATAATTCTTGGCCCTTTGCCTGGGTCATTAATGTATGTCAACTAACAACACAATGCACAAATGCTGGTTTTGCATTCCCTCCTCCAGTGTAATACTTAAAAAGCATTTATTTAAATCACCATTGTAATACGGAATTAGACATTCCTATTATTTTATTTTAATGAACTTAAGTAAAATACATTAAGAGGACTAGGAAAACTGGAACAGAACTTTCATAAATCCCATTTTAATGGGATATGTCGCATTAAAGTATTAAAACTAGTTTAATTATTTTTATTTTGTGTAGCTTTCTTGTTAGCTAAATGATCGTATTAGGCAACACATGTATACCGTAATTCAGACATGGTATATTATTTGTAAGCACTTTATCTTGCAAAGAAGCAAAAACACATGTCAAGCATAAAACAAAAATGTAATATCCTAGCATTTGTACTAAGTCATTACTATTAGTTTTAATGTAATTAAAGCAGCATTTTTTTTTCTATTCTGGAACACTGCTATTTTAAGGATCAACGGAGACAGCTTTACATCCAATGGGAGATCATTTGTTGTTTTAGGTTTTAAATGTAGGCTAATTTCCTTATTGGTCTCCAATGCATTGCTTTTCACTACTGTTGCGGTTATTCATATAAAGAGACCTTTATTTCTTTACCATTCTCCATTACCAAGGGGAATGTCTTAGTTATTCTATTGTGCAATTAAATAATGTGCTGGCATGTTTCATGGTAAAGAGATTTGTGCTTAAACTACTAATTCATTATTTCTGCATGGCAGTTAGAAGACAAAGAGAAATGTGTTACAATGGACCAGTGAGACATTAGTTTTGTCTCTTTGCACCTCACAAATTTGTTGCTTCGCTGAAAATGTTTTGAAGAGGAATCTCCCAAGAAAATACTTTACGTAATGTATAATAATAAAATGGAATATACATTTCCCAACTCCAGACCACTTGTGTCATTCTATCAGTGCAGACCTGATTAATTAAAATTGGATGAAACAACTGAGTAAAAAAAATGCAGTTAATGGCAACTATAATCTTCAGTAATGTTTCCATATACAGAATCAATAAGTAACCTGATAATTTGCTTTTTTTGCTGAAGCAGCCCTAGTGTAAATTTCTGAAATAATAAATAGTAACAAATAATTAGAAAAAGTATAATGTAATACAGTTTCAGTTTTGGAAAGAAGAAGAGTCTGTGCTAGGTTTTTATTGCAGTCTACGCCCCAATCAATAAGATTGACTCTCACCTGACCTCAGACAAAACAGGAAGTAAACAGAATTATCTAGTATAATCATCGAGCGATATCACTTCACTCCTGCTTCGGGGGCATTTTTTTAAAATCCCCTTTAGTTTCCCTCCCAAAGACAGTGGACTCCAGTAAAAATAAAGAGGGTACATTTCCCTCAGGTACACAGGAAGCAACATACACCTGACAGAGGTTTTAACCCTTCACCACTCAATCTAAAGCTTATTTATTTATTTATTTATTTTCATCAAAAGTACACAGATACAAAAATATACAATTACATAAGTAAGATACCATACATTCACTTAAGCCTTGTACACACAATCGGTCCATCCGATGAGAACGGTCCAACGGACCGTTTTCATCAGTTGACTGATGGACTGATGTGCCTACACAACATCGGTTCATGAACCAATCGTGTCAGGACGCGGTGATGTAAAACACAACGACGTGATGAAAAAAACAAAGTTGAATGCATCGACTTGATTCTGAGCATGCGTTGATATTTAACCGATGCTTGTGCGTACTAATGATCGGTTTTGACCTATCGGTTAGCCGTCCTTCGGATCAATTTTAAAGCAAGCCATCTGTTTTTGGACCAAAGGATAACAGACTGATGGGGCCTACACACAATCGGTTTGGACCGATGAAAACAAACCTCAGTCCGGTTTGAACCAATCGTGTGTACGCAGCTTTACAGACCCTGTATCCTATTTATTTCTGATTTAACCATCTTGAGGTGTAACACCTCACCTTCCCACCTCCCATCCACCCGCCACCCTAACCCCACCCCAATCCTAGATTATTTATGTGTAAAATGTTATAACATATACAACAACAAAAAAATATTTTTTATTTTATCTTCTGTCTTTTTTCATTTAGTTAGCAAAACATAAAAAAATAATGACAGTGCATTTGTCATTCAAAGTGTGACAGCGCTGAAAGCTAAAAATTGGCCTGGGCAGGGAGGGGGTAAAAGTGTCTGATATTGAAGTGGATAGGAAAGGAGACAAACACACTGTCACACTCTCACACAAACATGAAGCCTTATACTCAACAAATCAAAATTTGCCCTGGAACAGTTTAAGCACTGTTTTACACAATATTAAGCCAACAAAAATAACCTCAAAATATTTTTAATGATTTGCAACCTAGTTTTCTTTGCATGTCACTCCTTTGAATGACTATTTTCCTGTACACCAGATCGGAATTTCCTATGGGAAAAAATTATGTTCGAGCTGTCTTGCATACACACAGTCAGACCAAATTCTGACCGTCTAAAACACGGTGACTTAAAACACTACGACCAGCCGAGAAAAATTGGAAATTCTGATCGTGTGTACAAGGCGTTACTCTCAGGCCGTGTACACATGATCCAATTTACAAATCGGGGGGTGGGGGGGGGGGGGGTGCCAGGAATGTAAGTTCTGGCCCCTCCTATAGACTATCCCAATTAGGTCACGCTCGATACCCGGAATAGTATCCGGAGAGCGTACTAGCTAGTTAGGCTATATTTAGTTCACTTATAGCTACGCTCTCTTGCGTTAGCTTCCTAAAGGAGGAGGGAAGGAAGGAAAAAAGAAAAGGGAAGAAAATTTCCCTTTTTTTTTTGCTTGTTTTTTTTTTTCTATCTCACTACCCCATTTATCTTTTTCTTTCTTCCCCTGCACCTTATTATTTTGCAGACATGGATTCACTTAATATTTTTTCTTTGAACGTTAAAGGTCTTAACTCACCTGAAAAACAACGAATGTTGCTACATGACATGCGTCGAGCCAAAGCGGACATTGTCTTAGTAATATAAGGAAAGAAAAATGGACAGCCGCACTCCAATGGATGAAAAGACTTAAAAATAGTGCCTGTTTATTCCAGTCAAAAAACTAAAACAGCAAAAACAGCAAACAGTGGGGTAACAAAAGCTGACGCGTTTCACATCGACAACCGATGCTTAGTCATAGCTAAACATAATGATAAAAGAAATCTCATTTATAGAAAGAAAAAAGTCCCAGAAACCATCTGATGATTCATTAATTAGTCTCCTGGTGGGGCCTGGCTAATGCCGGTAATCGTGCACACCTGTTGAAAGAATGCAACAAGGAAAAAACACAGGCCATCATGACTAGATGGGAACATAATATATACATCGGCCGATTAAAATTGGTTACACCAGTCTAATAGCAGCAAACCTAGTTTCAACCCCTAGGCAAATATATACAAGGGATGTGTGTTGAGAACATATGTGCTACAATGTAAAGAAACCTTATTTTTATCCCAATGGAAGTATGACATTACATATTCTACAACACTGATAAACAAGTGTAGATGTGTGTGGGATGAGAAGATATAAAAATAAAAACGCAGCCAAAGCGTGTGAATCATGTTACGCCGGACGTGTAAATAATTATTAAAATGTATAACCCATAGAAAATTGTGTTTTAGCGTGTGGTGTGCTGCAAGAGGGAAAGAGGGGAAAAAGGAGAGGATTGGTAGTTGCTGGTTGAACCGATGTAAATGTGTAGCGTTTCACATCATATGAGATGGAAACAATATTGAAAGATCAAGTGACCAAAGTATATACGTTAGGTGTCCTCAAAACAGCAGAAAAGCATGAAAGCACGAAATAGGGTAAAAGTTACTGGGTTAAAAATAAATGTGTATTACCCTTGCCCCGTAAGGAGATTAAATGTCTTCAGTGTTTAATCCAAATCCCTAACGACCCATAGTATAGAAGGGACATATACATGGGTAAAGTGAATGGTGATAGAGATAAATGTGACAACAAGATGTGTGAATGTACCATTTAAATAAACGGGATGGAATAATAGGGGCCGTGTACAATAAGCACAGAGCATACAAGATATGAAGTGAAGGAAAAGTAAGATCAAACAATAAGAATAAAAAATTCTGGTTATTGTTACTATTATATAGAAAGGACCCTGTTACCAGTATACTGCTGTATAAAGGAATGATTATTTTCGCCCTGTATATTTGACGGGTAGGAAACCTCCCTGTAGCTGATTACACTGGATTGATTTTTAAGAGAATGTTTCATATAATCTGAGATAGAGGTGTCCCTTAATAAAGGGAAAAACACTTCTACCATAATCAACTGTAGAACAGGTCCAACCTATAAAAGTTGTTTGAAACATTAAAATCTTGTTTTTAGAGATATTTTTTCAATATGTTAAAAATAGAACCCATGGGTAAAAAAGAAGAAACAAAAAAGTTTTATAATGGCTCATACTGCATAATAAAGGAGACCTCAAGCTCAGTGCATGGATCACGCCCGGACAGTGGAATACTATCCATACATGATGCACGCACAGAACCCTGGACATGGAGGGGACATATACACGTGTATACGTGTGTCCGCATGTAAAAAGGACACCAGCTACAAAAATAGACCAATCCATGAGGCTTGCGGGATATCTGAAGTGGAGAGCGAACATATAGATTAATGTAACAAACCCATTAACATGGGTAGAGGGCCTGCCTGTATGGATTTGAATCATTAGAGAAAACCACCATAAATGACAAATCAAATCTGGCCATTAGTCATAAAAGTGGGATACATCCCACTCAAAGTTCATCCCATGTGGGATCCTAGTATGGAGGGAGAAGATCCAAAATACCTCTCTCTTACAGAGGATTCTGAACCTATCTCCTCCCCTAATGGGGGTAGTTATTTTCTCAACACCCTGTATTGTGAGGCTGGATAGGTCCTTAAAGTGTACATTATTCCAATGGTTGGCGACGTTAGTGTTATGATCTTTCTCGATATCGTAGAGGTGATCGGACAAACGATCCTTTAGTCTACGAATGGTTCGTCCTACGTACTGGAGGTGACATATGTCACAACTGATAACATAAATGAGGTACTTAGTGTTACAATTAATAAAATGCTTAATCTCAAAGCTTTTATCGCAGGAATGTGAGTGAACCTGTTGGCCAGTTTTAATGTGTCTGCAGTCTGCAATCCTTGGTGCCACATTTATATGTGCCCTGAAACTGTAACCAATTCAAGTTTGTGCGTTTGCTCTGATATAGACTAGGTGACAGTCTGCCTCCCAGTGTAGGTGCCCGCCGGGACACTGTTTTGACACCTTTATGTAGAATTTGTTGATAAATCTCGTCGTTATATAGAATGGGTAAGTATTTATCAATTGTATGTTTAATTTTGTCAAACTCCAAACTATAGGGGGTAGAAAAACCCGGAGTGTCCCTAAAAAAGGTGTCCAAGGGTTTGCGTGCAGAGGTGCCTACGGCACCTAATAGCTCAGTCCTTGGAACACCGCTAGCCTTGGAGAGAGCTTTTTTAATGGTTTTAATAGGATAGCCTCTATCCAAAAATCTATGGGACATTTCACCAGCCTCTCTAGAAAAATCACCAGGCGAGCTGCAAAGGCGTTTTAACCTCAAAAATTGTTCGTATGGTACACCCCGGATGGTATGATTAGGGTGTGCGGAATCCGCCCTGAGGAGGGCATTGCCCGCTGTCTCTTTCCTATAGATACTGGTTGTGATGCAACCATGCTTAGCCGTTAATTTGACATCCAGATAATCAATCTCCACCCTCTGTAAATTCCCTGTAAACTTAAGGTTAAGATCATTATCATTAAGATAAAGGAGCCATGAGTCTAGGCTAATGTCATCACTAGAAACAATAAACAGCAGGTCATCAATGAACCGACAATAAAATGAAGTATCCATACGGCGGGGGCTATCACATGCAAAGATGCGGGACCTCTCCCACCAACCCATGTAGAGCTTGGCAAAGGAAGGGGAGAACTTAGCTCCCATAGAGGCCCTGCATCTCTGCAGGTAATAGTCCCCGTCGAATATAAAAAAAATTATGGGTTAGCAAATACTCCAGAGCCTGTAGTAAAAACTCCTGGAGTATCAAAGAATGTTTGCCCGATTCCCTCAAAAAACAGTTAACCGCCTGGATTCCCAGGTGGTGGGGAATACTAGAGTACAGGCTGGAAACGTCACAGCTTATCCACTTGTGATTGTCCTGCCACTCAAAGTTGAACAACTTAGTGAGTAGATCCTTGGTGTCCCGGATAAAACCGGGGAGCTCAGAAACCAGGGGCTGGAGCTGATTGTCAACCCATTCACCCAGGCGTTCATTCAACGACCCTATGCCCGCTACGATGGGTCTGCCAGTCAGTGGGCATAAGCCCTTGTGAACCTTGGGCAGGTGGTGAAAGATGGGGGTTATGGGATTGACTGGAATGAAAAGATCCCTTTCCTTGGCAGAAAAAATCCCCGCCTGTACTGCTCGGTCCAGGAGTGAGGCCAGCATTTTGCTAAATGCAATGGTAGGATTGAATTTCAATGGTAAATAGGTGTTAGTGTCAGTTAGTTGTCGTATGGCCTCCTCTCTGTACATGAGGGAATCCATAACAACCACGGTGCCTCCTTTGTCAGAGTTTTTAATGACAATGCTGTTATCAATACTCAATGCCTTACATGCAAGTAACTCCTCCTTAGACAAATTGTTAGGGGGAGGATTTTTGTGACACCACTGGTCTAGACGTACAAGATCCCCTTCAACCAGCTTTTGGAAAAGATCTAGGTCCTTGCCCCTGGACCCCACAGGATAATACTCTGACCGTAATTTAAAAGTCAGTGTGGCGTCAGAATCTATGGGGTCTATGGTACATGGGTTGGACTCAGACGCTAGATCAATAAGGTCTTGTAGAGCACAAACATCTTTAAATAAAATGGGGGGAGGCAAGCACTTACCGTTCTCCGGACCTTCCGATAAAGCAGGTGTGTTCTCCGCTGTAGTTGAATGAAAATGTTTTTTTAAGGTAAGACTCCGTGAGAATTTGTTCACGTCCAGGATTGTACTGAAAAGGTTAAAATGAGTTGTGGGACAAAAATTAAGACCCTTTGATAATAAATCATTCTCTTTAGTGCTGAGGGTCCTGTTGGATACGTTCAAAACAT
This sequence comes from Rana kukunoris, assembly GCA_029574335.1. Classification (NCBI taxonomy): domain Eukaryota; kingdom Metazoa; phylum Chordata; class Amphibia; order Anura; family Ranidae; genus Rana; species Rana kukunoris. Next base: position 213,310,031 of record CM056053.1, on the reverse strand, counting down.
TGGAGATTATTTTTTCATTCGGCCCGGAGGACGTAACCGGGCTTCTTTGGTACTTTTATGTCCCCTGCCTCCCCTCTGTGTTTTTTTGTAGATGGTGTTGTCTTTTTCTTGGACCTTGGATCCGATGCACAGGGGTATGCATAAGTGTGGATTTCCCGACTTGGGCTCCGTGTGGATGGTAAAACAGGTCGTTCGGGGGAAGAATCGGAGCCGGTGGTGCCCATGGTGTCATATGCAAACTCTGAATCAGGGTCCATGAAGCTGACCTTTTTGGTGCGATTCCTGCGTGGATGACCTGATTGATACTGCAGTCTTTTCCATGTATAAACGTTATCATTCTCATAATCCGTATTGTCCCTGTTCATTTTGCCTTTTTTATTCTCTATGACTGATTTTTCCAGTCTGTCCAGGTTTTTATTCAGGTGTCCATCCAGTGTGGCAAAATCAACTTGGGTTTGGAGTGGAATGAGATCCTTCTGTAAAGAGGCCATCTCCCCTTGGAGTTTTCCCACCTGTTTTTGATTAGATCGTATCAGGATGTTCATCAGTTTAAGGGAACAGGTGCTTATAGTTTCAGTCCATTCCTGTTTTAAGTCATCATCAAATAATTCTGATGAAGGAAATTTCTTTATTCGTAGACCCCGGGGGATTTGGGATAAGGAAGTATATTACAATAAAAAATGAGTGTCCCAGTATGACTTAATCTCTTTAGCCATTAGCTGTTCCAGTTTCCTGAACATGTAAGTCATAGATGCATTAGTGTCCTCACCTGTAGAAGCAGTATGTAGTGAAGGGTTAATCCTTAATGGATTATCCGAAGGAGCCTTTAGGGTCCTACTGTATCCCGGTTCTGTTATAATAGTTGCTGTAGTAGATGTAGTAGTATCCATGGATAGGCAGGAGTTTTTGAACAAAGCTTCTGGATGAAGTAGCCAGAAAAAGCCTTGAGAGATGGAGAAACTGAAGGAGCTCGTCGAGCTGGCAGAAATGGATGCAGAGTCCAAGACGACAAGATAAAGGGAAAACCGCCGCTCCAGACGACACTCTTCAGTGGTGAGTAAAGTTCAAAAACCTAAATGGGTGCAGGCAATGCGTGGTGCAATATAAGGAAAGAAAAATGGACAGCCGCACTCCAATGGATGAAAAGACTTAAAAATAGTGCCTGTTTATTCCAGTCAAAAAACTAAAACAGCAAAAACAGCAAACAGTGGGGTAACAAAAGCTGACGCGTTTCACATCGACAACCGATGCTTAGTCATAGCTAAACATAATGATAAAAGAAATCTCATTTATAGAAAGAAAAAAGTCCCAGAAACCATCTGATGATTCATAAATTAGTCTCCTGGTGGGGCCTGGCTAATGCCGGTAATCGTGCACACCTGTTGAAAGAATGCAACAAGGAAAAAACACAGGCCATCATGACTAGATGGGAACATAATATATACATCGGCCGATTAAAATTGGTTACACCAGTCTAATAGCAGCAAACCTAGTTTCAACCCCTAGGCAAATATATACAGTGGATTTGTGTTGAGAACATATGTGTTACAATGTAAAGAAACCTAATTTTTATCCCAATGGAAGTATGACATTACATATTCTACAACACTGATAAACAAGTGTAGATGTGTGTGGGATGAGAAGATATAAAAATAAAAACGCAGCCAAAGCGTGTAAATCATGTTACGCCGGACGTGTAAATAATTATTAAAATGTATAACCCATGGAAAATTGTGTTTTAGCATGTGGCGTGCTGCAAGAGGGAAAGAGGGGAAAAAGGATCAAACAATAAGAATAAAAAATTCTGGTTATTGTTACTATTATATAGAAAGGACGCTGTTACCAGTGTACTGCTGTATAAAGGAATGATTATTTTCGCCCTGTATATTTGACGGGTGCATAGTTGATGTAGGAAACCTCCCTGTAGCTGATTACACTGGATTGATTTTTAACCACTTAAGACCCGGACCAATACGCTGGTAAATGACCCAAGGTGTTTTTGCGATTCGGCACTGCGTCGCTTTAACAGACAATTGCGCGGTCGTGCGACGTGGCTCCCAAACAAAATTTGCGTCCTTTTCTTCCCACAAATAGAGCTTTCTTTTGGTGGTATTTGATCACCTCTGCGATTTTTATTTTTTGCGCTATATACAAAAATAGAGCGACATTTTTGAAAAAAAAACACTATTTTTTACTTTTTGTTAAAAAAAAAATCAAATAATGTCTTTAGTAAAAAAAAAAATCGCAATAAAAAAAAATAGCTACCTAGCGGGAACAGCGACACTAATACAGCGATCAGAAAAATGATCGCTTAGTGACGCTGGCAATAGGGAGTGAAAGGGTTAACTAGGGCGGTGATCAGGGGGTTAAAACTTTATTAGGGGGGGTGGGGGGGCTATCCTGAACCTAACACTAACTGTTTTTTACACTGCCTGTCACACTGACACTAAATGCAGTGATTAGATCACAAGGGGTTAATATGCCTATGTGAGTGTGTGTCAGTGTTGTGTTGGTGCACACTTACTTGTGATGTCTTCTCTCATCAGCAGCGCTGGGAAACAGCGCTGCGATGAGAGAATACATCATTTCCTCCTTCCTGTGTAAACACAGGAGGAGGAAGTGACAGGTTGGGAGCGCGCTCCCATTGGCTGGGAGCGATCGCGGGGGGGCGGGTATTCGCCGACATCCGCCCCCAGATCCCGGATCGCTCCCGGAGCCAGGGGGACCCCCGCACGCCGCGGAGGGGGTCCCGATGGGACCCCCGAACCGCACTTAGGCGGGGACGTAAATTTACGCCCTTGTGCCTGTACGTGCCATTCTGTGGCCGTATATGTGCGTGCGGGGGTCCTTAAGTGGTTAAGAGAATGTTTCATATAATCTGAGATAGAGGTGTCCCTTAATAAAGGGAAAAACACTTCTACCATAATCAACTGTAGAACAGGTCCAACCTATAAAAGTTGTTTGAAACATTAAAATCTTGTTTTTAGAGATATGTTTTCAATATGTTAAAATAGAACCCATGGGTAAAAAAGAAGAAACAAAAAAGTTTTATAATGGCTCATACTGCATAATAAAGGAGACCTCAAGCTCAGTGCATGAATCACGCCCGGACAGTGGAATACTATCCATACATGATGCACGCACAGAACCCTGGACATGGAGGGGACATATACACGTGTATACGTGTGTCCGCATGTAAAAAGGACACCAGCTACAAAAATAGACCAATCCATGAGGCTCGCGGGATATCTGAAGTGGAGAGCGAACATATAGATTAATGTAACAAACCCATTAACATGGGTAGAGGGCCTGCCTGTATGGATTTGAATCATTAGAGAAAACCACCATAAATGATAAATCAAATCTGGCCATTAGTCATAAAAGTGGGATACATCCCACTCAAAGTTCATCCCATGTGGGATCCTAGTATGGAGGGAGAAGATCCAAAATACCTCTCTCTTACAGAGGATTCTGAACCTATCTCCTCCCCTAATGGGGGTAGTTATTTTCTCAACACCCTGTATTGTGAGGCTGGATAGGTCCTTAAAGTGTACATTATTCCAATGGTTGGCGACGTTAGTGTTATGATCTTTCTCTATATCGTAGAGGTGATCGGACAAACGATCCTTTAGTCTACGAATGGTTCGTCCTACGTACTGGAGGTGACATATGTCACAACTGATAACATAAATGAGGTACTTAGTGTTACAATTAATAAAATGCTTAATCTCAAAGCTTTTATCGCAGGAATGTGAGTGAACCTGTTGGCCAGTTTTAATGTGTCTGCAGTCTGCAATCCTTGGTGCCACATTTATATGTGCCCTGAAACTGTAACCAATTCAATTTGTGCGTTTGCTCTGATATAGACTAGGTGACAGTCTGCCTCCCAGTGTAGGTGCCTGCCGGGACACTGTTTTGACACCTTTATGTAGAATTTGTTGATAAATCTCGTCGTTATATAGAATGGGTAAGTATTTATCAATTGTATGTTTAATTTTGTCAAACTCCAAACTATAGGGGGTAGAAAAAACCGGAGTGTCCCTAAAAAAGGTGTCCAAGGGTTTGCGTGCAGAGGTGCCTACGGCACCTAATAGCTCAGTCCTTGGAACACCGCTAGCCTTGGAGAGAGCTTTTTTAATGGTTTTAATAGGATAGCCTCTATCCAAAAGTCTATGGGACATTTCACCAGCCTCTTTAGAAAAATCATCAGGCGAGCTGCAAAGGCGTTTTAACCTCAAAAATTGTCCGTATGGTACACCCCGGATGGTATGATTAGGGTGTGCGGAATCCGCCCTGAGGAGGGCATTGCCCGCTGTCTCTTTCCTATAGATACTGGTTGTGATGCAACCATGCTTAGCCGTTAATTTGACATCCAGATAATCAATCTCCACCCTCTGTAAATTCCCTGTAAACTTAAGGTTAAGATCATTATCATTGGGGGCGTGGCTTGGACTCCACCGAGATGGCGGTGTGAATCCTGAGCTCCGGCTAACGGCGGACTATCACAGCGGCTCACGGCATACAGAGGCAATATTTCCAGCCCCGATCGCAGCCTAATTGCGGCGGAACACTCGCTCGACATACAGGGAGCATGACGAGGAAGCGGCAGGCCGAGCATCGGCCGAAAAAGCTCACAGACTTTTTCGCCTCATCACCGCTACCTCGTGGGCAAGATGGCGCCGGCGCCTCCTCCGCATCTGGATCCTGTCACGGACGCTTTCAGGCCATCGCTTTGCCAGACCATCCAATATCCCGGGCTGTGGGGGGAATGTCACAGACGCCTTCCCCGCTCAGCAGAAGCCCTGCTAAGTCCCGTTTCAGGGCAGATGACACGGACACCCAGCAGTGTGAGGTAAGGTCTAACCCTGACTCACAGGAAGACACGAGGGAGCTCCCTGATTCCATAGTCTCATTCCCCACACAGCACCAACCAGTCCTGGACACTACTCTAAAGGATATGCTCATCTCATTGAGGAGCACTATTCACAGTGACATGATGTCCTGCATGAGGAAGTTTAGTACAGAATTGTCAGAAGTGGGTGACAGAGTGAGCCACATTGAGAACAAAATGGGGGAGTATGCTACAACCATTAATGACCTAGTAGACGCCCATGATACGGTTGAAGAGGAGCAAATGTGGGTGAAAGCCAAACTGGCAGATTTAGAGGACAGGTCACGCAGGAACAACGTGAAGGTCAGGGGTATCCCGGAAACTGTGGCCCCCTCTAATCTGCGCTCATACGCTATGACCATGCTTGCTGCTCTCATGCCTGATGTCCCTGCCATCGAGCTATCGATCGATAGGATACATCGCTTGCCCAAACCCTCCTTCATCCCAGAGAATGTTCCTAGAGATGTCCTCTTCAGAATGCACTTCTACCAGTCTAAAGAAAGATTGATGTCTATAACTCGCAAAGGGGAACATAGTGGCACCGACTATGCGTCTCTACAATTCTACGCCGATCTGTCGCAGTTCACCCTACAGCTCCGGAAAAATCTGAACACTGTCACCAAAGCCTTGAGGAACCATGGCATCACCTACAAATGGGGGTTCCCAACAAAACTCATGGTGACCAGAGATGGAACCACGCATGTGATCACCTCTCCATCCAAGGGCTTCAAGCTGCTCCAGAAATGGAAGATTCTACCTGGAGACGAGTCTCCCTCCGCCAGCTTTGATACACCTGGCCGGGTGTCCCCCACTTGGAAGCAAGTCTCTAAGGCTCACTGATCTGACTGAACTTTATGGCCTTTTTCGTTGCCCTGTGTATTTGCTCTGCGGCCCTAATCTGGGCCCCGCCATCGGAGCTTTCCCACATCCTAGCTCCCCTGCATTTGAGCAGTATTTTCTGCACTTGGGTCATCCCGACCCTCCTTTTACAGTTTGACTGTTATTTTTTTTGGTTTATTTTATGTTTGTTCTCCTCTCTTAACCAGTTTTGTTTACAGGAACCGTATCTCTCCAAATCTAGGAACTGTATCTCCTTGAATCACATACCTGTCAAGAAGTTAGGCGGTACCCTTGGAGTCTGGATCATTAACTCTCGATGGGCATTTCGTGTTCTTGATGTATCTTTGCAAAGGTTGGGCCGTGAGTACATGAGGCCCATGTTGATAGCACTTTGTCACCTAGACTGTAATGCCGGTTAATATCTTGTCAATCAATGCAAATGGCCTGAATCACCCTGCGAAGAGGGCATCGCTCTGGGGGGAAGCTGATTCCCTGCGGTGTGATATTCTCTGTGTCCAGGAGACCCACTTTCATAGTGGTGCCCCACCCAAATGCTCTCATAGATCATTCCAGCACTATTTTTTTTCCAACATGGAAGCAAAAAAGAGGGGTGTAATGATCGCTGTGAGGGACACAGTCTCCTTCTCTTTGATAGAGGAACATACTGACCCCTTGGGTCGCTATATAGTCTTGGTGTGCGATATCAATGGTGTTAGATATACCTTGGTTAATGTATACGTCCCGAACAAAAGACAGATCCACTTTCTGAACGGCCTTATGCGCAAAATCAAAAAGATCCTGCAGGGCTCACTTATTGTGTGTGGAGATTTCAATGTAGTGCCTGATCCTCTATTGGATTCTACCACGAGTCACTCTGGCAGGATCCCTGCCCTGGCTACCTTTCTTAGGTCCAATGATTTATATGATGCCTGGCGCTGTACACATGCTAGTGAAAGAGATTATTCTTTTTTTTCGCACAGGCACTGTTCATATTCTAGGATAGATCTATTTCTATTGGACAAATGGCTACTTACTAAGGTGGCCCACTCCAATATTAATACAATCACGTGGTCAGACCACGCCTCCGTCCTCCTAACCCTGAGCGACACATACCCTGACACAGCTGCATTTGTTTGGCGTGCCAGTTCTTCTCTCATCCAAAACGCAGCTACTAAAGACACAATAGGAGAACGACTGACAGAGTATTTTCAGACCAATTCCCCCTCCACAGATAACCCTTTCACACTTTGGAACGCCCACAAGGCGTACATCAGAGGAGTGTTTATCCAGTTGGGTGCTAGGGCCAAGAAGCAGAGGCAATTGGCTATTGCCACTCTTCTCAGGGACATAGAGTCCCTGGAATCTTTGAACAAAACCAACCCCAACCCATCCACTAGTGCTAAGCTTTCGGTTTTAAGGCACAACCTCAGACTCTTACTTCTCCAAAACTTTGAGAAAAAAGATAGATGGGCAAGAATGTCCTTCTATTCGACGAACAACAAAGCTGGTAGGGCGCTGGCCCGTTACATACGGGGTCAGCGCTTCAAAACTAAGATTGCCCGGTTGATACATCCTTTGAGTAAAAAAATTGTGTATGATCCTCAAAACATAGCTGATGCGTTTAGCGACTACTATAGCTCCCTGTACAACTTAGAGCGGGATCCCACGGCCCACCAACCGTCCGTAGCTGAAATAAAAGATTTCCTATCCAAGATTCACCTACCTAGTCTAACCTCAGAACAATTAAATAACTTGAATTCCCCCTTTACAATGACTGAACTACTGCAAGCTATTAACACCCTCCCTCCTAACAAATCCCCTGGCCCCGATGGACTCATAGGGGACTATTATAAGATTTTTCAAATGACTCTAGGCCCCTATTTATTGAGAGTGTTCGAGTCAGCTGCTACCTCCGAGTCATTTCCCTCTGAAATGCTTGAGGCCTTGATAGTAACACTGCCCAAACCTGGGAAGTCGCCCGATGCCCCTCAAAATTTTCGCCCTATTTCATTGCTAAACAATGATCTCAAAATTTATGCCAAAATGATAGCCTTGCGTCTAGTGGATGTTTTGCCCACCTTGATTGACCCAGACCAATCCGGTTTCACGAAGGGCAGGCAGGCATCGGACGCCACGAGGCGTTTGCTCAATATCATTCATATTGCACGGTCGACCCGAGCGCCTTCTCTGCTCCTCGCTTTGGATGCGGAGAAGGCGTTCGATAGGGTGCACTGGACGTACCTGAAGTGCACTCTGGAAGCATATGGATTTGACAAACACTTACTATCGGCGATTTTAGCATTATATACGGCCCCGTCGGCTAAAGTGTATACATCGGGAATGCTATCCAAACCTTTTAAAATCACGAACGGCACAAGGCAGGGGTGCCCGCTATCCCCCCTCATTTTTAACTTGCTGATGGAGCCGCTTGCAGCCTCCGTCAGACAGTCTCCCGACGTACACGGTTTTACAATAAGGGGTAAAAAACATGTCATCAGTTTATTCGCGGACGACGTTATATTAATGCTTACGAATCCGGTGACTTCCTTGGAAAGGGTCTCTTGTTTGCTTCAAGATTATGGTAAAATATCGTACTATAAGGTGAACGATACCAAATCCTTCATCTTGGATCTGGGTGTACACCAAGATGATAAACTACATATCCAACAGGTTTACCCTTATATATGGAATGATCAAGCAATCGAATACTTGGGGATCCATCTTACCCCCTACCCAGAGCAGCTGTTCAACGCCAATTATTTACCACTGATAGATAAGGTTAAGGAAGGAACAAAAGCACTGAGTAAATACATTCTATCGTGGTCCGGTAGACTGGCTGCATTCAAAATGCAAATGTTACCGCAAGTACTGTATGTGTTTAGAACGGTCCCTATTCCTGTACCCCAAAAACTTTTTAGGGAGCTTCAGGGTATACTCTCAAGATATCTCTGGGTAGGCAAGAGGGCGCGTAGCGCCTTCAACAAACTTCGCAAAACTAGGATGGCTGGTGGCATGGGAGTGCCTTCCTTTGCTGATTACCATCTAGCGGCTATTTTAACGCAGGCTAAAGGCTGGTTTCCTGATCAGTCGACCCCAATTTGGGGTCCTCTAGAACAATCCCAAGTCCCTGGCAGAGACCTGAGGGCGCTTTTGCTAGCAAGCCCCTTCCTCCAAACCTCGCAACTGATATGCGCCTCCACAATACTGGCAACTCTGGAGGCCTGGAGGAATTTCACCTCAGCGGAGCTACTTTCTACTCCCACTGTTAGCTTAGACTCACCCATCTCCTCCTTAGCCCTGATAATCCCCGATCTAAATTTACAAAAATGGCTACTGGGAGGGGTGAATTGGATCTCGGATATACTTAAGGGAGGGTCCCTGAAACCTTTTCACCAATTACAATCTGAATTTGGTCTTCCAGACTCAGAACAATTCAATTTTCTTAGAATACAATCATTTTTTAATAAGGAACCCTATAAACCCTATAAGATATTCTGGAAAGTAAAAGATTTTTTTACCTCGCAGAGAAGCAGGAGGCAAGGTATAACGTTAATTTACAACCTACTCAACAACAAATCTATCTTCGCTAAAAATAATGCTTTATTGACCTGGGAAAAGGACCTTGATAGGTATTACTTGGACGAGCAGTGGCTTAAAGCTTTACAATATACCCACACGGCCACAAAAAGTGCCAATCTGTGGGAACTCTACCATAAGGTTACTCAAAGGTGGTACCTCACGCCATCTAGACTTGCTAAGTTTGGACATGGAGCATCTCCGCTCTGTTGGAGACAATGCTCACAAGCAGGCACACTGTTTCACATCCTATGGGAATGCGGGAGGCTGGCTAAGTTCTGGTCCAGCATTTTCATAATAGTGCGTCAGATAACGGGAATCTCCATACATCCCTCACCCTCTCTAGCTATTTTACATCTGGGTATAGAAGAAATTCCCTCCCCTTTCAGGAAATGCATCATCCATCTTTTCTTGGCGGCCAAATTAGTCATACTTCGACTGTGGAGATCCGATGTTGACCCCAAAGCTGAAGATGTAGTCAGAACTCTTTCGATACACTTCACATATGAGCGTATGCTAGCTTACTCAGAAGGTAGACACGTCACTTTTATTTCTCATTGGCAGGCCTGGGTGGACTGGTATGATAACAACAAGACCTTGTATTGAAATATCTCAGTTATCTTTTTTGATATACGGCGAGGTGCTGGTTCCTTCCTTTTCCTTTATTATTTTAGTTTTTATTCTCTTATGTTTATCTATTTTCTTTTATCTTGCTGATAATGTTTTAAGTTTGACTTTGGAGTTTAGCCTTCTTACAAACATGGTATGCTCATCCCCTTATAGAGCACACTAGCACAGCCTTTGGTGTATCTTTGGTTCTGGTGCATCTGGGGCAGTGTATGCTCAGCTACACGGGTCACAGTGAGTTCCCATTGGGGTGACCTATAGAAGGAAAGGGATATGCTGTTCTTTGAGTGCTGCATTGTAAATTTATGGTTTTCATGCTGCAAGTTGATATGTCAATGTGAAATGAAAATGTGCTCTTTGCTGCTCTTGTGGATACTCAATTGTACTAGCAGACCAATGTTTGTAATATGTTTTCTGTATGTGTTTATATCTTCTAAAACAATAAAAATTATTGATATAAAAAAAGATCATTATCATTAAGATAAAGGAGCCATGAGTCTAGGCTAATGTCATCACTAGAAACAATAAACAGCAGGTCATCAATGAACCGACAATAAAATGATGTATCCATACAGCGGGGGCTATCACATGCAAAGATGCGGGACCTCTCCCACCAACCCATGTAGAGCTTGGCAAAGGAAGGGGAGAACTTAGCTCCCATAGAGGCCCCGCATCTCTGCATTGTCTTAGTGCAGGAAACACATTTCAGAGGAAATTTGAATATACCTTTATTGCCGATGGAAGATATCTCCTCAGGAACATCGTCGACACCGCGTGACATGCGTAGACGAATTGGATCGACGTTTCACTCCGCACAGCTGATAGACGTTTGGCGTCTTTTCCACCCGGGTAAGCGGGACTATACTTTTTTTTCAAAACCACATCAAACGTACTCACGGATTGATTATTTCTCAGTTCCGCATGGTCAGCTACATGCAGTGGAAGATACCTCGATCGGATTAATTACATGGTCTGACCATGCCCCGATCAGTATACGATATGTTTTATCACACGCACGTACAAGACAAAAATTGCAGTGGAAACTTAATGAAAGCCTGTTACAAGATGCAGAGGTTTTAGCTGATGTGGTCAGAGAAATTGGGTATTATTTTGACACTAATGTAACACCAGATAGTGACGCAGGGGTAGTGTGGGAGGCCCATAAGGCCGTTATAAGAGGGGTCCTTATTAAACACGGCGCAAGACTAAAGCATTTGCGGACAGCACAATTGGATATGTTACTTATTAAGTTACATAATTTAGAGACTTTCCATAAAGCAACCCCGACTAGACAACTCGGATCTGAATTGGACATGGTACGTTCACAGATAACCGATATCCTGCAATTTAAAGCTAAGGCAGCAATGCAGGTGTGCCGAAAGAAAGTGTACGAATCAGGTAATAAATGTGGTAGGCTCCTTGCCCAAACTTTAAGGAAACAGCGAATTGCGTCTTACATACCACATATAGTAAACTCCATAGGTCAAAAAAATCATTACCTCAACAAATTGTCCAGGAATTCTGAATCTTTTATGGTTCTTTATACAACTTGAGTGTACCTACCCCCGCACATGAGGTTATGGTGTCATATTTGTCCCAATCTGCTATGCCTTTATTGCAGCCCGAAACACGTGAGCTTTTGGAAGACCCTATCACGTTGACCGAACTTCAACAAGCCTTAGATAGTACGAAACCGGGCAAAGCCCCGGGACCAGATGGTCTTACTATTGCATATTACAAGGCCCTGTTTCCTTCCTTAGGACATCGTTTAGTAGACCTGTTTAATGGCCCGGGGGAAAGTCTTTCACAAAACTACATTACAAGCACAGATATCGGTTATTCCAAAGGAAGGCAAAGACCCGAACCAATGCCGGAGCTATTGGCCTATCTCTCTTCTTAACACTGACTTTAAGTTATTTACTAAAATCCTGGCCGTTAGACTCCAACAGCATCTAACGTCTCTCATTCATTTAGATCAGGTAGGTTTTGTCGCGACTAGGAAGCCAGAGACAATACCACTAAAGTCTTAAACCTGTTACACATTGCAGTAGATAAAAAAACACCATGGGCCAGATTCAGGTAGATCAGAGCATCTTTGCTCTGGAGTAACGCTTCTCATTTACGTTACTCTGCCGAAATTTTAGGAGCAAGTGCTGTTATTCATGAAGCACTTGCTCCTAAAGTTGCGGCAGCGCATCGCAAATGAGCCGGCGGAATTCAAATTGGGCGGGTACGGGGCGTGTAGTAACCAAACTAAGCGCGATCCCGCAGCGAACGTACTGCGCATGCTTCGAGTGTCAATGCATCCCATTGCGCATTCTCCAAATTCTGTCAGTGAACGTCAATGACGTCACATCCCCATTCATGAATGTTTTACGCAAGCGACGAGATTTGTTTTTTTTTCCGACGCGATGACGACGCCTATACTTAACATAGGATATTCCACTAGGGGGCTGCTTTATCTTTACGCCGTGTATCGCTTCCGGAAACATCGTAAAGTCACTGCGTTGCGCCCGAAAAAGATCGTGAATTGCCGATTCCCGCTCATTAACAACGTAAATCGGCGGGAACGCCCCCGGCGCCATTTTTAAGTTGAAGTAACGATGCGATGGCGCAATTCAATTGCGCCGATCGCATCGGAACTCCAACCCGGCGTTTCTTGTTTTCTGGTTACAGAAAACAAAAACGCCGGCTTAAAGTGACAGTTAGGCCTAACTCTACCTGAATCTGGCCCCATGTCTTTTCCTTGGGACAGGCGCCGAAAAGGCGTTCGACCGGGTCAATTGGGCGTTCATGTTTGAGACGCTGCGATATATAGGCCTGGGGAGTAAGATGCTTCGTTGGATAACTGCAGCTTACACTGAACCTACGGCCAGTGTTAGAGCCAATGGGGTTCTTTCTGAGACCTTCACAGTTACCAACGGCACTAGACAGGGCTGTCCCTTATCACCCCTCCTGTTTGCACTCTCCCTGGAACCCTTCTTGTGCCACATCCGACTGAATACAAACATTACAGGTATAGGAGTGAACGAAAGGCAATATAAAATCTGTGCCTACGCTGATGATCTGATGTTCACCCTTACAAACCCTATGACCTCCCTGCCAAATCTATTACGCGAATTCGAATTATATGGTCAGCTTTCTAATTTTAAGATCAACTATAATAAATCAGAGGCAATGGGCATAGGGATTCCACCTACTCAACTTAGAGATAGCTTTCACCTGAAATGGACAGATACGGCTTTGTTGTATCTTGGTATTCATATACCTACGTCCTTTTCCCAAGTTTTTAAGTTAAACTTCCCACCTCTTTTGAAGACAATTCAACAGTCGCTGGACCAATGGAGTAGTGGTCTTTACTCCTGGCTGGGCCGCTGTAATATTCTTAAAATGGCAGTGCTCCCTAAACTTCTTTATCATATGCAGGCCCTTCCAATTCATATTCCTAGGAATTTCTTTAAACAAATTCATTTTATTTTTACTCGTTTCCTATGGTCAGGGAAACACCCACGACTGAGTAGGGCGACACTTTCACTACCTAAATCACACGGGGGGTTGGCATTACCAGATATGCGTCTTTATTATCAAGCATGCCACCTTAGTAGACTTCTCGACTGGAATAGGCATAAGGACATCAAACTGTGGACGCAGCTGGAACAAGACCAGAGTGAAATCCCTTTTATCAGAGCTCCCTGGTGCTATACAGCCTTACCACATAAAGTTAAACAACACCCACTAATAGGTAATACGGTTGGAGAGTGTGCGCGCCTGTTATCGGGACCCCCCTTCTCGACGCGCGAATCTCCAATGAGACCTGTGATAGGTCATCCCCAATTTGGACCAGGCCTACATGATAGGATTTTTCACAAACTACAGTTCACCAGGCGTCTCATTTTAGTATTTTGGGTAGATGGAGGAGGTATTCTGAGCTGGTGGACCCTAACGGTCAGTTTAAACTAGACTTTATGAGAGCTTTGCAGTTAAGTCATTTTCTTAAGACCATCCCACCCCCCCCCCCCGACGTTTTGCAATACCCACTTACGACTATAGAAGAGCTTTGCTCAAAGACTGGGACGATTGCCCATACATTATCTCTGATGTATGCTGTATTGATAACACCTCAGGGAGACCACCAACCCCCGACTCTATTGAAATGGGAGAGAGACTTAGACCGTCATTTTACCTCGAATGAGAAAGACCGGATAATTCAGTTAACTCATAAGTCTTCAGAGGGCATACTTTCACTCCCTGGCTATGCATTTAGTGAAGGCGGCAAAGCTCTGCATCCCTGCGAAATGGAAAGCGACGGAACCACCCACGGTGGCAGATTGGTTCAAACGGGTTAACCATATTGCGGAGATGGAAAGCCTAATCCATCAAGCCAGGGATACACCTGCAAAGTACACAGAACAATGGGCGTGTTGGATACACTTTACCACCACAGAAGGTTACCGGCGGATAATGTCCTAGCCAACTATCGGGAGGTGCGGTGCGACACTGTTCACACAATTACAATACACCACCATTCGCTCCCCTCCACGATGTGAGCTGGTTCTCTCCTGTACTGACCCCTTCCACTATATAACTCCACGCCTGACATGTCTCCACAGAGGTACCACCCTACCTCCAACCCCCTCACCCTAGGCTCCGAACCCCATTATGCCCCATTGTGGACGCTCGCTGTAATAGGCTACCCGTTCGCAGAGTTCAGCCGTGCGGCCCACCCCATTGGGCATGTGACTTAACATGAAGACCTCCCAAGCCAACACCCCGCCCCCTCGCCACAACCACTGGGAGGGTATTGAATATTGAATATTGAATATTGCTTTTAGCATCTGCCGATCCCCTCTTATCCGCTTCCCCCACCTCACCCCTGCCCCGCCCCCCACCCACTCCCGAGTGACGACGAAAACCCTCAGATCTCTGTGATTTATTTACCATGTTAGACTTTGATGTCTGTATTCTTCCTATGTTCTTACTATGTTTGCCGCTGTTTATGTAAACACCACTGTGAAGCGGCTGCGACCGCAATTCCTGCCCAAAATACTTGACTTATTGTATCAATGTATTGCTTGTTATGTTTATATTATCTTCAATAAACTCTTGAAAAAAAAAAAAACTCTTCCAGGTGCTCTAAGTATCAGGAAAACCAACTATAAACTTTTTTTTACACGTTGGTATAGGACCCCTGCCCTTCTACATAAACTATTCCCGACGTCCTCAGATCTTTGTTGGAGGTGCCAGAATAATAGGGGTACTCTTTTACATATATTTTGGTCATGCCCCCGTATTAGGGGGTTCTGGGAGGGGGTTCGTGGAATTGTACAACAATTCACAGATTATACGATCCTGGAAGACCCGGCCTTTTTTCTTTTACGTGTAACTGATATCCCTATGCGAGTTTATGAAAAATCAATTATCCGTCACCTTCTCGACGTAGCCAAACACTGTATCCCACTCAACTGGAAGTCACTGCATCCTCCGTCTATAGCCTCTTGGCTTCGGAGGGTTGACGAAATCGGTCGGTTAGAGGATTTGGTCCTCACTGGACAAAAACGACAAGAGAATTACAAAGATACCTGGCAACCCTGGAATATTTTCAGGTACTCAATAGAGGGCCAACGCCTCAGAGAGTCCGCTACGCCAAACTGATCGTTCCATACATACCATTAGTGGGTTCATATGAATCATATGAACCATATTCCATAAATGACACCTGGGAAGTGAACCAGGACAATATTGTATTGAAGGACTGATATTTAAACTTCCATGCCTGCAAACCCCTTCCCTTCTTTTTCCCCTCTATATTCCTCACTCCCTTTTTTTTTTTTGTGTGTATATGTATGTATGTATGTATGTATGTATATGTATATGCAGGGCTTTTTTTCTCAGAGAAAAGGTGGTGGAACTCACCCTCCCTCCCCTGGCCACACCCCTACCCACCCCTAGGACCACCCCCTAGAACCGCCCCTTTAGAGAACAGGGATGCAAGTAAATACATTCCCAAATGCGTAGCAGCAGAGACATTCCCAAATGTACAGCAAATACATTCCCAAATGCGTAGCAGCAGAGACATTCCCAAATGCGTAGCAGCAGAGACATTCCCAAATGCGTAGCAGCAGAGACATTCCCAAATGCGTAGCAGCAGAGACATTCCCAAATGTACAGCAAATACATTCCCAAATGCGTAGCAGCAAATACATTCCCAAATGCGTAGCAGCAGAGACATTCCCAAATGTACAGCAAAGAGACATTCCCAGTGCATTAGAGCCACAGTCCAGCACAGAGACCACCCAGCTTAGTCCAACAAAGATTGGCCAGCCCAGCAAAGAGACTACCCAGCAAAGAAACCGCTCATCCTGAAAAGAGACAACCCAGGCAAAGAGACTGCCCAAACAGTGCCCAGGGAAAGAGACTGCCCAAACAGTGCCCAGGGAAAGAGACTGCCCAAACCGTGCCCAGGGAAAGAGACTGCCCAAACCGTTCCCAGGGAAAGAGACTGCCCAGCAAACAGTGCTCAGGAAAGAGACTGGCCAGAAAAGAGTGCCCATGAAAGAGAGTGCCCAGGAAAGAGACTGCCCAAACCGTGCCCAGGGAAAGAGACTGCCCAAACCGTGCCCAGGGAAAGAGACTGCCCAGCAAACAGTGCCCAGGAAAAATTTCCCTGGGCACGGTTTGGGTACTCTCTTTCCTGGGCACTGTTTGCTGGGCAGTCTCTTTCCCTGGGCACTGTTTGCTGGGCAGTCTCTTTCCCTGGGCACGGTTTGGGCAGTCTCTTTCCCTGGGCACGGTTTGGGGACTCTCTTTCCTGGGCACTGTTTGCTGGGCAGTCTGTTTCCCTGGGCACGGTTTGGGCAGTCTCTTTCCTGGGCACTGTTTGCTGGGCACTCTTTTCTGGACAGTCTTTCCTGGGCACTGTTTGCTGGACACTCTTTCCTGGGCACTGTTTGCTGGGCACTCTTTTCTGGCCACTCTCTTTCCTGGGCACTGTTTGCTGGGCACTCTCTTTCCTGGGCACTGTTTGCTGGGCACTCTTTTCTTGCCAGTCACTGCTAGGCAAACAGTGTCCAGGAAAGATACTGGCCAGAAAAGAGTGTCCATGAAAGAGTGTCCAGCAAACAGTGCCCAGGAAAGAGAGTGCCCAGGAAAAAGAGTGCTCAGCAAACAGTGCCCAGGAAAGAGACTGGCCAGAAAAGAGTGCCCAGGAAAGAGAGTGCCCAGGAAAGAGAGTGCACAGCAAACAGTGCCCAGCAATTGATGGGGCAAACTGGTAGCACACTGGCTGCAATTGATGGGCACACTGGCGGCAATTAATGGGGCAAACTGGCAACAATTGATGGTTACAGTGGCTGTGTGTGATGGGCACAGTGGCTGTGTTTAATTGTCACAGTGGCTGCATTTAATTGGCACAGTGGCTGCGTTTGATGGGTACAGTGGTGACAATTAATGGCACAGTGGTTGTGTTTGATGGGCACAGTGGTGACAATTGATGGCACAGTGGCTGTGTTTGATTGCACAGTGGCTGTGTTTGATGGCACAGTGGCTGCATGTGATGGGCACAGTGGCTGCTTTTTATGGGCACAGTGGCTGCTTTTTATGGGCACAGTGGCGACAATTGATGGCACAGTGGCAACAATTGATGGAACAGTGGCTGCGTGTGTTGGCACAGTGGCTGCATGTGATGGCACAGTGGCTGAATGTGATGGCAAAGTGGCTGCGTTTGATGGGCACAGTGGCTGCGTTTGATGGGCACAGTGGCTGCGTTTGATGGCACAGAGGTTGTGTTTGATGGGCACAGTGGCTGCATTTGATGGCACAGTGGCTGCGTGTGTTGGCACAATGGCTGCATGTGATGGCACCGTGGCTGCGTTTGATGGCATAGTGAGGCTGCAATCGATGTTTTTTTTTGTTTTGCTAGTCAGAGAAGGCAACTAGGCAAGCATGGCTCAAAAACATTTTTTTGTGCTGGTCACCTCAGTCAGCCACAATCCCCCCCCCCCCCCCCAATACAGCCATAATTATTTTCTCTAACATGTTCTGTTCTGCTTACTTTTTAGTTCAGCAAGTTCAGACTTCTTCTTTGCAGTAGCACACTGCTGGTTCCTAGGCACTGTGAAGGTAGGCAGGCAGGCTCCTCATGGCTCCTTGTGACTAGTCCTCCCCTTCCTTGCAGTTGCAAGCTCAGCAGCGCCGACACTTACTCCTCCCTCTCTCACCTCGCCTCCGGCCGTGACGTCACGCGCCTCACACCGCTGGAATGGACCAACTTACTCCTCCATAGGGGGAGTAAACAAACAGAAAAGGGAGCCAGGAGCTGACGGTCGGACGGTCCCAGATGCAGGAGGCACACAATTTGTACAGTGCCACTTCCGCTGCCCGCGCTGACTAGTCTATGATGATGACACACAGACACAAGTGTACTGTGACTGCCTGTGTGTCAGATCTGCGCCCCCCTCCTATACAAAATGGTAGCGCCCAGGGCACCGGCCCTGACTGACTCAAAATAGGTGGCGGAACGCCATTCCGGTGCGTTCCGCCAGAAAAAAGCCCTGTGTATATGTATGTATATGTGTATGTATGTATATGTATATGTATATGTGTATGTATATATATATATATATATATATATATATATTTTTTTTTTTTCACTTCCCTAAGAAAATGGAAAATAAATACAACTGTTAAGTTTATGTTATCCATGTAGGTGCATGAGCAATATCATTATTATTTATTTGTATTGTTATATATTCTTTGTTTGTAAGCCTTGTGGACTAATTCCCTCAATATAAATAAAACAATAAAAAAAAAAAAAAAAAGGTTATGAGTTTGGTCAACTATTCCCTGGGATCCCCACTCATAACAGATACAGTCCCATATCCAGAGACTTGGATCTGACTTGGAAACCCGTCCGTCCGACATGTCCGCTGGTTAGTACGCCTAACCAGCGGACAAAGATCTCCCGCATGCGCCGAATGGATTCGACGCATGCGTGGAAGTATTTTACTTCCTGGAGTGGTGACGTGGCGGCGTCAACGTCACCGCCACGTCACCGCGTCCTCAGCCCGAGGGGATTTTGGTATGATAGTGTGTACAACCATCAGACCAAAACAGCCAAGCAGACATATCCGATGAAAACGGTCCGTCGGACCGCTTTCATCGGATAAGTTTGAGTGTGTGTACGCGGCCTTATGCCACGTACACACGATCACTTTTTGTGATGTAAAAAACGTTGTTTTATTTCATGAAACAAATGACGTTTTTTAAACATCATTTTAAAAAACGACGTTGCCTACACACCATAGTTTTCTGAAAATGCTCTTGCAAAGCACGGTTATGTAAGACACTTTAGACGGCACTCTGTTCCATTGAAGCTCCCATCTCATAACTTGCTTCAAAGCATGCGCGGGTTTAAAAACGTTGTTTTAAACGTCGTTTTGCCCACACACGATCATTTTTTTGTGAAACAAAAGACGACATTCTGAAAAACGACATAAAAAATTCAAGCATGTTCAAAATTTTTTTGGGTCGTTTTTTTGAAGACATAAAACAACGTTTTGCCCACACACGATCATTTTAAATTACGTTTTTTAAAACATCGTTTTTTTTCATCACAAAAAGTGATCGTGTGTACGCGGCATTAGGCTTCCTTAATTATCTTATAAACTTTGCAATTGATCAAAGTAACAAAGTAACATGATTCCTCTTCACAAATTAAATTTTTAGCATCTGAAGGCAAGTATGTGGATGACCTTAGACCACAAGGGATACACTCTAGGAAAAAAGTGAAATACACAGATAAAATATATTTAAGGGGACTGTTTTATTTGCCAAACAATTTATATTTCTGTACATCCAGTCCTGAAATTAACACAGCTCTGTCTGACAGTGCAGCAGAGATTATTTTCTTCTGCTGCAGTTGAGTTAGGTAACATTTGTTCCTCTCCAGTCTGTGACAAAAGAGTGAAAGGAGAAGCAACCCGCTGTTCATCTCTGTTACTAGTTTCTTTTTCCTACCAGCATGTTTTTTAGGGCATGAACACCTCAGTACAACCTACTGGCTACTTGTGCTGCCTTTTCCTCTTCTAATATCAGTTCTGGTTTGCAAGAATATGATACCAGTCAAATACCAGTTAAATACTATTTAAAAAAATACATTTTATGTTCTAATAATTTGTGTCATAACCTAATGGAGTAAAGCTTTATTAATATATAAGAAATCAGATGGCCCCGATAGCTTACACCATTTGAGTCAATGGGGGTTATTTACAAAAGGCAAATCCACTTTGCACTACAAGTTATGGTTGCCACCTGTTCGGGATTCGCACGGACAGTTCGGGTTTGGAATCATGGGTACAGGTTTCAGACTGTCTGAGTCCTGGGCACATTATTCAGACTGGACTATGGCTTCCCAGCAGGATTGCTGGCTGCAGTTGTCTAAACTGAGAGTGTCTGTTACACTCTCTTTCACACGGTGCACAGATGGGAAAGAAGAGAGGTCTCAATCTGCACCTCTTTCTTGGGCCCATACCCCTCTGTGTCTGCCCACACTCCAATCCCCAGCTCTGTACCTCAAAAAAGGAAAATGGGGATTGGAAATTTTAAGTCCAGCAGCCTCAGATAATATCTGCATAAGAGGTGCTGACTGCCAAGAGGCGAGTGAGCTCACCATCCATCCCTGTCTGTGATTAAAGTCTCCCCCCTTCTCTCTCCTGCCTCTAAGTGAGTATGCTAAGGTAAATCAGGGTTCTCAGAGCACTCATTACATCAGAGCTCCCCTTTACACCAGATGTCACAGTGTTCCCCCTTACACTCTGTACACCAGAGTATCCCTTATTTTAGAGTCCCCAGACTTCTCCCTTATATCAGAGTCTGCAGAGTTCATCCTTACAGTGAAAGGGAACTCTGTGAATTCCGATGTAAAATGGTAACTCTACAGATTCAGATGTAGAAGGCAAACTCTGCAGACTCTGATGTAAAGGGGGGACTCTGTGGACTCTGATGTAAAGGGGGAATTCTGTGGACTCTGATGTAAAAGGGGACTCTTGTGATTAACTTCATATGATTAGAAATGTTATTTAATAGTAACATATATGCATAGTTTATCTATTTATAGACATGTGCAGACTGGAATATTTTGTTTCGTTTTTTGTTTTCGTTTGGAAAATAAATTTATTTAGTTACTCCCGAAAATCGTTTTGATTTATTTTGATTTTCGTTGGGGAATAGCCTTTGTCCGAAAATCCAATAATACTTGGTTTCTGTCGAATGGTCAAAAGAATATTCAATGGAACCTTGAATCTTTATGTCAAATCGTACATTTCCGTTCGAATATTCCGCCTACAAGAATTCTAATGTTGTATGACTAGTAATAATGTCGAATCTATTTTGTCATAAATCGAAATCTATTCTCTGTAATGTCGAATCTATAATTTCTATAGTGTCAAATCTTTTCTCTATAATGTCGAATCTTTTCCCTATAATGTCGAATCTCTCTATATCTAATTTTTACCACAACGAAAACAAAAATAAATAATTTTTTATGTTGGATCTTTCGGTTTTCTTTTCTTGCGCTTTCGTTATCGTTTGTTAAAACGATAACGAAAAAAACAGATTTTCAGACGAAAATGCATTCTAACGAAAACTAATGCACATGTCTATCTATTTATACTATGAAAAAAAATTGCTGTGTGGCGCCGAAGTGTTTGAGTTTAACTTGAAAGAAAGGTGGCAACCCTACTACAAATGCAAACTACAAGTGCAAAGTGCACTTGAAATTGCACTGAAAGTGCACTTGGAAGTACAGTCGCTGTAAATCTGAGGGGTAGATCTGAAATGAGGGGAAGCTCTGCTGATTTTATTATCCAATCATGTGCAAGCTAAAATGCATTTTTTTTAATTTCCTTGGATCTACAGCGACTGCACTTCCAAGTGCACTTTGCACTTGTAGTTTGCACTTGTAGTGCAAAGTGGATTTGCCTTTTGTAAATAACCCACAATATGTTTAAGACAAGAACCCCAAAGACACCTAATCTCTGACATACCGCATTCACCGGCGTATACCGCGCACTTTTTCCACCTTAAAATGGGTGCGCGATATACGCCGATACCCGCTTCACACGCTTAGTTTGAACGCTGCCAACGACATATACCAAGCGCAGTACACTCAGGTACCTTCGGCCTGGCTCGGCTTCACTCGCGGTCACGCTCCTAGCCTTTATGCGCGAGAAGCCGAGCGTGGCCGAGTGTACTGCGCTCGGTATATTCGGCGGCGGTGTTCAATCTAAGCGCGGGAAGCGGGGATTCGACTCGGAGACAGCGCGGGAGAAGCGGGGGGACACCACCGAGGCTGCAGACGGATGCTGGGCAAGACACCGACTTGGTGTCTAGGGGCATCTAAACTGTAAGTATTTTCTTTTTTTTTTTCAGGATTTTCCCTTCTAGGTTGGGGGTGCGCGCTATACGCGGGTGCGCGAAATACCCCGATAAATACGGTATATGCTATGCTCTTTGTTGATCATGACCCTAAATCTTATGCAGCAAGTCACAGGTGGGAACAAGAACAATCCTTAGATCTCTCCAAACCTGAATGAGAAAATATGTGGCGTTCATCACATCCCCTGACCAGTGTAGACTGGTTTCAACAAATCACAAAAATCGCAGAATGGAGGAACTTGTCTATCAAGCGAAACATACCCCCTCTAAATGTTTTATAACATGGTCCTGTTGGATACATTTCATCATGACAGATAACTACAAGAGCTACACCTAGCATGGCTGTCCTCTCACACCTTGGGAGAGAGAAGACCAGAATTAGTGTCCTTCTTTCTTACCCTTACACTTACCTTCAAAAGGCCACTTACGACACCCACACCCACATCTCACCCCCTATTACCTCACTAATATCTCCATTCTTTGTTTTTTATCCTTACATCTTCCCTCCTACATGTTCAATACAAACTGGCAAAAGAGCCATGAGTGTCTTAACTTTGGACCAAAGACCCCCATTTATGAAAAGTCTAATATGTATGCTACACTATGGGCCTTTGAACAAGGGACTTATCTATATTTCACTTTACTTTATTTTCTTTTTGTTTGCTTGTTATACTCAGCCTGTTCAATGCTTTGCAACAGGATTATGCTACACTTTACGAATAGGTTAGCAGGATTCTGTTCACTATTCATTTTTTTTACAAAACTATGTCTATTGCTGTATATCTTTTTTTTTTTTTTTTTTTTTTTATCAATTAGTTTTTATTAAGGAAAAGTCATTTTGTACAGAAACATTATAAAGTAGGTCAGAAAAAAAAAAGCATGCAGTACAGTAAAAGTACATCAGTCGCATGATATGTTTACATATACACAATAAAAGATACAAATAACCAGAATATGGGAATTAACCCGAGGAACATCATTAAACAGGATCTACGGTACTACTAATCAGGACCGTCTTTAATATTGATTGGGCCCTGGGCAAACATTTTCTTTGGGCCTCCCCAATGCAATTTTGCTCTCCACCTGCTTTGAAAAAAAAGTAAATAGCAGCTAAACTCCAAATCGGTTTTGTGCAGCAGATCAGGCAGCAATTGTGATTGGTGGCCAGAGGTTTAAAGCATAACATTACTGCTTACTGATTAGTTGCTATAAGTTTATAAGATTTCTGCTTGCTGGTTTTGGTTGCTGCACATCATTACCCATTGGTTGCCGGGGCTAAGGGGGGTGTGGGCAGTGGTGGTAGTGAGGGGTGGATTGGTATCAGTGGCATGGGGGGACGGGTTGGAGGGGGTGATCAGTGTAAGTGAGGGGTTAGAGAGAAAGAAAGAGAGGGTGAGCTAGGGTGGTGAGAGAGAGAAGTGGGTGAAAGAGAGAGGGCTGAGAGAGGGGGGCGATAGAGAGGTGATTGGGGATGAGAGAGAAAGAGGGGATGAGAGAGGGGAGTTAGGGATGAGAGAAGGGTAGATGGGCGAATCTTTATTTTGGAGTAACGTTTCTCATTTACGTTACTCCGCCAAAACTTTTGGAGCAAGTACTGTTATTCACAAAGCACTTGCTCCTAAAGTTGCGGCGGCGTAGCGAAAATGAGCCGGTGTAATTCAAATTGGGCGGGTAGGTGGTGTGTATTATTTAAACTAGGCGCGATCCCATGGCGAACGTACTGCGCATGCGTCGACTGTCAGTGCGCATGCTCCAAATTCTGTCAGTGAATGTCAATGATGTCAATCCCCATTCACGGACGTTTTACGCAAACGACGCAAACATTTTTAAATTCGACGCGATGACGACGGCCATACTTTACATAGGATACTCCACTAGGGGGCTTGTTTTTCTTTACGCCGCGTATCGCTTACGGAAACGTCGGAAAGTCACTGCGTCGGGCCCG
Source organism: Rana kukunoris (assembly GCA_029574335.1). Taxonomy (NCBI): domain Eukaryota; kingdom Metazoa; phylum Chordata; class Amphibia; order Anura; family Ranidae; genus Rana; species Rana kukunoris. Next base: position 213,285,720 of record CM056053.1, on the reverse strand, counting down.
AATACGATCGTGAATTGCCGATTCTCGCTGATTAACATATTCTCGGCGTTAATCAGCGGGAACGCCCCGAGCGCCATTTTTAAAATTGCAGTTCCGATACGACGGCGAAATACAATTACGCCGATCGTATAGGAACTCCAACCCGGCGTTTCTTGTTTTCTGCTTACAGAAAACAGAAACGCCGGCTCAAATTGAGAGTTATGCTGGCGTATCACTGATACGCCAGCCTAACTCTACCTGAATCTGGCCCATAGGCTTTAAGCATCTCAGAAGGAAATGAGGCAGAGGACACTGTATCCCTGAACACATTTCTTAGAGCTGGTAGTAATTTGTCTTGAAAGGACTTGTAGTAGTCATTAGGTAGACCATCAGGGCCCGGGGATTTACCTAGTGGTAGCAGTTTGATTGTTCTACTGATCTCAGATTCCGATATGGGTGCATTCAACAAGTCTAAGGCCGCGTACACACGGCAGAGAACCTCGACGGGCAGAACACATCATTTTGCCCGTCGAGGTTCTCTGCCGCCCGTCAGAATCTCCGACCCGCCCGTCGGGAATGGCAACCAGCTATTCATCCCGACGGGCCGTCGAGCAAATAGAGAACCTGTTCTCTATTTGTTCGACGGGTTTCCCGACGGGCGGGGCGAGCAGAGAGCGTACACACGGCCGAGGTTCTCGCTGGAATGCAGCTCCCAGCGAGGTTCTCGCTGGTTTCTGGCGAGAACCTTGGCCGTGTGTACGCCGCCTCACTGGTGCTGTGAGAGAGACTGGGGATTAACCTTAGAGAGGAACTCCTGTATACTTTCCTCTTATGGTTGAGGTGTGTTAGAGTCATTTCTTATTTTTTTTTTTTTTCCCAAAAGTGTTTATTGAATTTTATAACAGGTACAATTAGCATGAAAATGAAAATGTACAATGGCTAACAGTGGAAGCATATGCGGACGCAGCCTCCTCAGTATACATACAACAGAAAGAACTAAAAAAAAACAGGGCATCTGGGAGCAGCTTTACATTGGCCGTAGGTGGTAATAATCATAGTAAGTGGGTAGAAAACAACCAGTAAAAGGAGAGAGAGAGAGAAAAAAAAGAAAAGAGAAATTAACCAATGTGGGCAGGGCTCCTTGGTCGATGTGCCTTGGGTAGCACTTATTGCACCCACCGTTACATATCAAAGAACATGTGGAGCATTGCCTGAGCAAGTGATCTTTGCTTCCGTTTCTCAGTTGTCTCGTGGACAACGGTGAGATACCGGATACTAGTGGTGGGCCATTACCACAGTTAGTCCCTAAGCCGGTCTTCCTAGTGCCTGATGATTGGTCAAGGTGGTGATGTCTGGTGGTATAGAACTGTCTACGGTATCCTGTAAATTAGTAGAGAGGGAGGGGGAGGGGGGGGATAGGGGTCCAGGTCAGAGAGGGGGGAGAGAGTCAGACGGCCACAGCTCGGTAAAGTAGTGGGAGGCGAGAAAGCCTAGTCAGGGTTGTCAGGGCCTGATATTTTTGTATTCGTCGGTAGTGGTGAAATGGATCCAACAGGCCCAAGTCTCTGTGAATTTTGCAGGGTTATCATTAGAGTGGTGGATGAGTTCCTCCATCTCCATCGTTTTTTGGAGGCGTGCAAACCAGTCTGCTAGAGACAGGGGGTGTGGGGAGAGCCATTTAAGTGGAATGCACATCCGTGCTGCATTTACCATATGCATGGCCAGGGAGCGGCAATATCCCCTCGGGAGTGTCTGGGCATGATGGAGAAGAAATTGGGCAGGTGTGAATTCTAAGTTGTCCGTTGTAATGTTTGTAATGAGTCTATGGACCTCAGTCCAGTAGGGTTGGAGTTTGGGGCAGGTCCACCAAATGTGAAGGAAAGAGCCAGTCTCCAGATGGCACCTCCAGCAAGTTTTTGGGAGAGTAGGATTAATTCTGTGAAGCTTGAGCGGGGTTTTGTACCATCTGGAGATAAGCTTATACGCGTTCTCCTGTGTTTGAACATTGACTGATCCTTTGTGTGCTAGCCTGTAGACGGCTTCCCAGTCCTCCTCCGTGAGGTCTAATGCGAGGTCACGTTCCCACTGTTGGTTTGCCCAGTGAAGTTTGGAGGAGTGTGTAGAGGATAATTGACTGTAGATCTTTGAGATAAGATGTCTCTGCGGTTCCTCCTTTGAGCATAGGCTTTCGAAAGGGGAGCAAGGCCTAGACCAGTGGGAGCTTGGGGCCGTCTTGTCTAGAAAGTGTCGGATTTGCAAGTAGGTCCAAAATTGGAATTCGTCCCTGTCAGTGTAGGCGGCTAGTTCTGATTGTAGTCTAAGGTGGGGTGCATGCCCGGCGGGAAGTCGGGGTTGAGTCTAAGGGGGGTCATGGGGCCGCGTTGGTCCGATAGTTTGTGTTTGGTGCAGGCCTCCCTGAAGGCTTGTAAGGAGGGGAGTATAAGAGGGTGTACTTTGCAGTCATGCGGCGTGTTGTCCCGTGAAACCCATGGTAAATGGGACATTGGGAGGGGGGAGGAGGCCTGTTCTAGTCTCACCCAATTCTTTTGTTCCCCGTTAGCGACCCAGTCTACGATCCTAGTGAGGCCACAAGCTATGTTGTATTTCTGGTCCAGTAGCCCCAGGCCGCCCTTTAGTTTAGGGATCGTGAGCCTGGTGTAACTTAAGCGCGGGCGGGTATCGTGCCACACGAATTTCGTGCAGGCTGATCTGTAGGATGAAAAGAAGGCTGAGGAGAGCCTGATGGGGATCGCTTGCATGGTGTACAGTAGCCGGGGAAGGACGTACATTTTGACCACCGCCACCCTCCCGAGCCACGATAGGTGTTTGGGGGACCAGTCTTTTAAGTCTCTGAGTATAGTTTGGAGCAATGGGGTGTAGTTGATGGAGTACAGATCAGAAAGGGAGGTAGGCAGTTGGATCCCCAGATACTGTATGTGATAGCTTTATTACTCCATTTAAAGGGGAAGTTGGTCTGGCATAGGTTGCATAAGGTCCGGGGCAGGGAGACGTTCAGGGCAGACGATTTGGAGATATTGATTTGAAAATTGGACAACATCTTAAAATCTGCAAAGTCTCCATGCTCTATGCCTCTCTATTTGAGGAGTCCTCCACACTCTTAGGTGCCGTACACACGGCCGAGGTTCTCACTGAAAACCAGCGAGAACCTCGCTGGAATGCACATTCCAGCGAGGACCTCGGCCGTGTGTACGGTCTCGGCGAGCTTCCCGTCGGGAAGCCCGTCGAGCCGAAATAGAGAGCACGCTCTCTATTTCCTCGACGGCCCGCCTGGAAGAATGGCTGGTTGCCATTCCCGACGGGCGGGTCGCCGAATTCGACGGCCGGGAGAGAACCTCGACGGGCGGAACGATGTGTTCTGCCCGTCGAGGTTCTCTGCCGTGTGTACGGCACCTTAGACTCAGAACGCTCCTACTGGAATTCTGTCTTGGGCTTAGAGATAGACAGGGAGAGTTGGGACCGTATACACTTATACATTCACAAAGGCTCCCTGAACGTCTCTATCCAGGAAAATGGATACAAGCTGAAAACCCGCTGGTATAGAACCCCAGACCTGCTCCATAAGTTCTCCCCGTTGGTTTCTGACCAATGCTGGCGATGTGGTCAGGAGCGTGGCACGTTCCTCCACATTTGGTGGGAGTGCCCAACACTCCAACCTTTCTGGCACAAAGTACACAACTTGACCAAAATGGTGTCTCTACTCCCTTTGGAATTTTGCCCAGCACAGTACCTTTTGCATTTCTCTGACAGTTATAGGTGGAAGTACTTCAAGTCGGTAGCAATGCACATGATTAATGCTGCTAGGATGTGTATACCGGTACATTGGCGATCGTCATCCCCACCCTCTATGGCTGAATGGGCTTCTCGAATAGACCGTGTCGCTGAGATGGAGGAACTGATCTACTCGGCCTCGGATAATATCTCTAAATTTGCTGCTATATGGGAACCATGGACAACCTTTAAAAGCTCTCAGTCATACAAAGATCTCCTTAATACTGCAGACTGATCCCGCACTATGGGACTATTGCCCGTAGTTCGGGATGCAGACTCAGACTTATACTACTGACCTGGTGCGCAGTAGCGCTTTGACCACTAGATGCTGGAGAGGGTAGTTGGTAACTTTTGTACCCCCTCTCCTAATTTAGCTGCATTCGCCCTCACCTCCCCCCCTTCCTATGATGTATCCCCTCCCTCACCAACCTTCCAATCTCCTCCCCCATGGCCCCCCCTTTTTTTTTCTCTTCTCTCTTCTCTTCCCCCCCCCTTTTTTCTCTCTTTCTTTCTTCCTCCTCCTCCTCTTTTCTATTCTCTTTCGCTCTTTAATCCTCTCTGTGTCTAAACTCTTCTAGGATACGCTCGCCCAAACAAATCACCTTACCCGGGAAGCTATTTGATGTGTAAACTTACTCAGAAATATTGTATCTGTGTTTTGCCGAAATGTGCCTATACGAAAATGATTGTTTTTTTTTTTATTTATATTACTTTTTGTGTTTGGGCTCATGGAGCCGCTCCATTCTTTGTTAAATGCAAATCTTCACAATAAAATCTTTATGGTTTAAAATCTGCAAAGTCTTTCAGCAAGTTAGGGACGGTCGTAAGGGGATCTCTGAGAAAAAGAAGAATATCGTCCGCGAACGCGTCAAGTTTGTATGTGTGGCCTTTAACGTCAATACCCTTGATCGCTGGATTAGATCTGAGCCATCTTAGGAAAGGTTCCAAGGTGAGGACAAATATTAGGGGAGAGAGGGGGCAGCCTTGACGGGTTCCGTTCGCAATGGAGAAGGCGTCCGACAGGTGGTTGTTCACACTAACCCTTGCCGTGGGGCCTGTGTAGAGTGCCGAGATAAAGCTCATCATGTGCAGCGGGAGGTCCACGGCCTTGGGGGTAGCCTGCATGAAATCCCATGCCACCCTGTCGAAACGCCTTCTCCGCGTCAAGGGACAGAAAAAAAACGGGGGAACCGCTGGAGGTGAGCCAATGGTGTATATTCAAGGCCGTGAGGGTATTATCGCGCGTCTCCCTGCCAGGAACAAATCCGGCCTGGTTAGGGTCTATCAGTGTGGGCATGTACGGCAAAAGCCTGTTTGCGATTGTTTTCGCGAACCACTTGAGATCCACGTTAAGGAGCGAGATGGGTCTGTAGTTGGATACAATATTCGGGTCTTTGTCGGGTTTGGGGAGAACGACTATGTGCGCCGCCAGAAGGTCCCGGGGAGGGGTGGTAGCATTGGCAAAAGAATTGAAGGCCGAGAGGAAGAAAGGAGTAAGAACTTTAGCGTAAGTTTTGTAGTACCCGGCAGTCAGACCGTCAGGGCCCAGGCTTTTGCCGGACTTTAGTTGTTTTAGGGCCAGTCCCACCTCTGCGCCGTTGAGGGGTCTGTCCAGCTCCATCTTAGCCATCTCTGACAGCTTTGTGGGGCCGTATTGGCGTAGAAAGTCGTCAATTAAGCCCTGCCTAGTAAGTTTGCAGCTGGCGTGGTTGGGGAGGGCAGGTTGTATAAGTTTGTGTAGTATTTAACGAAGAGCTTGGCTATGTCTGGTGTAGATTGCATTTTGACGCCTCTTTCGTCCGTCAAAGAGTGGACGGTCGCCTTGGCCCTTTTGGATTGCAGGGCTTTCGCTAGTAATTTGCTTGCTTTGTCGCCGTGTTCATAGAACGATTATTTGGCTAGGGAGTAGGACCGTCTAATCATTTTATTGATAACCTCTAGGAGCTCGGCTCTCGCCTGGGTTAAGTCCTGTAGTGTTGCGAGGGCGTGTGAGTGTTTGTGTGCGGACTCCAGCTGTTTGATCTTCCCTAGGAGATCGTCGTAGTGCTTGCGCCGTTCTTTAGTACGTTTGGCAGCGGCAGCAATCAAAAGGCCTCTGACAACGCACTTGTGGGCCTCCCAATTAATAACGGGAGCCGTGTCTTCCGGCCTATTTTCGCGAAAGAATGCTTCCAAGGTCGATTCAAGGTCTGTAGCTAGTGTCGGATCTGTAAGCAATGATGGGTCCAACCTCCACACCCTCCTTCGGGGGCGGCAGAGGGGGAGAGATAGTGTTGCCTAGATCGGGTTATGAACTGACAGCCACATGGGTTCTATAGACGCAGAGGTCAGCAGGGGTAGGTCTTCCTGACTTATGAAAAGGTAGTCGAGACGGGAGTAGCGGTCGTGGGGAGCAGAGTAAAACGTGTAGTCCTTTCCGTAGGGTGCAAGGTACGCCAGGTGTCATGTAGGAGGAGTTCTTGGAGAATAACCTTGATTCTCCTCAGAGCTGAGTACGGGGTAGATGATGTGCCCGTGGACGTGTCTTGCGCAGGATGGAGGGGGACATTAAAATCACCCCCCAACACTAGTGTCCCTGCCTTGAAGGGCGTCAGTAGGGTCGAAATGTGTCTGAAAAAAGAAACCTGACGTGTGTTTGGTGCGTACACCGTAGCGAGTGTGATAGTACGGTCCAGGTAAGAGCCCTTCAGGAACAAGTACCTTCCCTCCGGGTCAGCCAACTTTTCAACCAGTCTGAAGGGGCAGTGTTTAGCTATCAATATTGAGACCCCTTTCGTTTTGGCGTGCATATTCGTGACGTGGTGGGCTTCTGGGAAGTGAAAGTTGTGTAGTTTGGGCACAGCATCTGACTTAAAGTGAGTTTCCTGCACAAACGCGACATCTGCCCTAGCACGGTGTAAGGCCAGGAGGAGTTGGGATCGTTTTTCAGGGAAATTTAACCCTCGTGCATTGAGGGAGAGTACCTTCAACGTGGGATTGTCAGCTCTTGACGTTGGGTCAGTCATTGTGAGCATCGGTGTTGTCGTAAGTCTGGGTGTGGAGTAGTCGCGGGTGACTGAGCTGTGGCGGAATGGGGAGGTATCAGGGGTAGGGGGTGACACAGGAGTGGCACTGGGGGTAGAGGACACCGGGTGAGCCCCGACTGGAGACACGGCACCTAGGGCAGAACCCTCGGGTTGGGAGGGGTGTAATAAGGAGGGTTACCAGTTCTCCCCTGTTTTGAGAGAGGGTAGGGAAGGAGACCGATTTAGGTGGGGGGGGACACAGTCCCTCCGCCTATACTATTAATAGGTTAATCGGTGAGGAGCGGCCGTGTGGGGTACTCGCGCCGTGGAAGGGACACGGGCACCGACACACGACACCGCTCGTGGGTTGACCAGAGCCTCGCCCGAAGACGACTAGGTATTGAGAGGGATATCCAAGGGTGGTATGCCACCTCAGAGCATGTAGTTATGCACCTGATCCAAGGGTGTGATCCCTTATGGGGCTCATTCCACTGTGGGCATGGCGGTCCGGTAGTCGGATCACAAGGTGAAGCATACTAAAATCTGAATTCCCCGCCGTTAAAGGGGGGCTCGTCAACATGGCGTTTCAATAAGCTATATACCCGGGGCCTAGCATCGTATCAGAGATCGGGCGGGATAGTTCACCCCCCACCCCCCAGAGAACCACCGCGAACGGTGCCCCCCGGGACGCCCAAGAAGCGCCATGGGGGGGGTGTGGGGGGGGGAGAAGTACCCCCCGCCCCCCCTCCCGCCCCCCGCAGTTAAAGCATTAAACAAGCAGGTAACATCCCCCAATCAACACATTTGGCCTGCAATAATTGTTGTCTCACCACATGAATAGTTCTGTACAGGGACAGGGCTGTATGGGTATACTCATCCGAGGGTGTGAAGACAAGTCCAACAGCGTGCGGTTCATTGTACAATGTAGTATAGGTGGCATAGTGCTCAGAACTGTGTGCCGGGCAGGTCGGGTCGGAGGCCGGCTGTGGGGAGCGGCACGGAAGGGGATGTGTTGGGGCCCTCCGGGTCTATTCGGCAACAGGTCCGTATTGATGGGCTGGATCGACTCTGAGCCACCTGCAGGCAAGGAGCAATGTGCGAGCAGCGGGAGGCAGTCCCGGGAAGGCGAGGATGGGGGGGGACCGGGTCCGGATTGTTAGCGGCGTCTCTTGTGGGAAGAGTCAGGCGGCCAGCCATTCGGTCGGAACCCCGAAAGGAGCAGTCCTCTACCAGCATTCAGCAGTGAGCCTGACGGACACTTCCCACGGCTCTCGACGGCTGCAGTATCGGCGGACGGTGCCCGTCGCTCTTCCAAGTTGGTGTCTCCCCGGACGTGACGTAGGTGCGGTGCGCCGAAAGAGAGGAAAGTGTGCAAGGATCCGGTCCCGGAAGTGATGGTCTTCGCAATGGGTCCAGGGTATTGTAGTGTTGAAAGCAGGAGGGGCTCGAGAGTCTTATGTGGCCTCCGAGGAGGAGCCGAGCGGCGTCATCCTATGCTGGGAATGGGCAGCGGCTCTAGGCACAGTGTGTGAGGCGTTGTAACAGCCCAAGCAGGGAGACACGTATGGCGTTGGCTGGAGGGGGTAGCAATGAGCTTATGTAGTGGTTTCCAAAAGTCAAAGTAAACACAGTCAACCATAACACGGCAACAGGGGAATAAACTTGCCCACAGCTTTATGCTTAGCAGCTCCATCAGATATCAGGCCAGCCAATTAGTAGTCTCTCCGGGCCCTCCGTGCCCCAGGGGAGGAGAGCAGGTCGTGGTCCCTCCGGGGCCCCGCGGCGGTGGTGGAAGTGCGAGAGCCTGAAGGTGAGCGTCTTCTTTGGGATCGTGTAGGTTGCGTCTCTATATTTTCTGCCTGGGGCCCATTCCAACGGCATACGGAGCGGCAGTAGATGGCATTCCACTCCAGGACAGCAACCGGCGGTATGCCCAGGGTCTCGAAGAAGTGCGGGAGGTCTTCAGGAACCTTTAAGTGCGTGGTGCGGCCTTGGTGGGACGCCGCCAGGCAGAACGGGTACTTCCATTTGTACCGAATATTTTCGGAACGCAGAGCATCCAGTAAGGGCTTAAGGTCCCGGCGGTGCTTCAAATTGATCCCCGAGAGGTCCTGGTATAACTGGATTGGGGATCCTGCATGTAGAAGGCGCTGGCCCCTAGCTTGCCTCAGGATCTTCTCTTTCAAGCCAAAGTCAGTGAGACAGCAGACAATGTCTCTAGGGGGGTCTGTGTCTCTGCCTCTAGGCCGCAGTGCCCTGTGGATCCTCTCCATGGAGATCTTCGTGTCCGGGGGTCTTTGGAGGATTGAGTTGAAGAGAGAAGTTACCTCATGTACTATCTGGCCCCCTTCGATGGTTTCTGGTAGGCCCCTTACATGCAGGTTATGGCGTCTTCCTCGATTCTCAAGGTCCTCTAAATGCCGGTTAATTTTACCTCATTTGCAGGGTATGGTCATCTATTTTTCTGGTGGAGCGCTGGAGGACAAGGTCATGGTCTTCCAGCATTTTCTCGGTCGCCGCGACTCTTCCATCTAGTGCTTTAAAGTCCAGTCGCAGTTCCACTATGGCCGCCGTGAGTGCGTCTTTGATGTCGGACGCTACAGCCCTCAGGTCCAGGATATTTATTGGCGGTGCCGCTGACGCGGATGGCAGCCCAGGCTCCGGTCCCCCCTGGAACACCGGCGGGGGATCGGGTGGAGTCGCAGACAGGACGATATCTTGTGCCTGGGATGTTAGGGTTTGTGAACGGCCTTGGTGCGCTCCTTGGCGAGAAGCCGCCATATTACCCCGGCCGGTCCAGAACATCTCCGGGATATGTTGCCCGAGGGTGTCGTTGTGCTCTGTGGGGGAGCGGGATCGGGAGGCTGATGATTGTCTCGACGAAGTGCCCATGTTTTAGTGTGGGAGTAGGGGTCAGAAAACACCGCTAATTGTCGAAATCGCTCTGAGGTGGCAGGAGCTCGTCTATCAGGCAGCCATCTCCTAGCTCGGCTCGGCCACGCCCCCTCTTAAATTATATAAATCAGAGTAATATTGGGCGAAGGAATCAGCTATTTCTTTAGGATTTATAATTTTATGCTTATCTATAGGATGGAGGAGATAAGGAATTTTGGATTTAATTCTAGCAGATTTGAGTCTTTGGGCTAAAAATGTACCTGCTCTATTACCTGAGGAGTAGTGGGTCAGCTTCAAATTTTGGACATGCTTGTCGTAATTTTCAATAAGAAGGAGCCTAAGATCGAAACGACACTTAGAAAGCTTCTGAGCTAGAAGTGTAGTAGCATTAGCTTTATTTTGAGTTTTAAAAAATGTTATGTCGTCTAGTAGTCGATACATTTTTTGTGTCCTCTGCCTATTCTCCCTCGCACATATTTGTAAAATGATACCCCTAATAAATGCTTTATGAGCACACCACAAAATTGACAGGCAATCATTGATAGTAGCTGCATGTGTAGGCATGTGGAAAACACAAGAGTTTGCTCTCCAAATATAGGCAGGACTAGGAGTCTACCCCTCTACCACCACAATGGAAACGGGAGCATGGTCGGACCATGAGATATTGTGTATGGCAGAGGAGGACACAGCCTGAAGCAGCACCTTGTCAACAAATATAAAATCAATTATTGAGTAAGAGTTATGTCTAGCAGAATGAAAGGTGTAGTCCCGATCCATAGCATGTTGGCACCTCCACACATCAAAAATGTCCTCACTTCCGGTTGCGGCGCTGCATGGAGTAGCTGCTCTTCTCCTCGGCTCCCGCAGCACGACCTAAATCCGCCTAAAAAAACGGTCTGAGACGCCCAGCAGACCCCTCTCCACCTCCGGGCCACCCCTGCCTTATGATGGACCGCTTTGTGGAAAAATCGGGTGCTCGCACCCAAACGGCCCAGACGGCGCCGTCGGCTCCCTCACAAATCGAGGCCCCGGTCTCGGCCTACCCGGCTCCACACGCGGCGGCGCCGCAAACGGCGATGGAGGTAAGCGGCACTTCATCTCCCCCTCCACCCCCTTACTCCTCGGGGACATCACAGGTGGGAGACGACACTACAGACCGCATAGCCCAGGCAGTGGCAGCTCTCCTGACCCCCATGATCGCCGCCTCCGTAGAAAAGGCAGTTAATGCTGGGATGGCACAGATCAAATCACAGCTCAAGGAGCATGGCTCCAGACTCAATGAGTTAGAGCACCGCTTGTCAAATGCCGAGGATGAACTATACCAGGCACAAGCTACCGAGCATGCACAAGACAAAACAAACCAATACATACTGCAAAAACTGGATGATTTGGAAAATAGATCCAGAAGAAGTAACCTACGTTTTGTAGGGGTCCCAGAATCACTTCAATCGGCCGCACTCGCAGAGTTCTGTGCGCAGCGCATACCGGAGGCTTTGGGCCTCCCAGGCCCATGCACAGTGGAGAGGGCGCACTGCATGGGGGCTTTTAACTCTGACCACAAAACACCCCGGCCTATCATTGCCAAGTATTTAAATTACTCTGACAAGTCCCTTATTCTGCAGAAGTTCAGACAGACCCGGCAGGTCCTGATTGATGGTCTAAGGATCTTGATATTCGCTGATTATTCGATTGAGGTATCTAAGAAAAGGAAAGCTTTCCAACAGGTTTGCACAGAACTTTTTAAACAGCAAGTCAAATTCACTCTGGCCTCCCCGGCCATTCTCCGCCTCAGAGCCCCAAATGGTGACCAGCTATCGTTCCACGATCCCTCTGAAGCCGAGGCCTTCCTACGCTCTCGCCACTCAGGCCATCAACCCCAGACTCCTTCGAAAGCCCCCCCACTCAATCGTTCCTTGGACCAGAGAAGCCCTCGGAAAGACTCCCCCAAACGCTTCAGGGGTACGGTCACGGATTCCACACGACCCACCCTGAACCTTACCTGATCCGGCCTATATGCCAGGGTTGCTGGCCTCCCCTCTTTTCTCCTCCTCTGTTTTTTTTTTTATATCCCGACCATACTCTTGCTTTTGGATATTATCCACGGTCGCCTTGTGACCTAGCGGGGACACATTGGACCCCCCCCTACCTGCAACAAGACTGTCCCTCGGAGGCCTCCCAGTCGAGGCACCATCGCCCTTGGACCTTGTGTGAACCCAACCTAGTACTCGCCTACTAGGCCTTAGTTGCTCAGGACACTGTTTATCCCTAGTTCTGCTCATCTAGCGTGAGTAATGTCTTGCACTATGTATACGCTGTCTACATCTTGTTTTGCTCATAAATGCCATCGTACTGTTTTTTTTTCTTCCGTTTGCAGGTGTCCCCTGGCCTCACTGCTCACAGCCGTGTTTTTTTTCTCTTTTTTTCTTTTTCTCAGTCCTCCCCTCCCATGACCCTACTCAGTCGCATTGCAGCTTTTGCCTAATCTCGGGCCCTCAGGCCTCATGCTGGCAAGGTCGTGACATGGGAGCCGGCTCTAGCAGTGATCCCATGCGGAAAAAAGCGAAGTTCTCGCATTTACTGTTATTTTTGATGTTTTTGTTTCAGGTTTCCCCTGTGCCCCCTCCCCTTCCCTTGTTGCCTCCTGTCAGGAGGGATGATAGATCAGACCTGTGTGACTGCACAGAGAGACCAAACAATATAGCTAGTGAAGTAAAAGGAGTTTATTTTACAAGTGAGGACCACCAGTGCAAACAGCAAACAACAAATATAATCAAAAGGGAATACCGTATCATAAGTCAAGCCAGGCCAAGGTCATACACATGGGGAGACAGCCGATGGGTAAGGATGGGACAGGACAGAGCAGGGAGCAGATGGATGGGACAGGACAGAGCAGGGAACAGATGGATGGATTAGCTGCAGGATGAAGACTCAGGGGAGACAGGGATCAGGAAACAGGGCAGACAAGTCCAGGCGGGATCAGGGATCAGGATCATAGAACAGGATCGAGGCACCGAATCAGGATCAGAAGATGGGTCAGGGTACAGGCTTAGGTCCGGAAGGTATGAAGATACCAGGGCGAGGAGTGATTACACACGCCGGGTATTATAGAGGCGTGCTGATTGCATTCAGGTCACACCTGAACGCAGGAAAGGCTGTGTGATCCAAATGAGCAAGAACCCCCCGCTGGTGGAGGCCAGTACTGCAGCCAGACTAACAGGCAGATTTACCAGCAGGGGCGACCATTCCTGACAGTACCCCCCCTCAAAGGACGCTCCAACCAGTTGTTTCTGGGGAAGGCTCATGGTGTCAAGCCAGGCAGTGGATAAAGGCTCTGGGTCATCGAGCTGGGCAGAGGGCATAGGCTCCGGGTCATCGAGCTGGGCAGAAGACGAAGGCTCCGGGTCATCGAGCTGGGCAGAAGACGAAGGCTCCGGGTCATCGAGCTGGGCAGAAGACGAAGGCTCCGGGTCATCGAGCTGGGCAGAAGACGAAGGCTCCGGGTCATTGAGCTGGGCAGCAGACGAAGGCTCCGGGTCATCGAGCTGGGCAGCAGACAAAGGCTCCGGGTCATCAAGCTGGGCAGGGGGCATAGGCTCCGGGTCATCAAGCTGGGCAGCAGACAAAGGCTCCGGGTCATCGAGCTGGGCAGCAGACGAAGGCTCCGGGTCATCGAGCTGGGCAGCAGACGAAGGCTCCGGGTCATCGAGCTGGGCAGCAGACGAAGGCTCCGGGTCATCGAGCTGGGCAGCAGACGAAGGCTCCGGGTCATCGAGCTGGGCAGCAGACGAAGGCTCCGGGTCATCGAGCTGGGCAGCAGACGAAGGCTCCGAGTCATCGAGCTGGGCAGCAGACGAAGGCTCTGGGTCATCGAGCTGGGCAGCAGACGAAGGCTCTGGGTCATCGAGCTGGGCAGCAGATGAAGGCTCTGGGTCATCGAGCTGGGCAGCAGACGAAGGCTCTGGGTCATCGAGCTGGGCAGCAGACGAAGGCTCTGGGTCATCGAGCTGGGCAGCAGACGAAGGCTCTGGGTCATCGAGCTGGGCAGCAGACGAAGGCTCTGGGTCATCGAGCGGGGCAGCAGACGAGGGCTCTGGGTCATCGAGCTGGGCAGCAGGCTCTGGGTCATCGAGCTGGGCAGCAGGCTCTGGGTCATTGAGCTGGGCAGCAGGCTCTGGGTCATCGAGCTGGGCAGCAGACGAAGGCTCTGGGTCATCGAGCTGGGCAGCAAGCACAGGAACAGCAGGCTGGCAGACTGGCACAGGAACAGCAGGCTGGGCAGCGGACTGGAAGTCATCAACCTGGGCCGCAGACTGGAAGTCATCAACCTGGGCAGCGGACTGGAAGTCATCAAGCTGGGCAGCGGACTGGAAGTCATCAAGCTGGGCAGCGGACTGGAAGTCATCAAGCTGGGCAGCGGACTGGAAGTCATCAAGCTGGGCAGCGGACTGGAAGTCATCAAGCTGGGCAGCGGACTGGAAGTCATCAAGCTGGGCAGCGGACTGGAAGTCATCAAGCTGGGCAGCGGACTGGAAGTCATCAAGCTGGGCAGCGGACTGGAAAGCTGGCACAGGAACATCAGGTTGGCAGGCTGGCACAGGAACATCAGGTTGGCAGGCTGGCACAGGAACATCAGGTTGGCAGGCTGGCACAGGAACATCAGGTTGGCAGGCTGGCACAGGAACATCAGGTTGGCAGGCTGTCACAGGAACATCAGGTTGCCAGGCTGGCACAGGAACATCAGGTTGGCAGGCTGGCACAGGAACATCAGGTTGAACAGATGGCACTGGGACAGATGGCACTGGGACAGGTTGAGCAGAGGATACTGGGACAGGTTGGGTAACTGGCACAATGGTATGGGTTGGGAAGTACTTCCGTTTCTTTTTAGACTTAGTCACTGCAGATTTGTTAACAGAAGGGGTGTATGAAGAGGGTGGAATTAAGTAGGAGGAAGGATTGGAATATGGCAGAGACACAGGGATGGTGACTGGAGGAGGTTTTTGTGGAGTAGTTACAGGTGGATTAAAGGCAGGGTAGGTACAATTAGTAGAAACTGGGTAGTAATATTTGGTAGAATGCGGAATTATCTGGGCTGGAGTTGCCATTGGTGATGGACAGATGGATCCTTGGGAAGGCGGGTGGTGAATAGCAGGGCTGGAACGGGCAGGTGAGTTAAAGGCAGGGTAGGAACAACAAGTAGAGACTGGGTAATAATACTTGATAGGCTGCGGAATTAACTGAGCTGGGGTTGCCATTGGTGATGGAAAGATGGATCCCTGAGAAAGCAGGTGGTTAATAGCAGGGCTGGAATGGACTGGCTTGGCTGGAATGAGGAGATCTAACCATGCCTGCAGCACAGGTTGAACAAAAGCAGGTTCACACACACCTTGTCTAATCAGAGCCTGCACAGAATCAATATACTTAGATAACTTTTGCTGGGGACAGGAGGAATAATGCTCATCAAAATAAGCCGGGTCATCCTCTAATAACCACACCAGGGATTCAACTTGGTCACGACTAAAGGGGGGAGAGAAATCATCACTACCATCAGGAATAAATGACAGGGCCGGCTTAACACACAACCGAATTAATGCCTGAACATCATAAAAAGTCATGTACCCCTTATCAACCCAGGAATGAGCCGATCGGATAGTTTCCATCAGTTGGTCACTAGTCCAACCCTCCAAAACCTGGCGACAAGCCCCCTCCTCCTCTTCTGCCAGCAGAGAAAGGTAAAGGATTTCATTGTAATCCATGTTTTAGAGTAATGCACTACACCAGGATGGTTCCTCAATGCAGTCACGTCTGATCAAGGGATGGCCCTGGTATACTGTCAGGAGGGATGATAGATCAGACCTGTGCGACTGCACAGAGAGACCAAACAATATAGCTAGTGAAGTAAAAGGAGTTTATTTTACAAGTGAGGACCACCAGTGCAAACAGCAAACAACAAATATAATCAAAAGGGAATACCGTATCATAAGTCAAGCCAGGCCGAGGTCATACACATGGGGAGACAGCCGATGGGTAAGGATGGGACAGGACAGAGCAGGGAGCAGATGGATGGGACAGGACAGAGCAGGGAACAGATGGATGGATTTGCTGCAGGATGAAGACTCAGGGGAGACAGGGATCAGGAAACAGGGCAGACAAGTCCAGGCGGGATCAGGGATCAGGATCATAGAACAGGATCGAGGCACCGAATCAGGATCAGAAGACGGGTCAGGGTACAGGCTTAGGTCCGGAAGGTATGAAGATACCAGGGCGAGGAGTGATTACACACGCCGGGTATTATAGAGGCGTGGTGATTGCATTCAGGTCACACCTGAACGCAGGAAAGGCTGTGTGATCCAAATGACCAAGAACCCCCCGCTGGTGGAGGCCAGTACTGCAGCCAGACTAACAGGCAGATTTACCAGCAGGGGGGACCATTCCTGACACCTCCCTCCTCCCTGGCACTCTCAAGCACCCTCGTCCTCTTACTCTAACCCCCCGAGACACCACCGACGGTCTCCCCCTCGCCTCGCCCGCCCCCCCATGGGTAAAAAAAAAGAAACAACAACGTCCGGCGACTCATGTTTAACACCCTCTCAGACCCCCCCTCTCGCTAACTCCATAACATGAAAATAGTCTCATGGAATGTGAAGATTCCCTAATAAAAGAATGAAAATCTCAAAAGACTCAAAACTGACATAGCACTCTTGCAGGAAACCTACTTGTCCGTTCCCGATTTCCACTGCATGCAGAAATTATGGGTAGGCACTGTTCTGGGCTCAGATGCAGTTGGCCGCAAGGCATGGGTCCTAATACTAATCCATAAAAATATCCCATGCACGGTCCTCGCTGTCCAATCCGATGCCCAAGGCTGTCTTTTGTCGGCTCATGTAAAACTAGGAACTAAGGAGCTGGTAATCTCCAATGTATACGCCCCTAATAGTCCTGGTAAGACCTTTTATGGCGAACTATCTGCCTGGCTTCTACGAAACACACACCTTCCCCATCTAGTTGGGGGTGATTTAAATGACATTATGCATCACTTAGATGACAGATCCTCCCCTAAACGACACAGGCCTGGGACTGACCCTCTCACCACGTCACTTTTTGCATCCACTATGGACTCTCTCCACCTCCGGGACCTTTGGCGCTTACAACACCCTACAGATAGGGAATTCACCTTTTATTCCAACCCTCACACCATCTTTACTAGGATTGACAATTTTTTGGGTTCCAACGACTTAATCCCTATGCTGTCCAACACTGACATCTCGGATATTGCCGTCTCGGACCACGCCCCAGTTTTGGTACGCCTTGACAATCTCGACTTACCCCCCAACCCCCGGATTTGGCCCTTCCCCTCTCATCTCTATAACCTAACAGACTTCCAACAATTTATGGAAGGGGCATGGATGGAATACTCATCAGCTAACGCCTCACACTCTGACAATCCCAACCTCTTCTGGGACGCTGGCAAGGCGTTCCTCAGAGGTCAGATTATC
Source organism: Rana kukunoris (assembly GCA_029574335.1). Taxonomy (NCBI): domain Eukaryota; kingdom Metazoa; phylum Chordata; class Amphibia; order Anura; family Ranidae; genus Rana; species Rana kukunoris. The sequence goes on along the minus strand of CM056053.1, from coordinate 213,268,559 downwards.
TCTTATGCCTCTTCTTTTAAACGAAACACCCTCTCCAAATACAAACTGGCTAGTGCCCGACTACACCAGGCCCAAAGGGCTCTATACTTATCTGACTCTCCAGGTGACAGAGAGGAGTGGCTAGCAGCCAAGAGTTCGTTCGACACCTGGGCAGACACCCTTGAATTGACTAAGAAGGCGAATTTAGACGCTACTCTTCACAGGTTTGGTAACAAATTGGGCAAACTGCTTGCTAGACTCTGTAAGGGCTCCTTCCATCCCACCCACATCACGTCGCTGAGAGACAACAAAGGTGTCGTACAAACCACACCCCACCGGATAAATGAGACAATGCTCCAATTCTATTCATCTCTCTATGCCCCGGACCCTGTTGACACACAGGCAGCCACTACATTCCTGGAAAAATTGTCAATTCCCAGCTAGAAGCCCTCAACGCTCCCATAACCTTACCTGAAATATCAGACGTTATTTGCAAACTTGCCCCCTCCAAGGCACCTGGCCCTGACAGATTCATGGGCAAATTCTACAAGACCCTCCAGAAAATAGTGGAACCCACGCTCCACAAGCTGTACGTTGGCATGTGGACGGGCGGCCCTTTTTTACCTTCAGGGAATCAGGCCATCATTAAACTGCTAGCTAAAAAGGGTAAGGACCCCCTAGAACCAGGATCTTATAGACCTATTTCCCTACTAAACCTGGATGTCAAAATCCTTTCTAAAATCATAGCTAACCGACTGTCTGACATCATCCCCTCCCTGATTCACCCAGCACAATCGGGTTTTGTGAAAGGCAGAACAGCCACTCTAAATATACGCAAAGTTATGTTAGCCCTAGAACATGCTTCTCAGCATCCAAACGGGGACTTTGCCATCATCACGTTGGACGCGGAGAAAGCCTTCGACAACGTCAACTTCGATTGGCTTGCTTTGACTATGTCGAAGATGGGCTTCTCGGGACCCTTCTGTCACCTCATTGGCGCCATGTACTCAAACCCCACAGCAAAATTAGTGGCCGCGGGCCTACTCTCTGACAACTTCCGTTTACATAAAGGCACCCATCAGGGCTGCCCTCTATCCTCACTCTTATTTGTAATCAGAGTCTTCGAGTAAGGAATGCGATGACCCTAATAACCAAGGCCTGGAGTGTGCCTTTGGCCGGCTGGTAGGTACGCCTGAAAGAGGGCATACCCTGAACAAGAAAAGTACAATGAGAATGTATGAAAGCTGGGGGAATGGGTGGGTGGGAACCCAGAACCCGACGCCGACCCAGCACCGACAGGGAGGGAGTCTTAAGTACTCTCAGACTCCTCCCACAAATACAGGCCGGCCTCCGGCCAGCCTTCTGACTTAACATTGCTCTAGAACCCTTGTCCAGACACCTCTCTCAGTTAGCACCCCTTCACGGCATCCAAATCGGCAACCATGACCTGCGCACCTCCCTCTTCGTGGACGATGTCCTTATTTTCTCAGCCAACCCCTCCTCCGACATGCCCGTCATCAAAAAGGTATTCGACATTTTCCGGTCCTGTTCAGGCCTCCGAATGAACTATGCCAAAAGTGAAATCCTTCCCCTAGGGCTTAAACCCACCCCCGCCTGGTCCCTTAACTCCATCTTCTCTGTTGCTAGGTCCCATACACTGTATCACCTACCTCGGTATTAGTGTTGAGCAGAATATGCCATATTCGATTTCGCGATATATCTCGAATATATAGTCGAATATTCGAGATATATTCTCTAAATACGAATATTCGTGATATTTTTTGGAAATGAAATTATTGCGAATTTTCGCTATTGCGAATTTTCGCTATTGCGAATTTTCGCTATTGCGAATTTTCGCTATTGCGAATGCGAATGCGAATTGCGAATGCGAAATTTCGAGAAATGCGGAATGGAGCACTCTGAATGGCTCAGAATATTCGTGATATTTTACAATACAAAATAATTGCGACTATTCGAGAAATGCGGAAGGAGCACTCTGATTGGCTCAGAATATTCGTGATATATTACAATACACAATAATTGCGAATATTCGGCAAATGCGGTAGGAGCACTCTGATTGGCTCAGAATATTCGTGATATATTACAATACACAATAATTGCGAATATTCGAGAAATGCGGAAGGAGCACTCTGATTGGCTCAGAATATTCGTGATATATTACAATATAAAATAATTGCGAATATTCGAGAAATGCGGAATGGAGCACTCTGATTGGCTCAGAATATTCGTGATATATTACAATATAAAATAATTGCGAATATTCGAGAAATGCGGAATGGAGCACTCTGATTGGCTCAGAATATTCGTGACATATTACAATATAAAATAATTGCGAAATTTCGAGAAATGCGGAATGGAGCACTCTGATTGGCTCAGAATATTCGTGATATATTACAATATAAAATAATCGCGCGATATCGCTATTGCCGAATAATCGCATTGCGATTTTTCGGCAATATAAAATGAGCGCTGCAGCTACTCGGCCCAAGGTCTCTAATCATACCAGCAATGCTTTTAGACGTCGATGGGGATCTCTAGGATGTGATCTGTTCTAAAAAAAAAATTGTAAACATTCGAATATTCGAAATAGCGAATATTCGCCGCGATATTCGTGTTATTCGCGAATACTCGAATATGCAATATTCGTAGCGAATATTCGCAATGCGAATATTCGTGAGCAACACTACTCGGTATCAAAATTTGGAAAACGCCCTCCTCTTTATATTGTTTGAACTATCCCCCTCTGATAGCCAAAAAATCACAGGAACTGGTGAACTGGATGTATCTACCCCTCTCGCTCCTGGGAAGATGCCATCTCGTTAAAATGGTCAGCTTTGCTAGACTGCTGTACCCGATGCAAACCATTCCACTGCTCCTCCGCCACAAAGATGTCAAACAAATTGAATCGGCCGTTTCCAAATTTCTTTGGCGGGGCAGGAGGCCTCGCATTGCATTGAAAAAACTCTTTCTTCCCAGACGCGAGGGGGGTGCTAGTCTCCCAAATGTTAGAACATATAATTTAGCTTGCTTGATGAGAATCGGTTTAGATTGGATCTCTCAATCATCACGCTACTTCAACTACCCCCTGGAATCCGCTATGGCTCACCCATTCTCCCTCACAGCACTCCTTCACTGCAAATGGAAGTCTGTCCCTATCCTGTACCAACACAATCTTCTGCTAAGAGACACTGTCATTGCCTGGAAAGAAGTCAGAAAAAGCCTCCGGTTACCCCCTTTTATGTCCCGGCACCTACCAATCCAGGGAAAACCTGAGTTTCCCCCCAGGTATGGATCACAGACCCTTCAAAATCTGGCAGGACAAAGGTCTCACCAAGTTCTCATCCCTGTGTGACTCTTCCGCTGGACGCCCCCTACCATTTGAAACTATTGCCGCAACTTTCTCACTACCCTCTTCCCATGTATTCCACTTCTGGCAATGCACCAACTATTTGAAAGCCACTTGCGCAGATGCTGCAAAACGTTTCTCCCCCAACTTCGCTGATCAACTTCTTGCAGAGGGCTCCTACAAGATTTCTGCCATCTACAAACCGCTGCTCCTACGGACTACCCCCTCTCTGCTCTCCTCATCTGCAGCCAATTGGTGGAGGGACTTCCCTGATGACGATCTAGTGGACAAATTGCTACAGGGGCTAAACAAGGTCCATCGCCTGACCCCTAACGAAATCTGGAGAGAAACCCAGCTAAAGATCCTCCACCGGGCACATATACCCTTTCTATACTCGGCCACCGACCAAAGCTCCGCTAAATGCCCCCAGTGTCATCAACAGATGCCCTTCCTCACTCATCGTTTCTGGTCCTGTTCGTTCATATCCTCCTTTTGGGAACAAGTTTTGGCCTACATATTCAAGATCACGCTACTAAACTTACCCGAGGACCCTCTACTTCTTATTTTTGGTTATTGGGACCCCCTGCTGCTACAATGGTCCCGGCTGACAGGACTCTCTATATCCGACCCAACAAACACTCCTGCTGTCAACAAAGACTGGCCTCTGATTTGCCTCCTCGTCGCACGCAGGGCTATCCTGAAAAACTGGACCTCTACAAACTGCCCTTCTGTGACTCAGATACAGCGAGAGCTCCTCCTTCTTCTTTACAAAGAACGTTCCACCACGGACTTCAACCACGACTCTTCCAAGTCTCGGTTTCTGTCAACTTGCAATCTACTCTCTCTCCGGAGGAACGCTGCAACTTTGAACATTTCACATTCTCCTACTTCAAATCCCCCCCACCATCTATACCTAGAAGCAATAGTCCCTCATAATGCCACGATTATCCCATTGCTATGCTATGGTATCTCACTGCTGGATAATTTTTCGTTTTGTCTCCTCCCTCTTACCTCTCTTCTGGTACTTGCAATCCCTCAGTGCCCCCCCTCCCTCCCCCCCACCCCAGAGGGTATATTTTACAAAAGCGCTATAGGTATCTTCTCTGTTACTCCTACAGCTTCCTAAGACCATACCAGATTTTAAGATCTATCCAGTCTCACCTGAATGGCGATTGATTGTCTGATAGTATTTGTTTTCTTCTATTTTGCTTGTTCCTCTTTTACGCCCACCTGGCAGGTCTTAATGTGTATCTTTGTAGTGTTACCCTGTGCACTGGCACCGTTTACCACTATGATGTATGTATTTTACCTGTACCATGTCGCTACATCTGCCACTGACCCTTACCCTCCTGCTCTGTTACTGTTTTTGTTTATTTTTCTTTACTTCCCATTGTATAACCTTTTAAAATTCAATAACAATTATTAAAAAAAAATGTCCTCAGAGTGTAGCAAGTGTTGAAGTTGAGGAGAAGGGCACCTTGACACTGAAGAGGGAACCAGAGAGTGATCCACCATCAAGTTATGATCCCCGCAGATCACTAGGGAACCCTGTCGAAAGGAGGTAATCTTACAGTATAGCTTCTTCAGAAAGCAAAGTTGGTGGGAGTTTGGCGCATATAGGTTGGCAATGGTAAAGGGTTTGTTATTGAATTCCCCCACCAAAATAATATACCTCCCCCTTGGATCTGCATGAACCTGCGTCAGTTTGAATGCAACAGAGTCTTTAACAGCAATCAAATCGCCCTTTTGTTTAGCAGAGGCTGAGGCCACAAAGATATGAGGGAATGGTTTATTCTGGAACTTAGGTGGGTTATCAACCGAGAAATGTGTCTCTTAAATGCAGAGGATGTCCGCCTGGAGACTTCTAGCCTCTCTCCAGACCAAAGCCCTTTTAGCCGGGTGATTCAGGCCATTGACGTTAAATGAAACTATTTTAAGAGCCATAACACAATAAAAAAATAATGATGATGACAGTACCTTATCCGGGTGAATTGATGGGTAGACCATCTGCAATCATGATGATAGGCAGGTAGGATACAGCGTATCTCTGCTGCGGTGGAAGAAGAAGGACATTCTGATGGTAGGCCAGACCAGCGTGCAAAGGGATGCAAGGGGGTGGAGGCTAAGAGCAAAATTGAGAGAGATTCAAGAAGAAAAGGAAAAAAGAAGAAAAATAAAAAGTGCAATAAAAAAAAACTTGTTCAAACAAGGACTAGAGGGCAGTTTGAGTCAAAACTTCAGAACAATAGCTCCAGAACACATGGAACCTAAAACAGAATACAACGTATGAAGTTGCAGGATTGATCATGAAGAGCGCTTCTTGCCGCCTTTCTTATTCTTCACCGTCTGCCACTCGTACCGTTGGTCAATCCCCGTAGGAGTTGGAAGTGGTGAAGCCGCCGAGGGTTGGTCTGGGAGAATGTCAAGAGAACGAAGCAGTTTGAGCCCATCTTCCAGGCTGGTGATTACTGTGTTTTTACCATCATGAGTAACCGTGATCTTTACCGGATAGCCCCAGCGATAGGGGATGTCATGGTTGCGGAGAGCTTTAGTCACAGGAAGTAGCGATTTACGTTTCTGCATAGTAAACTGTGACAAGTCAGCGAAAAGCTGGATATGTGTACATTTTTCTGGGAGTTGTTGGATTTTCCTGAAAGTAAGCATGAGTTGCTCTTTCACTTGATAGAAGTGTACCCTCATCAGGATTACACGGGGGAAAATGTGTAACTTTCCCTGCTAGTAGGTTTCCTGATAGGTTAACCCTTTTTTTTTCCTTAAATGGACCACTATCCAAACAGAGGGGAAATATAGCATCCTTCCAGGACACAGCCACGGCGTCCTGTACATATGTGTAAACAAAAGTACTAATGCGCTACCAAAAGTGTTAAAAAATATATAATACTAATAATAAAGTGCTATAATGAGGGCGTAAACAGCAGCTGACTTCTGTAGTGTACCCAGCACCCAGAAAATGTTTTAAATATATTGAAGTAGCACTATTTACTATTTAACAAAGAGTTATGTGAATAAAGTTAGTGCAAATGAATCTCATATTAATAATAATGATTACGTGCATCGCAACAGTGTATGATTAATAATATAAAGTCCATTCAGGTAAAATATATACTAAACTAAAACCAAGTCCATGTGAGAAAGTACTATAAGTTGGTGCATCCACAGAAAAAATCTCTGATCATCCAGGGAGCAACTCAGTCCTTGTGACAACAGGATAATTTCATGGATGAACAAAATAACAGAGCAGGAAAATATGTAGATAAAAACAACAGATTTCTTGTATCCTCCCCCTGTGGTGATGACCGCTTACCTTATAAATAGACCCCACTGGGTCTAATGGTGCATTGAACGATAATGGCCAACCAACGGTGAATGCTTCTTCCTCCTCTATGTGTTTTGAACAGGACACCACTGCAGTACTGCCTCCAACCTCGCCACAGATTTCCTGGGAAATGTATCTCTGAATCCAAGTATTTAAAAGCAAGAAAAAGGATCTCCATAGTGTGGTAAGTTAAAAGGCACATAGGTCCATATATTAAAATCGGCAGTTGACAATTAAAAAGCAAAAAAAAGCCATACAAGTAAAAACAACGTCAAAGATACAGGAACTTCCATTCACGGTCATAAAACCGGAAGTGGATATCACCTAAGCTCCAGTACATATTCCCCCATGTGCCCCAACGCTAAAGAGGTGGAGGCAACAGTGGAGTTAAAACAATGGCATCGCGAAAGGGCATCTGCATTTTGATCTCTGAGGAATTCCAGAGCACACTTAATGGCAAGACACTCTCGTTCAATCAGACCCCTTTCACACTGGGTCACTTTGCAGGCGCTATAACGCTAAAAATAGTGCCTGCAAACCTACCTGAAACAGCTGCTGCTATCTAAAAATAGAGGGCGCTTTAACATGGTGTTTTACCGCCGACGCCGTCCCTGCCCCAGTGTGGGAGGGGCCTTATAGCATAATTTGTCTCCGCTGGTGTCAACCTACTGAGGAAGACTGCCGGGTGCTCCTCACCATGAACAACCTGTGACAACACTGCTCCCAATCCTACATTGGAAGCATCAGTCTGGACACTAAAATCTTTTGAAAAATTGAATGCCATCAGGACAGGGTGTTGGCACAGTGCCAACTTGAGCTCCAAAAAAGCCTTCTCAGCTTCTGCATTCCACTCCACCATGACCGATTTCGGACCCTAAGTCAGATCGGTCAATGGAACCGCCAATGTGGCAAAGTTGGGTACAAACCTCCTGTAGTATCCCACCATGCCCAGGAATGCATGTACCTGTTTTTTTGTGACAGGGTGGGGCCAATTCTGTATAGCCTCTACCTTGCTGACCTGGGGTTTCACCACCCCTCCACCCACGATATAGCCCAGGTATTTCACCTCCTCTATTCCCAAAGCACATTTCTTAGGGTTTATTGTAAACCCCTCCTTCCAAAGAGAGTCCAGCATTGCCTGGATGTTGGGCAAATGTAATTCCAAGTCTCTGCTAAAAATGACTATGCCATCCAGGTATACTCCCAGTGAGGTCGTAAAAATCCTATGCATTGCTTTCTAGAACGTGGCTGGAGCAGTTTGTAGTTCAAAAGGCATTCTTTTGTAATGAAAACTCCCCTCTGGGGTAGAAAAGGCAGTTTTCTCTCTAGCAGCCTTAGTCAATGGGATTTGCCTATACCCCTTGGTAAGGTCTAATGTAGTTATATACCTGGCTGGACCTAGTCTCTCCATAAGCTCATCTACCCAGGGCATGGGGTAGGCATCAAACCGTGAAACTTTATTACGTTTCCAGAAATGATTGCAGAATCGCAGAGTCCTGTTGGGCTTGGTACCAACACAATCAGGCTTGACCATTCACTCTGCGATTCTTCAATAATCTCCTGGTCTAGTATCTTCTTCACTTCATCTGAAACAGCTTTCCTTTGAGCCTCTGGGATGCGGTAGGGCCGGACAAAAACTTTGACTCCTGGTTCCGCGATAAAATCATGCTCTATGACACTAGTTAGCCCTGGCAAGTCTGAAAATGTTTCTTTATTTCTCTGCAAGAACTCCTTTGCCTGCTGACTTTTGATTTTATACATGGTATTTGCTACTTGGACACTCTTCACCCCAACCTGTCTGTCCAGGGCTTTAACAAGTTTACATGATATATCTGATACGGTTTCCTCTTGCCTAGCTGGTGGATTCTATCCTTAACCTCTCCCATTTTTTCAAAGGGACTTTACCATCGGGCCAAGATTTTACTTTCCACAGTGGGAATCAACATCGCTACTCGATCCCTCCCTTGGAAGTGCCTTATTTTAGCAGCCCTATTATAGACCCGCCGTTGAGCCTCCTGGGCTTTTTGCAAATGATCCTTGACTAGTGGCATCACGGTTTGGGTAATTTTCTGCATTTGGGAGAAATATTCACGAACACTCTTATGCTGAATAGGTTTACTTTCCCATTCCTCTTTAATAAAGTCAAGTAGTCCACGAGGTCTCTGCCCATACACCAACTCAAAGTGCGAAAACCCCATGGAAGCCTGGGGCTCTTCCCGGATAGCAAACAGAGAAGCTGGTAACAGGCAGTCCCAGTCTTTCCAATCCCTTTGTACCACTTTCTTGAGGATAGAATTAAGGGTCCTATTAAAGCATTCTACCAACCCGTCCGTTTGGGGATGGTAGACCGATGTGCGTAGCTGTTTAATCTGACACAACTTGCATACATCGGCCATAACCCTTGACATAAATGGGGTGCCCTGGTCCATGAGTGAGTGAGTGAGTGAAAAACGTATATAGCGCAACACATGCGAACTGAATCACCTCTGGGTGCTGAACCGTCCCCCTGGGTCTGCCTTTACATCCACACAGTTCCATGGGACCTTACTTGAGATGAGTATGGACATGCCTCGTGATTTGGTGGACTCGTTTGTGGAATGGTATACAGCCGGGAAAAATAGTTTTTTCATAATAGGCAATTTGCCATCCCTAAAATGCGTTTCCTGGATGAAAGTAACATCGGTCTTCACGAGGTGCAGATCATACGATAGCATGCATCTCTTTTCAGGGATATTGAGACTGTTTGCATTTAGAGAGAGCACATTCACCACCTCCATGTCCCCGGCGGGTGGAGGGGAGAAGGGAGGAGAGCGGTGGGGAGAGGGGTAGAGAGAATATAAGCTGGGATAGAGAAATAGATAGAAATTAAAAAAAGGGGGAGAAGTGAAAGTGTGAAAGCTTGTGCGGGTGAATGACTGGCAAAGAGAAAATATAGATCAGCTGGCGGAAGAAGCCACCTGAGAGGAGAAGAAATCTAAACGGGTAGCAAAATATTGCTATCACGTTCTCTGGTTCCAGACCGGGAAATAAGCATTGGCCTATGGGGGAAAGTGGTCAGAAACAGCCGGGAAGAGGCGCATCAGCTACTCATAATCACCATGACTGTGTAGAATTATGTAATGTGTAGTGAATACAAGCAGATAAAACAGAACGGCATATGTAGTTTTACATAACCAGAATCATTTAACACAAACTTTACAACAATAACACCCACAGATTGATTGAGGTGATCAGAACCCTTGAATGTGGCCCTTGGAGATATCAATTAAATTAACTGTGGTCCCCCCCTCCTGTATCAAGTACTTGGGCTATCCCCCCTTGGTACCCTCTCCCCAGCACAAAGTGGCCCGGCCCTCTCCCGCACCCAGGGATGTCCCCTCCATTCCCTGTCTCCTGCTGTGTGTCCCACCGGGGAGAAAAAGCCCACTGGGGAGACCCAGCAGTGTGAACTATGATTCTCGCTCCGTGAAAAGTGGGTGAAATCCAAGGGTGGTACGGGAATAAATCCCTGGGCTGGTGAACGTGGGGGAGGGGGGGGGAGGGGTGGTGTTTTTAGAACAGAGTGATAGCGTACATAAGTTTAGTGTCAATACGTAAACCGTCAAAATGTAGCACAAAAGATAATATTGAATACTAAACAATGGCAAGTGACAAAAAAGGAGTACAAATTCACAAGCAGTAAAATGTACACAATGTGCTGGTCCAAGTAATGTGAAATCAGGGAGAACTACCGCTAGGGGCGCCCCTGAATGTGTAACACAGTGAACAATACAAATAATAATATATAAATCAGTGAAGAAATGCAAAAAAGTCTCTGAAAGTGTTTCCCAAATGTCCCAGAAGACAGGTTCCAAAGATGTCCCAGAAGACAGTTTCTAAAAGATGGAGAAAATGGTGCCGGGAAAGGACGTGGTACAGTGAACACCTCAGGTGGTCCCTAGCCCCTCACCTCACGGCTATGGCACGGATAGCCAAATAAAACCACCTCTGGCAGGGGGAGGAGGAATACACTTCAATGGACAGAAACTACATCAGCACTCAGCAGTAAGGAATGGAGAAGATACAAAGCAAGTAGGATATGGTGTTATGGAAGTGTCTAAACAGGCAACATCATTCACTCATACATCCACTCACATGGAGGTGATGGATGGTGGGCCTATCTCCCACGAACACCGAGTTCGTCCTAAGTCCTGGATGCACACCTGGCTCCTCTTCTTCTGTGTCTGAGCTGGGTGGACACTTGGAGCAGATAGAGGGGACCCTCACACAGCATATAGGATGGGAGAAAAAAAGACCATAGTACAGCCCCGCAAAAATGGAACAGGTTTATTAAAACATATAGGTGCACTCACATTTGGATGATAAAAACTGGGCACAGAAACCAAACGGACGGCAGGGGGGTCTTGCTGCGTCAGGCGTGTGGACTCTGATGCTCCTTGATCCCTACGCGTCTCGTCATGTCACATGACTTCCTTAGAGACGCGTAGGGATCAAGGAGCATCAGAGTCCACACGCCTGACGCAGCAAGACCCCCCTGCCGTCCGTTTGGTTTCTGTGCCCAGTTTTTATCATCCAAATGTGAGTGCACCTATATGTTTTAATAAACCTGTTCTATTTTTGCGGGGCTGTACTATGGTCTTTTTTTCTCCCATCCTATATGCTGTGTGAGGGTCCCCTCTATCTGCTCCAAGTGTCCACCCAGCTCAGACACAGAAGAAGAGGAGCCAGGTGTGCATCCAGGACTTAGGACGAACTCAGTGTTCGTGGGAGATAGGCCCACCATGGTAGGAGTCTGATGTGAAGAGGTCGGCCTCCCTTGTATCTCCAACCCAGAACCCCTCTGAGGGTGAAACAGATGGCGTTCAGGTAGGAGGAACACGGGTGCCAGATGATATTTGCTTGAAGTACCGCTGGATGCAGGGAGGGCAGCAGACCCTAGATGAGCAGCAGGCACAGGGCTAGGTGGTGTAGAGCGAAGAGCCTGAATAAAGGGGAACTCCAACCCCTAGCAAGTCAAGGTGACCCGTGGCAGGAGCCTTGGATGCAGAGGTCTAGGATGGCTGGGTTGGCAGCAGGCTGGCAGCGAAGTACAGAATGATTGAGCAGAGGCAGGGTCAAAGGTCACAGGCCGGGTCGTTAGCAGGCAGGCAGCGGAGTACACAAGGGTTAAGCAGGAGCAAAGTCAAGGTCACAAGCCGGGTGGTTAAACAGGAATCTTGGTGATAGATACGGGCGTCAGGAATTCAAGAACCACTGAAGACCGGTCAGCACCGCCCGGTCATCAGAGCGCCCTTTAAATAGGAAGGAAGGGTCAGGAACGCCCCCTGCGTGTGCACGCCATTCGCCGCACCCGCGCACGAGCGGAAGTGCGCCGTTGCGGTTGGTGGATGCGCGCGTGTGCGCGCAAATGCGTGCCATTGGTCAACAACGTATTCTGCCTTCCAGGTATGCGCGCATGCGCGCGTGTGCGTGCCAACGGCGTCTCTGTCCTTTCCTTACAGCGGACCCCATGCTCAATGCATGTGTGCCTGTAGGGAGTCAAATGCTATAGCAGTAGGCAGGGTGTGGGTCCACAGTGATCTAGGGGGCCCACCAGATAATACGGCAAGAAAGTATTTCAGCGTCTGCTGGTGGGTTCCGTGTAGGGAGCTCCCAGGAGCAGGGAGAGATGGCAAAGTGGATGGCAGGTGACCATCAAAAAACAAAACAATGGGGCACATGCGCGTAGCTTGTGATGGAAGACGTGTCCTTCTAGAGCTCCGCTCTCCCCGCTACGATATCGAGATCTAATTCGCAATCCGGACCGCCCAGCGACCCCACTCTTTTTGGCAGTCACACTACCTCCTGGGATGGTCCTGACCGGCCATCGAGGCAAAACTAAGCCTAAACCCATCAAGGAGGCCCTGGCTTGCGCCTCGTCCAAGATGGGGGTGAAGGCCTTGGCAAAGCAGCTCGCTGCCTCTCCGGACAAATCCACCCATGCTGACAGCAAGGATGAGGATGACATCGAGTCACATGCTGGCGACTCTCCTAACCTGCCGCCCTCAGGTATGTCCCAAAAAGACTTTTTTAAATACATGGAAGACATGCTGCACAAAGCGCTGAAAGCAGATTACAAACAGACTATCCCGTGAGATGAGGGAGCTTGGTCAGTGCACAGCAGACTTGGAAACACGGGTTGACGATATAGAGCTGACCCTCCGGGAACAGGCCCAGGAGCAGGCTGCTCTCCGTGAGGAGAATGCCACCCTCTTATCGCGTCTGGAAGACGCCGAAAACCGTTCCCGCAGGTCCAATTCGCGTATACGCGGTATACCCGAAACCGTTGATGACCTGCAATCTTTCTCCACGGCCTTGATTCAGGAACTTGCACCATCTATTCCGATTGAACGCCTGGAATTTGACAGGATTCATAGAGCTCTCACTCGTCGCCAGCAAGACGGCCCTCCACGGGATATTAGGCGGCGTACAGACGATCGGATATATCCGATGAAAACGGTCCGCGGACCATTTCCATCGGATATGTCCGATCGGGAGTTTGATCCGATGGCGTGTACACACCATCGGATCAAATTCCCCGCCGCCGGACGGCGCGGTGACGTAGCGGTGACGCGGCGGGGACGTTGACGCCGCCGCGTCACCGCCACGTCACCGCACCAGGAAGTAAAACACTTCCGCGCATGCGCCGAATCCATTCGGCAGCGGCGCGGCGGTGGTGGGAGCCGACATGTCTGCTGGTAAGTGTACTAACCAGCAGACATGTCGGGCGGACAGATTCCCACCGGATAGATTTCAAAGCATGCTTTGAAATCTGTCGGGTGGAGAAATCTGTCCGCTAGCCCATACACACGAGCGGAGATGTCTGCTGAAACGGTCCATCGGACCGTTTTCAGCGGACATATCCCCTCGTGTGTACGCGGCCTTATAATCAAGCTAGATTTCTTTCGTACGAAAGTACAATTGATTACTGCTGCTCGTGATAAGGATTCTCTCCTGTTCCAGGGACATACCTATCAGCTCTTCTCCGACCTGGCCCCCCTCACGATCGCTAAGAGACGAGCGATGAAGCCTCAACTACAAATTCTCATTCAGCACCATTTGAAATATACCTGGCGGTTCCCCTTCGCTTTACAATTCTCCTATCAGGGTCAACCACACGACTGCACCTCATCTGAGTCTCTACAGCGTCTCTTGGAAACCCTCCACCTTGCTGTCCCTTCTCAAACGTCGGAGACTAACCTACCCCGCACCCCAGCCCATGATGCGGCTCACCCATACACCTTCACCCCCAAGAGAGCCCAACCAGGTCCTTCCTCAGTTCGTAAAGGGACCCCAGCTCGGTCTCACAAGGAGGGAGCTTCTGGTCGTCAACTCTATTCACCTCGCTGAGGATGTCTGACTAACATTGGTTCTTTTTTGCAGGTTTCTCTCCCCTTCTTGTCTTTTTTCTTTTTTTTTTTTAGTGCTGATCTGGACACAAAGCTTGAAGTTCTCGTTACACTTCGTCCTGTCCGCATCTGCTGTTCTCATCAAGACACGGAGAGACTGCCTTCCCTGGTTCCCCCCCCCCCCCTCGGAGGAGACACATGCAACCCTATGGGGGTCTGTGGGGGTTGCTCAGGTCCAGTCATTTACACTTTACTGTTCACGTTTTTTATTTTGTTTTTCTGACATTCAGATTTGCTTTTGTTTTAACTTCCATTATTTTTTAGTTGACTTAATTTAAAGTTGGTTTGCCTCGGGCTACTGCCTTTTAAGGCTCGAGGCAGAAATGGCGCATTCACACGTCTGACGACCAGGCCTGTTCGGTCTTGTCTTTATTTTTTTTAAATTTATTTTATTTTATTTTTCCTTAGATGTACGGTTACTTATATGTCTATTCACGGTTACCTGGATTACTTGTAGTTGTCATTTTGTTGTTATCATGCACCCTGGGGTGTACCCACCCCCAGGGTCTATGATCCTAGGACTGCCAGATTTCATCTCTTCCCTCCCAATCCTCTTCCCACAACCCTCCCCCCCCCTGCTCTCCTTCCTGCTCCCTCGGTCCCGTACCCCCTCTCCCCTCCTCTCCTCGCTTCTTCCCCCATCCTTAGCCCTGTCCCGGCATGTCCTTCTGCCTCATTCCCTTGGAATGGTTGGTAATCCAGGCACCAGATATTACACCCTGGATGCTTCCTCTCTATTATGTAATGATGTGCTAATTTTTACTGGTAAACAGGTATGCCACTGGCCTAGTCCATGCATTTCTGTTTCTGTTTATTTTTTTCAAATCTGTGTTCAACTCTAAAATACACTTAACTGTTTTTTTCTTTGTGATTAGTAAATTTGATATCTCCCATTCGTGGCGGGGAGTTGTCATTGCTCCCCCCCTCTACAGTGCACCCACACCCATGCTAGCTGGCTGGCTGGTGGTTGGTGCACTATTATGTCCTTTTGTTTACCCTACGAATCCTTCTCTCCTTTCTCTTCCTTTTCTTTGCTTTGCTTTCCTACCCCTTTTCCCCCTCCTCCTCTTTGTCGGCGTGGTCGCGGAACCCCGGGTTGTCTTGTAAATTTTTTCTCTTTATCCCTAAATCGCCCCCCGAAATATCCTTTCCCTGAATGTTAAGGGACTGAACTCCCCCAACAAGAGAGTGAAGGCGTTTCAAACATTCGCAGATATAGTGGCCCTTCAGGAAACTCATTTTTCCCAACATGCTACCCCAAAATATTTTAGTCCTAAATACCCTTAGGTGTTCACTGCTTCAGCTGCTACGAAACACCGAGGTGTCTTACTTGCCATACGTCACTCAATACCTTTTACAGTGACCTCGGAGATTAAAGACCCTGAGGGCCGTTATATTATACTGGTAGGTCTACTCCAGGAAGTGGAAACCTGTCAGGCTGTGTACTCACAGAAGCCGAGATGCCGAGGGTGGCCCACCGTTGCGACCCGGCGCCGACCGTCCCCTGGAGTTGGGACAGGGGACGCGAGCCCCCGGGAGGCACCAGCGCCAGTGAGGTCCAGGTTGGTAGCCGGAATTCTGGTGAAGACTGGAACTGAAGCTCCTCCTGGTGGCGGTGAGCAGAGCAGGCAGCCGAGGAGCCACAAGACAGGTGCAGGGCAGGTAACGGAAGCTGTACTGACGAACTGTGGAGCAGGTAACTGGAGGGGTACCGGGCAGGTGCAAGCGGATCAGACAGAGAACAGGTCCGGAGAGCAAGCGGAGGTTCAGGGGTTGGAGAGGTCAACAAGTCCAAAGCCAAGCCAGAGGTCAGGGATTATAGAAGACAGCGTATCCAGGAACAAGAGCTAAGGTCAACTTCAGGGCGAGAGGAGAGTCGTATGGAAATCCGGGTCAAAGGTTCAGGTAATCGGCAGAGAGTCCAAGCACAAGCTGAAGACAAACCAGCAACCTGCCATAAGACAGGGGCTGGTTTAAATAGCCTGGTCAGGCCTCTGATTGGTTCCCGGAAGGTGCGCGCCCGTGCGCGCGCCCATGTGCACGCTGCGTTGCCAGACCGCGCAATGGCGCGCGTGTGCGCGCGCCTTTTCCGCACGGGTACACGCCGGAGCGCCGCTCTATTGCGCATGTGCGAGGATCGGAAGACAGGCCTGGATCCCTGACAGTGCCCCCCCCCAAGGGGCGGACTCCGGACGCCCAAACTGGCCATCAGCTCCAGATGTTCCTGGTGAAAGGCACGGATTAGGCGTGGGGCATGTAGATTCTTAATAGGTTCCCAGGAATTGTCCTCCGGTGGGTACCCCTTCCATTTGACCAGGTACTCGAGTTGCCTACCCCTCTTCCTACAATTCACGATGGCCTCCACTTCGAATTCCAGTTCACCCTCAATCTCCACTGGTGGAGGTGGGGGTTCCTCTCTTCCGCCAAAAGGATCTGACACAACAGGTTTAAGGAGGGAGGAGTGAAAAACAGGGTGGATCCTGTAAGAGTCCGGTAGGGCAAGTTCAAAGGCCACGGCATCTATTTTCCGACTGATCTTGAAAGGACCAATGAACCTTGGGCCAAGTTTCCGAGAGGGCACAGGTAGTTTTAGGTTAGTGGCGGAAAGCCAGACTTCCTCCCCGATTTTAAAAGCTGGGCACTCTTTTCTTCCTCTATCGTAATTTTTTTTATAATCCTCTTGGGCCTGTCGCATCATCCCCTGAAGCTTCAGAAAATTTGACTGGATAGCTGTTAGATGTTCCTGAACAGCTGGGACAGGTATTTCTGGTAGATCATCCGGGAGGAAGGATGGATGAAACCCAAAGTTGGACCAGAAGGGGGTCTGATTGGTGGTGGAATGTACCGAGTTGTTGTAGGAGAACTCCGCGGATGGTAGCAGGGACGACCAATCGTCTTGAGAGGAGGAACAAAAGCATCGCAGGTATTGCTCCAAAGTTTGGTTCGTTCTCTCTGTTTGGCCGTTGCTCTGGGGGTGATAGGCCGAGGAGAGGCAGCTCTTAATTTCCAAGGCCTTACAAAGTTCTTTCCAGAATCTGGATGTAAATTGGCTGCCCCTGTCAGAGACGATACTCCTGGGAACCCCATGGAGCCTAAAAACTTCCTTGAAAAAAGTCCTGGCCATTTCTGCCGCAGAGGGAGTTCCTACCATGGGCAAAAAATGGGACATTTTCGAGAGTCGGTCCACCACGACCAGGATTGAAGTAAAGCCTCCAGATGGAGGCAAGTCCACAATGAAGTCCATGGAAATTTCTGCCCATGGACGTTCCAGGATAGGTAGGGGTTTGAGCAATCCCCAGGACTTAGTATAGGGACCCTTGTTTCGTTGGCAACGAATGCATGAAGCAACATAAATTTTACAGTCCTGTCTCCACCTGGGCCACCAGAATGACCGAGAGATCAGTTCATCCGTTTTTCGTGCCCCAAAATGTCCTGCTAACTTGTGGTCATGGAAGGTACTTAAGATCAATTGTCTGGCTTCCGTTGGTACAAAAATGTTCCCCCTTGACCATAGTAAGTCGTCATGTTTGTTCAGTGCCTCAATTTCCGGATCGGAACACTGTCTGGAAGCCACTTTGAGAGAATTTAACAAGTCCACTTGGGAGAGTAAAAGAAAATTCCAAGGTGACAGGATGGTACTGGGTTCTGCAGTGCAAGGGGTTTCGAGGAACATCCTGGAAAGGGCATTCGCTTTTCCATTCTTTGAGCCGGCTCGATAAGAAATATGGAAATTGAACCTTGAAAAGAAAAGCGCCCACCGAGCTTGCCTGGGTCTTAAGCGTTTTGCTGAACGTAAGTATTCAAGGTTTTGTGATCTGTGAAGATCATGATGGGATGAGCCGCCCCCTCCAGTAGGTATCTCCATTCTTCTAGGGCCGCCTTAATGGCAAGCAGCTCTCTGTCCCCTACATCGTAGTTTCTCTCGGGGGCAGTTAGCTTCCGAGAGGCGTAGGCCACAGGATGTAGCAGAGCCTTCACCCCTTGTCTCTGTGATAGGATGGCCCCGGTGGCCGTCTCAGAGGCGTCTACCTCCAGGGTAAAGGGTAGAGTTGGATCCGGATGTCGTAGGACCGGAGCAGAGGAAAAGGCGGATTTAAGTTTTTCAAAGGCTTCCTGAGCCTCTGGTGACCAGTGGAAGCGACTGCCTTGTCAGGTGAGCTTAGTAATGGGTGCCACAATGGAGGAAAATCCAACGATAAATCGCCTATAGAAGTTGGCAAAACCAACAAACCGTTGCACCGCCTTCTTGTCGACCGGAGCTGGCCACGCTTGGATGGCCTCTACTTTTTGCAGGTCCATGGCGACCCCACTGGTGGAGATAATGAATCCTAGAAATTGTACTGAAGCCTTCTCAAATTCACATTTTTCTGCTTTCAGGTAAAGTTTATGCTTTCTTAGTATGGCAAGATCCACTTTGACATGGCATCGGTGTAATTCAAGGGAGGCTGAAAAGATGAGAATATCATCCAAGTAAACCACCAAAAAATCATCTAGATATTCACGAAAGATGTCATTGACAAGATGTTGAAAGGTGGCTGGGGCGTTGCAGAGCCCAAAGGGCATCACCAAGTACTCGAAATGTCCAAATCGAGACCTAAAGGCCGTTTTCCATTCGTCTCCGGACCTGATCCGAATGAGGTTATAGGCGCCCCTCAAATCTAGCTTGGAAAAAACTTGAGCTGACCGGAAAAAAAATTCTGGAATCAGAGGCAGTGGGTACCTTTTTTTGACGGTAATTTTATTGAGTTCACGATAATCAATGCAAGGCCTTAACGAGCCGTCTTTCTTTTTCACGAAGAAGATACCTGCCCCGGCTGGAGAGGAAGACCGGCGGATGAAGTTTTTTTTTAAGATTTTCATCAATGTAGGCCTTGAGGGCCTTTAATTCGGTCTCGGATAATGGGAATATACGTCCGAAAGGGACCTCGGATCCAGGTCAATAGGGCAATCGTATGGCCGATGAGGTGGGAGAGAGTCGGCTTGCTGTTTATCAAATACATCCTTGAATTCGAGATAGACGGAGGGGACGTGCAGAAGGTTTTCTGGCGGGGTTGTTATAGCGGAACAGACGGTGACTGGAGGTGGAAAGCAACTCTGGGTGCAGTATGAAGATGTGAAACTGACTTACTTCTTTAGCCAATCAATGCAGGGTTGATGCGCCTGTAACCAAGGGAGGCCCAAGATGATGGGGAATAGAGGAGACAGAATAAGATCCAGACATAGGAACTCTCGGTGGCCTGAGTCCGTGGTGGCACAGATGGGTTGAGTCTCATGAGTAATAAGTCCGGATCGGGGCAGAGAGCCGTCAGCCAGGTGGATCTGTAACTGATGATCTTTAATGCGAAGTGGCACATGAAGTTTCTGAGCCAAGGTGGATTCTAGGAAGCAGCTGCATGCCCCCGAATCAATAATGGCTGGGAGCCTGGTTGCCCCTGCTGGTAGCTGTAGAGAAACAAAAAGCACAACATGAGTCTGAGGGAAGTTAGCAACATGGAAATTGTAAGCAGGTGGCGGCTTCGACTTACTAGGTCTTATGGGGCAACCGCGGAGGAAGTGGCCAGCCGCTCTGCAGTACAGGCATAGATTGGCTTGGGCCTTCGTTGTCTTTCCTCAGAGGTGAGAGGTGCCCGGATTAGTCCAAGCTGCATCGGCTCAGGGTCAGGAAACGTGGAGACTGGAGAAGCCGCTGGAGAGGCCCTTGGAGGTGTCCAGGTGGGACGTGCGTTTTGAAAGCGCTCGGAGCGCCGTTCTCGTAGGCTCTGGTCTAACTGAGTAGTGGCTTGGATCAGATCTTCTAGCGTGGCCGGGGTTTCAGTCATTGCCAGCTCGTCCTTGAGGCCTTCAGCGAGCCCCAGGCAGAACTGGTACTTCAGGGCGGCTTCATTCCAGCCCGTGTCGGCTGACCATTTACGGAACTCAGCCGTGCAGTCCTCCATGGGTCTTCTTCCTTGAGCCAGGTTATGGAGGACGGCTTCAGCCGTGGCTGTGCGCTGTGGATCGTCGTATAATTTAGCCATGTGCTCAAAGAGGGAATCGATTGAGTCCAGGATGGGGCTCCTTTGCTCCATCAAACTGTGCGCCCTGGCTTGTGGCTCTTCGGCCAAAAGGGAGATCACAAACCCCACTTTTACGGGTTCAGAACAAAAAGTCCTAGGTTGAAGAGCCAAATACAAGGAGCAGGCGTTTTTGAAGGCCCGATATTTTCTTTGGTCGCCCGAAAATCGCTCCGGGATGGGGACCCGGGGTTTGGGTTGAGTCATAACCACAGTTGGAGCAGAAGAAGCTTGAGAAGTAGCGACCCCAGGGGATGGAGCCACGGATGGGGTTACGGTCCCAGGCGGGTTGCCCAGTTGTTGGAGGCGGCCATCAATTTGCACGTATGCTTCCTGAAGCTTTTGAACAGCCTCGGTGAGGGCGGAGACCTGCTGGCACAGGGTCTCGAAGGGAGAGCGCACCCTGTCGGCTTCGGACATCTGGCTGGTTTGTACTGTCAGGCTGTGTACTCAGCCGAGATGCCGAGGGTGGCCCACCGTTGCGACCCGGCGCCGACCGTCCCCTGGAGTTGGGAAAGGGGAGGCGAGCCCCGGGTGGCACCAGCGCCAGTGAGGTCCGGGTTGGTAGCCGGGATTCTGGTGAAGACTGGAACTGAAGCTCCTCCTGGTGGCGGTGAGCAGAGCAGGCAGCCGAGAAGCCACAAGACAGGTGCAGGGCAGGTAACGGAAGCTGTACTGACAAACTGTGGAGCAGGTAACTGGAGGGGTACCGGGCAGGTGCAAGCGGATCAGACAGAGAACAGGTCCGGAGAGCAAGCCGAGGTTCAGGGGTTGGAGAGGTCAACAAGTCCAAAGCCAAGCCAGAGGTCAGGGATTATAGAAGACAGCGTATACAGGAACAAGAGCCAAGGTCAACTTCAGGGCGAGACGAGAGTCGTATGGAAATCCGGGTCAAAGGTTCAGGTAATTGGCAGAGAGTCCAAGCACAAGCTGAAGACAAACCAGCAACCTGCCATAAGACAGGGGCTGGTTTAAATAGCCTGGTCAGGCCTCTGATTGGTTCCCGGAAGGTGCGCGCCCGTGTGCACGTTGCGTGGCCAGACCGCGCATGCGCGTGTGTGCGCCTTTCCCGCACGGGTACACGCCGGAGCGCCGCTCTATTGCGCATGTGCGAGGATCGGAAGACAGGCCTGGATCCCTGACAAAACCACTCTAGTTTCCTATTATGCCCCAAATACTAATCCAATCCCTTTTTTCTTACATCTGCTTCAGGTCATACGCTTCCATTGCAAGGACACTCTGTTCCTATGTGGTGATTCAAACGTAATTTTGCAGCCCCATCTAGATAAGTCCCCCTATGCTCCTGACCAATACTCCCCTTCTCTACGCTTTCGGAAACTCCTACAACAGGCATCTTTGCTCGACTCCTGGCGGGAGTGTAATCCAACAAGGAAAAACTATACATTTTACTCTTACCCCCACAAATCTTTTTCCAGAATTGACCATATCTTTGTCCCGGTTGCATCTTCCCCTATATTGCTTAGTTCCACCATTCAACCTATTACTGTGCAGTACTCACCTCGGTCTCTTCCTTGATCCCACGCTCTAAAGATCGTTCCTGGTGTATGAATGAGGCCCACCTCACTAACCAATCCTATTGCCTAGATATCCAAATTGCCCTTGCAGATTATCTTAAACATAATTACACTCCTGAGATCTCACCTGTTCTTCTGTGGGAGGCGCACAAGTCGGTAATCAGGGGTACATGTATCTCAGTGTCTACTCACTTAAATCGTGACAGGAAGATCCAGTTATCATCAATGCTTTCTTAACTTCCAGTCCTCCCCCTCTGAACCTCATAGACTGGCTATGGAAAAGGCCAAGGTGGAATTGGACCTGCTTCTGGCCGAATCGGCGGATAAGGCCATTCGTAGGTCTGCCCACACCATCTATACTAAGGCTAACAAACCTGACTCCTTCCTGGCACTACATCTTCGTCGCCCAGACCGGGCTCATGTCCCTATCCGGCTTCGTACAGACAAACATTCATTTACCAGCAATCCTGTTAAAGTTTTGGCTATATTCCGCCGAAAGTTAGAGGAATTGTATAAAGCCCAAGCATCTTTCTCCCCCGATGCAGCTGAAGCTCTATTTCGGGATGTCACTTTGCCCTCCTTTATCTGACTCCAATCGTGAACTCCTGGAGAGAACCATCACGGAGGAGGAGGTCGTCGCTGCTATAAAAACACTTAAACCTCACAAAAGACCAGGTCCAGATGGACTGTCGAGTACTTACTATAAAAAAAATTGTTGTCACCCTGGCCCCATTTCTATCTAAATCCTTTAATGCTTTATTGCGGCAGCACTCTTTTGGTCTGGACACACTGATAGCTATTATAGCTATGATACCTAAAACCAACTCGAATAATACACTGTGGTCCAACTTCAGACCCATCTCTTTGCTTAATTTAGATATTAAAATTTTGGCCAAGATCATGGCTTTGCGCCTCAATCCTATTATAGGTGGGTTGATACACAAAGATCAGGTGGGCTTCATTCCTCGACGCCAGGCCAGTGATAATATTCGCCGGGTTGTCCTTCTACAACACATTGCCAGGAGTCGTAAAATCCCCATGCACCTATTATCCCTTGACATTAGGAAAGCATTCGACACTGTCTCATGGCCATACCTAAATTTTATACTAACTCGATGGGGTTTCGGTCCACATTTCTTACAATGGGTGGGCTCCCTTTATAGTCATCCACAGGCGTATGTTAAGTACTCTGGGTTTCGCTCAGATAGTTTCCAGATCGGTAGGGGTACCAGACAGGGTTGTCCCCTGTCCCCCCTACTCTTTGCTTTAGCGATAGTACCTCTAGCTGCCCTAATTAGGGCCAACCCTGATGTCAAGGGACTGGAAATTGCTTCTACCTCTCACAAAATCTGCCTATTTGCGGATGATCCACTCTTATTCGTAACTTCCCCCAGTTTAACCCTTTCAAATTTACTACAAATCCTTGATAAATTTGCCAAAATCTCTGGCCTAGAAGTTAATCAGTCCAAATCACGGGCTCTCAATGTGTCTCTGTCTGCTAGTGAGGTAACCTCCCTCCAAGAAAATGTTCCCTTTTCCTGGTCCCCTGCTTCTCTACCATACCTAGGTATAAAACTGACTGGTGACCCTGCTTCTCTCTTTCGGTCTAATTATCTCCCCATGCTGTCTCAGTTATCATCCTTTTTGGACTCTTGGAAACCGTTATGTGTCTTGTGGCTGGGTCGGGTGGCTGCTGTCAAAATGTCTTTGCTCCCTAAGTTGCTATACCTTTATAGAGTCTTGCCAGTAGCAGTCCCGTCCTACTTTTCATCGAATTATCCAATCTCGAGTGTTTAAATACATATGGGGGTCCACTAAACCCAAAGTAGCCAGATCTACTCTTCTCCGTAATAGACTTAGTGGCGGATTTCCCAACTTTCTCCGCTACTATCAGTCCTCCCAGCTCGCCCAGATCACTTTGTTTCATGCATCTACTGAAATCCCTATTTGGGTCAGCCTGGAAGCGATTGATATTTCTCCTTTATTGGTTTACAATTTATTATGGTTACCCCAATCAGCGAGCATGCCCATTACAAATCCGATTACACGACATTCGCTCCAGATCTGGGACACTTTACGAGCCCCATTTCAAATAGTTTCCACCCATACCCCTTTTCTTTCATTCTTTGGCCACCCACTTTTTCATCCCGCTTTCACTGAACTGGAATCCTTTCGATTTTGGTCCGATACAGGTCTACGACGGATCTGTGATATAGTGAATAAGAATGCCCTTAAAACCTTTCTGGAACTCCAGGCCCAGTTTAACTTACCCCCTACTGAATACTTCCACTACCTCCAAGTAGCACATTTCGTCCGAACAGTGACGGGTGTTCGCCCCCCATCTGACAGGATGTCATTTTACGAAAAGATATGTAACTCAGATCCACATGCTCCTGGTATTATTTCGCAAATTTATAATCACCTCACTGCTCCACCGTCCGAACTCCCTCTATATGCTGCACAGTGGTCTAAAGATCTACAAGTGACGTTGGAACCGGGGGACTGGGCGAATATATGGGCCTACACAAAAATTTCTACCCAAAATGTGATCGCTTTGGAGGCCAACTACAAAGTGCTCATGCGATGGTACCTAGTTTCTGCTAGGATAGCTAAATTCTTACCCTCCTACCCCCCAGTGTGTTTCCGGGGCTGCGGAGAGAGAGGTACACATGAACATATCTGGTGGTCCTGCCCTCTGGTAA
Source organism: Rana kukunoris (assembly GCA_029574335.1). Classification (NCBI taxonomy): domain Eukaryota; kingdom Metazoa; phylum Chordata; class Amphibia; order Anura; family Ranidae; genus Rana; species Rana kukunoris. The sequence continues at coordinate 213,244,138 of CM056053.1, read as the reverse complement.
AGCAGTTTTGGGCAACAATATTCCAGATGGCTTCCACTCTGCTACATCATACCCTTCTCCCTGATCCAACTTTGGCCTTGCTGAACCATATTAAAGGTGACTACACTAGGGCCCAGGTCCGCCTCCTCCTTCAATTAACCACGGCCGCTAAACAAACCATAGCCAAGGCTTGGAAGTCCTTTAGACTCCATATAACTGAGGTGAAACACAGAGTGACCCAAGCAATGATACATAGTAAGACAGAAGCAATTGTTCTAGATCGAGTCCCTCAGCATGACAAAACATGGTCCCCATGGGTTGAGCACTTTCTCCCCCCTGATTTTGATAGCCCCTTGCCTACCCCGTGAGCGTTATGATGTTCCTATGATTTGATTCTGTGACTCCCCGGTTGCCCTGGCGACCATGCCAACAACCTCTTCATTCTCCTTCCCCTCTACTTTTCTCACCTTCTCTACTATCTGTTTCACGCTCTTACTTTCTCCTCTCTCTGTTTTCCATTCCCGTCTTTATTTTTTGGGACATCTCTGTCCCTCCGATAAAACACCATATTTGAATACATATGGGCAGTGTTGTAATACACTGCCCATATTTGATTTATGGTCCTCTAATTTTGTACATACAGAGTAAAACTTGATGCTTTGTACTACTTTTTATTCGGAGCCGCTTACTTTGTTCTTTTGGATCCACTTGTCTTCAATTACCTTGTTCCTAGTTGATTCCAATGCTCCGATATCCCTTAATGTGTAGTACTTGTATTCAAACTAGATATACTTAGTTGACATTGTAGACATGTTCATAACCACTTTGTCCAGAATGTACCAGTGTATACCTTTTGTCATTGCACACGGAAATGCTTGTTATTTTACTCTGTTTTCTTTATTACCAATAAAATACTTGAACAGGAAAAAAAAAAAAAAAAACACAAGGTATAGGACCCCAAGGGCAATAAAAGGGATTAAGCTGAAACCATGGCAGCTTGTAACGGGGGGATCAGTAGTCAATATGTGTGGTATATACATTTGGCAGCAAGGGAAGGCATCTAGCCGGTAAGCGCAGAGTGAAGGACTTCTGGGACTTGCGGAATGTGACATCTAGTGGGTATCCCCATCTGTAGGTGCAGTCGTAGCGTCTGGCCAGGTCCAGGACCGGTCACAAAAGGGCTCTCCTCTGCAGAGTGGCTCTTGAGAGGTCAGGGAGAATCCTCACCGCAGCTCCATCAAAATCTATGTCCCCGCTTTTCCAGGCCGTGAGGAGGATGAGCTCCTTCTGTGAAAAATGGTGCAGTCTACAAAGAACATCACAGGCCTGTCTGGATCCTGAGACCTAGGCCCGAGGGTTCTATGCACTCGGTCTATCTTCAGGGAGGGTGGCGGGCCTCCATTACTTTGTGGAAAATTACCGTCACTGTCACTGCCAGGTCCTCTGTGCCCGTGGCCTCCGGGAGACCCTGCAGCCCCAAATTGTTGCGACGGCTACAGTCCTCCAGGTCCTCCAGGTGGAGCTGTGAATCTATGGCATTGGCAGCCTGAGAGGACTGGGAGCGTTCCAGGGCTGCAACTCTGTTCTCCAGGGAGGACACAGACGCCTCGTAAGCATCCACTCGGTCAAAGAGGGAGTGTATGTCAGTAATTACCTCCTTCATGTCCCTGCTGTGTGCTTCCTCAATACAGAGGATCAGTACCAGACTTTGTGGGGAGGGCCTGTAACATGGCCCTGAGGTCTTCTTCCAAGCAGGGTCTGGTGCTGTGAGGGTTCGGCCATGACAGCGCGGAAGACAGCCAGGGTCCCCAGAGGTAGGTCCGGATCGTGAGAGAAGGTACAAGGCTCCGATGGTGGCAGAGTGACGCCGTCTTCCATGAGGGATCCACATGGCATTGTAGCAATGGCGCCCAGCGAGGTGTGCTGCATTTTGCAGAGGAATCATTGGATCCCGCTCTGAGGGGTTGTGGGTCAGTCCCTCGGGTCGAAAATCTGGTCCTTCAGCGCTTGTGCGATAACATGCCGTGGTCACATGTGTGTAAGTCGGCTGGCAGGTCATGGAAGGTAGGGGATAAGTGGGAACTCCTCCAAAGCACAGCTTCACACGGCCATCGCTAAGCCACTCCCTCCCCCGAATAAAAAGTGTTTCTAAATAGTATAAAAGTTAAAAATTATGGATGGGCTATCTGTTTGAGTCGAACATGAGTTAGACTCGAACGTTGCCAGTTCACCTGTTCACCGAACAGCGAACAATTTGGGGTGTTGGTGGAAAATTTGAAACGCGCAGAAAACCCTTTTAAAGTCTATGGGAAAAATCAAAAGTGCTAATTTTAAAGGTTAATATGCAAGTTCTTGTCATAAAAAGTGTTTGGGGACCTGGGTCTTGCCCAGGGGACATGTATCAATACAAACAAGTTTTAAAAACTGAATTTTTTGGGAGCAGTCATTTTAATAATGCTTAAAGTAAAGTATTTTAATTTCATACCTGGAGGTGTCTATAGTATGCCTGTTAAGTAGCGCATGTTCCCCATGCTTAGAAAAGTCCCGGCACAAAATTACATTTCTAAAGGAAAAAAAGTCATTTTTAAAACTACTCGTGGCTATAATGAATTGTCGGGTCCTGGCAATACAGATAAAAGTAATTTAAAAAAATGATGGGGACAAGGCCCTCATCCCCACAATCCTTGCCCATTGGTTGTGGGGGACTGCATGTTGGGGGCTTATTGGAATCTGGAAACCCCCTTTAACAAAGGGGAACTCCAGATCCCGGCCCCCCATGTGAATTTGTAATGGGGTACATTGTACCCCTACCATTTCACCAAAAAAGTGTCAAGTGTTAAAAACCACAAGAGACAGTTTGGGACAAGTCCTTTATTAAAAAAAAAAAAAGTTCCAAATGATGTTATTCACTCTCGAGCAATACGGGGAGAAAAAACAGACGCTACGAACATTACCGCCTCATAGGAGGCAGGTGGCTGAATGACGCTTACTAGGAATGACAGCTCTTTTATATCTGAGGGCAGGGCAGCCTGTCACATGCATGGGTGACCCTGCCCCCTCTCTGACTCAGGGAGAAAGCCTGGGTTACCCAATGATGTGTACGGGTGACCCCACCCCCTCTGGCGCTTCACAGGTTTCCCCTGAGACGTCGGAGTCCCTAAAGGACTTGTCCCAAACTGTATCCTGTGGTTTTTAACATTTTGAGAACTCTTTTAGTATGTACCCCATTACCAATTCACATGGGGGGGGGTGTGATCTAGAGTTCCCCTTTGTTAGAGGGGGCTTCCAGATTCCGATAAGACCCCCTGCCCCCTAACCAGGCAAGGGTTGTGGGGATGAGGCTCTTGTCCCCATCAACATAGGGACATCCTCCCCATGTTGAGGGCATGTGGCCTGGTACATTTCAGGAGTGGGGGCACTCTCTCATCCCCCCTCTTTTCCTGCAGCCTGCCAGGTTGCATGCTCGGATTTAATTTTGGTTCGGGTTCCCCTTAATATTCATACCAGACCCAAAGGGCCTGGTAATGGACTAAGGGGGGAACCCATGCTGTTATTTTTCCAAAGACTTTTATCTGTATTGCCGGGACCCAGCAATAAATTATAGCCGCGAGTAGTTTTAAATGACTTGTTTTCTTTAGAAATTGTATTTTGTGCAGGGACTTATCTAAGCACGGGAAACATATGCTGTTTTACAGACATACTATAGACACCCCCAATGTACGAAATTTAAAGGAATAGTTCACTTTTATTATTTCACTTTAAGCATTATTAAAATCACTGCTCTGGAAAAAACATATGTTTGTGTTTGCGTGTTCAAACAAATGTTTTGCCTGTTTGCATGTTCTGCTGCGAACCGAACCGAGGGGTGTTTTCTGCTCATCCCTATTAAAAATAATGTTAAAGTGTTCTTGACGCTGTATTTAAGTTGGAAATGCCAATAAACAGAGGATAGAAAATGCTGAATACCAACGCGTTTCAAATAAGGTTTTCTTCTTCAGGAGTGCATACACATTATAGAAAGGAATTTACTTTCTACAACAGAGAAATCACATTTAGATCATTGTATATAATACAGTATTTGAGTTCTGTATTAGTGGTTTGTTGTTATGTATATCACAATACCTTAACTACTTGCTTACTGGAAACCTAAACCCCCCTCCTGCCCAGACCAATTTTCAGCTTTCAGCACTGTCACATATTGAATGACAATTGCGCGGTCATGCAACTCTGTACCCTAATAAAAAAAATATATATTTTTTTTCACACAAATAGAGCTTTCTTTTGGCGGTATTTAATCACTACTGGGGTTCTTACTTTTTGCTAAACAAACAAAAAAAGACAGAAAATGTGAAAAAAAACAACGTTTTCCTAGTTTATAATAAAATTTTGCAAAGGTAATTTTTCTCCTTTATTGATATGGCTGCACTGATGGCCACTGATGGGCTGCACTAATGGGCACAGATAAGGCAGCACTGATGAGGCTGCACTGATGAGGCAGCACTTATGGGCACTGATGGGCAGCACTGAAGGGCACTGATCAGTGTCATTAATTTGTAGCACTGATAGATGGAACTGAAATGTGGCACGGAGAGGTACTGGTAGGTAAAACTGATATGCAGCACTGGTGATGAGGCACTGCATGGCACAGATAGGCGGCACTGTGGGCACTAATAGGTAGCACTTTTGTGCACTAGTAGGTGGCACTGGCAGGTGGCACAGATGAGGCAACGGCTGCTCTCCTTCATCGGGACCGATGACCCTCTGACAGCTGCCGGTGATAGGCTTTTTTTCTCCTCATGCTGATAGCTGATTACTGGCTCTGTTTATATCACATGATCAGCGGATCGACCCCTTATGCTGATCTGATCTGTGTAATTGTTAATGGCACACCAAACACAGAAGCAAACACACATTTTCCATGTGAAAAGATGAATGGCAAATGCTGCAAAACAAACAGTAAAAAACCCGCAACCCACAAAACACCAACATGTCCCATAAACCACATATAGCACAGCCCATTTAAATCAACAGACTGCCCTATGCACGTCACAGGAAAAATGAGCCACAAAACTTTTGCTCCCACTATGCTAGATATGAATGGGGCCTGAGAGTGAAATTGGTGCAGTAACACAAGAACAATGAGTCACCTGTGCGTTTCAGAAATGTGCTGCACCAAAAACCGCAGTAAAAAATGCACCAAGCTCCACTCTAAAAAAAGTTCTGAAGCTTCTTCGGCATGATTACTGTGTGTAGGTCAGCCCATTAAGATGGGTTAAGGTGAGGAGTGAAAATACTCCAAAACACCTCCCCACCTCGTTAAAGAAAAAAACGCATTTGGGAATTCAAGTTCCCGCTATGCAGAGTTGTGAACGGGACATGGCAGCTGAGTGTTTCTGTCCACTTCCTCCTATGTACTTGTATAAAGATGGCCATACACTATGCAATCTGATTGTAAATTGTGTATTTAAAAAGCATGCAGCTGGGAGTGGGTGGGTGGATGATGCAGGGTGTGTGCTAATGAGGTCAGCTGGTCAACTCTTTCCTATGGCATGACTAGGGATGAGATTTATGTTCTGTTCGTTTGTTCATCGAAAAACGAACATTATGGGGTGTTCATGCCAAATTTGAGCGCCGCGTCATGCTCCATAATGGATTTTTGACACCCTAGGCGAAACCTAATTTTGCCGCCCCCCTTGGCTCCACCCCTGACTCCACTACCTTTCCCATGTAAACGTCACCTTTTTAACGAAGCGCTCATCAAATGCCGCCTCACAAGTGCCTATCAATTGCAGCCTCACCAGAGCCCATCAAATGCAGCCTCACCAGCACCCATTAAATGCAGCCTCACCAGCGCCCATCAATGAATGTTTGCTAGCTTCCATTCATTCAGGAGTGGGGACACAGACACAGTACTGCGCCTCTGACACTATGTGTAAACAGAGCAGCGGCTTCCTGCTGATGCTGAGACTTAGTTGCTTGCTGCTGAGAGAAGAAAGTAGGAACACCAGTGGCCGGGCACCTTAGGCAGCAGGTCGCCCTAGGCAGCTGCCTAGTTTGCCTAGTGGTAGCACCGGCCGTGATTAATTGGTTCCCAAATAAGAATGTGACTCATGTTGTGACCCCGCCATTTACTATAAAGAACATCTTTTGACACAAAAAACAAAAAAACAAACATATTATACTTACATCATCGGTGCAGTTGGTTTTGCACAGAGCAGCCCAGAACCTCCTCTTCTCGGGTCCCTCTTTGCTGCTCCTGGCTCCTCCCTCCTACCAAGTGACTCCACAGTCAGCAGCTTCCTATGAGGGCACTGGAGCAGAGTCACAGCTCAGTGTGTCCATTCAGACACAGAGTCCCGGCCTGGACCACCCCCCTCTCTTCCCTGATTGTCTGACTGACTTTGGCAGCTATGGGAACCAGTGGCAGCACTGCTTTGTCTCAGCCAACTATGAGGACATGCATTGCTGGAGATAGATGTGGCTCAGGTAAGTAATTAGGGGGTGCTGGGGTGGAATGCATTAGAATACATTAAAATGACTTCCGGTTCCGGCGCCGCATGGAGTAGCTGTGTGTCCCCTCAGCTCCCGCACACAGGCTCCTAAAATCGGCATATAAACACCTGCAGACCCGCCACCGACCCCTGGGAGACCCATCCGCCATCCCCCCAGAGAGGATGGACAGATTTCTGGAGAAAAACGGCGCGCGATCGTACGCCGCCGCCGCGGCGCGGACGGGGCAGCCGCAAATCGAGGCCCCGGCTTCGGCCTACACGGACCCGGTCGTGGATCCGATCGCAGAAACGGCGCCTGCTATGGAGGTGAGCACAACACCAGACCCTCCAGCCACCCCTCAGACTGACATCTCCTCACCTCCCCCACAAATAGGGGATATGCATAACATTGAACTGATGGCCCAGGCCGTGGCAGCTCTATTATCCCCCATGATAGCAACTTCAGTTGAAAAGGCCATCAATGCAGGGATTCAGAAAATCCAGGCTCAACTAGGGGAGCATGCATCCCGGCTGAACGAAGCTGAACACCGTATCGGTTACATGGAAGAGGAACTTTACCAGGCCCAATCCTTTGAACATGCGCAAGACAAGACGAACAAATATATTCTCGACAAACTGGATGACCTTGAGAATAGATCCAGGAGGAGCAATCTGCGCTTTATTGGCGTCCCCGAATCGCTGCAACCCCAGGCACTTTCGGATCTCTGCTCACGACGAAATTCGAAAATTCGGAATTTTGAAAATTCAAACATTTGAAAATTAAAAAATTCGAAAATTAAAAAAATCGAAAATTAAAAAAAACTAAAAATTTTCGTATTTCCGAAAATCGGAAATACGAAAATTCGGAAATTAAACAATTCGGAAATACAAAAATTTGGAAATTCAAAATTCGGAAATTGGAATTTTCTAATTTTTTCAATGTTCGAATTCTCTAATTCGAATATTCGAATTATTTAATTTTCGAGTTTTCGAATTTTTCATTTTCAAATTTTTTATTTTTCGAATTTTTCATTTTCGAAAATGAAAGATTCGAAAAATAAAAAAAATTGAAAATTGGGATATTCGAAATTTCGAAAAATGAAAAAATTCGAAATTGAAAAATTCGAAATGCGAAAATTCGAAAATTCAAAAATTGGAAATTCAAAAATGCTAAATTTCGAAAATGAAAAATTCGAAATTTCGAAAATGAAAAATTCGAAATTCGAAAATTCGAAAATTGAAAAATTCAAAATTTAGAAATTTAGAAAATGAAAGATTCGACATTTCGAAATCTGAAAAATTAGAATATTCGAAAAATTGAAAATTAATAATTCGAATTTTCGAAAAATGAAAAATTCGAAATTCGAAAATTAAAAAAATCGAAAATCCGAAATTTGGAAATACGAAAATTCGGAAATTAAACAAATCGGAAATACTAAAATTTGGAAATTCAAAATTCGAAAATTAAAAAATTCGGAAATTGGAATTTTCGGAAATACGAAAATTCTGAAATTCGAATTTTCGGAAATACGAAAATTCTGAAATTCGAATTTTCGGAAATACGAAAATTCGGAAATTCGAATTTTCGGAAATACGAAAATTCGGAAATTCGTTAATTCGAATTTTCGGAATTCCGAAAAATCCGAAATTCGGAAATTCGAAATTTTCGGAAGTCCGAAAATTCAGAAATAAAAAATTTGTTAATACGAAAATTCGGAAATTACGAATTTACGAATTTTCGTTAAAAAACGAATTAGAAACTAAACGAAATGCACTTGTCTAGCCCGTATCCAACTGGGATCCAGGGTTGTAAACATCACCAATGTATATGCTCCCAACAGCCCCACAAGTGCCTTTATTAGCGACCACACCTGATAGGCGGGGATTTCAACTCCATTATGCACCCGACAGACGACAGGTCCTCTACCAGACAATCCCGTCCTCCTCTGACTCCTCTCACCCAGACCTTGTTGGCGTCGACTATTGATTCACTGCACCTTCACGATCTATGGCGACTAAAACACCCAGCTGACAGGGAATTCTCATTTTACTCCCACCCTCACAATGTCTTCACGATACTGGACTATCTTTTCTGTTCTGACTCTCTCCTCCCACTGATCTCGGAAGCTGACATACACGACATTGCAATCTCGGACCATGCCCCGGTCTCGACCACCCTTGAAGATCCTGACTTAGCCTCCAACCCCAGAATCTGGCGGTTTCCCTCCTATCTTCACAACAACTCCTATTTCCGCCTACATCTGGAAAAAGCCTGGTCGGGATACGCGTCGGATAATGCGCTACACGCCGATAACCCTAACCTTTTCTGGGAAGCGGGCAAGGCGTTCCTCAGGGGCTGCATAATAGCCTACGCCGCCACATTAAAAAAACACACACTTAGACGCTACAAACAGGCCAGCGCAACACTGCATCAGGCCCAGCGGGTCCTCTATACTGATGACTCCCCCAGCAACCGTAGCGCCTGGTTTGCTGCTAAGCAGGCCTTTGATAGCTGGGCGGCCACCCTCGAACGTACCCAAAAGGTACATCTAGATGCCTCCCTCCACAAGTTTGGTAACAAAGCAGGTAGACTCCTTTCCAGATTAAGTAAAGGACCCAACCGCCCGACGCATATCATGTCCCTCAGAGATCCGTCGGGCTCCGTACACTGCACCCCAAAAGATATCAATAATACTATGCGCCAATTCTACTCCTCCCTATATGCCTCAGACCCTATTGATAAGCCAACGGCCCTCAACTTCCTACGACGTATTTCCCTGGATCAGGTAACCCCCACCCAGCTCGAAGCCCTCAATGCCCCTATCTCCATCCTGGAGGTCCAATCCGTAATCAAACATCTTTCCCCCTCTAAAGCTCCAGGCCCAGATGGCTTCACTGGAGAATTTTACAAGTCCTTTAGCTCGACTGTGTCCCCCCCTCTCCACGACGTCTACCAACATATATGGTCGGGTGGGTCCTATCTACCAACGGGCAATCAGGCCATCGTAAAAATTCTTGGAGAAGAAGGGCAAAGACCCCCTAGAACCTGGCTCTTATAGGCCCATTTCATTTTTAAATCTTGACGTTAAGATCCTCTCCAAGATAGCGGCCACTAGATTGGCATCCATTATACCCTCCCTGATCCACCCCGCACAATTGGGCTTTGTAAAGGGTAGGATGGCCACCATGAATATCAGGAAGGTAATGCTAGCTCTCGAACACGCAAAGAATGACCCGGCAGGAGACCATGCCATCATCACTTTGGACGCGGAGAAGGCTTTCGATAACGTTAGTTTCGAATGTCCAAAATGGGCTTCTCGGGCCCCTTCACGCACCTCATAGAGTCAATGTACACTGCCCCTGCCGCGAGATTGGTCGCTGCGGGCCTCCTCTCTGAAGAATTCAGGCTGTACAAAGGCACGAGGCAAGGCTGCCCGCTCTCCCCGCTCCTTTTCAACATAGCGCTTGAACCCCTGTCCCGCCACCTAACCCAGATCGCCCCCCTTCATGGCATTCATGTCGGAGATAACGACCTTCGCACGTCACTATTTGCTGACGACGTCCTTATTTTCACATCCAGCCCTTCACTTGACATGTCCACGATCAAGACCACTTTTGACAAATTCAGGCAATGCTCTGGGCTTCGTATCAACTATAATAAGAGCGAAATACTCCCCATAGGTTCCCTATCTGTCCCCTCTTGGTCCCAGAGCTCCCTATTCACTGTTGCGAAGTCTCATATCACTTACCTGGGAATAAAAATAGGTAAACTGCCCTCCTCCCTATACCATCTCAACTATCCCCCCCCTGTTCACCAAAATATCCAAAGAGCTGGCGAACTGGATGGACCTGCCTCTCTCACTGCTGGGAAGATGCCACCTGGTCAAGATGGTCAGTTTTGCACGCCTATTGTACCCACTACAATCCATCCCACTACTTCTGCGCCACAAAGACATTAAATCCATGAACTCTGCCATTTCCAAGTTCCTCTGGCGTGGCAGGAGGGCGCGCATAGCATTTGCCAAACTGCATCTTCCCAGGCGAGAGGGGGGCATTGCCCTTCCCAACATCAGGCTATATAACCTGGCATGTCTATTGAGAACAGGCCTGGATTGGATCTCCCAGTCCTCCAGTTGCTCGAACTACCCCCTTGAATCGGCGATGGTCCGCCCCTTCTCCCTTACGGCCCTTCTCCATTGTCACTGGAAATCTGCCCCCCCTCCCCTCCAACACAATCTCCTTCTCTGGGATACGGTCATTGCCTGGAGAGAGGTCAGGAAAGCCCTCAATATCCCATCCTCTATCTCACGATACCTCCCAATCCTGGGTAACCCGAGCTTCCAACCAGGCATAGATAACCAGCCTTACCTCGACTGGGAGGATAAGGGTATCAAATCCTTTTATCCATTGTGTGACCCCCTTTCAGGCCGCCCCATGGGCTTTAGAGCCCTGGCGGACAAATTCTCTCTCCCTTCATCACACGTATTCCAGTATATTCAATGCATCAGTTTTCTGAAAAACGCCTGTCGGGATGACAGAAAAAGGTTCCAGAGCTCCTTCACCGACACCCTTATCTCCCGGGCCTCATACAAAATTTCAGACATTTATCGTCCCCTCCTCCTGCACAACACCCCCCCCTTGGCATCAATGTCAGCGGCCAACTGGTCGAAGGACTTCCCTGACCCTGAGCTGGTGGGGAAGCTCCTTCATGGCCTCACCACCATCCATAAACTTATCCCTAACGAGATATGGAGAGAGACGCAGATCAAAATTGTTCACCGAGCCCACATCCCCTTCAGCCGAGCCCATGCCACCCCAGAATGCCCCCTCTGTAAACAACCCAAACCTAACTTGGCTCACAGTTTCTGGTCTTGCTCCCTCATAGCCAGATTCTGGGACCAAGTCATCCAATACATTTTCGATGTCACCCTGTTGCGCATACCCAAGGACCCGCTACTACTTATCTTTGGCTATTGGTACCCCCTACTGCTCCCCTGGTCTTCCCCTACCACTCCCCTGAGCAGGGACTGGACCCTGATATGTCTCTTGATCGCCCGGAGAGCCATCCTCCAGAAGTGGATATCTGCTGACTGCCCAACCACTGCTCAAGTTAAAAAGGAACTGTTGAAGCTCTTATACAAAGACAGGCTCAACACGGACCTGACCCACGAACGGAGTAAGAACCGCTTCTATCACCTATGGAATCCCTTTCTCTTGCACACTTTCTCTCCCACGGAGAGATTGAACTTAGAGAAAATGTCCTTTCTTTACCAGGATCCCTCGCGGGATTGACGATCTCTAACCATCCCTCCCTCCTCCCCTACCCCCCCCCCCCCCTCTTGTGTTTTTTTTTTTGGAAGGACTATTCCACCTACCCCATGTACCACTAAACCTATGCCCCCCCCTTAATTATTTCTTTGAGATTCTCTCCATATACTGTTCTTCTACTATTAATGTCCTCAAAAATGTTTATATGTCCTGTTTTGTAATTACTCTGTTGTGTAACTTCCTTAATAAAAAACATATTTAAAAAAAATAAAAAAAAAAAGAATACATTAAAATAAAAACCCTTCTGATTTTACAACTCCCTTAACCACTTAACCCCCGGACCATATTGCTGGTCAAAGACCAGAGCGCTTTTTGTGATTCGGCACTGCGTCGCTTTAACTGACAATTGCGCGGTCGTGCGATGTGGCTTCCAAACAAAATTGGCGTCCTTTTTTTCCCACAAATAGAGCTTTCTTTTGGTGGTACTGTATTTGATCATCTCTGCGGTTTTTATTTTTTGCGCTATAAACAAAAATAGAGTGACTATTTTGAAAAAAATGCAATATTTTTTTACATTTTGCTATAATAAATATCCCCCAAAAATATATAAAAAAAAAACATTTTTTTTCCTTAGTTTAGGCCGATACGTATTCTTCTACATATTTTTCGTAAAAAAAAAATCGCAATTAGCGTTTATTGATTGGTTTGCACAAAATGTATAGCGTTTACAAAAAAGGGGGTAGTTTTATGGCATTTTTATTAATATTTTTTTGTTTACTAGTAATGGCGGTGATCAGCGTTTTTTTTCAGTACTGCGACATTATGGCGCACACATCGGACAATTTTGACAAATTTTTGGGACCATTGGCATTTTTATAGCGATCAATGCTATAAAAATGCATTGGATTACTATAAAAATGCCATTGACAGTGAAGGGGTTAACACTAGGGGGCAGGGAAGGGGTTAAGTGTGTTCCTGGGTGTGTTCTAACTGTATGGGGGGGTTGACTAGGGGAAATCACTGATCTTCTGTACATACATTGTATGAACAGGAGATCAGCGTTGCCCCCGCTGACAGGACCGAGAGCTTTGTGTTTACACACAAAGCTCCCATTCCCCGCTCTGTAACGAATGAGCGCGCGTGCCTGGCGGCGATCGCGCCCGCCGGGCACGCGCGCGGGACTCGGGGGACGAGCGGGGGCGCGCGCACGGGCCGCCAGCGGTGCGCGCGCCCCTTAGCGGCCGCTAAAAGGAGGAAGTAGAGCTACGTGCTCTCGCCCAGCAGTGCCACCGTCCCGCCATATAACGACGGTGGGCGGTCGGCATGTGGTTAAAACATGTGTCACATACCAGGTGTGAGGCCAAGATACTGAGAGGGTTCACCTTGTGGCTAAGTGCAGCACTTCCCTGAAAGTGGTACAGGGAGAGCAGTGCCCAGAGAAACATGGTTTGCCAGGTACTGAGATGAGAGGAGCTGGTCACAGTGATGTAGCAGAAACAGGCTGGATGAACTGTAACGCTGGTATGCTTGCAAAGTACCAGGTAAACTTGACAGAGTAGCAATCAAAGACAGAAACGAGAGCCAGGCCAGCGGTCATACATGGTCAAATCAGTTCAGATGATGAGATTGGATAGCTGGGATCATACACAGGAAGATGGATCTGTAGCAGAGTCGATAAGCCAAGCCAAGGTGAGACACAGTGAAGCAAGCCAGCCAGAGAAGCAAGCCAGAGAAGTCAGAAGTACAAGCCAAGGGTACATTTAGGAGATCAGGATCACAGGTCACAGCAAGCTGGGTCAATAACACAAGTTCAATCAGGATACATAGGAACACAGCATCAAGGAGAAACTGAAGATAATCCAGCAATGAGCAGCTCCAGCAGCAGGCTTAAATAGACGAGGAAGTAAGTCATGTAATCTGTTCAGTTTGCAATGAGGACGTGCCGCCCACATTAATCACACTGTGCACCATGGTGCCCATGATTGTCTAGTCCTTCTTCCAAGCCATTTCCCTGACAACATGGTAACTACTACTACAAAAAAGCTAAACTTACAGTATGTGGCTAAATTATTTTGTAAAATATATATAAAAAATTAAACAACTGGCCTGTAAAAAATATAGGACAGAAAGGTCACAATCAGAATTTCAGAGCTACAAGTAATGCAATGAGAGCTATAAGAAGCCAATCAGACCTGCTAAAACAGATTAGGAAAAACACAACACCACAGGATTTAAAAATAAAATAAAAATGAAAATCTTCAAGTATATCAATAGTTTAAAAGGGAAACCAGAGCATGTTGGCCACATCAAAAATTAACATGGGGATTTGGTTACAAGTAATAGGAAGAAGGCAGATGTGTTGAATATACATATTTTCCACCTCAGTCTATACGAATACAAAAGATGAGTTTGATAAATGAAACAGAAAATCTAATGACAATGTATTGAATGCACCATTGTGGGTGACAGGAACCTGAGTTCACAACAGACTAGAAAAACTTTAATGGATTTGCCACTTCACCAGGAGATGACTTAAGGAGTCTCACTGCTGCCTATTCCAACATGTATTTAACTTGTGTGACAGTGTAAAGCCCTGCCACTGTGAAAATGGATATAGGAATGACACAGAGTTCAGACTAATGTGGGCTTTGGAGTGTTTATTGTGAATTGTGAAATCTGTGAATACAGGTTTCCCCGGGTTTTGTAATCCCAGATCAGGGTCTGGAGCTCAAAGGCTTCAGAGTGTCTTGGATGTGACCTATAGGTGTGTGGAGATAGGTGTGTGCCTTTTTGTAGAGATAAGTCTGTGCTCAAGTCAGGAGAGGTTATTCACTTAGAATACAGAACTCCATATTTGAGAGATTCCCTAGCCATAGGACTCAAAGTGTTGGGACTGCTGAGAAAGTTTGTAGAACTGCGAGAGCTGAGGCAACTAACAAGTTCAGGGGACAGGAGGGATTCTATGAGTGTAGGAAAAGTGAAAGCCTGGGGTCTCAGGAAAATTCCTATTTGGAGGCCAGGAGTGGGCTTGTGCAGTGAGGTGATGGAACAACGAGGCTTAATAAGTTAGGAAAGCCAGAGAGCTGGGTCTGAGGGATCAGTGCCAATAGCAGCAGAGTTGCGGACAAAAAATGCAAGGCGGCTCTGAATTTCTTTGTTGTCTGTTTGCTGGAGAAAAAAAAACCTGCGTGGGCAACATTGTTTGAACGTTTACTTTTGTTTGCTTTTCCTTTTAATAAAAGTGGTCCAGAAAGCCCTTAAACTGGAGTTTGGACTGATGTGAATTCACTAAAAAACATTAGATATGGGGTCAGTTTAATCACCCCCATATCAAATGTGTGATACTTTAAATTGCCTGCTGACACCTA
The DNA here is from genome assembly GCA_029574335.1 of Rana kukunoris. Lineage (NCBI taxonomy): Eukaryota > Metazoa > Chordata > Amphibia > Anura > Ranidae > Rana > Rana kukunoris. The sequence goes on along the minus strand of CM056053.1, from coordinate 213,229,032 downwards.
GTAAACCAGACTACATGGTAGATGCACCTGTACCACTGATACTCTATGCTGTGACTTTATCATAGACTTGAATGGCAGAAGAATGGCCCAAAATGGCATAGGTGTGGAAATGACCTATATGAGCTTGGTGTTATTCCTTATAAGCCCCATAGAATGCTCATTTAGTTGTGAGAAACCAATTTTAGCTGAATTACTTACTGGACCCTCTCTAGCCACACTTTTGTGTCTCAGTCCTAACTGCCAAGAAAGCCATGAGCTGCCTACACAAGTGCCTTAAATAGGGTGTATACCTTATAACAACAATCAAAGAACCATTGCACATCTATTGCCATATGTTTACTGCATATAGATAGGTATTTAAAAGGGTTGCTTGAAAAAGGTCAGCAATGGCACATCCCTCATTTCCCTTCTCAGAAGTTCAACTTTAATTGTATCCGATTTGTGTTAGCTTTCATCATTGTTAGTACAAATATTATAAAGTTTTGTTGAACGTGTCATACAAAAGGGGACTAAAATTGCATTTACCTGTATTTACACTCACATATGTAGAAAAAAACTGTTCCATTCTTTAATTTTTGAAATACAAGTATGTATACAATGAATAGCAGAACCATGAAAAAACACACTATGCTATACAAATTAAATGTACTCTCATTGTGCTAACTGGGGAAGAAAATGGTATGACTGACATTCCTTTTTATTTAGTGCTGTTTAGTGACTAGCATAATGATAAGTGATGGTAATTTCCCTTAAAATCCTTAATGAGTGGATCATTACTATAGTGAAATAGCTAGAAAACTTTAATCCCGTAGAGGCACAGTGCCATGCTTGACTATGCAATAACTAGACAGATCTCTCAATGAGATTCCCAAGCTTCTGTTCCCTAGATAAAATTTTCTCTCACTCCACTTTTGCAAAGGTAATGAGGAGGTAATGAGGCTTGACTTGAATTTTTTCTGCACTTGATTCTCTTCATTCCCCAGCAGGTTCCCATAGGATAGAATAAGATGTAGGATTTATATAAAAGCAGTGCTGATAGATAGATGGAGGAGCTGAGCCACGCTATTTGATTTTGGATTTTGCTTGTATGAGAAATGGGTTTGGATAAATTCAAACTTCTTTCAGCACTGTCAATTCAGTCTGATAGTTTCCACCGAATTAGACAATTTGACAAAACTCAGCCTCAGTCAGACTTGCTGAATGTTTATTTTGTCATTGCAGATTCTAAACACTGACCTTTCCATGCCACTTTCTTTTCTTATTTTCTCCTCTTTAACAGCATGGTGATGCATTCTTTAGGTAAATAATAAAACAGGGAAAGGAAAAGGTGCATGGGATCATTGCATTAGATCATTAGCTTAATTTAAACTGAAAGGTCTTTGTTGTAAATTGGGGCGGGAAGGGACCTGGGGACCTTTGCAAAGTATTTTGCTGGCAAGCTTGTTGAGATTTGATTGCCTTTGTTGTGATAATCTGAAATTAATTTGCACTTGAACCCATCTTTCTTCTGGGCTCAATTTAAACACTGTTATAATTATGTACCCTGCATGAAATTGAGAACAGACATTGATATGACAAGGCAGAATATTTTAATTCCCCAGGTACTGAAGGCTTTTTTCCCCACTTATCTCACAAGGTAATAAAACAAAATGTTCCAGTGCAGAGACTTAAGAGAGAGGTATTTGCCTGAGGGTAAACCATAATAATCAGTGTATTGCTACACATTTACTCATGTACGCTCTCAGTAGGTCAATCTCTTTCTTTTAAAGTGATGTTAAACTTCTGCTAATATCGGGTGATTTGAGCATGCTACACCAATGTAAGTTTTTTTTTTTATGTGTTTTTTTTTTTTCTGTAGTAGACTGAGCAGTTGACATCTAAAAGTCTTGTATCAAAAATTAAAATTAATTTATGATTTGTATTACCATTAAAGACTACCTCCTAAAGTCTACAACTGATCTTTCTAGTGCTCTCTTCTTGTTCTCAGTGTGAGCTGTAATATCTTTGTTAGGATTTTTTTTACTTTTAGCATGGATTAGTGTTTTGGTGTGAATCTCATTAACTACAGTAAGCGCATATTCTTTTGTCTTCTCCTTTGGAATTATAATGTACTAAAAGGCCACCAAGGTCATTGCCCTGAGTAGAGCTGCTTTGAAATCACCATTGTGCTTAAAGAAACAACTCTCTTTTTAGAATTAAATGTTTAAAAGATTTAGAACAAATAGTACAGTGATACAAAGAGTGAATGGATAATGTTTGAAGATGGCAGTTTCTTGTTTTCACACAGAGAGAAAGATATTAGCAGTGGTCAGTAATCTGTTTAGTGCTCTCTTCAAATGCAGCTCTATAATAACTTCTGTCCTAATTAGCAAGAAAAAGGAGAGAACGAATGGGCACTGTGCTTTTTATATACTAACTAAATTGTACAGCAGGGGTAATCAACTCAAAAAGGCCAGGCTCTTCCACAATTTATCATAGGTTTTGTGTGCTTTGTTACGACTAATTGTACTTGTCCAGGAAGAATGATAGCTACTCATAAGAAAATAAGTTTCCTAGGTATAGGAGATACTGTCCACTCACTTCATACTGACCATAATTATTTCCAGTACACAATTCATTGTGCTTTTTGACTACATGATTGCATGAGAAATGCTGGTGCCTATATAATATTTTAATATAGAAACTAGACTAGAAACTGGGGCTTTTATTTAAAGTTACTCTGTCACTGAGCACATGAATGTAAAAATCAACACCCACTGTTCTGAGCACTGTTTCCCCTTCCATCTACAGGGGATTGTAGTATAATTTGGTTCCCACAAATATAGCTTTCTTTTGGTGGCATTTCATCACCACTGGGGTTAGTTTTTTTTTGCTAAACAAATAAAAAACATGTTTTCTTTGTTTATTTTATAACTTTTTGTAAATAAGTATGTTTTCTCCTTCACTGATGAGGCTGTACTGATGGGCACTGATAAGGCAGCACCAATGAGTTGGCACTATGAGGTGGCACTGATGATGGGCACTAATATGCAGCACTGAGGGACACTGATGATAGGTGACACTGATGGGCACTGAAAGACTGCACTGATGGGTACTGATAGGCGGCACTGATGAACACTGATAGATGGCACTGATAGGCATCACTGATGAGAAGGCACTGACAGGCATTACTGATGAGAACTGATTGGCATCATATATGGGCACTGATTGGCATCCTTGGTGGTCATTGGTGGGCATCATTGGTGGGCATCCCTGGTGGTCCTGGGTGGCATCTAATAATAAATCAGTTCCGGCCCCCCCTGTCAGGAGAGCAGATGATCGGCATCTGTCAGACGCGATAGAGGAAAAGCCAATAAACATATTTTTCTGTTTACACTATGATCAGCTGTGATTAGACACACCTGATCACGTGGTAAAGAGCCTTAATCACTCTGACAAACCACAACACTGATTGTCGTGTTGTGCACCTCCACGGGCATGCGCTGGCTTGTTATCCTGTTGGACATCATATGACGCCCAGTCAGGATAACTGAACCACTTCCCAACCATCATTATGCTATAGGCTGGGCGGGAAGTGGTTAATATGAAAATGGGCAATTGTATAAAATGTAGGATAAGCATTTCTTTCAGGTTTACATTGTTGCTCCTGTCCCCAATGAGAAGTATTCACCCTCCCTTTCTGTCCAGTGAATAAAGTCACCAGAAGAGGCAAGAGACCCAGCTTGCATTTATTTATTGTTTAATACTTTTTTTTTAAGAAGGAGGGAGTGTTAGAAAATCTGACTGATTTTGTCAGTTGCCTGTGACCCTGCTGAGAAACATTCCCCTCAAAATTTGTCCCAGTACCAATTGTCACCCAGACAAAACATTTGTTTTGTTTTTTGTTCCAAACATTTTTATTGGTAGATATAAAATGTTAATGAAAATACAGTGTCATTCATCAAGCATACATAAACTCTTAGTGACATAATTTTTCATTATAAAGGAGACATTATGGTAAGCATAACGATATAATGAACAGTAAGCATAATATGACAATGTTAACAGGAGTTTAGCAAAGGAAGATCACTTTTAAGTTAGACACATTATAGTAAACTCTAAATGGAAAATAGTGTCTGTACCTCCTCTTCCTATTACTTGATGTGAACAATATTGTGAGAAAATAAAAGTATAATGGCTGATAAAGGGGAAGAATATGTGTGGGATAGGAAGAAATTTTCTCCACCTTTGTGACCATGTTTCATGTTGAATTTTTAGGTTTTAACATGAAACATTTCTCAACCTCCTCTTATCACACTCAAACCACCCCCAATCCTTCACCCACCTGAATTATGAGGGTCTTATCCCTGCAGGTTAGAAATCAGGGGGAAGGAGGGGGGCTGAACTTCCACATAGATTGCAGTGACGATCTGACTGGTTGAAGCAGGTGCCTGTCAAAATTACCCCAAAAAAGTGCCAAATGTGGCAATGGAGGGGGAGAGGATGCAAACAAGAGAAACTTCCCCTTTTGGGTAAAGTTTTTCTTAAAATTTTAACAGTTTTGGCAGAATAATAGATGATCTTTAATTAGGATATTTACTTTCTTGATTTTTGAGGCCTATGACATGAAAAAATACGTATGGGAATATAAAAAAATGTTGCTTAAAACTGTGTATACTGTCATTGCCGGAAGCACTGACAATTGTGAATATCTGTAAACATTTACTGTATGTAATATAATGTTGAACAAGGGCCCATAAACACTGACCAGTTGTTGATGAGCTTTAGGCTGGTCATACATGTTCAATTGTCTGGTACAATTTTCCTTTAGATTTAGCAAAAACCATATATTATGAGGCTAAAACTAAACAACTTCCCATTGTATCCAATTAGGCAGGCCCTTGCATTACATAGTTTATGGTAAATCTAAGGGGAAATTGTACAAGAAAATTGAACATGTATGACCAGCACTTTTCACACTGATGTGCTTTTGATGCCTTCCAATTGACTTGCATTGAAAGGCACTTTTTAAAAACGACACAAAAGATGCAGTATGCAGAACTTTTCAAAACACAGTGCACCTGCAATGTGAAGAGTTCCATAGGATTTAAAAAAATACATTTTAAATGCATTTTTTTTCATCTTTTTAACCACTTGACCACTGGGCACTTAAACACCCTTCCTAACCAGACCAATTTTCAGCTTTCGGTGCTCTCACAATTTGAATGACAATTACTCAGTCATACAACATTCTACCCATTTGAAATTTGTGTCCTTTTTTTCACACAAATAGAGCTTTCTTTTGGTGGTATTTGATCACCTCTGGGTTTTTTATTTTTTGCGCTATAAAAGAAAAATGACTGAAAATTCTGTAAAAAAAAACAAAAAAAAAACAAAAAAAAACTTGTTTCTGTCATATTAGCAGGTTATTTCTCACACACAGCATATGCATACCACAAATTACACCCCAAAACACATTCTGCTATTCCTCCTGAGTATAGCGATACCCCATGTGTGGGACTTTTACACAGCGTGGCCACACACAGAGGCCCAACATGCAGGGAACGCCATCAGGCGTTCTGGAACACCCAGGCCAATTCTGACATTTCTCTCCTACATGGAAAAATCATCATTTATTTGCTAGAAAATTACATAGAACCCCAAAACATTATATATGCTTTTTTAGCAAAGACCCTAGAGAATACAATGGCGGCCGTTGCAACTTTTTATCTCGCACGGTATTTTCGTAGAAATTTTTTGAACGCGTGTTTTTAAAAAAAAACAGTTTTGTGCTAAAAAAAAAAAAAAAAAAAACAGTAAAGTTAGCCCAATTTTTTTTCATAATGTGAAAGATGACGTTACGCCGAGTAAATAGATACCCAACATGTCACACTTCAAAATTGCGTACGCTCATGGAATGGCGCCAAACTTCGCTACCTAAAAATCCCCATAGGCGATAGTATTTGGGTATTTCAGAGTATTTGGGTATTTCAGAGTATTTGGGCATTTCAGGGTATCGCACAGGGTATTGCGGTATTGGGGTACTGAGGTATTGGGGTATTGGGGTACTGGAGTATTGGGGCACTGAAGTACTGCAGAGTATTGGGGTACTGGAGTACTGCAGAGTATTGGGGTACTGGGGTATTGCAGAGTATTGGGGTACTGGGGTATTGCAGAGTATTGGGGTACTGCAGAGTATTGGGGTACTGTAGAGTATTGGGGTATTGGGGTACTGGGGTATTGCAGAGTATTGGGGTACTGGGGTATTGCAGAGTATTGGGGTACTGGGGTATTGCAGCATATTGGGGTACTGGGGTATTGTGGGGTACTGGGGTATTGTGGGGTACTGGAGTAATGCAGGGTACTGGGGTATTGTGGGGTACTGGGGTATTGTGGGGTACTGGGGTAATGCAGGGTACTGGGGTATTGTGGGGTACTGGGGTATTGTGGGGTACTGGGGTAATGCTGGGTACTGGGGTAATGCTGGGTACTGGGGGGATTGCTGTGTACTGGGGATTGCAGAGCTGGGATGTTTTGAGGGATGGCTGGATCTGTGACTGCATTTGTCACAGATCCAGCCACAGCTCAGCTGCTGGCACCCCGCTCCCCCCCCTCTCCTCGCACACTGTACCGAACGGTACAGAGAGCAGAGGGAGGAGAGGGAGGAACCGGCGTCATCAAATGACGCCGGTTTGTTTACAAGTGATCGCGCCGTCATTTGACGGCGCGATCACTTGTTAAACGGCCGCTATCAGCGGCAATTTACCGTGATCCGTGATGTGCCGGGTCTTCTAGACCCGGCGATCACGGACACTTTCGCAAGCGCGTCCCAGGGACGTTGTGTCAAAACTACTCGACCGCGCTATAGCAGTATTTTCGCTATAGCGCGGTCGGCAAGTGGTTAAACCCCAAAAGTACATAAAAAACTAATCAGTGTAAAAGGGCCTTAAATATGGGTAGAAGTGACTTATACCATTTTTGCCACAACAGAATCAGCTTGGCTTTATGTCATGTGGTCATAATATACTGTATATCTTTTCACTGCTCTATTAAAGGATCACTAAAGGATTTTTTCAGCTAAATAGCTTCCTTTACCTTACTGCAGTCCTGGTTTTATGTCCTCATTGTTCGTTTTTTTATTTGAAGTAGCTGTAATTCTGCTCTGATCTCCACACTTCCCTGTATTTGTTTGTTTTTGTTCTGTGTGTCTCTTTACTTCACAGAAACATGAAACCAGTTTAAAAGTGAAACTAATCTGCAGGCACATTATATGATTGATTTTTAATCATTTTCTAAAAGGAATCCAAAAACTTGTATGTCTCTATACCCTGTAAACAGTAATTTCAGCAAAAGTCTAATATAGATAAAGATGTTGGAAGAAGTCCATAGATCAGTGTATTTAGGCAAAGTTCAAAGTGGCTTGAAGAAAGCTTCATGGAATACTAGCACACCCTCCACCGGTTTCCAATCTCCACCAAACGTGAGACACACTTCCCCGCAGGGGTTCAAACTCACCAGAAACTCAAAGAAACAGGCCTTAAGTATTAAACGTCCAGGACGTTTAATACTTAAGGCCTGTTTCTTTGAGTTTCTGGTGAGTTTGAACCCCTGCGGGGAAGTGTGTCTCACGTTTGGTGGAGATTGGAAACCGGTGGAGGGTGTGCTAGTATTCCATGAAGCTTTCTTCAAGCCACTTTGAACTTTGCCTAAATACACTGATCTATGGACTTCTTCCAACATCTTTATCTATATTAGACTTTTCATGTTATGCGCTGTTTTATCATTTTTAACCAGAAAACTGTTTTGGCTAATTTTTTTGATACTTTGTTTTATACCTTGAATAGATGAATTAATTTCTTTTATTTTTAAACAGCTGCTCATATATATATATTGCTTAATTGCTCTCAGTGGGATTAATATTTATTTAATTTAATTCTGAGATTTTAAATATATATTATTTTAATTAATTTATCTATTCCTTTGATTAAGTAATCTCTGTCCTTGGCGCCGAGAAGTGCACTACTTATCCCCTCTGACTGTGGCCCCCCCTTTTTGTGCACTCTTCTCTACACAGTAATTTCAGCAAAACATATTTTTTCCCTTTAGTGACGCTTTAAGTAAGCTTGAAGATGCACTGGGCAATGGACATAAAAGAGAGAGAGAGAGAGAGAGAGAGAGAGAGAGAGAGAGAGAGAGAGAGAGAGGGGGAGAGAATCACATTCTTGCTAAATAACACTGCTAAATTGGGCCAATGGGGCATGCATTTTATGTTTGCTAGTTGGCCAAATGTAATTATTTAATCAACAAAGGGATACATTTTCCTGTGTTAGGTTGTCCATATAGAATGTTATACCTCCCTAAGAAAGAGTGGTGGCAGACATTTGCCTTTCCTTACACATGTCTATTATTGCCTATAATTCTTCTTTAACCTATCAGAAACTCCCAATAATTACAAGCAATACTCACAATTGGGAGCAATCCCTTTTACAGGCTACTTCAGATAGTATTTAAGAATGTTAGTTCGCAACTTACCTGCAAAAAAAATTGTACGCCTTGTGTAGCTTCCTATATCAATGCAGCGAACAATGTAAATGAATAGTGTTGCTCACGAATATTCGTATTGCGAATATTCGGCTCGAATATGGCATATTCGAGTATTCGCGATATATTCCGAATTTCGCGGTGAATATTCGCGATTTCGAATATTCGTATTTTTTCAATTTTTTTTTAGAACAGATCACATCCTAGAGATCCCCATCGACGTCTAAAAGCATTGCTGGTATGATTAGAGACCTTGGGCCGAGTAGCTGCAGCGATCATTTTATATTGCCGAAAAATCGCAATGCGATTATTCGGCAATAGCGATATCGCGCAATTATTTTCGAGAAATTTGCAATATTGTTTTTAGCTAAAATAACACATATATTCGATTTCAGAGTGTTACTGTCGAAATTCCGCAATCAATTTCTCATTCGCATTTTTGCAAAATTACGATAAAATATCAAGAATATTCTGAGCCAATCAGAGTGCTCCTTCCGCATTTCTCGAAATTTCGCAATTATTTTGTATTATAAAATATCACGAATATTCTGAGCCAATCAGAGTGCTCCTTCCGCATTTGCCGAATATTCGCAATTATTTTGTATTGTAATATATCACGAATATTCTGAGCCAATCAGAGTGCTCCATTCCGCATTTCTCGAAATTTCGCAATTATTTTGTATTATAAAATATCACGAATATTCTGAGCCAATCAGAGTGCTCCTTCCGCATTTGCCGAATATTCGCAATTATTTTGTATTGTAATATATCACGAATATTCTGAGCCAATCAGAGTGCTTCTTCCGCATTTCTCGAAATTTCATTCGCATTCGCAATAGCGAAATTTCGCAATCATTTCATTTCCAAAAAATATCTTGAATATTCGCATTTAACGAATATATCTCAAATATTCGACTATATATTCGAGATATATTGCGAAATCGAATATGGCATATTCTGCTCAACACTATAAATGAATAGCTTTAAAGGACTTAGTATATTATTATTGTGTTAGTTAAAGTATGTTGAGTGGATTTAGCTTGCTCCATAGCACAGCTCATACATATTTTATTATCATGAAAGGTAAAAATAACTGTGCATACAAAGTCTGAAATAGATTTACACATGCAAGTTCTTCAAACGAAATGAAATGACCAGCTGTCAGGTAAGGTGGAGTTAAAGTGTTTGACAAGCACTGTTCTTGTGACTTGACTTAATCTCTTTCTTAGGTATCTGGAATCTGTTTGGAATCATCCTGGGCAATTTAGTGTTCTTTCTTGTCATTGATCTTTATCATCCAAATGGTTCTGAATGAGCCTGTATGAAAAATTACTTTCATTGTGATACATTCCACTCAGTTTTGTCTCCATTTCTTTTAATTGGATAGGACTAAGCCATTAAATTGAGCTTTTAACTTCATGTCTCTTCTAAATAACTACAGATTTTATCTTCATTTGTTTGGATGTACAAAATCAATGTTGATTTTTATTTTTTTTGCTAAACAAACATTAGATTTAAATTGTATTTAAAAATTCAGGAAGTAAAATTTATTTTACTAGTTTGTTATCTATCCCATTTAGAAACAATTTAATGAGCCCAATATAGCTAAGCAAACATACCTTAATTTCAAGGAGTTCATCTTTAACTTGATGTTATCTCAGTGTTCTTCAGATATTGTGAATGACATTGAGATACAAACCAAAACAGTACTTCATTGTATGTCATATAGAAATGTTTAGGCATAATTGCGTTGAACTGTAGCCTGAAAATTCACAGAACTAAACAGGTAACTAAACAACATAAACTATTTAATTCTCAATAGGCCTCAACAAATACATCAAATACAATGGGAAAATGGGAGCAAGCATTTTATATAATACAAAAATACTACCACAAAATCATATTGTACAAGGCTTACATTATTTGCTTCTTTGATTAACCGCTTCAATACTAGGCTTTTATACCACCTCCATACCGGGCCTATTCTGACACTTCTCTCCTACATGTAATAATCATCATTCTTTTGCTAGAAAATTACACAGTACCCCCAAACATTGTATATGTTTTTTTTAGCAGACACCCTAGGGAATAAAATGACGGTCATTCCAAAGTTTTATCTTGCACGGTATTTACGCAATTATTTTTCAAACGCTTTTTTTTGTAAAAAAAATTGTTTTATGAATTAAAAAAATAACAAAACACTAAAGTTAGCCCAATTTTTTTGTATTATGTGAAAGATTATGTTACACCGAGTAAATAGAGACCCAACATGTCACGCTTTAATTATGCGCACACTCATGGAATGGCGCCAAACTTCGGTACTTAAAAATCTCCATAGGCAACGCTTTATTTATTTTTTACAGGTTACAGTTTAGATTTACAGAGGAGATCTAGTGCTAGATTAGTTGCTGGCACTCTAACGCACGCGGCGATACCTCACATGTGTGGTTTAAACGGCGTTTACATATGTCGGCGGGACTTGCGTGTGCGTTCGCTTCTGCACGCGAGCTATCGGGGACAGGGGCGTTTTCATTTTTTTTTTATCTTTTATTATTTTTTTTTACTTATATTTTATTTATTTTTACACTTTTTTTCATTTTTTTTTTTTTTTTTCCACTTTTATTCCTATTACAAGGAATGTAAACATCCCTTGTAATAGGAAATGTGTGTGACAGGTCCTCTTTATGGAGAGATGTGGGGTCAATAAGACCTCACATCTCACCTCCAGGCTGGAAACCATGAGATCGGTGAAAAAAAATTCACCGATCTCATGAATGGTGACTTACAGCCGCAATCGCGGCTTTGTTTACATACGGGGACCCGGGCGTGACGTCATCAGATCGCGCCCGGGTCCTCCGACGGTCATAGAGATGACTGGTGACCATCTGGTCACCAGTCATCTCTATGCTTCCTGCCGCCGCCGACGATTCGTTCTCCGGGCCCCCGAAGGTACAGGTAAGCCCGGAGAAGCACCGGATGGCGGCGGGAGGGGGGGGATGTCCCCTCCCGCGGCCTGTAAGAACGATCAAGCGGCGGAACCGCCGCTATGATCGTTCTTACTTTGTGCAGAATCGCCGGCTGAAGAGATGGATATCTGGATGATGCCTCTGGCTGCAGGCATCGTCCAGATATTCGCCCCTAATACCCAGGCCGTCAATTGACGGCCACTTAGGATGGTAAATCCCATCCCAGGCCGTCAATTGTCTATGGCTGGGTATTGAAGTGGTTAAATAAAAAAAATCCTTTGCTGATCAGTCAAAAATGAGCTTGTATTGCACATCTGAGACCATTTGTAGGTTATGCACTGATAATAGAATATGAGAGTGTTTGTTTTGCAGCACTATGCACTAGGTGATAATGTTTAAAGTCGGGCTGTGGAAATTAACTATTAATTCCTCGATTAATTGATGAATTATTTTAATCGATCAAAATTGTTTTGATCGGTACTCACTTCTCCAGCTTTAGGTAGTTCCGTCGGAGATCCATTGACCACACGGACACGGGCGGGGAATTCCGCGTCCATCTGAAGGGCTCCTTTGCTGTGCCTTCATATCTGCATGCCAGCGGGACCTTACTATCTGCCACACGCAAGGGCTGTTACACTTCCTTCTTCCCACTATCAACCTGGGATGCTACAGCCATCCACTGGGAGTTGTGATAGTTCCCTTCACGGGACATCTACACGGCGATGGACTGATGTTAACCCCTCCTCATCTGGATTCAGCAGTGGTATCGTTGTACACATTTTTATACCAGTATCATACTTAGCTACATGTTTTCATGACTGCTTTTGCTAGCGTTTGGTATTACTTGCACCATTTTTACAGTTTATGTAGCTGTATCGATTTTATCTCCAGTGCAATATTTATTTTGTTACCTACTTGAAGACTATAAACGTTTAATGCTATTGCCATCTGCCTTTGTGTGTTTTTTGTATCCTGCTATCCATTTTTCCAGTGGTTGGTAGCTTCACTGGGAATCGGCCTACAAGGAGATCAGCTAAAAGAAGTTGGATCTGTATGTGCGTTATAATTAATCGAAATTAGTCGATTAATCGATACAACAAAAAAAGCCCTACTTTAACCACTTCCATACAGGGCACTTATACACCCTCCCGCCCAGACCAATTTTTAGCTTTCAGCGCTGTTGCACTTTGATTGACAATTGCGTGGTCATGCTACACTGTACCCAAACTAAATTTTTATCATTATGTTCCCACAATTAGAGCTTTATTTTGATGGTATTTGATCACCTCTGGGATTTTTATTTTATGACGGCACTGATAAGGCGGCACTGATGGGCACTGATAAGGTGGCACCAATGAGGTGGCACTGATGAGGTGGCACTGATGGACACTGATGATGGGCACTAATAAGCGGCACTGATATGCAGCATGGATGGGCACTGATTGGCGGAATGGATGGGCACTGATAGGCGGCACATATGGGCACTGATAGGTGGCATAGATGGGCACGGATAGGCGACACGGATGGGCACTGATAGGTGGCATTGATAGGCACTGATAGGCAGCATGGATGGGAACTGATAGGTGGCACGGATGGGCATGGATGGGCACTGATAGGTGGCACAGATGGGCATGGGTGGGCACTGATAGGTGGCACAGATGGGCATGGATGGGCACTGATGTACTGTAATGTGTTGTACTAAAAGATGCCAATCAGTGCCAAACAATAATGCATGCCAATCAGTGATGCCCATTGTGGGCACTGATTGGCATCCATTGTGGGCACTGATTGGCATCCATTAGGCATCCATTAAACATTTCTAATTGGCATCCCTGGTGGTCTAGGGTGGCATACCTGTGGTGGGCATCCCTGGTGGTCTGGTGGCATCCCTGGTGGTACAGTGTGGGCATGCTCAGGGGGGTTTTGCTGATAATTGATCAGCAAAAAAAAACCCTGTCAGAGGAGCAGCCGATCGAGTGAGGAAAAGCTGATTACCAGATTTTCCTGTTTACATAGTGATCAGCCGTGATTAGACGCAGCGACAAGAAAAGTTTGATGTGAGCTTTTGGTCGAAAATTCTAAGCGTGTGTAGGCCCCATCGGACAGCAAAAATTTGAGAGCTGGTTCTTAAAAACTTGCCGATGGCAAAAGTTCTTGTCCGAAAATCCGATCATCTTTATGCAATTCCGACAAGCAAAAAAAACCACACATGCTCGGAAACATTGAACTTAATTTTTCTCAGCTCGTTGTATGTCACTGCGTTATTGACGGACTGAATTTTGTGTGACTGTGTGTATGCAACACAAGTTTGAGCCAAAATTCTGTCGGAAAAAAATCCATGGTTTTCTTGTCGGAATTTTTGAACGTGTGTACGCGGCATAAGAGATGTATATCGATATTATTTGCAAAATTCATAAATTTGTCACACCTGACCCTACAGAATATCTTAATTCCATATTCTAAATATACCTAACACAGGAAAACTAACAAAAATATATTTACAATAAATATTGTGCTATGTTGAATACAGTACATTCAAAAATATTGTTTTCTTGCTTGAATAAATCTCCCTTGTTAGTTTGCAAGTTACAATGACTCAATGAGGAGCTTCCCATGATATATCCATTACAAAGACTCCGACAGCAATTAAGAATCATTGTTCTTCTGTCTCAAAAGCTTTTGCAAGAAGACTACTTGAATTACTATAGCATTTATCAAATATACAGTGGTGGGTGAATTGATCTCACACTTTGATCAATGACATGTAATGTTCCATATTATTGCTCAATTTGCATTTACATTAATTGACTTTTATTGATTAGCAACAAAGCTCTGAGTTTTTGGGATTTGACAAACTGATTGATTATGAATCAATTCTGCTCTAATTGAGTGCAGGCTGGCAAGACCAAGTTAACAGTAATCTACAATTTTCCTAAGCAGTCTATTAAATACAAGCTAGCCCACCATTATATATTTTTAATATACAAGTAAAATTTCCCTTTCAGGTTATTTTTACAATTTAAACTGACATTCTAGGGTAAATTGTGAGTCTGGGTATGGTCAGAATAAAATGTAATAATGTTACAGGACTGAGTGTGGTATAGAAGTTGCATAGAAGCTTGATTATACAGATCGATATAGACTTACACTTATCCTCCTCGCTTTTCAGAAATGACAGGCTGTCTGAAACACAGCAGGAACATGATGCTTGAGGGGTTAAGTGTTACTTGCCTTCTGGCTTCCTACATGGCCCTCTGTTCAGACACACAAAGATGAGGTGTGGGGTACATCCGTCACTTTGCTTGATGACATGATGGATTACCTTTGTCACTGACACTAGAGAGAGAAAAAAATCACTACACTGCTGATAAGGCACTCGCTATTTTTTCTTTATCACATTTTCTTGTTACTGCATAAAGTTTTCTAGACAGCAACATAAAATACATTTGTTATGTTTGGAGTTTGACAGCTTCTTATATGTACACTTATTTTGTGCATACATACCAGTGATTACTGAGGCAAAGTATTTCTTAATATTCAGTTTTGTAAAATCATTGTAAACTACACAAAATGTGCTTTAATATTAAAAAGGTTTTGACTAGGGTGTGGCCAAGATGGCGATCTAGACGGACATGCTTTGGAGGAGCTCCGCTCTATGTGACCTGTTTATCCGCTATTTTTGAGGATCCACCGTGTTTATCTACCCTGACTGAAGCCCAGCGCCCCCGGGTATGCGTAGAGGCAAATCCGGTTCTGGACGGAGAGGCGGCTCCACGGTTAAGGTTAATCCCCTGCCGAAGCTGACACAGACACCTGTAGGCCGCGCGCACATGGCGTCCCAGACGGTGTCTTCCCCTGCGAGCGCGGCGGAGGAGGACCGTTTCCAGGCTCTCATGCTGGCTATACAAGGCAGCCAGACCACCCTTACGGGTAAGATTGACACCCTGCAGCTGGACCTGGGGCTCCTACGAAGGGACCTGGACGGCATACGAGAACGCCTGGGGAGGCGGAGCGGCGAGTGGGGGATTCGGAGGACTCTATCCAGGACCAGCGTGCCTCCATACACACTCTCCAGGTAAGAGTGAAGGCCCTGGAGACGAGGGCAGAAGACAGCGAGAACCGCAGTAGGAGAAATAACCTTCGGGTGGTCGGTCTTCCGGAGGGGGCTGAAGGCCGGGACCCGACAGCATTTACTGAGACCCTGCTCCGCAATCTGCTGCCGCAGGCCCAATTTTCCCCACACTTTGTTGTTGAGAGGGCCCACAGGATGCCACCGGGCCACGCTGTACCGGGGGCCCCCCCACGCACTTTTATTTTTAGGCTGCTTAACTTCAGAGACAGGGATCTGGCGCTGAGGGAGGCCATGAGGGTGGAGGAGCTCCGCTTTGACAACACGTGGCTCATGATGTTTCTTGACTACTCCCTGGACACCCAACGGCTTCGCAGGACATTCGACCATGTTAAAGTGCAGCTCCGTGCCAAGGGCCTGAAATACATTATGCTGTTCCCGGCCCGACTGAGAGTTATCGACGGGGAATCTACCCGCTATTTTACGTCACCTGAGGATGCCTCTCACTGGCTGGATACAATACCCGGGCATCAGTAACTGTATGGTTTATATGTTTTGCCCCCCCCCCCCCCCATTGGCAACTTCACCCGTTTTTTTGGCTGCACCTGATCGCTGCTCAGTGTGACATCTACCGCATGTGCTGCGGGACAGGACTGTGCCTCTCTGTCTTTAGCTCATTTGGCCCCCTGCCCTCTGTCTCACCACGCAACCCGGACTTGACACTGCACATGGTCCGCGCTCAGAACTGTCTGCATCAGGTTTACATGACTGGGGAGGTTGGTGGGGGAGGTATTTTCTGTGGCGGGGTACATGGTGGATGGAGATCGGGTGCTCTTTGCTACAGGGGGAGGCTCTGGGAATGGAATCTGGCCTTAGCCTGGGCCTTCCGGTTCCTGAGGGCCCCAGTTTCTGGTTGTAACGTTTGAGTGTGTGCCCCTAGCTCTGACTAGGTGATCTGATCTGTTTTACTTTTGGAGTTTTAAAGTTGGGCTTTACTTGCTTCTATATGTTTTGGGTGGATCCAAAGTTACCCCGATGCTTCTACATGGGTCTGGGGGCGGTGCCCTCCCTGGATGTTTCTGGTGAGCCGGGTGTCTGCTCTCCTAGTGCCTTCGGATGGATCGCATTGGCAGTTGCCCCCATAGGAGACTTTCCTACCTTTTGATGGGGTTGGTTTGGGGTTTATGCACGCCGGTCCTTTCTCCGGACGTGCAGGGTGGGTGGGATGGGCTGTGTTATTTAGTTTTTATGTTTTTTTTACCCTTTTTGTGTTTTTTTATGTTGCCATTATGTTTGCCAGACTACTTTCTGCAGTGAGCTGCCTTGGACGCCCCTTTTGGCCTGTGCTGGTTGCACAGGCCGGGTGCCCAATGCTCTTTAAGTGACCGTCTCGGTGTGGCTGGTGGGGTACACTCCCCCACGTTGGCCCCACTTTCACTGGTTTAACTGCCCTATGCTACTGGGTTTTCTATGGCTCCCATTAGGCTAATCTCGTGGAATGTCCGTGGGCTGAAGGATAAGATAAAGAGGTCATTGGTCATGGCCTACCTCAAAAAATACTCTCCCCATATATGTCTCTTGCAGGAGACCCACTTAACCGGGCGGAGGGTTCTGGGCCTGAGGAAACAGTGGGTGGGTCACTCTTACCATGCTGCATACTCCAACTATGCCAGAGGGGTTAGCATTCTGATCCACAAGTCCCTCGCCTACTCCTTGCTTGATGTTAGGATTGACCCTAAGGGTAAATATGTGCTTCTTCACGCTGTGATTGACACAGTAGAAATGTTAATTCTGGGCATCTATATACCACCACCGGCTACGGTGTCTTTCCTGAAGTCCCTTGTCCCCGTATTGGCTGCATACCTCACGGATAATATCATCATTGCAGGGGATTTCAATATGGTCCCACACTGTCTCTGGATAGGTTGGCCTCTGATACTAGCGTTGATTCTCCCCTGCAGCGATGGGCTTCCCTGTATGGTTTTACTGATGTGTGGTGTTGGAAATACCCGGAGGTCAGAGCCTACACATGCCACTCTACCTCCTTTAGAGCTATGTCTAGAATAGATTTAATTTATGTCAGTGGGGGCTTACTCTCGAGAATTAGCGAGGTGCAGATCCTTCCCAGGGGTATCTCGGACCATGCGCTCGTCCTCCTCCGTCTGCAGACCCAGACACCTCCATCGGAGAGACTGTGGCGACTTTCTCGCTATTGGATCTCAGTGGAGAGAGTTTCTGCAGAAATCTCTAGACACATATCTGGGTTCTGGGGGGACAACGGGGACTCTACGACTATGGGAAATAGATGGGATGCTTTTAAAGTGGAAGTAAACCCTTCTATCATTTTCAGCCAAGGAAGCTGCCATCTTGGCCTATGTTTAATCTTCAACTGCCATGGTGCTGCACATGTGATCAGTTATGACACCAGCCATTGGATGGTTTGACAGTTTGGTTGAGAGCACAACCAATGTGACAGTTGGCAATCCCGGCATGCCGGAAATTTAACTGCTTTTTGAAACTGTTAAGTTGATGGGTTTACTTCCGCTTTAAGGCATTTACTAGGGGGTGCTACCAGTCTGCCATCTCCTATGAACGGGGTGCCACCACAATCTGTATAGAGGAGGTTGAGGCCAAAGCCCAGGATCTCGAGTCCCGATACGTTGCTACCCAGAATCCGGTCACGTACTCGGACATGCAGTTATGCTTCTCCGAGTGGCTAAGGCGGGGAAGAGACAACTCGCCCAAACGCAGCACATCTTTGAGCAGGGGGAGAAGATGGGGCGCCTTTTGGCCTGGTTGGCTAGGGAGCAACAGCCTACTGCTACTATTGCTAGGATCAAAAACTCTGGCGGGGCGGTGGAAGTGGACCCGGTGTCCATCAATGCCTGTTTTGCTTATTATGGGGCGCTGTTTTCGTCCCGGGTTGGCTACTCGGAGGAGGAACTGGAGTCCTTTTTGGGACAGGTGACCTTTCCGAGCCTTACAGAAGAGGCTCGCACCTATCTAGACAGTGGGATATCCCTTGAGGAGGTACAGCAGGCCCTGGGGGAGCTACAGTCGGGGAAAACTCCAGGTGTGGATGGCCTTCCCCCGGAGTTCTATAAGGAATATGGGGAACTTCTGGGCCCCAGACTTCATGCTATAATAGTTGCAACCCTCAAAGATGGCAGTCTCGGGAGCTGTGGTGGCTCAACGTGATTGGCACTGCGCTGACAAGCCGTTCACCTCTGCAGCCAAGGGTTCGGATCCCGATCTCGGCTACATGTGAATTGAGTTTGGTGGTCTCAGCCCGGCTCCTGGTGGGTGTGCTATGCAAGGTACGGCTGTGCTTAGTACGCCCACCCCCCCCTAAAAAACACCACACTTGCACGCACACAAAATTGGTTTAACACACACGCACTTTGGCCATGCGGTCTCTAAAATAAAGAGAGGCGAAGGACCTACGGGGCTGGCTGGGTGGGCTAGACCCCCTCACTCCCTCATAGGGGGAGTCCCTCTGCCCCGTTGGGGTCCCGTTGGGCCCCAGTTGGGCTCCCAAGTGGAGCAGGTAGGGCGGGGTGAGTGGGAGGCCCCCCTCACACCCGCCATTGCCACTGGGGGCATGGAGAAGGATGGCGATTGCCTCCGGGGGGAAGGTCTGCCTACTCCTAACTCCTGCAGTTCCGGCTCCTCTCTCTCGAGTTCACGCACAAAATAAACTTTAAAAAAAAAAAGAAAAAAAAAAAAGATGGCAGTCTCCCTCCTTCTATGGCGGAGGCTGTCATAGTGGTGATACCCAAACCGTCAAAAACCCCAAACTGTGTGCCTCCTACAGGCCTATTTCGCTTTTAAATGCGGATGCCAAAATTCTAACTAAGATTTTAGCTCGGCATCTTAACACTGTCATCCATACGCTGGTACATGAGGATCAGACCGGCTTCATGCCTGGGAAGGGTACAGATATTAATCTCTGCAGGTTGTACACAGTGCTGGGGGCTCAGGGGGCCCTGGCCGAGTCCGACGTAGTGGCCTCTTTGGACACTGAAAAAGCATTTGATTTGGTTGAATGGATATACTTGTGGGAGGTCCTGCGTCGGTTCGGCTTCGGTCCCAGGTTTATATCTTGGGTGCAGGCTCTGTACAGGGCGCCTACTGCTAGGGTCCTACGGGGTCGGTGCTCTCCCGGCCCTTTCGCCCTTACAGGGGCACTAGACAGGGCTGCCCCCTGTCTCCCGGCCTCTTTGCCCTCGCTATTGAGCCTATGACGATCCTTCTCCGCTCCTCCCTGACGGTGCGCGGTATCCCTATAGGTCCGGTCACAGAAAAAATATCTTTATACGCGGACGATACACTGTTGTATCTGCGGAATACCTCGGATTCTCTTGGGGCAGCCCTCACACTTATCGATACGTTTGGCAGATTTTCCGGTGTCCGTATTAATTGGGAGAAATCAGTAATTTTTGCCCTGAAACCTTCGGAAACGTCGGGCCCTGCGGACACCCCCCTGCGCTGGGTATCACAGTTCAAGTATCTGGGGGTGGAGGTTCACAGGGACCTAAAGCAGTTTATTCCCCTTAACTTGACCCCGGTCTTGTCCCTCCTGACCCAGAGATGTGCTGCTTGGAAGACACTACCCCTTACCCCGGTCGGGAGGGTCAATCTGGTCAAGATGACTGTCTTGGCGAAATGTTTGTATATTTTTAGACAAACCCCCGTTCCTATTCCCAATACGTTTTTTAGGAAACTAGATAGTCTGCTCACCTCCTTCATTTGGAGCGGTGGTACCCCCAGGATTGCCAGGTCCACCCTGCAGCTACTGGTCACTCTTGGTGGACTGGCTTTGCCATGTTTCCAGAAGTATTACTGGGCTGCGGTTCTTGTCACGCTTAGATGGTGGCTATCGGAGGAGCCGGCCAATCCGGCGGCTACTCTGGAGGCTGCGATTCTGGGATCCTCCTCCGAGCTCCACAACCTTATGCATCGGGGGCCCAGTTCTAGTCCTTCTGTACGCCCTCAATGAAGACTACCCTGCGGGTGTGGGAGGTTGTTAGGACCAAAGTCCAGAGCCCGGGTTGCTGGTCCCCGCGTACCCCGCTATGGGGGAACCCGCGTCTCTCGCACTTTCACTCTATACCTGACCTGGCCCTATGGGCCCGCTTTGAGGTTAAAACACTGGAGGATATAGTTTCGGGGGGCAGGCTACTCACCTTTGACGAATTGAAACAGAGGAAAGGACTGACGAATCGGATGTTTTTTCGGTTTATCCAGCTGCGTCATGCATTCCGGGCAAAATTCCCTGGACTGATCAGGCTGGAGACTACAGGGATGGAACGATTGTTGAGTGCGGCGGATGAGACTTAAACCCTGTCCGCCCAGTACTCAATATTGATGTGTTTGGATACCTCTAAGGTTTCCCAGCTGTTTTCGGAGCTGGCTGACGACGACTGGGAAGAAGGAATACAACAATACCTTACCCTGGTGGTTTCTGCCAGGGATAGATTTATTCAACTCAAGTTCCTACACAGGGCCTATTTTTCCCCCCAGCGTCTGGCGAAAATATACCCGCAGCAGAGTTCTGCCTGTTCACGGTGTGGGGTAGAGGAGGGAACATTCTTCCATATGGTCTGGTCTTGTCCTGTGTTGCAAATTTACTGGCGGGGGGGGCTAACGTAATCACTTCTGTGAGTAAGATGGTTGTACCCTGTGACCCATTGCCGCTGCTCTTGGGGATAGTGGACACACTGCCTGGTACTCCATCTAAAAAACGTTTTATTTTTTTCGCAGCTTTTTACGCCAGGAAAGCTATTCTGTTGAGATGGAGGGAGACTTCTCCTCCCACGGTACGACAGTGGAGGACGCTGATCAATGCGGCTCTTCCGCTTTACAAACTAACATATATGGGTCGCAACTGCCCCGGGAAGTTTGACAAGGTGTGGGCGGCCTGGGTGAAAGCAGAACAACTGGAGCTGGATTAGGTGAAAGGTGTCCTGGGAAGGCCGGGTTGATCTTTCTGGGTGTTGATGTTGGTTGCACTGGGAGCCACGTGGGATCTCATTGGAATAGATGTACGGGTCACGAATACCTGAGGGTCTGGAGATGTGGGGCCTGTCCTCCCCCTCCCTCCCCTATCCTACATGCATGTTTAGCGGTAAGTTAGTGGAGGTCTTTTCCCCGACCCTACTGGGGGAGCCCGCCTCAGTCCAGACTATGGGTTAAGAGCCACTGGTATGGTTCCCATTGGGTTTATTGCTTGTGTGGGGGGGATTTATGGAAACCTGGGTTGTGCAGCCTTATGTTTCTGAGCTGTGCTCTGTATATATTTCTTTCTGTGGGCTCTATTCCATGGGGAATGTGTTTAAGCATGTACGGTCACCTTCTGCGGTAACTTACTATGTCTTCTTTTGTTCTCACTGCTACATTAACTGGTAAACTTTGTATGCACAATGTCTGGCAACTGTCTACTTGGTTTGTTTGTATTTTACATCAATAAAACTCTTTTTTTAATTTTTAAAAAAAAGGTTTTGACTGAAAATACTTAATTTGCATGTGTAGCACTACCCCGGTAGGAGCCGCTGGGTAGGATGGGTCCTCTGTTCTTTGCCTCAACCTTTTCAAGAATCTCATCCCCTCTGATGCAGCAGGTTGCATGTACAGACATACAATATCACAGGAAATCACTGAAAGTAATACTTAGCACCCTAAAAGTAGTGCTATATTAAATAAAACAGGCCCCAAACCAGGTAGTAAAAGCAAACTTAATATATTGTCACCCAATATAGTTGGTAATTAGGCACATATAAAATGTATTAACAATGGTAATAGCGCAATCTAGCATATACAATGATTATGAGTAAGAACTAGGCATAATATGACTTTTGGCATCCACATCAGCATAAATTTGTAGCAAAGCCACCTCAAGTACAGCAGTGAACAGTAGTAAAGTTTAAATTACAAGTGCTGGAACTTTACTGCCAGAGTGCATTTATTGAAGCAATGCTAGTACTAGACTGACTGGGTAAGCACTGTCCAAAAGAAAATAAGTATGTACTGGAGGGGGCAGGGGAACAAAGGGGCTTGCGAAATAACTATTCCGAGAGGGGTATGAAGAGGTACTGAATATACATTTTTACACACGGTACCTTCGTCCCATCAAAATTTGAAATATGTATTTGGGGGGATGCTGGGGTTTGGACTTTGATGGTACCATATATCAACTGATTACCAGTCAAAATTAGAAAAGTATAAAGAAGGTTTTATTACAAAAAAATATACATATTCATAAAAAAAAACTTCTTTAGTCATAACAACTATAAAGTGCCTAAAAGACATTCTGTCATTGTAGATAGAATGTCAACATCATCTAGTTTATATTGAGAAGAGCTTAACATGTTTTGTGGTTTCTTATATCGCCCGCTTCTTCGGGAGCATTACTCACACATACAATTTGTCAGATGATGTATAAAAGGTTGTCATGAGACTATGAATAAAGAAAAACAACATTAACAAAAATATTACAGTGTGAATACAACCATAACATATCATATAAAATAGGAGAGGCGTCCATCCCACAAAAACCCCCCTAGAAAAAGGACCACCCATGAAAGTCTCACCATGGGGGCGGTGACCAAGGCCCCTGGTAAGTTAGGGTAAATTGCCAACCCACCCCGGAGGACATAGAAAATTCTGAAATAGTATGCACATCCAGTGTGAACCTAGTTGATAAATATAGGTAGCAGGTTGTGATTATATTAATCAAACCCAAGGCCAGCATATGCGTTCATAGCAGAAGATAGTAGTAGTAATAATAATAATGAATAATAATAATAATAATAATAATAATAATAATAATGATTATTACTTGGTATACCTTTGAATGGATGCAGTTCCCTTACACAATGTTGTGGCTGTCAATGGTAATAGCGAAGCAGTCCAGGAGGCATACAGATGATCTAAAAGTGGGGGATTTTGATGTATATACTGTACATATGTAAATGAGCCCACCCATTAGGGAGATTTAAAAGAGATATTGCTATATGTTTAGGGTATATTTACCTGAAAATTTCACAGACACACGTGTATCCAAAGGAGATAATAGTATTTGCATATATAGAATCCAGAACACCCCTGAATCACCAATACAGGGGGCAGGGGATTCCCTAAACGAGAAGAGACAATTAGAATTGACATGGCCTCAAAAGCTTAACCAGGCAAGGATATGTATAACAAATCAAAGCCTTTTTACCTGTATAAGAACCACTCCTTTATGAGCAGTATATAGGTGGAGGTGCATTAGATAGCCTTCTACTCTCCTATGGACTGGTGTCTCCAAATTTAGATAACATTTGTCACTTATAAAAGGATATTAACTAGATTAAATCTAGTCATTAAGTCACTGGATCACTCATAGTTTCTTAGAGTATGGCCAGTATTATCAGTATTAAAAAAAACAGCAACAGTGAGGACAAAACAACCACTTCCCATAGACAGCATGTGGATGAGACATCCACTGCTGTGTGTTAAATAGTGTGGATATAGTCAGGAAGTCCCGCCCCGCCAAGATATAGACCGTCTGACATCACCGTGTCCGGTCACATGGTGCGCGCGCACCAATGATGTGCGCGCCTAGTCCCAAAACAGTGAAAACACAATTTGACTTCCGGTTCCGGCGCCGCATCTGAGGGACACTAGCTCCGGAGGCTCCGCTCTCACCGTCTGATATACGGCATACAAAACCCCAGAATCGCCCCGGTTTGAGCCTCTCTCAGCGCCCCCACGTAGCCGCTCTCCCGGTGCATGGAGCGGTACCTTACCCAGCCGCGTACGCCTCGGAATTCCGTCGCCGCAGATGCTCTGTCGGAACTCGCGGCCACTTCCAACATGGCCGCCACGACACGAGGCCCCTCTTCTGTACAGGCTTTGTAGCCACAGGCACCGCCAGACTCTTTAGCGGGTGCTGACACGCCGTCCGAGGACATGGACACCGTGACCACCAAGGGCTCAGACACAGATCCGGATGACTCCTATGAGAGGATTGCCAAAGCAGTTGCGGCGCTCCTCTCCCCCTCCATCACTTCAGCTGTTGAACGGGCGGTAGCAGAGGGGATGCAACAGATACGAAAGGAGATAGGTGAGCACTCCCTGAGGCTCTCCGCGGCTGAGCAGCGGATTGCCTCAGTAGAAGATGACCACTATCACATGAGTGGCACCCTGGAACGGTTCATCCAAGACCAGCAACACCTTCATGAACGCATGGAGGACCTCGAGAACCATTCCAGGAGGAACAACCTGAGGGTTATCGGCCTACCGGAATCTGTTAAACCTACCTCCCTGATTGACTTTTGCTCTAACATGCTCCCCGAGACCCTGGGACTAGGCCGTAGCTGCATAGTGGAACGAGCGCACCGTATGGGTGCTCAATCAGAGGACCGCACCCGCCCAAGACCGGTGATAGCATGATTTCTGAATTATGCGGACCGCACGGACATTCTCCAAAACTTCCGCAAATCGCGCCCGATAGAGATCGCAGGCCACAAGATACTATTGTTTGCGGACTACTCAGCGGAGGTATCTCGCAAGCGGAAAGACTTCCAGCCAGTCTGCGTGGAACTTTATAAGAGGGGCATCCGCTTTTCGCTTGCGTACCCGGCCATCCTGCGTGTGCAAGCCCCAGATGGGGAGCAACTCACCATCCAGTCCCCAGACAAGGCCCGCGCCTTTCTATATTCATTAGCAGGGGGCCAGGCGATGACGCCCTCCTATGCTGACAAGGCCAAACAGAATCCAAGGGACCAAAGAAGCCCGAGGAAGGAACCACCCAAACGACTAAAACCTACCACCGAAACCGGTCTGCAAGGCTCTGGATGATGATGCTGCAAGGAACTCCCACGTTATGTCTCCCGGAGTAGTGTCTCCCGAGCTTACGCAGCCATTGCCCCTGCCTAAACCTAAATCTAAGGCTACTGAGAGCTGTGGAATTGTCCTCCTGTTTGTTTGTTTTTTCTGTTTTTCCCGATGATGTGCGGCTCAGCCGCTCCTTCACTGTATAGCCGCATACGTACGCCTTCCCACATACCGCAGTGGTTGCTATCACTGATATGCCCTCCTTTACAGTCACCGATTGATGCCTACACGTCCGACTCTGAACTGCTGGCCACGGTGTGGCTGCACGGTTGCCGTGCGACTCATTTCCTCATTAATGGCTGTACTGATGTTGTCTCAAGTTCTGTTACACTTGTATTTGTTGCCAATCCATTCTAGGTACTGGTCTTCTCTCTATGGAGAGCTCCCGTGTTTTCTCACCGGTGGGCTCTTTTGTAATTACTACCGCTCGTACTATGGTGGGAGACTTTACTTCCTCATATCCGCCCACTGGCTGCGGTAGTAATCACCTCACTTTGGGGGCGATGCTGGATCGGCTATATTTTATATGGACGGTCAGGCGGCTCATGCGGAAAAAAGCGAAGTCTTGGTTTATTGTTTTGTTTGTTTGCTGTATTTCTCCTGTTATTCACTTTCTCTCTTTGTTGCCCTCTTCCCCCCTTCCTGTGACCTTTTCATACGAGAGGATGGTTCTTTCAACGCCCCCTTCGATCTCAAGGACCTACGATCTACTTCCGTAACTCACACGTCCACCTTCCGTCAGGTAATTTACTCTTATTTTACTTTTACTTTCACTCGAGTTATCCCCCCCCGCAACACCCATGACACAAACTTGCATAGTATCCTGGAATGTTAAGGGTCTACGCTCGCCCACAAAACGAATGAAAGTCCTTAGGCACCTAAAGAGGCTTAAAGCTGACGTAGCCATGCTCCAAGAGACGCATCTGGAGGAAAAAGACTTCTTCAGATTACAAAAACTCTGGGTGGGTAGGGTTCTGGGGTCAGCCTCGGTGGGGCGCAAAGCAGGCACTGTTATCCTTTTGCACAAAAACCTAGTGTATGACATATTATCTGTTGACAGAGATACCCAGGGCAGACGTGTCTCCTTACACCTTAAACTTCCTTCGGGGGAACTACGAATCACCAACATCTATGCCCCAAACTCCCCTGACCAAACATACTTTAATGAGCTGACACCCTTCTTTGTCAACTGATGAACTCGCCCCCCACCTCGTGGGAGGCGACTTCAACTCCACTCTTTGCGACCGCGAGGACAGGTCCAGACCACATGTACAGAACTCTACCACTCGCACAGAACGACCAACTTCTTTTTCAAATATGGTCCAGGCCCTCAACCTATTAGACACTTGGCGCTTGCAACACCCCATGGAGAAGGAATACACTTTCTTTTCTCCAGTCCATAGTTCTTTCGCCAGACTAGACTACTTTTTAGGCACTCATTCTATATTACCTAGGCTACACTCCACGCACATACATGATCTGGTGATCTCGGATCATGCCCCCATCTCGGTCTCCTTGAGCAATCTACAGAATAGCTTGGGAATCAGGCAGTGGAAATTCCCGACGTACCTTAACCACAACGACAATTTTAAAATGATGCTATCCCAGGCCTGGGAGGAATATGCTCACAACAATGGCCAACACTTAGACAACCCAAATTTGTTCTGGGAAGCTGGGAAATCTTATCTAAGGGGAAGGATTATATCGCCCAAAAACAGTTCCTAGATGCCAGCACACGCGTGAGGCTAGCTAAATCACTCCTCGATGACAAGCGCACTGACAGACATCTCTCCGCTTGGCGGGAAGCCAAGGAGCAGTTTGACATCTGGGCCGAGAGGGTAGAACAAACAACACTGTCTGCTATACAACTACACTATCACAAATATGGCAATAAAGCAGAAAAGCTCCTGGCGAGGCTCAGTAGAGGCCCATTCGTTCCTAACCATATCGGCGCGCTGCGCAACCCTGACGGTACTCTGTCTACATCCCCTAAGGATGTGAACGGGATACTAGAGCTTTTCTATGCGAACCTTTACGGCCAAGACTCGACTGACTCTGAATTAGCGCGTAAGTGGTTAGATGATGTTATCCTGCCACAGGTCGAACACGGACTACTGTCTCGACTGAACGCTCCCATCACCCTGAAAGAGCTCAATGATACCAGCGGAGGTCTCTCTAATGGCAAAGCGCCAGGCCCAGATGGATACACAGCTGAGTTCTTTAAAATGCTGAGGCTTAATATCACCCCTACATTGCTTTCGGTCTTTAATCACATCTGGGGAGGGGGGCCATATCTGCCGACGGGACACCTCGCAAACATTAAACTACTTGCCAAGAAAGGCAAAGACCCACTAGACCCGGGCTCTTACCGCCCCATATCCCTGCTAAATGTGGACTCTAAGATACTCTCCAAAATAATAGCCTCAAGATTGGGCGACATAATGCCGTCGCTCATTCACTGCGCCCAATCGGGTTTCACTAAAGGAAGGTCAGCAGCAGCTAACATCCGTAAAGTCCTAGCGGCCCTGGAATATGCAAAATCCAATCCATCACAAAAGGTGGCAATTGTCACCCTGGATGCCGAAAAAGCTTTCGACAATGTGAGTTTTCGATGGCTTTCCTTAGTCATGCATAAGTTCGGTCTGGTCGGCCCATTCAGCGACTTTATTCACAGTATGTACTCTGCTCCGTCCGCCACAGTCACGGCAGCAGGAATTCAGTCACCTCCCTTTCGGCTACACAGGGGTACGAGACAGGGTTGCCCCCTATCCCCCCTGCTTTTCAATCTTGCCATCGAGCCGCTCTCACGCCTCCTCGCCTCCACTCCCTTGCTTCATGGGATACCGTTTGGGGGGGGAGGACATGAGAGTGGCTCTTTTCGCCGACGACATACTGATATTCTCCACCTCACCCCACACAGACGTCCATGCCATACAAAATATTTTTGACCAGTTTAGGTTGTGCTCCGGTCTGAAAATAAATTTTTCCAAGAGCGAGATCCTCACCCTAGGACCCCCCACTGCTCGATCTCACCTCCCCCCCTCCTGCCTCCGTATTGCCACCCGTCATATTACCTACCTAGGCCTGAAAATTGGTAAGGAACCATCCTCTCTTTACTACTTAAACTACCCACCTTTATTTGCTAAGATGATGAGTGAAATGGAAATTTGGGCAGGGCTACCCCTCTCGTTCTTTGGGAGATGTGCACTCTTCAAAATGATTAGCTTTGCCCGTCTACTCTATCCGCTACAGACCCTTCCCCTTCTTCTGAAACATAAAGATGTTCAAACCCTGAACAAAGCCATTGTCAAGTTCATATGGAAAAAGAGTAGACCTCGAATTGCTCTCTCAAAGTTATATCTCCCGTTATACCTCCCGAACATTAGAGTATATAATCTAGCCTGCCTTCTGAGGATTGGTTTGGACTGGATACTAAGATCTTCCCGCTATTCTAACTATGCCCTGGAATCGGCCATGGTCAACCCCCTGACCCTCCCAGCTCTCCTACATAGTTCACTCCAAAAAATGCCCATCTCCATTAAACAAAATCTGCTCTTTCGTGACACTATTGTGGCGTGGTGGGAGACACGTAAAAAACTGGGCCTCTCCCCCCACGTCTCTAGACTCCTCCCAATATGTGGTAATCCCATGTTTACGCCTAGTCTCCAATACAAACCTTTCTCGAAGTGGAAGGACAAAGGCTTAGTCGAAGTATGCTCCTTGTTTCAAGTCTCGACTGGCAGTCCCAAGCCCTTTTCCCAAATCATCAGAGAATATGCTCTACCCCCCAGTCACTATTTCCAGCTCCTACAATATGTGGACTTTATAGCCAAAACATGCCCCAAGAAAGCGATCAGATTCCAGCCCTCCTTTATAGACAGACTTGTCTCGGACAGAAAATACTCTATATCAGACATTTACCGCCCACTATCTATGGAATTTATTAAACCCCTACATTGCACCTCCATGTCGTCCTGGACCAGGGATCTACCTGACCAGGTCACCATTGACGATATTGTAAGAGGATATAGGACCACCAGATTCATCACCCCCTGTGAAACTTGGAGGGAAACACAATTTAAATTGATGCATAGGGCGTACTATCCATTCTCCACCACGAAATCCCCTGACATTGGTCCCGCCTGTCCCTGGTGTTTAACCCTCAGGCCCACTCTGCTGCACCGCTTCTGGGATTGCCCCCCTATCGCCGCTTTCTGGTCTTCGATTCTCCAACACGTTAAGGAAGTATCTAATCATCCCTTGAGGAGAGATCCCAGCCTCCTCCTGTTTGGATGCCCCCCTCAAAGCCTAGCAACCGATGAAGACTACATCATACTCCCCCAAGGCACCAAGCACTGGATCCTCCTCACGCTTCTAATGGCTCGCAGGACCATTCTCAACCACTGGATCTCAGCCACCCCCCCCTCTCTGGCAGAAACAATCAGTCATATGAAGTCCTTGCTCTACAAGGAAAACCTGGATTTATATTCCCCTCCATCGCAATCAAGAGACAAGTTTGACAAGAAATGGACGGCCTTTATTAAACATAATCTGTCAGACTCTGAGCAACGGAATTTGCTATCTTCACCTTTTGCCTTTCTAACCTGACTTTAGCTCTTGATTGATATCCCCCATAATCAATGGCACCCCCCTCAACCGCACCTACTTCTCTATCTATTCACTCATGACCGGGAGACAAACCCGGATGGTCTATGGTGTGTTCTCTGTAAGGATCAGGCAGTCCTACTATTGCTTGTGTTGAATTGTATATTTAGGCGTAATTTCCCTAATGTGCACTCCTCTCCACCCTAACATCCTTGGTCGAATATTTACTATGGTGTCTCATGCTCTTGTTCCTTCCCTTCCTTCCCCTCTTCCCCTCCTTCCCCCCCACTCCTCCTCCTCTTCCTTACACTTTCCTCCTCCTGTAATCCCCCTCCACTTCTTCTCTCTTCCCTCTTGTCTTTCCCCCCACTCGTCCAATTTATGAAGCTTGACGGTAGTGGGCTATGTCCTAAATCCCAACAGCCCTCTCACTGCTTGATAGCGTGCCCCGTTAGGGTCACAATAATTCCACTACCCTCACTACTATCCCTATCTCCAATACCTCTTACATTACCTTGATAAGTTCCAACTGCCTGAGAGTGGTATGATGCTCCTCACTATTGTTAGTTTTTGCTGTTGACTAAGATCCACTCAGGGAGATATCGATTGTTACCCCTGTTTTTTTTTTTTTTTACTTGTACTTGTTCTTGATTATCTGCTTGTATTTACTTGTAACCCCAATAAATTGTTTTTGAAAAAAAAAAAAAAAAAAAACACAATTTAAACGTGTTCCACCTTAAGGACATTCGGGATCCCATGTGAGAAGACACAGGGCCCCCCCCATGTGACCATATGTCCACAGGGGGTCAGAAAGCCCCAGCCACCCCAGGAACCCGGCACCACTCCCCATGTTGATGCTGCAAGTGCCATCTTGGAAGAGGGCTGCCAGTCTAGATGATAAGTAGAGGGCTGATGCTGCAGACGCAAACTTGAAGAAGGGCTGCCAATCTAGATGATAAATGAGAGGCTAGTGCTGCAGACGCCATCTTGGAAAAGGCCTGCCAGTCTAGATGATACATACAGTAGAAGGCTGATGCTAAATGTGTCATCTTAAAAGAGGACTGCCAATCCAGGTGGTAAGAAGGCATCAAAGAGACAAATCAAGAGAGATGATACAGGGTGTGGGGCCCCCTGGTGGTGCAGATCCGCACTGCCATTACCATACACAGTGCGAACCCCGCATCCCAGTGGGTTAGATTGAGGGATGAACGCCGCCCTACAAAAAAATAAAATAAATTAACAATTTCACAATATACATTAGACATGTGCAGACTGGAATATTTCGTTTTGTTTTTTCATTTTCGTTTGGAAAATACATTTATTTAGTTACTCCCGAAAATCGTTTTGATTTATTCCGTTTTTCGTTGGGGAATAGCTTTCGCCCGAAAATCCAATAATACTTGGTTTCTGTTGAATGGTCAAAAGAATATTCGACGGAACGTCGAATCTTTTTGTTTGCTGGTGAATGTTTAAAAGAATATTCGACGGAACGTTGAATATTTACGTCTCATACATCGAAATCTATTCTCTGTAATGTCAAATCTATTATTTCTATAGTGTCGAATCTTTTCTCTATGATGTCGAATCTTTTCCCTATAATGTCGAATCTCTCTATATCGAATTTTTACCACAACGAAAACGAAAATAAAGCATTTTTTATGTCGGATCTTTCGGTTTTCGTTTCTTGCACTTTGGTTATCGTTTATTAAAACGATAACGAAAAAAACAGATTTTCGGACGAAAATGCATTCTAACGAAAACGAATGCACATGTCTAATATACATAATCTAGATAAAACATATATTATTCTACTATTATTCTGTATACAATAGTCTGTCCATAACTAGTCCAAAGGGGCAGTTCTTTGAGATATTTTTGGGCTGTCTATCATTTGAGTCCTATCAAAGCATATTTGCACTTAATGACAGTCCCAGTTAACCTGCTTGTAGTAGAGATACAGGATAGTCTCTGCATAGGTGCAAGGTAGATGTGGTTGACATGTGGTAAAGGTTTGGAAATATGTGATATATGTGCAATCTAGGTTTGGAATAAGTGCAGTATAAAGTGTAGTATGGATGCAGTATGAATTGGGTACACTTGTTGTCCAGTCTCCCCTAGCAGTGTCAGAAATGGGCAAAGTGGAAATGGTAAAGTGTGGCGCTGAAAATGATGATTTTGATGTGATCAAAATGATGATTTTGATGTGATGAATGGTGCATAAAAAAAAAAAAAAATCCTGATAAACAAATTGTATAGATGTACAAAGAGATAGATAAATATCTATATTTAACATCAAGGTGATTGTGTTAATAAACACCAAAGTGACAATAAACCAAAAGTGAATATAAAGTCCAAAAAATTCCACTAAAATGAAAATAACTATATAATCAGTTGTCTGTAGGTAATCCACCACCGTGAAGATTGAAGACTTACCAAATGAGTTGGACCCAGCGAGGCTTACGCCTGATGAGTCAAACGGGCTTGTTGGTGTATCTCACTCAGGAAGAATTAAACAAGTATGACTTCCAATGGAACCAGGCAGAGATATATCACAGAGTTGACATCAATGAATATAGACCATGGATGGAGCAGCAGTACTTCACATATACAGTACATCCTCCCAATGTAACATATAGTAAAAGGAACAAGATTAAGCCACATAGTGTAATTCGGTTTTAAAATGAGAACATTTATTAAAATTATAAAATGGTCACCCACATTTGAGAAGACATATAAAGCGAATAAAATCAAAGTAACGCAATGGCATAAGCGGAGTCCTTCTGACGTGTTTCGCCTAATGAGGCATCATTCGGGTGAAACGCGTCGGAGAGGGCTCCGCTTATACCACTGTGTTACTTTGATCACAGAGGGAGGCACTTTGACCATGGTGATCAGGGCGGAGCAGCCCTGATTTTCGTTGTCTGTTTAGAGAGACCGTACAGGAAGTGTTAGGTTTATTTTTATGTTTTTTATAGTTTAGAGGGGGGGGGCAGAGTACTAAACACAAGCGCTGTGCTGTGTAATCTGCTTTAAGGCACCAGAATCTGCATTCTTTTGTGGGTTAAGAAACACTTTAAAAAACGATGCAAAGATTATTTAGGTGGCCATATAAGCCATAGAGAAAAGAACAGGGTGAATCAAGCGCTCTCCAGAAATGATGTGGAATAGAATAAAATGAAAATGGATAAGGTTAGGGGGAAGGGCACCGATCTCGTACAACAAAGAGAGAGATCGCCGAGTTCAATATCAGTCCATCTGAATAAGTTCATATAAAAAAGAGAGCCTGATGAAGAGGCACGCATGCCTCGAACGCGCGCACCTCCCCATCACCTGACCCGGAAGTGACGTCCTGCTGCTGCGTTCCCCTGAGCCTCCGTCTCCCACTCCTCTACACCATCCGAGGCTTTCCCTCCCGTGACGGCAGTAGAGTGTAGTGAGGATCACAACAGGAAGACAGAAACGGCTCCAGTTTTATAGCCCGACCATCCCCTTTATTGTAGTAGATGTGATCGAGGCATAAAGCGGAGCATCCACCTACCAGCACAGGACCTGCAGAGCACGCCTATTCCGGAAGTCCTAGACGGATGAAAATCTCCTGCAGATAAGCCTATATTACTATTATGTTGTGTGAGTAATACTCTCATAGGAATTGTCATTTTTTACATTAAAACTTTTAATACTACGCTTAGAGGGCGCTGCTTTTTGTCTTTCTTTATATAAGCCATAGAGATATTGTCAAAATAACTACTACTGAATTTGGTTTGGACATCTGCGCATCAACAAACCCTGACAATAAAGGGGTTGGTAGAGTAAAGATGGTAATATGGTGAAAAAAAATTGAATGCGCCTATGGTTTCATCCAACTTCAGCTCGAACTTCAGCCCATGTGGCAACCTGTTTGACAGGAACCATGCATCATTCCTATTGCTTCTATATGATGCAGTCTCTTACTGGTTCCTAAGCTTGCACCCCCAGAATCCCTTGGAACCACTGACATCATGGAAAATCTTTACTCTTTTTAACCACTTGCTAACTACAATACAGATATAAATATGTTGCGGTAGACAAGGGGTTTTCCCGGGATTATGGCTGAAGACATCAGTTATAACCCTATGTTGTTTTTTTACAGCCGGCTACGGAGTTTCTCTTGAAAGCATTCTGAGCAGCTCATGAACCACTGGAACATTTTCAGAAGCTGAGGGGGGGCGTTTCTGCAAGCTCACTGGAGAATCGATCCTACAATGCCAAAAGCTGGTTACCACAGAGGTGATCAAAGAGTAGATTGTCTTTGATTGTCTCTACGACCTTGGAGGACTGGAGTGACTTCATGATGTCATTTCCATTTCAGGGTGGAAGAAATTGTATCTATTTTTTAAAAGCAAAAGATCCAAAAAAAAAAAAAAAAATCTTTTGCTTTTAAAGGGTAAAAGAAAATATTTGGGGTATTTTTGACCCCAGATATCTTCATAAAGAAGACTTGTCCCCGTGCCTGTGCGCACAAGCAAGTCGCGCGCACATATGTAAACAGTGTTTGCACCGCACATACTGTATGATGTATTGCCACAAACATTAGATCAAGAGCAATAATTCTAGCACTAGACCTAGACTAGACTAGACTAGAACTAGACTAGACCTTCTCTGTAAATCTAAACAGGTAAAGGCATTTAGAATGTAACCTATGGGGATTTTTAAGAACCTTACTTTGTTGCCAATCCACGAGTGTGGGCAATTTTAAAGCGTAACATGTTAAGTATCTATTTAATTGGCATAACATCATCTATCATACTATATATAAATATAAAAACATGGAGCATACATTGTGTTTTGTTTTTCTTTAATTCATTTACTGTGTGACATAAAAAATTGTAACAGTCGCCATTTTATTCCCTAGAGTCTCAAAATATATAAGGTTTGTGGATTATAAGTGATTTTCTAGCAAAATAAAATGATTTGAACTTGTAAACAAAAAGTGCCAGAACAGGCTTTGTCTTCATGTTTAATCAAAGGTTTAGGGATAGCAGTGACATCAATGACCATGGCCATGTTTATGGCCTTACACTGTACAGTATGTTGGGATCTCCCCTTATCTCAAGGAGTTGTCCTTTGTCATGTTGTACTGTTAGGATAAGTCATGCATGCTAGAAAGTTGGGTCTTTTTTTTCCCGACTGGTAGCGGACATCATGACTGACAATGAATTTATAAGGGGCATTTTATGGAGATTTGTTTTTAAATGAAAGACTTGGCAAATGTTTGATTGTCTTTGTTTCTAGGTTGCAACAGTTTTTTTTCTGTGATTCAGTAGGGGTAGCCAGGCTGAATTATTGGATTAAGTGTCTAGTATAGATTTTAAGAGGACCTCACACTTTTGTTGTTTTTTTGTATGGAGTCCTGCTTAAAATCGATACCAGACCTTAAGGGTCTGGTCCAGTGTGGGTTGCCTGAGGAACCTCACACGTTTAAAAAACATTGCTATAGTATGTGATACAGAAAACAAAATACATTTGCAGTTTAAATTGAGAGCAAATGACATCCATTTGCAGCTCCAAAAAAAAAAAACACACCTCTCCAAAAGTCCCAAAAATATATAGCAGACCCTTGGAGGTGTCTGTGTGTGTGCTTTTTTTTTAACAATAACAGTTGTCAAAGTCATATGCCCAGCAAATTACAGAGATGCACCCTTTCACAGGCAGAACTGTTTTACATTAGTACATGTTCCCAGGGGCACTGTGCAATCTAAGCCAATTTTACAAATCTGGCTCCAATTGATTTCAACGGGATTCGGATTTCAAACTTTTTTGAAGTTCACCAAACCATGTTGAACCAAACCCAAACCAATTCAGCTCATCACTAGTGAAACTGCTTATGCATATTATTTTTTTTGCAGCAATTCATATACACATGAGAGCCCTGCACTGGACATATGGGTTTCTACAGTATAACACTCAAGTGTTGTTATACCTCTAATGGCCTTAGCAAATGTAACATATTAGACAAGTAATACTCGAATAATAGATGGAAGAAGTACTGCTCTTCTCCTATTTTTCACTTAGGAACTTATACTGCCTGTTAAATGATCCTGAAATGGCAGGCTTGCCATATTACTGTGTATAGTCAGTATATTGACATATTTATATGTGTATTACAGGAATTGTGCAAATGTATGGTAACCAGATGAGTCATAGGGATTAATTTACTAAAGGCAAATACATAATTCCCAACTTTTAGAGATGGGAGCAATGGAGGAAGAGGAGAGCCAGCCGGATCACACAGAGAGAGGCTCTCCTCCTGTAACACAGCTTGGCTGTGAAACACCAGCCTCTGTCAAACAAAGTCCTGCCTCCTGGACAGCACATTGGTCCAATGGAAGGAAAAAGACTAGCTCTTAAGATTAAAGAAGAAATATAGACAAAACTTTTTTTTTTTTTTTTGGATAGACTAGGGGAAGGTTTACGGTCAGATTTTTTTTTCACCATCTGTATTCCATTGCTGAGATTTCTTTTCATTCCTGTCCCATAGCCAAAACAGGAAGTGAGGAGACATCCCTGCAGATTAAGGGAATTCCTTGGGGACCCCCAGGTCACCAGAACTAGTGTCTCAATTAGAAGATTTACCCTATTTATAATTTTTTCAACCCAAAATGTATGATTATTTTTCTTTTACTTTCAATGATAATGGTAAACAGGACAAAAATAGAGGGCAAATCTCCATAACAGAGGCACAGACAGCAATTAAAAGGGACAGGGGGGTTTAATCCATCTCCCCTTTATCCAAAACTAAAACAAAAATGTTGCCTTTAGTTATACTTTAACAAAAATAAAATAAACATTTTAGGGCATAGAGATAACACACATTAGACTACCCAGTGTTCTGTGGTTCAATTCTCAGAGATTTAAATAAATAAGGGTAGAATGATTTTAGGAGGGGGCATGGTTGGCGTCGGACCGGAATGGCTGTTTGATTCCTGAGCTCACGTCCAGAGGGGATTTCTTCTTAAGCCCAGCTTAGCCATCCGCCACCAGCCATGGAGAAAAACTCAAGGGATCCATCCCCAGCTAGGTCCTTCTCTCCCAAGGGCTCCAAAACGCAGGTCAGCCGATGCATACCGAAGATCTTCCGGTCCCAAGCATGCAAGGCCCCGGCTTCTAATTGAGCCTACATGAATCCTGCAAGCTCCTCCAGCTTCAGCCCCACAGGCAGAAATCACTCCCAGTATCAGCCTGTAGCTTCCGAAGCCCATGCCCCACAGCCTATAAATATGCAGGATCTGCGATCTGTGGCAGAAGCCATTAAAGCCACTCTTGCATCAGCCATTACAGAGCTCAGGAGAGATGTCCAGTCGATAGCAGCATGGATGGATGATATGGAGGAAACAACAGCCCTTCATGATACTGCCATCCAACAATTGCAAGCCTCTTCTCACTCCCAAAACACCCAGATGAGAGACATCCAAAGACAAATGGAAGATTTGGACAACCGTGGATGTCGCCACAATATCAGGGTAAGAGGCATCCCTGAAACAATTGAAAACAACCAAATTACAAAGGCCGCTATTGCAATATTTAATGATCTCTTAGGCAAACCTACCGAAACACCCATCAAATATGAACGCTTACATAGAGCATTAAAACCCAGAAGCAGAGACACTGATCCCCCAGAGATGTTATTTGCTGTCTCGTCATAAAAGAGGAGATCTTACATAGGGCCAGAGATTGTCGCTCCCTACTCTATCCATGTAACACCATCGGCGTTACCTTGTACAGAACGAGCGCAGCTGTATCATCCGTAGACAGCTGCGCTCCATTCAACACCCTGTCATCGACACTTTCGACGTGCCGTCGAATCCTGCGCCCCGTCCAGCATCCTGATTCCGTCATTTCCGACGCGCCGTCGAATCCTGCGCTTTACGCTGGAACGCGGAAGCGCGCCCAGCGTGTGTCCCGCGACAGGCCGGCTATTTAAACCTCCTCTCATGGCGGCTCAGTGTCTGGTTATTAAAGTTGACGCTCGCCGCCATCTGAGACCCAAGACCTCCTCCTGAGTCCCACAGTTCCTCACCTTGTTAAGGAGATCACCAGGCTCACAGCACCAAGTTCTACACCACGGACCCTGCTACTATCTATGACCTGCTGCTTGGCCACAGAGCTGGCAATCTACAGAACCATAGAGGCATCCTGCACCTGCTACTAACCACTATCCAGGAAGGAACTGCACACCTGGTCACATCTAAACCGCAAGTACCCACAGCTTACTGTATCAAGCCTGTATACTCAGAATACTGTTCATCCTGGATTGCATACTATGATATATTCTTGATTGCCGATACCATATATTTGTAGAGACTGAGACGTATTACGAGGATTCTCAAATAACCTATGGTAGATGCACCACACCATCAATAGGAGATATATCGCAGGAGGTTGTGATGAAATAACCCATGAGCTCTGTTTAACATCATAGAGCAACCAGGTGGTTTAATCTGAGTATCCTCCAGAATAAATAATTACCATTTCATCTCCTATTCATGGTGACGGCGTAGCCGTTACAATCCAGGAGCTGACATAAAACTGTTTCAAGACCTCTTGCCTATTACCCTCCAGAAAAGAAGAGTCTTACGCCCTCTTCTTGATCTCCTGCGCACTAAAGGGATC
Organism: Rana kukunoris; assembly: GCA_029574335.1. Classification (NCBI taxonomy): domain Eukaryota; kingdom Metazoa; phylum Chordata; class Amphibia; order Anura; family Ranidae; genus Rana; species Rana kukunoris. Next base: position 213,190,344 of record CM056053.1, on the reverse strand, counting down.
CAATATTGGTGGAAATTCCCCTTCTGCCTTTCTTCCTCTTTGCAAGGCCGCATGGCGAACCTGCATCTGCCGGAAGATTTACCCACTTTCTGCGAAACCCCCCGTCTTCCCCGCATTGACAATCCAGATTGGTACATCATCCTTCATCCTCCACGTATGAGAAGATCAACTTCCACTGACGCTATTCCAGTTTGCGACAATTTCCACATAAGACGCTGCAGATCTATGGCACCAAGAGGGGCCAGCTCATCTAAATCCCAGAATGCTATGCCCAGCAGCCCAACAGCCTCCCCGGCTCACAGGAGAGCCCACCATTAAGGTTTCAATTGAACAACAACCTGACCCTTCTCCTCCCATACCTCCAAACTGTCAGGGCTGAGCTCAGCCCTTCCTTCTCTCAGCTGGCTGCTCAGCTGTTGGCTAATTGGCAGCTCCTATCTCTCCACAGTGACTCACTCAGTGTTGATGATCCTGCTCGCCAGTCCTGCCTACTTAAGCCATCCAGCACAGTTGATCTCTGCCTTCGCCTTGGTCAACATTACATAGACTTTCTCCTGCGTTCCTGGTGAAGACTTGCTTGGCGATGTTCCTTCTGTCTCCAGATCCTGCTTGCTGTTCCACTACATTATTCTCTGGCTCTATGACATTTGGCTTGGCTGACTATCCGATCCGGTTCCTGAACTCTGGCTATGTTTTGACTACGCTTACTCTGTTTATCTTTTTATTGTTATTATTAAACAACTTGATTTAAGTGTACTTTAGTCTGATTCATGGTTTCTGACAGTAGGCGAAGGCCATGAATTCAGAAGATGCAGTCAATCCACTTGTTGGTAATATTTTGTTCCAGATTGGATGACCTGGATCACTGCATAAATCAGCTTGCCATGGCGTTATAGACACTCCTGAGTCGCAAGGCTCATCTGGAATCTCCCACTGTGGTTGTTCTGGTAGAACCTATGTTGCAGGCCTAACCTGCTGTGGCCCCAGTCTCTGTGCAGGCACTCGCCTTGAGTATTACCTCTATAAGAGGTATGTCTGGTTCTGCTCCACTTTCTCAATGATTTGGGGGTGATCCAGTCCAATGCAGAAGATTTCTTAAGCAGGTTAAGATATGTTTAGAGCTGCTGCCCCAGGGGTTTCCCACGGAGAGAAGCAAAGTAGGTTTTGTGATATCTTTGCTGTCTGAGACAGCCTTGGCCTGGGCAAACCCTCTACTGGGATGCAAAAACCTGTTGTCTTAACACTTTCCCTACCGAGTCATTGTAAAATGATGTCGGCGGGAAGCCTCCCTCCCCCCTCAGAGTGGACGTCATAGGACGTCCTTGTATTCCCCGGGCGGCTAGGCGGCCGCGATGTCCACCGGGCACCCGCGATTGCCCGCAATCACAGCAGGACCATGGATCTGTGTGTGTAAACACACAGATCCATGTCCTGTCAGTGGTAAGGAAACCGATGTGTGCTTAGGGACACCTCAGGCACCATCCATTCTACTCCACGGGACATAAACAAAACCATGTTACAATATTACTCCTCATTATATGCACCGGAACCCATTGATAGCAAAGCTGCACAAGCTTTCCTTAACAACATTTCTATCCCCACGATTACTCCCTCTCAGCTTGAGACCCTGAATGCCCCCATCTGTCTACTCAAAATTTCCGATACTATTCGTAACTTAGCTCCCTCTAAAGCCCCAGCCCCGATGGGTTCACAGAGGAATTCTACAAAACCTTCCATACTATAACAGAACCCTCCCTCCAGGTTTACAATGATATATGGTCCGGCGGCCCGCACTTACCAACAGGACATCAGGCTATTATCAAACTGCTCTCGAAGAAGGGAAAATATCCACAGAAACCAGGTTTATACCGCCCCACATCCCTCTTAAATCTGGACGTAAATTTTTTATCTAAGGCCTCGTACACACGAGCAGACAGATTTGTTCACATCTGTCTGTCCGACAGATTTGAACAAATCTGTCTGCTGGGATTTTGGTTTGCTCGCTTGTACACATGAGCAAACCAAAATCCCCGCCAGAAGACAGCGCGCTGACGTGTCGGTGATGTGGCGTGACGTTGACGCCGCCACGTCACCGCACCAGGAAGTAAAACACTTCCGCGCATGCGTCGAAACCATTCGGCGCGTGTGCGAGAAGACATGTCTGCTGGTTAGCATACTAACCAGCAGACATGTCGGGCGGACGGGTTCCCAGCCGACAGATTTCAAAGCATGCTTTGAAATCTGTCGGGTGGCCAAATCTGTCTGTTAGCCCGTACACACGATCGAATCTGTCTGCTGAAACGGTCTAGCAGACCGTTTCCAGCAGACAGATTTGATCGTGTGTACGAGGCCTAAGATTATAGCCTCCAGACTAGCTACCATCATCCCTTCTTTGATTCACCCTGCCCAATCAGGCTTTGTGAAAGGGAGAACAGCCACTTTAAACATCCGCAAGGTCATGATGGTCCTTTAAAATGCCAAATGCAATCCAGGGGGCGACTATGCCATCATCACCTTGGACGCGGAAAAAACCTTCGACAATGTCAGTTTCGATTGGCTTCAACTGGTCTTGTCCAAAATGGGGCTCACGGGTCCATTTAACCATCTCATAAACGCCATGTATGCCTCTCCCACAGCTAGATTGGTAGCGGCTGGCCTTCTGTCTGATGAGTTCCGTCTCCACAAGGGCACAAGGCAAGACTGCCCCCTATCTTCGCCCCTTTTTAATTTGGCTCTAGAACCCTTGTCCCGGTACTTAACCCAGAAGGCCACACTACACGGAATCTGTGTTGGACGAAGTCCTCATATTCACAGCTAACCCTGCATCCGACATGTCCACTATCAAAGCGGTTTTCGACGACTTTAGACTCTGCTCGGGTCTCCGTATATATTATGGAAAAAGCAAAATCCTTCCCATTGGTCCCGTCTCCAACCCCTCCTGGGTACACCATTCACCCTTCACAGTAGCCAGATCGCACATAACATATCTAGGCATCAAGATAGGGAAACTGCCCTCCTCTATATACCACCTTTACTTTCCCCCTCTAATCAAAAAGATATCTCAAGAACTGGATAGCTGGATGAATCTGCCTCTTTCGCTACTGGGGAGATGCCATCTAGTGAAAATGATCAGTTTTGCTCGTTTACTATACCCACTCCAAACAGTCCCATTGCTCCTACAGCACAAAGACATACAATCCTTAAACAAAGCTATTTCGAATTTTATCTGGAGGAGCAATCGACCACGTATAGCTTTTACAAAACTGCACCTTCCCAGGCGCGAAGGGGGTATCACCCTACCAAATGTTAGACTGTATAACCTAGCATGTTTGCGCTGGATAGGTTTGGACTGGATTGCACAATCTTCCCGCTACTCAAACTACGCCCTGGAAGATCTCATGGTCCACCCCTACTCGTTGGTGGCCCTTCTGCACTGCAAATGGAAAACTATCCCCATATCCATTCAGCATAATCTCCTCCTACGGGATGCTGTCATAGCCTGGAGGGAAGTACGAAAAATCCTGAAACTTCCCCCCTTCATGTCCAGGCACATCACAATCCCAAGGAACCCACTTTTCCCACCTGGGATGGATCATAAACCTTTCCATATCTGGGAATAAAAAGGCCTCACAAAGTTCTCCACCTTACGCAATTTGGACACGGGCCGCCCCCACAGCTTCTCAACTGTCGCAGCATCATTTTCCCTTCCCCCGACTCATGCTTTCCACTTTGGCCAATGTGTCCGTTTCATATGGAATCCTTGTAAGGAGGACTGCAAAAGATTTCAAGTGTCATTTCCGGATCTACTACTACAAGCCGTCTCATACACGATATCCGACATCTACAAACCCCTTCTGCAAAAATTTATCCCGTCGATCAAATCTTCATCAGCAGCAAACTGGAGCAAAGACTTCCCAGTTCCTGACATAGTGGACAAACTCATTTTAGGATACAACAACATTCACCAACGTATCCCTAATGAAGTGTGGAGAGAAACCAAACTAAAGATTCTTCATCGTGCCTACATACCCTTTATCACAGTCCAGAATGATTCAAACGCTGCCGAATGCCCCCTCTGCCATCACCCACGACCATCTCTTACCCACCATTTTTGGTCATGTTCATACATCTCCATTTTCTGGGATCAAGTTATCTCCTATATCTTCAATATAACTCTGCTGGTACTACCAAAAGACCCCTTGCTCCTCATCTTTGGGTATTGGGACACTCAACTATTGTCATGGTCCCCTGATAACCACCTGCCCTATAAAGACGGGGCTCTGATATGTCTCTTAACCGCCAGAAGAGCCATCCTAAAAAACTGGACCTCACCCTGCCGCCCAACAATTTCACAAATTAAACGGGAGCTTCCTAGGCCGCGTACACACCACTAAATAAATCCGATCAAATCGGTCTGACAGACCGTTTTGATCGGATTTGTCTGTTGGGATATATTGGTTTGATCATGTGTACAAACCAATATATCCCAGCAGACAAATCCGATCAAAATGGTCTGTCAAAATCCTGTCCAAAAGCCTCCAGACAGTGCAGTGAAGTGGCGGTGACATTGACACCGCCATGTCACCGAACCAGGAAGTAAAATACTTCCACGGATGCGTCGAATCCTTTCGACGCATGTGCGGACAGATATGTCCGCTGGTTAGTGTACTAACCAGCGAAAATGTCGGACAGACGGGTTCCCAGCAGACAGATTTTAAAGCATGCTTTAAAATTTGTCTGCTGGAAAAACCTGTCTTCTCGCCCGTACACACGATCGAATTTGTCTGCTGAAATGGTCCATCGGATCAAGATCCCTTGAGGTCTTAGAAGACTCAGTATGGGTGCTAGGATCTTCTTGAAGACCCAGGTGCGGTTTTAAGCCCAAAGGGCAAAGCCATAAACTGAAAACACAAAATCCTTTCGGGAACTGGGACCTCCATGATCACCCCCTGCTTCTTAAATGGTCTAGTGCTTGGAGTAATAAGCCCTTTCTTGAAAGGTTTGTGGGAATGCTGGACCTCACAAATCTTTTAGGAGGGTAAGAGTGTAATTCCAGCCTGTACCCCTGAGACACTGTAGAGATGACCCACCTGTCCTGATTTAGCATTCCCCACTATCCCGCAAACTGCAGCAACCTTCCTCCCACCCACAGGAGTGGGGGCATTTATTCACAAAGAAGGTTAGGTGCCAGTATTAGCAGACTTTTGAACCCACTGCCTCTTTTGGCCCTGGATCTGCTGTTTATCTTTGGAAGCAGATAAGCAGATCCCTGGTGCCGTCGGAACTGCCCAGGGCCTGAAAAACCTGAAGAATTAGTGCGTGGCCAGTTAGCTACCTTTTTCACAAGAAGGAATAAACACTTTCCTCCAGATATCTTTTGGATATACTTCAAGATCATCCCCAAACAAATGTTCTCCATGAAAAGGAAAACCAGCTAGCATCATTTTACAAGGGAGCTCTGCTGACCAGCTTTTAGCCATTTGTCTATGTGCACAGACAAAAGAGTCATGCGGGAGATCTGCTGCATGGAGTCTTTAAAGGGGTTGTAAAGGTTTGTTTTTTATTTTTCCAAATACGTTCCTTTAAGCTAGTGTATTGTTGGTTCACTAATCTTTTCCTTCGATTTCCCTTTTACATGTTATTTTTCTTGGTTTTCTTTATCTGAATTTCTCACTTCCTGTTCCTCCTCAGTAGGCTGTTCTGGCTGACTAACCCCCAGCCAGAACAGCTCAGATGATGGGGACAAGCTTAATTAGGAGAAACAGGAAGTGAAAAATCTTAGTGACTCGGGTGATCACACACTGCAGGGGCGCATGGGGAGTGTGTGGAGGAGAGGACATCTATTGACGTCCTCCCAGTATATTGTAGCCGTCATGTAAACAAAAGCCGGTAATGTTTTTTTTTTCTGTATTTTTAATTGTTTTTAATAAAAAAATTAAAACCGCAGAGGTGATCAAATACCACCAAAAGAAAGCTCCATGTGTGGTGAATATATGATAAAAATTAATTTGGGTGCCATGTTGTATGACCGCGCAATTGTCATTCAAAGTGTCAGCGCTGAAAGCTGAAAATTGGTCTGGGCAGAGGGGGGTTTAAGTGCCCAGTAAGCAAGTGGTTAAAAAAACCTGAACATGTTCAAAAATACAGGGTTTGGTCACACTATTTGGTAATATAGTGCTAAGCCCACTTACTGTGACAAAGTACCCCGAATTAGTGGGTCCTAACCTGTTAATAGAATGAAAGAACCTGTGTCTCATCCGTGGGAGATAATCTCCTCTATATGGGAGAACTGAAGGGATTCCTCCTATGCACTGGTGGCTACTAATAAGAGGTAATGAGGAGGGGGAGGGGTGCTCCACCCAAAGAGACCTGGTCAGGGTCTAAACAACATACACAAACATCCTTGGGGGCACACCCTAAAAAATGCTATGCATCTAAGATCTTATAGCAGCACCATCTTAGATGTATAACATTTTTAGGGTGTGCCCCCCAAGTGCAGGCTGAGACCGGGAGGTGGGGGGGGGGGTATTTTTGTACACAGATGAGGGCAGTGGGGGAGCAGGGGTCAGAACTGATACAGCTGCATTGTGAGATGGAGAGTTTAGCTGTTGTGGGGGAAGGGCTAAGAGCTGGCTACAGAGATAATCTGTAATAGAAGGGTGCAGAGGTAAGCTATGGATGTGGGGGCAGAAGTGTGTGGCATGGGTGCATAGCAAACCTCTGAACCTTGCACTCTATGTTTAACATCCTCCTGTGTATTATGTAGTTCTGAACCCAGCTCTCTGTGTATTATGCAGTCCTCTGCCCAGAGCTCTTTGTATTATGCAGTCCTCTGCCCAGAGCTCTGTGTATTATGCAGTCCTCTGCCCAGAGCTCTGTGTATTATGCAGTCCTCTGCCCAGAGCTCTGTGTATTATGCAGTCCTCTGCCCAGAGCTCTGTGTATTATGCAGTCCTCTACCCAGTGCTCTGTGTATTATGCAGTCCTGTGCCCAGAGCTCTGTGTATTGTGCAGTCCTCTGCCCAGCACTTTGTGTATTATGCAGTCCTCTGCCCAGCACTTTGTGTATTATGCAGTCCTCTGCCCAGCACTTTGTGTATTATGCAGTCCTCTGCCCAGCACTCTGTGTATTAGGTAGTCCTGAACTCAGCGCTCTGTGTATTATTTCTGTGCCATTTGCCAATAAAAAAAATAAGTCCCTGGATTTCATTTTGTATATCTGGTCACCTTACCCAAGTATGTTTTTGCACTCACCTATAACTGGCACATAACCCAGGTAGTAATGTATATGGCTGCTCTGTGTCCCGTGATGTACAAGAAAGAAATGTAATGTTTATTGTTTAACCTTAAGAAATATTAAAATCACTGCTGCTAAAAAAATCTGTTGTTTTAAAACCTTTTTTTTTTGCATTGATACATGTCCCCTCGGAGCAAATAACTGGGTCCCCATACATTTTAATGGCAATAACTTGCATATAAGCCTTTAAAATTAGGGCTTTTGATTTTTCATGTTTGTGTCCCATAGACTTTAATAGGGTTTGCATGTTCACTAGAACTTTTTCAAGGTGTTCTGGTGCGAACCTAATGATATGCCAGACCTTCAGGGCACAGGCGCCGCTGACATCACAGGCTGCATGCAGGGTGAATATCCCCTAAACGGTGCACGTTTATGAAATATTCATTTTATCTACAGGTAAGCCTTATTTTTTTAATTTTCATGCGAGCCTCTACTTCTCCCTTAAGTGAAGCTTGTCCCACGGCCTCCATGTTCAAGGCCTACTTTTTCATCCATAATTCTTCTCTTTACAATTTTTAACTAAAAAGGGCCTTTTAGAGGAAATGCATTTAGCCTGAACATATTATGCATTTTTTCATCTTACATTACATAGTTACATAGTTAGTCAGGTTGAAAAAAGACACAAGTCCATCCAGTTCAACCATAAAAAAATTAAAATAAACAAACAAAATAAAACACAGTACATCCCATACACCCAACTCCATACCCACAGTTGATCCAGAGGAAGGCAAAAAAAACCAGCAGAGCGATGATCCAATTTGCTACCGGAGGGGAAAAAATTCCTTCCTGATCCCCCAAGAGGCAATCGGATTTACCCCGGATCAACTTTACCTACAGAACTTAGTACTCGGTTATATTATGTGTATTTAGGAAAGAATCCAGGCCCTTCTTAAAGCAATCTACTGAGCTGGCAAGAACCACCTCTGGAGGGAGTCTGTTCCACATTTTCACAGCTCTTACTGTGAAGAAACCTTTCCGTATTTGGAGGTGAAATCTCTTTTCCTCCAGACGTAAAGAGTGCCCCCTTGTCCTCAGCGTTGACCTTAAAGTGAATAACTCAACACCAAGTTCACTATATGGACCTCCTATATATTTGTACATGTTGATCATATCCCCCCTTATTCTCCTCTTCTCAAGAGTGAATAAATTCAGTTTTTCTAATCTTTCCTCATAGCTGAGCTCCTCCATGCCTCTTATCAGTTTAGTTGCCCTTCTTTGCACTTTCTCCAGTTCTCCGATATCCTTTTTGAGAACTGGTGCCCAAAACTGGACTGCATATTCCAGATGAGGTCTTACTAATGATTTGTACAGGGGCAAAATGATATCTCTATCTCTAGAGTCCATACCTCTCTTAATACAAAAAAGGACTTTGCTTGCTTTGGAAACCGCAGCTTGGCATTGCATGCCATTATTGAGCTTATGATCAACTAAAACCCCCAGATCCTTCTCCACTACAGATCCCCCCAGTTGAACTCCCCCTAGCATGTATGATGCATGCATATTCTTAGCCCCCAAGTGCATAACTTTACATTTATCAACATTAAACCTCATCTGCCACTTAGTCGCCCAATTAGACAGAACATTGAGGTTGGCTTGTAAATTGGAGACATCCTGCAAGGACGTTATTCCACTGCATAGCTTGGTGTCATCTGCAAAAACAGAAATGTTACTTTGGATCTCATTCCCAATATCATTTATAAATATATTGAAAAGTAAGGGACCCAACACTGAACCTTGGGGTACACCGCTGATAACCTTGGACCATTCAGAGTAAGAATCATTAACCACAACTCTCTGAATTCTGTCTTTCAGCCAGTTTTCTATCCATTTACAAACTGATATATCTAATCCTGTAGACCTTACCTTACACATGAGCCGTGTGTGGGGAACTGTATCGAACGCTTTTGCAAAATCAAAGTATACCACGTCCACTGCTACGCCTCTGTCCAGGGTTTTACTTACCTCTTCATAAAAAGAAATCAGGTTTGTCTGACAACTTCTGTCTTTCATGAATCCATGCTGTCTGCTGCTTAAATAGTTTGTTTCCAGCAAGAACTCATCCATGTGGTCTTTTATTAAACGTTCCAGTATCTTCCCAACTATAGAAGTTAAACTAACAGGTCTATAGTTACTTGGTAAAGACTTTGTTCCCTTTTTAAATATAGGCACCACATTGGCTCTACGCCAATTCCAGTGGTACTATTCCTGTCATTAATGAGTCCCTAAATATTAGATACAGTGGCTTTGAAATTTCAGAGCTCAATTCTTTTAGGATCCGTGGGTGGATGCCATCTGGTCCAGGTGCTTTATCCACCTTTATTCTGTCAACATTGATGCCTGTTGTCTGTATACAGGCATAACCATCCAGAGAGCATGGCATAGTCTATAGTTTCACTTGTGCTCTTGCCCATCCCCATGGAGAGCATAAAAAAAAAAAATAGAGGCATTTTTTTTTTACATTTTTCATAGACTGGGTTTTGCTTTTAGTGACACTTTAAGTAAACACTGTTAAAATTCACATTTTGCTATACAGTGGAACCTTGGATTATGAGCATAATCCGTTCCAGGAGAATGCTCATAATCCAAAGTACTCGCATATCAAAGCGAGTTTCCCCATTGAAGTCAATGGAAATGAAAATAATTTGTTCCGCATTGACTTCAATGGCATGCAATACTGCATGCGGCCAGAGCTGGGGGGGGGGGGCACGGGAGAACCTCAGAAACAGCTGGAAAGGTCAGAGGACAAACCTCAGAAAGACTCGGGAACAGAGTATTTCTGTGTCTATCCAAGGATTTCTGAACGGCGCTGTTCGTTGCCACTCGGCTCTGGCGTCCCCACCTCAGTCCGAACATGGTACTGCACACCGCTTTGGCCTGAATCCTGCTCATTTTGCGAGACAACCCTCGAAAACCAAGTTAGGAATTTTTAAAAATACAGCGCTCATATTGTGAAAAGCTTGTTAACCACGTTACTCGCAATCCGAGGTTCCACTGTATACTGTTGAACGCCCATTAAAATCATATTTGCTACTGATTTACTTATGTACAACTTTTGAATAATCCTTACTATATTATTGTTATTATATTATTTTCATCACTATTGCTCAAATGGAATAGAGCACAAATAGTTGTTTAAATATGTAAAATATAGTGCACGTGGTAAATGACAAAATAGTTCAGAACCGTTGAGGCATTTCAGCTGCATTGCTTGTGCTGAGAGCTTAGTGCACAGCAATTCATCTAATTTTATAATCTATGGATCAACTTGATACAAGGCTTTAAGTGAACCTGTATGCAAAATCATGTCATGTAAGACTATGGGATAAAATTCTTGACCCACCCTGGTATTCTTTCAGATATGCTTTTAATAAAAGGGTCACTTCCATTCCCTTTAGCTTGGAACATTTCAGAAAAATACAGAGAATGGTAATTCATCTTTTAGAAATCCCAGTAAACCTAAAACTGGAGTTGCTGCCAAAGATCTGAATGCTTTTTCCTAAATCTCTGTAATCCAATAAGCTTTTGTGTTTAGCAGCTTGTTTTGAAACTTGTATAGCACCCCAGTCTGTGTCTCCGTATGTTCGTTTGCAGGCAGGTGAGTGCCTAAGGGTCTCATTATTATTCAAGCCAGGGGGCCCTTACAGCCCAGACCAGTATGTAATTTGTAATTAACTGTCATTTACCTCTGTCTGCATTGAGTTGTTTTTTCAAAAGACAATGCATGTGAGCTGGCTTCTTGGTATTCTTTGTTTTAAGTGTAATGTCTTTCAAATATTGAAGCTTCCATATTCATTAGTGAAGGAAGTACTTTCCACATTAAAACAAAACCAATGATGTTAACTTTTTTTCCTTTCTCTGGTTAACAAAATTGCACAACACAGATGGGGAGGATTGTTTCTGAGAATTTTCTATTTCTGTTTGCTGCTTCTCTATTAAATGTGTACACAATTTTTCCACCACAGAAAATAATTACCTAGATAAACATGGATTCAGATAAAACAGTTATCAATGCAGAGGCGTAACTAGAATCTTCAGGGCCCCGGTGCAAGAAACCATGAAGGGCCCTCCCATGGGCATTGCTAGGTCTTCAAAAGATCTCAGGCTAGAGCCCATAGAAGTGTAGCAAGCAAGTACAGGAAGTCATATGCTTGGGCGGGTATACACATGTATACAATATACGTGTGTGTGTGTGTGTATGTATGTATATATTGTCACATAACTGAGTGCAGATCCTCCTTGCATCAGGGTCCCCAGAGAGACAATTCCTTACATAAGGGTGCCCAAAGAGCCTTCCCCACTTACATCAGGGTCCCCAGAGAGTCTCCTCCCATACATCAGAGTCCCCAGAGAGTCTCCCCTTACATCAGGGTCCCCAGAGAGTCTCCATCCATACATCAGGGTCCCCAGAGAGCCTCCCGCATACATCAGAGTTCACAGAGAGCCCCCCATACAAAGTCCCCAGAAAGCACCCCCATACATCAGGGTTCACAGAGAGTCTCCCCTTACATCAGGGTCCCCAGAGAGTCTCCCCTTACATCACGGTCCCAAGAGAGTCTCCTCGTATACATCAGGGTCCCCAGAGAGCCTCCCCCATACATCATAGTTCACAGAGAGCCCCCCATACAGAGTCCCCAGAGAGCACCCCCATACATCAGGGTTCACAGAGAGCCCTCCTATACATCAGATATCACAGAGAGCCCAGCCCCCATACATCAGAGTCCCCAGAGAGCCAACCCCCCCATACAGAGTCCCCAGAGAGCACCCCCATACATCAGGTTTCCCAGAGTCCCCCCTGTACTTCATGGTCCCCAGAGGCCCCCCCATACATCTGGGTTCACAGAGCGCATCCCCCATACATCAGAGTCCCCAGAGAGCAGCCCCATACATCAGAGTCCCCAGAGAGCAACCCCCCAAACATCAGAGAGCCCTCCATACATTAAAGAGCCCCCCATACATCAGAGTCCCCAGAGAGACCCCCCCATAGGAGTTCACAGAGAGCCCCCAAATACATCAGGGTTCACAGAGAGCCCCCCATACATCAGGGTTCACAGAGAGGCCCCCATACATCAGAGTCCCCAGAGAGCCCCCCCTCATACATCAGAGCCCCCAGACATCCCAGAGTGCCCCCAATACATCAGGGTTCACAGAGAGCCCCCCATACATCAGAGTCCCCAGAGAGCACCACCCATACATCAGGGTTCACAGAGAGGCCCCCTTACATCAGAGTCCCCAAAGAGCCCCCTATACGAGTCCCCAGAGAGCCCCCGTACATCAGAGCCCCCAGAGATCCCAGAGAGCCCCCAATACATCAGGGTTCACAGAGAGCCCCCCATACGAGTTCAGAGATCCCCTAATACATCAGGGTTCACAGAGAGCCCCCATACATGCAGGGGGATCTCCCTGGGGCTTGTATTTCTCCTTTGGCATGTGTACAGTGGAGGGGTCTCTGACCCGAGCAACTTGTACACTGAAGAGTGAAACTTGTAGCTGCCCGGGTCAGAGGCTCCTCCCCCTCCACTGTACACATGCCGAAGGAGAAATACAAGCCCCAGGGAGATGCCGATCGCACCATACAGCTGCCGAACAACCCCCCACTGCATCACAAACTGAAAGTTGGAGATGCAGGGGGAGATGCCGGGTCTTGGGGGCCCCCCCACAGTGGCAGAACGGCAGGGCCCAGTCGCAACGGCGACTTCAGCGATTCTAAAAGTTCCGGCACTGTATCAATGTAAATCAATTACCGTTGCTATATATTTTTTTTGAATTAAACATATTGCATATAATTAGCACATTTTAAGACTTGATTCACATCTATGCATGTTGCTTTTGAGCATTTCTGCAGTGCTTTTTGCGGTGCTTGCCGTGTTTTTATAAACGCGTTTCTACAGCCAAATTTTAACCGCAATTTGCCTTTTTTTTTACACTGTATATAGCAGGCCGCCGTGTCCTTAACTGATGAGTCATCAGTTGTCAGCGGGCTTTCCGTAGAATGTAAAAAAAAAAACAATTGCTGGCTAATAAAAAAAATTGAGAAACAAAACAGCGTGGGGTCCCCCCAAAATCCATACCAGACCCTTATCCGAGCATGCAGCCCAGCAGGGCAGGAAATGGAGGGGACGAGCGAGCACTCCCCAACTCCTGAACCATACCAGTCCTCATGCCCTCAACATGGGGCGGATGGATACTTTGGGGCCCACCCCAAAACACCTTGCCCCATGTTGATGGGGAAAGGGCCTGTTCCTGACAACCCTTGCCCAGTGATTGTTGGGGTCTGTGGGCAGGGGGCTTATCGGAATCTGCCCACCCATGTGAATGATTATGAAGTACATTGTACCTCTACCCATTCACTAAAAAAGTAGTGTAGTGTTAAAAAATACAGTAAACTGTTTTTGACAAGTCATTTATTAAAAATCTTTTTCTATTTCTCCGCTTCTTCCTCCATCTTCATCCTCCTGTCTTCTCCTTCTTCCTCTCTTCTGTCTTATTTGTCTGGTGTTTTTCTGCCACCGCTCCTGCCGACACTCCTCTTCCGATGCTGCGTTCCGTTTCCGTTGAATTCTATTACATGCAAAATGCTGTTTTTTTGCAGCAAAAAAAGCCCCTGACCCTTTCCAAAACGAAGAGGCACAAAAAAGCCATGCTAAAAAAAATGCATTTCTGCAAAATGCATCAAAAAACGCATTAGTGTGAATCAAGCCTCATGCCGTGTACACACGACCGTTCTTCAGGTTGTATTTTTTTTTTAAGTCATTAAAAACGATTGTGTGTGGGCTCCAGAGCATTTTACACAATGTCAAAAATGACCATTAAAAATTTCGAACACGCTCTAATTTTTCATGTCGTTTTTAACATTGACGTTTTTTACACCGTAAAAAATGGTCGTGTGTGGGCTTTAACAACGTGAAAAAAACACGCATGCTCAGAAGCAAGTTATGAGACAGGAGCGCTCGTTCTGGTAAAACTAGCGTTCGTAATGGAGTATGCACATTCATCACGCTGTAACAGACTGAAAAGCGTGAATCGTCTTTTACTAACACGAAATCAGCAAAAGCAGCCCAAAGGGTGGCGCCATCCGCATGGAACTTCCTCTTTATAGTGCTGTCGTACATGTTGTACGTCACCGCGCTTTGCTAGAGCATTTTTTTCACGATCGTGTGTAGCCAAGGACGTTTTAATGATCGGGTTGAAAAAAACTTTTTTTCTAGACCATTAAAAACTTAGGCCCAGATTCACAGAGCAATTACGCCTGTCTAACTGGTGTTAGACAGGAGTAATTTCAAATTTCGCGCGCCGTAACACTAGTTTGAATTCTCAAACCATGATACGGCGGCTTCGGGCTTCGATCCGAGAGGCTTACGTCTTCGTAAGCCTTCGGATCTACGCTGCGATATTTTTGCGGCCGCTGGGAGGAGTTCGCGTCGTTTTGATGCGTCGGGATATGCAAATGTGTTTTTACGGCGATCCACGAAGATACGAGCGGTCTTCGCAATCGCTTACGTCTGTTTTTTTTTACGTACTGTTAGACCAGCTTTTTGCTGGTCTAACGGTGCGTAGCCCATGTTAAGTATGGCCGTCGTTCCCGCGTCAAATTTAATTTTTTTTTATTTTTTTTTGCGTAACTCGTTCGGGAATAGAAATGTCCGTAAACGACGCTACTCAAACAACGAATGACGTAACGACGTGATTTCGCGCAATGCACGGCGGGAAATTTGCGAACGGAGCATGCGCAGTTCGATCGCCACGGGAACGAGCCTATTTTAAATCCTTCACGCCCCCTACTCGTGTAGATGGATTGCGACGGGAGAAATACACTACGCCGCCGTCGTTTACTGGACAAAATCTACCTGGATTCCACGTAGAGCCAGGTAAAAAACGGCGGCGTAGTGTATTTCTGATACTCTACGAGAATCCAATTCTCTCTGAATCTGGGCCTTAATTTTTTACAACCCGAAAAAATGGTTGGGTGTACGCGGCATAACACTTAGAGCTACTTTCCAGGATTTATTTTTCTGAATTCCTGAAAAATAAAATTGTGCATACCCATCTCTCTGACAAGTAGTGGCTCCTATCAACATGCTTAAGAGCTGTGGTCCCTGGGAGAATCTTCACATCCAACATTCCCAACAACCTTGGATGTCTTCATTACCTTAATGTGCCGTGGTACATTACTACAGAACATGGCATAAATGTATTGGCCATAGCGCACATCAGACATACCTGTGATAGATACTGAATAGTTTTAAATGGCCATAAATCATCAGCCAAACAATGACCTAAGTTAGCCCCACCAGGAAGTTAAGTATAAACTGCTACCAAAATAATATAATCCTTGTATATGGGAATTTGCTTTATTTCATTACCATGGCGTCCAACCACCCATGATTTTACGAGCAGTGAAACAATGCCCCTGCTTGTTCCTTTTCATAATTGTCTGTGACAGGAGTAAATAGGATCAAAAAGTGACAGTACTGAGTTCTGGCATGCTCTCTGAGTTCTGGCACCTAGTATTGAAATTATGTTGGCAATGTCAGACGGAGTGATTTCTGACAGTGAACGCACAGCTTCAATTCTAATATTGTAAAGAAAGATGTGTGAACATGCATTCAAGCAAGTAACACCACTAACTCCTTTGGGGGGTTAAACTTTGATTCCACTGACACAAGCTATACATTTTTATTGTTTCTCCTATCGACCCCATGAACATGGAGGTTTCACTTTTGTTCCCACTGACATAAGTAATGGTGTTTTTTTTGTCCTTTGTTTTTATTATTATTGCTCTTAATAACACTAATGATAGGGTTGTATTGCTGCTCCCACTGGCACCAATAATGGGTCTTTTTATTCCTCTCAATAATACCAACAGTATGGCTATTTTACCTATGCTGATATCAACAACAGTGTTTATTTATATTTCTACTAATTCCAACACAGCTAACACTGGCATTAAAAGTTGGGTTTAACTTTACCCCCACACTAAAATAAGGGATTGTTTTACTCTCATTTTCACCAACAATGGAGTTTATGCTTTGATAAATAATTCCAATCAAGTTACTTAATTTTTCCACTACTGACACCAACAATGGGGCATATTTTTTGCTCCAGACAAGTATAGGATTGATTTCTGCACCTATTGACACCAACAATGAGGCTTGATTTTGCATTGAGTAGCAATGTAAAAGACACTATGGGGTTGACTTTCTATAACTCGGGAGTGCAAAAGTTTGTTTTTTTGTCAAAGTTTAATTGAACACAGTGAAGTTAAAATCTGATTGGCTACCAAATTGTGCACTTTCTAGTTTTAGTAAACAAATACCTATGCTGATTTTCTTGTAAAGTGAATGTTCATTGAGGGTAGCAAATGAGGTGTAGATGTGTTTATGTAAAACATCCAATAATGTAAACAAAAACACTTTCCTTTTTTTTATTTTCTCTTGCACATAATTGGATATTCAATCTGAACACAGTTTTGCCTTATTTTCTAAGTTAACATATAATTGGCAAAATTAACATTCTGTTTGCAAAATTAACAACTTCTACTCCTTTAGTTAATTGGCCCCTATAATTCTGACCATTGAACACAGTATGCTTCGTTGAATGTTACACTCTTGAACCAAAGTGCTCACTGTCACAAGTTGATGGTAGCTAAGTAGTCCCCAACTCTTTTATTGTTTTTCTCCTTTAGGCTATTTCCACACTGGGGTGTCGCAGGCATTGGCATTAAAGCACTGCTTTCTTGCATCGCTTTTCGGCCGCTAGCAGCCGAAAAAGGGCTTTCACACTGGAGTGAATTGAACGGCTCTTTTAGAGTGCACTATACACCTGCAATGCGCCCCAGTGTAAAAGCAGCCTTAAAGTAGACTCAGAAAATGTGTTTGTTTTCTTTCCATATTCTGTATGCAAAAAGGCATAGGTAATGGTAGATATTTTATTATACTGTCTATTATGGGACACAGGAACCATAGACAGGATACAATGGAAAGATGGTGGTTTCTGTCTCTGAGAAGTGAGTATGAAAGAGAAACTAGACTTTAGATAAAGCATGCAGGATTAGAAATTCAAATTTATAGGAAATCAATTTATAATACATAAAGGTAATTATGAGTAAGCATAACATATCCAATATGATTCATAAAATAGATGTACATACAATGAAGACAGTTTGCCACATAATTGCAGACAATAGATATCACATAATAGATATAGTAAAAATTGTCCAATAAAACATATAATGAGCAAAAACACATATATTAGCTCTATGCATGTTGTGGATTTATCCACTCTTCAGGAGCATTCACGTGGATTAACTGAATATTGTAGTATAATGGGAAAAATATCGATATGATCTGACCGTGTCAAGGAAGAGGTTTAAAATTAAATAAATAGGATGTAGACTTTACTGGGAACCCCCCCCCCCTCTCTGAAATACTTACATAAGACCTCAAATTTCAACCCGTTCAGGAGCTGCGGTGGTTCAACGCGATTGGCACTGCGCTGACAAGCCGTTCACCTCTGCAGCCAAGGGATCGGATCCCGGTCTCGGCTGCATGTGAATTGAGTTTGGTGGTCTCAGCCCGGCTCCAGGTGGGTGTGCTATGCGAGGTAAGCCTGCGCTTAGTATGCTCAACCCCCTCCCAGAAAAACCACCACACTTACAAGCACTCGAAATTGGGTTAACATGCACACACTTTGGCCACGCGGTCTCTAAAAAAAAGAGAGGCGAAAGACTAACAGTGCTGACTGAGTGGGCTAGATCCTCTCACTCCCTCAAAGGGGAGTCGGTAGGGCGGGCTGTGTGGGAGGACCCCCTCACACCCACCTTTGCCATGGAGAAAGATGGCAGATTGCCTCTGGGGGAGGTCTGCCTACTCCCAACTCCTGCAGTCCGGCTCCTCTCTCGAGAACACGCACAAAAAATACACTGATGGCGGATGGGTCTTAAAGAAACATGGTACCTGTTTTTTTCTTGGTGACAGAATTATGTTTTTTTTTTCTATATTTTTTTTACACATATGAGCTCACCGCACATGTCAGTGGCACAGAAGATTAGTGAAGGCATGAGAGGGCGGTGTGGTACATATCTTCAAAAGACTGCTCAAGGAATGCTCAAGGAATTCAGTATGGTGTTTTGCATGATTTTAGGAGCAGAAGCCCTAAACGCAGACATTCCAGAAAAAAGACCCACCAATGGTCATCCACTGACCAGGACAATATGCATTCCTCACATTCCCGGACAGTGTGGCTTTCATGCTCCTCAAGCAGTTCACGTGGCAATGGCTCACATGCGTTTACATTAGCGCAAAAGAAAATTCCTTGCCCAGACCTGTAGCAAACATTGGCCACTAATTGGCACAGATTGCCTCAAATGCCAATGGATAAGGATCAGGCAAGACAAAAGCCCCACCATCGCAAACGCATGCAGATATTTCCAAATGTAAAAGAGGAAGAACTTATTTTCCCATAATGATGAAGTTAAAAGCTCATTGATGAAGAATGGAAGAGATGTGATAAGAACAGATAAGGAAAAAAAAGGCGCAGCAGCCTAGTGTATTACCATTTGACAATTTAATAAATAAAAATAGTATTAAAAACTACTCAAAAGAAAATGGTGATAAAAGGCTTGTCACAATAACGATGAAGTAAATACCCCTCGAACCACACTCCAAGATGTAGGGGGGGTTTTGAGGTGTGTCACTGCTGGCTTAAGCTTTTTGAGGCGTCAGGGGCCTCTTCATCAGAGCCCAGCAGTGACACTCTGATGAAGAGGCCGCTGATGACTCGAAACGCGTAAGCCAGCAGTGACACACCTCAAAACCCCCCTACATTCCGGAGTGTGGTTCGAGGGGTATTTACTTCATCATTTTTGTGACAAGCCTTTTATCACCATTTTCTTGTGAGTAGTTTTTAATACTATTTTTATTTATTAAATTGTCAAATGGTAATACACCTATACATGGTGCACCTTTCTTTTTCCTTATGTGTTTTTTGCCAGGATTTTCCCCATCCATGAAGGGCAGCAAGGCCACTGTTACCATTTTGACATCTGTGGAAATCTCTATGCTGAACACTGACTAATTGTTGAACAACCCACTTGTGCGCAGGAGTTTGCTTTTCTAGATGTGATAAGAAGACCAATTTACAGTAAATGTCTCCAAACTTTATCCAATGAAGCTGGCTGATCCATGTTTAGACAAAGCACTTCCAGGAGTGGATGGGGCCTGCCAGCATCAGGTGCACAAGTGTCTTTGCCTTTTAATACCTTTAGGAATCCCAATGGCTGCGCTGCTATCAATCTATTCAATCAACAGCCAGACTTCATAGGCCGCGTACACACGAGGGGATATGTCCGCTGAAAACGGTCCGATGGACCGTTTCAGCAGACATCTCCGCTCGTGTGTATGGGCTAGCGGACAGATTTCTCCACCCGACAGATTTCAAAGCATGCTTTGAAATCTATCCGGTGGGGATCTGTCCGCCCGACATGTCTGCTGGTTAGTACACTTACCAGCAGACATGTCGGCCCCCACCGCCGCCGCGCCGCTGCCGAATGGATTCGGCGCATGCGCGGAAGTGTTTTACTTCCTGGTGCGGTGACGTTGCGGTGACGCGGCGGCGTCAACGTCACCGCCGCGTCACCGCCACGTCACCGCGCCTTCCGGCGGCGGGGAATTTGATCCGATGGTGTGTACACGCCATCGGATCAAACTCCCGATCGGACATATCCGATGGAAATGGTCCGCGGACCATTTTCATCGGATATATCCGATCGTGTGTACGCCGCCTTAGAGAAGAGGATCCCGGGGGACATGCACAGCAGGTGAACGGGCTCAGGTAAGTAAAACAGGGGGCTGGGGGGCCCATTACAACAAGGTGTTTTTTTTCACATTAATGCATAGGATGCTTAAAGGTGAAAAAAAATACAACCCCTTTAAGGCTGGTTCACACTGGATGCATGTGAGGGCTTACCTTGAGCGGAGTCCATTTGCAGATTGTAAGCTCACCCTTGCAGGTACACACAGCCCACAGTAATAAGGTAGACACTACCTGGGCTGTGAGTCCGTGCACGGGGGCTAGTCTTGTAGCTGAGCAGATGTGGTACAGTCCCAGTACACGGTTCAGAAGGGAGCAGACTGAGGGTAGCAGATCCGGGGCACAAGCCGTGGGTCAAGGGCTGGAGACGGCAGAGGAAGTCCAAAGGTACAGGCCGGGGTCAAAGGGCAGAAAGATGTGTAGCGCTTGGAATGACTATCTATTAATGATAGTCTGAAACACTCAAAAAATAAAATAAAATTGTGAGACCAAATGTAGGACCCTGAAATCCTCAGGGACAAGCACTAAGTGACTGGTGCGTGATAAACAAAATAGTCTAATAATGTGTTACATAATATGTTCAAATGCTAATAAAATGCGATTTCACACATATAAATAAAACACATATGCCAACAAACAGTGATAGTTCATTTCTTGGATAAAAAAATCAAATAAATGCCAGGTATAATGATCTCCCGTGAAAGGAAAAAATTAAATATAAATGAATAAAAATAGTAAATCTAGATGTGAATATAACAGTCAATCTGGTGATTGGTGAATGTTAGATAGCTTCTCCACTAGTTTGTTCCCACCACCGAGAGTAATGCAGGCTTACCGGAACTGATTGACTTCAGCTGGCTTACACCACTGAAAGTCAAAGTAGGCTTGTAAATATAGGCTCCTTAGCAGGGCAGTATGCTGGCTGGTCATCAGATATACTCTGTGGGATGGATGGACGAAGCCCAAACTGGGAGTACGATCCCCAAATGGATGTTTCTCACAATGAATGGATATTAGAAGAGACAAGAGAAAGAAGTGGCCACATAGCGTAATCCATACGCCTGCAGCAATGAAAAAACGGCACTTCCGTCTATCCAAGATGGCGCCGTGGCTTGGATTCCAAGAACCTACATCACACCAGTGCTGTTTGTTCCAGTACAGTGCACTAAAGGAGAACATGTGGCATTTTTTCTCTATGGAACATATCTTTAGCATGGCAAACACATTGAAAAAGCATCTGAACACCTCAAAAGTGTGCATGCAGAAAAACCTCTTCAACTCTCTTCAATTTGTGGTGAACTAGCCTGCAGAATTGCAGAAAATGTATACTGTGGCAGGTTTTGCCTGTGGACTAGTGACAGTGCTGTGATGTTTAAAGCATTAAGAAATGGCCTTTAATTCAAGTGGAACCTACGGGAGTGGGCAAGGTTCGGGAGGACTTGAACCTGGCTGCTGACTTTTGGCTGAGGCTTCAATAGACCTAGTTCTAAGGCTTGCACAGTCAGTCACAGCCATGAGAGCTTTGTGGTTGCGCCACTGGTGGGTGCATGATACTTCCACACAAACCCTTTGTAACATTTTTCATAATAGGAGGTTGTTGTTTGGCAATGCGCTGGACAAAGTGAGTGACAGAAGAAATGTCCAGAATGTGGTCACAGTCTAAGAAAAAGCAGTCATTTTTTTTTTCTCAAAGGTCCAAATCGAATAGGCCAGGCTGAAATTTACCAGATCACAATGAAGGGGGCTCAAATTTCCCATGTACATGGAATCCAATCCAGAGCAGGTTGCTAGACAATTTGAAAATCCTTTCATTCATGACCAACAGATCTCAAGAAGAAGGAATTACTGCAAGATTATGTATACAAATTATACTGCAACAGGTCTATAGTGCTGGTGCCACTAAAAGAACAAATCTTGGGATTTCTCCCCATTCGTTCTAGCACCCAAGGTTTAGGGGCTTTCCCTACTGTCTGGGTTTGAAGAAATCAAATGGGTACATACACAACAAAAGGTGCAATATCGAGTCTGTGCAGTCATGGCGATAGTTCAGCATGAGGACTAGTTATACCAATCAGCGTGTAACACCAGAGACATCTGAAATTTGCAGTGACTGGTTGTCACTTCTAGTTTAGGTGTTTGCCATTTTAAAAATTTGGCATGGCACCAAGAAACATTTTGAAAATTTTGAAGGCGGTAGTGGCCGTAATTCGTCTTTGAGGTTAAGGCCCTGCCAGGAGCTAGCAAAGCATCGCAACCTTGTCCTAGAAATCCTTTTCAAGTTCAGTCAACTAGTTAACAAACAGGAAAGGCAGTTAATTCCTTCTTAACTGCTTCCTGACCGCCCACCGTCATATTACTGCGGGACAGTGGCTCGGTCTCGCGTGAGCACGTAGCTCTACGTCCTCTCCTTTTCGGCCACTAGGGGGCGTGCGCGCGCCGCCGGCGGCCGGCGCGCGCACCCCCCGCACGCCCCCGAGCCCCGCGCGCGTGCCCGGCGGGTACGATAGCCACCGGGCACCCGCGATTGCTCGTTACAGAGCGGGGAATGGGAGGTATGTGTATAAACACATACCTCTCGTTCCTGTCAGCGGGGGAAACGCTGATTTTCTGTTCATACAATGTATGAACAGAAGATCAGTGATTTCCCCTAGTGATTTCACCCCCCCATACAGTTAGAACACAAATAGGAACACACTTAACCCCTTCCCTGCCCCCTAGTGTTAACCCCTTCACTGCCAATGGCATTTTTATAGTAATCCAATGCATTTTTATAGCATTGATCGCTATAAAAATGCCAATGGTCCCAAAAATGTGTCAAAATTGTCCGATGTGTCCGCCATAATATCGCAGTACTGAAAAAAAATGCTGATCGCCGCCATTACTAGTAAAAAAAAATATTACTAAAAATTCCATAAAACTACCCCCTTTTTTGTAAACGCTATTTTGCGCTAACCAATCAATAAAACGCTAATTGCAATTTTTTTTACGAAAAATATGTAGAAGAATACGTATCGGCCTAAACTGAGGAAAAAATATGTTTTTTTTATATCTTTTTTGAGGATATTTATTATAGCAAAATGTAAAAAATATTGAATTTTTTTCAAAATAGTCGCTCTATTTTTGCTTATAGCGCAAAAAATAAAAACCGCAGAGATGATCAAATACCACCAAAAGAAAGCTCTATTTGTGGGAAAAAAAGGACGCCAATTTTGTTTGGGAGCCACGTCGCACGACCGCGCAATTGTCAGTTAAATCGACGCAGTGCCGAATCACAAAAAGTGCTCTGGTCTTTGGACAGCAATATGGACGGGGCTAAAGTGGTTAATCTATGAAGGATCTTGGAGAATTTTTTTATATCCAAATATGTCAAGAGGTTTTCCAAAACTGCAAATGAAAATCTGCTTATGAAAAGCCATGGAAACAGCATTTATGTCAGTGAGGGATTGCATTTTCCCCATTGGGACATTTTACAGCAATAGGGCTGCTGTCAGGAGAATATATTAGATCAGTACTGTGTGACTGCACAGAGGAGACCAAACAATATGATTAGTGAAGTGAAAAGGTATTTATTTACAAAAATAAGTGAGGACTACCAGTGCAAACAATATATATATAGTCAAAGGGAGATAGCATATTCATAAACCAAGCCAGGCCGAGGTCATACACATGGTAAGTCAGCCGATGGGTAAGGATGGGACAGGACAGAGCAAGGAGCGGATGGATGGATCAGCTGCGGGGTAAGATCCAGGGAAGACAGAAACCAGGAAACAGGGTGGAAGAGTCCAGGCAGGGATCAGGATCAAGGATCACGGAACAGGATTAAGGCACAGAATCAGAGTCCAGAAGACAGGGTCAGGGTACAGGCTCAGGTCCGTAAGGTATGACGATACCAGGGCGAGGAGTGATTACACACGCCGGGTATTATAGAGGCGTGCTGATTGCATTCAGGTCACACCTGAACGCAGGAAAGGCTGTGTGCTTAAATTACCAAGAACCCCCCGCTGGTGGAGGCCAGTACTGCAGCCAAAACGACAGGCAGAATTACCAGCAGGGGGGACCATTCCTGACAGTACCCCCCCTCAAAGGAGTGGCCTCCGGACGCTCCAACCAGCTGTTGCTGGGGAAGGCTCATGGTGTCAAGCCGGGCAGTGAATAAAGTTACATCAAGTGGGGAAGCAGACAGGGGCAAATCGGGCTGGGCAGCAGACTCCAGGCCCTCAAGCTGGGCAGCGGGCATAGGCTCTGGGTCCTTGAGCTGGGCAGTGGGCTCCGAGTCATCGAGCTGGGCAGCAGGCGAAGGCTCCGGGTCATCGAGCTGGGCAGCAGACGAAGGCTCCGGGTCATCGAGCTGGGCAGCGGACGAAGGCTCTGGGTCATCGAGCTGGGCAGCAGACGAAGGCTCCAGGTCATCGAGCTGGGCAGCGGACGAAGGCTCCGGGTCATCGAGCTGGGCAGCGGACGAAGGCTCCGGGTCATCGAGCTGGGCAGCGGATGAAGGCTCCGGGTCATCGAGCTGGGCAGCGGACAAAGGCTCCGGGTCATCGAGCTGGGCAGCGGACGAAGGCTCCGGGTCATCGAGCTGGGCAGCGGACAGAGGCTCCGGGTCAACGAGCTGGGCAGCAGACAGAGGGTTGGCAGGATAAGGTGGGTCGTCAGGCTGGCAAGCTGGCACAGAAACATCAGGCTGGCAGGCTGGCACAAGAACATCAGGCTGGCACAGGAACATCAGACTGGCAGGCTGGCACAGGAACATCAGGCTGGCACAGGGACATCAGGCTGGCAGGCTGGCACAGGGACATCATGCTGGCAGGCTGGCACAGGAACATCAGGCTGGCAGGCTGGCACAGGAACATCAGGCTGGCAGGCTGGCAGTGGAACAGGTAGAGCAGCTGGCACTTGAACAGATAGAGCAGCTGGCACAGGCAGAGTAGCTGGCACAGGAACAAGCTGGGAGGCTGGCACTGGAACAGGCTGGTTGGCTGGCACAGGTTGGGCAGCTGGCACTAGAACAGGCTGGTCATATAGCACAAGCTGGGCAGCTGGCACTGGAACAGGTAGAGCAGCTGGCACTTGAACAGATAGAGCAGCTGGCACAGGCAGAGTAGCTGGCACAAGAACAAGCTGGGAGGCTGGCACTGGAACGGGCTGGTTGGCTGGCACAGGTTGGGCAGCTGGCACTGGAACAGGCTGGTCGGATGGCACAAGCTGGGCGGCTGGCACTGGAACAGGTAGAGCAGCCGGCACTGGAACAGATAGAGCAGCTGGCACAGGCAGAGCAGCTGGCACAGGAACAACAAGCTGGGAAGCTGGCACAGGCTGGTTGGCTGGCACAAGCTGGGCAGCTGGCACTGGAACAGGCTGAACAGATGGCACTGGAACAGATGGCACTGGGATGGGCTGAATAGGTGGCACTGGGACAGGTTGAGCAGAGGGCACTGGGACAGGCTGGATAACTGGCACGATGGTATGGGTTGGGAAGTACTTCCGTTTCTTTTTAGACTTAGTCACTGCAGGTTTGTTAACAGAAGGGGTGTATGAAGAGGATGGAATTAAGTAGGAGGAAGGGTTGGAATATGGCAGAGACACAGGGATGGTAACAGGAGGAGGTTTTTGTGGAGTTGTTACTGGTGAAAAGGAAGAAGCAGGTGGATTAAAGGCGGGTTAGGAACAACAAGTAGAGACTGGGTAATAATACTTGGTAGGCTGCGGAATTAACTGAGCTGGGGTTGCCATTGGTGATGGACAGATGGATCCCTGAGAAGGCAGGTGGTTAATTGCAGGGCTGGAACGGACTGGCTTGGCTGGAATCAGGAGATCTGACCATGCCTGCAGCACAGGTTGAACAAAAGCAGGTTCACACACACCGTGTCTAATCAGAGCCTGCACAAAACTAATACACTCAGATAAATTTTGCTGGGGACAGGAGGAATAATGCTCATAAAAATAAGCCGGATCATCCTCTAATAACCACACCAGGGATTCAACTTGGTCACGACTAAAGGGGGGAGAGAAGTCATCACTACCATCAGGAATAAATGACAGGGCCGGCTTAACACACAACCTAATTAATGCCTGAACATCATCAAAAGTCATGTACCCCTGATCCACCCAGGAATGAGCCGATCGGATAGTTTCCATCAGTTGGTCACTAGTCAAACCCTCCAAAACCTGACTGACGACAAGCCCCCTCATCCTCATCTGCCAGCAGAGAAAGGTAAAGGATTTCATTGTAATCCATGTTTTAGAGCACTACACCAGGATGGTTCCTCAATGCAGTCACGTCTGATCAAGGGATGGCCCTGGTATACTGTCAGGAGAATATATTAGATCAGTACTGTGTGACTGCACAGAGGAGACCAAACAATATGATTAGTGAAGTGAAAAGGTGTTTATTTACAAAAATAAGTGAGGACAACCAGTGCAAACATAAAACAATATATATATAGTCAAAGGGAGATACCGTATTCATAAACCAAGCCAGGCCGAGGTCATACACGTGGGAAGTCATCCGATGGATAAGGATGGGACAGGACAGAGCAGGGAGCGGATGGATGGATGAGCTGCGGGGTAAGATCCAGGGAAGACAGGAACCAGGAAACAGGGCGGAAAAGTCCAGGCAGGGATCAGGATCAAGGATCACGGAACAGGATTAAGGCACAGAATCAGAGTCCAGAAGACAGGGTCAGGGTACAGGCTCAGGTCCGTAAGGTATGACAATACCAGGGCAAGGAGTGATTACACACGCCGTGTATTATAGAGGCGTGCTGATTGCATTCAGGTCACACCTGAACGCAGGAAAGGCTGTGTGCTCCAAATTACCAAGAACCCCCCGCTGGTGGAGGCCAGTACTGCAGCCAAAACAACAGGCAGAATTACCAGCAGGGGGGACCATTCCTGACAGCTGCCTATGGATGAGAAAGGCTTTGCCTTTGCACAAATTAGCAAGAACTGGAGTTTTGGACACCAGTGTGCCTCTTTTGTGGTGTGCCTCTCAGCCCAGGAGGTGGAATAATTCTGATGTTGAATGCCAGTCTGTCTCAGGAAACAACTTTTTTCAGGGACCTGGGTGAAGTTGATTGACAACTAGGCAGCAGTAGCTTACATTGCCCACCAAGAGGGCACCAAGTGCCTGTCTTTTCCTTTTACTTGTTGTAACATATACTTTTTCGTTGGACAGAGAGCTGCTTATAGGCAGTTAAAGGCAGTCTACTTACTGGAAAATCAGGATCCACTAACAGATAAGTTAGGCAAATTATTTTCCAACAATAAGTACCTCAACTAGTATTGGCTCTATGGTACATTCCAGTGGTAGTTCTCATAGAGAGTCCTCTGAACACACAGCTTTCGGTATTTGTAACAATGTACAAAGGTGAAGTGATAGAAGGCAAATTCACACTGTCATGGGGTTTGTCCGTTGGTGTTTGTCTTCCTCCAGTGCTCTTGATTATGAACACGTTTATGTCATACAGGTGCTTTCCACCTGCCGAAGAGGTTGTGGTTTTCATTGCTCCCCAGATGTCATTCAGCACCCCAATACTCTTTCTGGTCAGACAAGATCTTTTATGCCAACATCAGCAGCACCCCAATTCAGTGAGATTCTGGATAGCCTGGCTATTGAATCGACCGGACTAGAGGTGCAAGAATTCTTATCCGAGGTGGTTCAGACCTTGGTGAAGACCACAAGCCCATGAACGCTACATATGAGGATATGAAGGAAGCTTTTTCTGTTTGCTAAGCAAAATAATTTCTCCTGGATCCTCAGCGCTAGACATTTTTACAATTGACGCTTAAGGTTGGTTTGGCATACAACACCATTGAACAAATCCTTCTTGCAGGCTGTAGTCCATATACGACCACCAAGGAAATTTTTGTTCCCTTCATGGGACCTAGGCTTGGTTCTGAAAGAGCTCATACAGGCATCCTGGCTCCAATAGCTTAATTTCCATTGCAGCTCCTAGCGGTAAAACTAGTTCCTCTGACAGCAGTTTCTTCAGACAAAAGGATGTTGGAGGTTGCAGCACTTCCTGCAAAGATCCCTTTTTGGTGTCTTTTTTTAGTGATACTACGTCCAGCTCTGAGTGTTATCCACTTATCCACTTTCCAGGAAAACCTGGGGGCAGTCCCTTCAAGCATTCACATGGAGTTACTTCAGGTCCTGACACAAGTTGCTAAACAATGTACATGCAAAGATTAAAAACCTGAGGAAAGTGGACAATCCTCTTCCTTTCACCGTCAGGTTCTTGGGTCATCTTTTATTGGTTCCCCAGGCTGATTAGATTGGCATGTAGGAGGTGTGTTTTTATGCTCAGGAACTGGGACCAGCTCCTTCGAACTGAGGGATAGCAGTCTTTGGGGCATGTATGCCAGGATGTCAGTGAAGAGTATATTCACAAGCTAGGCGTGCAGTCGGCAAGTTCTGCAAAGTTTGGGACGAGACATATAAATTATTTTTGTCTTTGGCAGCTTGTGATTGTCAATGTTTCTTTTCATGTGTTCTCTCCCACCCATTTATTTAGATTGTTAAATCCCATTGTGGGCTGACGTGAGGTATGGCCAGGATTATGGAAAATTGTTATCAAATACTTACTGTAATTTTCCTTACTAGGACTATCCTCACGTCAGCACAGGACTCCCTCCCAAGTGGCCTAGTGCAGGATAGATTATCGAACACAGTGGGGGAGGGGCTGCCTTTTATTAGATACAGGTGGTCATGTAGGGCTTCGGAGGAGATATTAATCCATTGTGTGCTGACGTGAGGATAGGCCAGGAAAGGATAATTACAGTAAGTATTTGATAACAATTTTCCATTTTATATATATGTATATATATATATATATATATATATATATATATATATATATATATATATATATATATATATATATATATATATATATATATATGTTTTCTTTTCTCAAACAATAGGTGCTGGCCCCACAAAAACCCTCCCCCTACACACACCCTCCAAATTAAATCAAATAGTGGGTGTGTTCAGTCAAAATTCACGAAAACAGTAGGATCTTAAAAGGGCATTAAATACCAGGATTGCATTACATACAGAGTGCATAGCTGTCACTGGTAAACACAGAAACCAGACTTTGTTTACAATTGATTGTGGTGAGCAGGCACCACAGGGTCTGAGCCAGATCAACAGAGAAAATGAAGGAAATAAGGCCGGGTTTGAGGATTTTCATCTTCTACCATGTGATGATTCTGACAGCGAAGAGTTTACAGAAGATGAAGAGGAGGAAGTGAAGGTGGCAGTAAAGAAAGAGCCGATCCTGTCACTGCTGGATGTCCTGGAGGAGGATGACGTCCTGCAGGATGAGGCGTCTGCTGTGCTGGCGGAGAGCGATTCCGAAAAGTGCTCCTACCCCCTGGGTTATGTGAAGAGACAAGCGCTGTACGCCTGCAGTACCTGCACCCTGGATAACGAGAAGAAAAACCTGGCTAATAATTACAAGGACAATTTCTTTGGCATCTACTGCACATGTAAGAGACCGTACCCCGATCCTGAGGATGAGACCCCAGATGAGATGGTGTGCCAGAGCTGTATGGATCACTGTTCATTTCATTGGGACTACTCTGCCAAGTTAGGAGTTCCTGGTGTCACCAAGATTACCAAAGCAGAAACGGAACATGAAGATGTGAAAGTTGATGATTGTCCTACGGAAACAGCCAACACTCAGAATGGACTAACAATGAATAATGAAGAATGTGTGGAAGTTAATGACGATGAGGAGGAGGCAATTCTTAGTAGGGTTGTCCCGATACCACTTTTTTAGGACCGAGTACAAGTACCGATACTTTTTTTCAAGTAGTCGCCGATACCGAAAACCGATACTTTTTTTTTTTTTAAATGTGTCCACAAATGCAGCCATGTCCCCCCACAAATGCAGCCATGTCTCCCCACATATTGCAGCCATGTCCCCACACATATGCAGCCATGTCACCCCCATATATGCAGCCATGTCACTCCCATATATGCAACCATGTCACCCCCATATATGCAGCCATGTCACCCCCATATATGCAGCTATGTCACCCCCATATATGCAGCTATGTCACCCCCATATATGCAGCCATGTCACCCCCATATATGCAGCCATGTCAGCCCCATATATGCAGCCATGTCAGCCCCATATATCCAGCCATGTCAGCCCCATATATCCAGCTATGTCAGCCCCATATATCCAGCCATGTCAGCCCCATATATCCAGCCATGTCAGCCCCATATATCCAGCCATGTCAGCCCCATATATCCAGCTATGTCAGCCCCATATATCCAGCTATGTCAGCCCCATATATCCAGCTATGTCAGCCCCATATATCCAGCTATGTCAGCCCCATATATGCAGCCAGTTCCCACATACCTGCATCCTGCATCGCCGCTGCCGCCGCTTAGTTAATACAGGCGGGGAAGATAACAGCTTTCATTTGAATAGCTGTATCGTTTCCTGCCGTGCCGCGTATAGACACTCCCCCTTGCTCGCGATCTGTCCAATCACGAGCAAGGGGGAGTGTCTATGTGCGGCGCCGCGGGAAACGATACAGCTATTCAAATGAAAGCTGTTATCTTCCCCGCCTGTATTAACTAAGCGGCGGTGATGTGGCGATGTTGCGCGGCGGTTAGCAGGAGCGGTGGCGGCGGTGATGGCGGCGGCGGCGGCGGGGGGGCGAGTATTCTATTCTGGTATCGGGGGTATTTGCGGGAGTACAAGTACTCCCGCAAATACTCGGTATCGGTCCCGATACCGATACTGGTATCGGTATCGGGACAACCCTAATTCTTAGAAAGCTAAATATGAAGGACTTTATGGAAAATGAAGCTGAACTTTCTGGAAGTGATGTTGAAAGTGAAATCCCTGACCGCTTCAGGGCAAATGAAGTGGCTGAAGTGCAGGAAGTAGGGGTTTGCACATTTTCAGTTCTCAGTCAGTTGCTTGATGGAAATAAAGCTGAAAAACTTAATTCTGACACTGCACTAAATGATGTAGAAAAAGTGTGTCCAATATCCACTGAGCCTTGTGAATGTAGTAAGGCAGGTGATATTCATGACTTTACCATAATTGATGATCAGCAGAGCAGGGTCATTGAGGAATCTGAATTGCAAGAAATATGCACCCAGACTGAAGCTATTTTTGCCTCTGTGAATTATTTGCATGTTGAAGAGCAGTGTGTTAATTTTTATGTTAATGAAATCGGATTTGAATATAACGGTAATGTCACATCCTGTGAAACCCAGTCTTTAGAAAGTGTTCTGTCAGAGTAAGTAACGCAGGATAATACTTTGGACTTGACTACCGAGATTCCTCGGGAAGTAAAATCTATGTTTCAAAGTGTAGAATCTGTAATGGCAGGTGAGCCCTCTGAACGTTGTGAAACCTCCATCACTGAAGTGGTAGGGGGAGGCTAAATGTACTAATTTATTAGATGCTTTTTCCAAATGTCTTGAAAGGAATGAAGAATATGAGAATTTGTGTCCAATAGTCGATGGTTTCAAAGAAACAAATACTAAAACATTTTTGGGATGAGGCAAAGATAGTTGAACAACTAGCCATAAACATAGTTTCAAAAGTGATTGTATCTGCTAGACAAGAAATGTTGTCTAGCTCAGTTAATGATGTGTCCGATAGCAGTTGTCAAGTTCTTGGTGAGAATAGGGGTGTGCGAACAAGTGATGCACAGAGTAAGCAGTTGCTTCAAGAAAGTGACGAGGATTCAGTTTCTGAAAACCTTACATTGGGTTTGGTAGATTTTCACCATACTTGTGAGTCTGAACTATCACAAAGTAAGAAACTTGGAAATGTAGAATTGACAAGTAATGATTTCCGTCTAGCGCACCAAAGGGAAGAAAAACCGCCTAGTACATCGGTTTATCAGAGGTCTTCTGCGTCAGACTTTAGTCCAGTTCATAGAAAAACAGATTTTTTTGGGTGTCACCTTGCTTTGGAGGATTCCAGTCTTGGTGTGTTTGCATCTGAAGAAGGCATCCAAATGGATGATCCATTGCAGAGCACAGTGTTGTCAGCTCTTGGTGTTGGTTATGACTCGCTGAGTTCTTCAGGGATTGAGCTATCGAGGGAAACCTTTGTGTCCATTGAAAAACCAATTAAGGTTTTGCATGGTTTACAACTGAAAATTAGTATATTACAGAGCAAGGAACACCCTCTTATGTACCTCAGCCGAAATTTGAAGACCAATGGGAGAGTAGATAGGTGGTTCCTGGCCCTTCAGGAATTTCATTTTGTCGTAATGCATTGCCCCGGTGTTAAAATGGGGAATGCAGTTGGTTTGTCCCGAGTGCATGCGTGCCTGGCAACCTGTGTCCCAACCCTAGGGTTGAAACAAGAGGAGGGGGGGTGTGACAGGAAGTCAGGTAAATCTGTGTGTGTTGTCCCAGATGGAAGATACTTTTCTGCCTTGTGTAGACAATACACCAATTACTATTGGGCGTCGGCTGTAGAAATGGCCAGAGAGGCTTGGGGAGTTAGAAGCCTTCAGCTGTTTAAAATGAAGCAATTAAAGCCCCTATAAATATAGCCTAAGGATAATGACTGATTGCTGGTTCCTGGGGCTTTGTGAAGTGAAGGAGCAGTCAGAAGCACTTCTGAAGAGGTGAGGTGCTGATGGATATTTCTGTGTGAGAAATATCAAAGAGACTTTTTTGTTGTTTTCTGCTGTAGGACCAGCAGTGTCTGCCCAGCAGTAGGCTGTGCCAGACTAAATAGGTATGCATAGACATGGCAGAGGGACATGGTTACTGTCTTGGGGAGGTTGAACAAGGTCAAAAATGTTCTTCCTTCCCCCGGTATTCTCTCTTTACTCCCCAATTCTCTACCTCTGAGCTGGTGAATTGGGGAGTGTGAATTCTGACACAGATTGCCAGTGAATTGCTGAGATTGCAGCTTCATAAACTGGCCATTTCTGTGTCAGTCAATTACAGCATGTCTATGTGTGAAGATCATTGGTGGAGAGCGTGTTCTCCCCAGATCATCTCTGTTTCATAAACCATTAATGAACTGCGATCAGCGGTGGATCACAGTTTCATAAACAGACACCATAGTTAGGAAGATGCTGGTGAGTTTATTTAGAGACCACATAGATTTTAAGCAATAGACAGCATGGAATTATGAAAGACAGAACTTGTCAAACAAATTGTATTTCTGTTTAAGAGGAGGTAAGTAAAACCTTGGACCAAGCGGTGGCTGTGGATAAAGTATGCTTAGATTTTGAAAAAGCTTTTGACACAGTTTCCCACACATGTCTAATGTGTAAGGCAAAGTCTATAGGCTTGGAAAATTCAGTTTGTAAATGTAAATGGATAGAAAGGTTATTACCCCAAGTACCCCACGGATTAGTGTTGGGACCCTTACTTTTTAATATATTTATAAATTATATAGTCTGGGATTAAAAGTACTATTTCAGTCTTTGAAGGTGACACTAAGCTATGCAGTGGAATAACATCCTTACAGGATGTCGCCAACTTAAAAGCCGACCTCAATGCACTGGATGACTATGTGGCAAATTAATGTTGATAAATGTAAAGTTATGCACTTGGGAGCTAAAAATATGCATGCATCATACTTACTAGGGGGAATATAACTGGGAAATCAATGGTGGAGAAGGATCTGGGTTTCTAGTAAATTTTCTTCCGAATTCTTCAGGTTTTTTTTGTTATCATTTTAACAAACGAAAATGAATGCACAGAATACAAAAACCGAAAGATGCAACATAAACAAATGCTTTATTTTGTTTTTGTTGGTCGAATGTTCCTAACCTTAACTCTATTAGTCTAAGATTATTCTACATAGAGAGAAAAGATTCGACATACCCAAAGAGAAGGAGCAGTAAAATAGCTAGAACTAACTTGACAATTCAACATGAACGACGAAGCTTCGACAAAGCATCGAAAAACATACAAACGTTGAATCTGTCATTGAAGGCTTATGGTGTCTGTTGATAGTTCTAAGAAGATTTGACGGAGCAGCTAAACTGTACGACTCCGCAATCATACATTTCCGGATAAATGCTCGGCCCATAGACTATAGAAAAATTCTAATGTTGGTTGACTAGTAATAATAATTAATAAGTCATTATTAGTCATACAACATTAGAATTCTACTATATCTTGTAGGCGGAACATTCGACCAGAAAAGTATGATTGCAGAGTAGTACAGTTTCGCTGCTCCATCAAATCTTCTTTGAACATTCGACAGACGCCATAAGCCTTCAATTGACAGATTCAACCTTAATTTGTTTGGATTTTCAGACGAATGCAATTTCCAACGAAAAACAAATTAAATACAAATGAATTACGGGAGTAACTAAATACATTTATTTTTCGGACGAAAATGAAATTCCGAAACAAAATATTTCAGTGTGCACATGTCTATAAATCATTAATAATACCTAATCTAGAATATGCAGTTCAGTTTTGGACACCAGTTCACAAAAGGGGTATTGGGGAACCAGAGAACATGCACAAAAGGGCAACCAAGCTGAAAAGAGGCATGAAAGATTAGCGAAACTGAATGTGTTCTCTCTTGAGAAGAGGAGATTAAACACTTTCTTACTGGGCACATATACTCCCCTCCTGCCCAGGTGAAATTTCAGCTTCCGGCACTGAGTCGCTTTAACTGACAATTGCGCGGTCGTGCGACGTGGCTCCCAAACAAAATTGACGTCCTTTTTTCCCCACAAGTAGAGCTTTCTTTTGGTGGTATTTGATTGCCTGTGCGGTTTTTATTTTTTGCGCTATAAACAAAAAAGAGCGACAATTTTGAAAAAAAAAATACAATATTTTTTACTTGTTGCTATAATAAATATCCCCAAAAAAAAAAAACTTTTTTTTTCTCAGTTTAGGCCGATACAAATTCTTCTACATATTTTTGTAAAAAAAAAAAAAAAATCGTAAAAAGCGACTGGTTTGCGCAAAAGTAATAGCGCCTACAAAATAGGGGACAGATTTATTATTTTTTATTTATTTTTTACTAGAAATGGCGGCGATCTGCGATTTTTATTGGGACTGCGACATTATGGCGGACACATCGGACACTTTTGACACATTTTCAGCGCCACTTACATTTATACTGCGATTAGTGCTATAAAAATGCACTAATTACTGTATAAATGTGACTGGCATTGAAGGGGTTAACACTAGGGGGTGAGGAAGGGGTTAAATGTATTCCCTGCATTGTGTTCTAACTGTGGGGGGAGGGGGGGTGACTGGGGGGGTGACCGATCTGTGTCCCTATGTACAAGGGACACAGATCGGTCTCCTCTCCAGAGACAGGACGCTGTCTCTGTGTAAAACGGCAATGAGAGATGATCTCATATGTTTACATATGAGATCATCTCTCATTGGCCGCACAGACCGCATCGCAAACGGACACTCTGATTGGCCGTTCGCGGCGATCTGTGATTGGCTGTGTCCAGGGGACACGGCCAACACAGAGTTTCCCCGATGCGAGCTCTGGAGCGTGCACAGGGAACGTGCTAGTGACAGGCCGTCAATTGACGCCCTGTTGGATATTTAGATCCGTGCTGAAGCCGTCATTCAGCTATAGCGCGGATCTCAAGAAGTTAACGGGGAAGATGATCATCATGTATAAATACATATGGGGTCCGTATAGTGGACTTGGTTATTGACTTTAAGGAAAGGTGTGCACTCTTAACATCCGGAGGAAAAGAGATTTAACCTCCAAATGTGGAAAGGTTTATTTGCTGTAAGAGCTGTGAAAATGTTGAATAGACTCCCTCAAGAGCTGGTTCTGGGCATCTCAGTAGATTGTTTAAAAAAGGGTCTGAATATTTTACTAAATGCACAAAATATAACTAGATACTAATATTTATATATTTAAGTAAAGAAGTTCCAGTGAATATCTGATTGCTTCTTGGGCGATCAGGAAGGAATAATTAAAAAAAAATATGGAGGTTTTCAATTTGTGTGTGTGTGTGTGTTTTTATTTGTTTGTTTGTTTATTACTGGATGGACTGTATTTTTTGAGGTGGAAATTAGATCCAGTGAAAGCTTCTTAGAGGTATGAAG
Organism: Rana kukunoris; assembly: GCA_029574335.1. Lineage (NCBI taxonomy): Eukaryota > Metazoa > Chordata > Amphibia > Anura > Ranidae > Rana > Rana kukunoris. The sequence continues at coordinate 213,154,189 of CM056053.1, read as the reverse complement.
AGGAGGAATGTGTGTGTCTGTGTGTCTGTGTGTTTTTATCTGTGTGTGTCTGTGTGTCTCTAGTAGACATGTGCAGACTGGAATATTTTGTTTCGTTTTTTCGTTTTCGTCTGGAAAATACATTTATTTAGTTACTCCCGAAAATCTTTTTGATTTATTTAGTTTTTCGTTGGGGAATAGCTTTCGTCCGAAAATCCAATAATACTTGGTTTCTGTCGAATGGTCAAAAGAATATTCGACGGAACTTTGAAACTTTACGCCGCATCGTACATTTCCGATCGAATATTCCGCCTACAAGAATTCTAATGTTCTATGACTAGTAATAATGTCGAATCTATTTTCTCATAAATCGAAATCTATTCTCTGTAATGTCGAATATATTATTTCTATAGTGTCGAATATTTTCTCTATGATGTCAAATCTTTTCTCTATAATCTCGAAAAGTACCGTATGTGTGTGTGTGTATATCAGGTTTGATAGACAGATTGCGATTCATTCACTGTATTCAGTCAGCGTCATGTAGAATCTCTCTATATCAAATTTTTACCGCAACAAAAACGAAAATAAAGCATTTTTTATGTCGGATCTTTCGGTTTTTGTTTCTTGCACTATCGTTATCGTTTGTTAAAACGATAACGAAAAAAACAGATTTTCGGACAAAAATGCATTCTAACGAAAACGAATGCACATGTCTAGTCTCTAGAAAGTGAACAGGCAGTGGCTTTAGCTGCCCACAGTTAAAAATGATTGCAGCCAGACTTGGAAGATTTCTGCAGCATATTTGGCAAGTACAGAATCAAAGGGCCAGATTCACAGAGCGATTACGCCGGCGTAACAGGAGATGCGTGGCGTAAGTCTAAATTAGCGCATGCGTTTCAATGCGCCGCATCCCCAAAACGAGATACGCAAGAAATCTACTTTTTTTTGTCCGGCGTAATTTCGATAGACAGGCGCATTCGTCTGCGTAAAACTGCGCTAGACACACCATTGATTTGCTATTCAAATATGCTAATGAGGGAGTTACGGGGGTCCACAAAATAATGTTGGTGCAGCGCAGGCTACGCGCTGTGCGCAACAGCTGCACGGCCTGTCTAAAATTAGACCATATAAAAGGTGGTATAAAATTAGACAATTCGTCTACATGTCAGAGAAAGCAACACTGTTAGTGAGGAGCTGAGCAGTCACACGTGTTGCACAACAATCTGTATGCCAACATGCCAGTGGCATCCATGCTCATAGCTATACTACTGACTTTAGATGAGCAAAGAAGGAGGAGGGCACGGAGGAGGGCACAGAGGAGGGCACGGAGGAGGGCACGTGAGAGGATTTTTTTTTTTTACAAAAAAAATTTCTTTGCTTGAATAAACATTTTTACAAAAAATATACATACATATATACATCAATACATAACATACATATAAATTACAAACACGGTCTCACTATCTTTCAATAGCCCTTTAAAACCTTGATGGATATAATAATCTGATACAAGCCCCTCACTCTTCACTTGATATATCACACACGCATAGTCATCTTTGGCATGAGTGATTCTGAGGTGTCTCGCATCTTCAGATTCACCCCTCATGCCATCCTGGAATTAACCACAACCCTGCAGGAGCCCAACACATGACACCACCCATGACACCCATGACAGCTACATATACAATCATAGCCCCATCCCCACAGATTTCGAACAGAACATGTATGGGGACAGCTGGCTGGTTGGTGAGTGACATGGGTGGCAGGCATGACTGTCTCCCCCCCATGATGCTGAAATCACAAGGGGCACATGCACTACTAACATCCTCCTGTCTTATCCCTTCAGGGTGACTCTGCATATGCACTGGGACCCCATCTCATGACTTCTATACGGAACCCCCCTAACCAAGGCTACCCCATCTTCTGAGGGAAGAGCAGCCAGGAGCCAGCTAACATTAGGCATCTTTGCACGTTAAACACACACATTAATCATGGCATAATGAGAATGCATGCATGCACACCACTGTGGTCCCTAGCACAGACACATCACATCCTCATCACATTGGATTGGCACAAGCCCACCATGCAGGACTTGTGAGCAGCAACGCCATGCCACAGCTCCAATTATGTCACTGTACATTCATACACCATTCAAACGGACCTGGGGATCACTTCTCCACCACAAATGAGGGTGACACCCCTTTTCCGGCAGGAATGTCACCCCCGAATTCCCAAATCATACACAAACAGAACCAAAAATAAATAAAAATTGACCAGCAAAAATAAAAAATGCCCAGCAAAAATATAATTTAAACAAAATAACAACAAAGAAAACACATAAAAGACAAAAATCACTCTGCAAAACAGTCCCCAAATATCTCAAAGACACGTCACAAACAAACAAACAAACAAACAAACGCTAATAAACAACAGAACAAAAGCACCTTGCTGTATAGGAAGGGATACAAAGGGATGTACTTTTGCAAAGGAAGTGCGTTTGTGTCTGTCTATTTATGCTGTCTGCGTAGTTCACTAAGTTGCCCTAGTCCACTTCCAATTTCACTGATTGCGCCGTTCCCGAGTTGTGAGCATGCGCACAGAGGTGCTGACCATGGTCTGCTTCATGTGCGCATGTGCGAGCCGGCCGGCCCTTCATTTGCATGGGGTCATGGCTCATTTCAATGTAACACGCCTACGTCCTTCCCAATTTGAATTACTCCGCCTTACGCCTCTGAAATTACGTTGCACAGGCGCTATTTTCTGCGCAAATCAATCGAGAATACGGTGATTGCGCCGCTAGTGATTGCGTCAGTCTAACGTAAAGGAGGTACGCTACGCCAGTCAAAAAATGCGCTGATGTACGTGAATCTGGCCCAAAGTGTATATAAACTAATATGCAAAGTGGTTGGAGGGAAGCTTCAGAATGGCAAAGATGGAAAAGGGATGGAAAATTATCATTATTATTTATTATTATTTAAGGTACTTATATAGCACCATCAATTTTTACAGCGCTTTATATATATAATGTGAAGTTTCTCATGCCATTCCGTGTTCTTCTTAACTGTAGTTCTTGATTCCTATGTTCATTTATACATTTGATATCCAATGTCTAATATCTTAAGGACTAACTTTCCCACAATTCTGTGTATGTATGATAGCACATTGTTGGATGATGCAGCAATCTAAAATATATATCCCTTATATTTCCAAAGACATAAGACACATACAGTATTACCTTTTTAACAGGAAATGCATCTACAGGAATCAAAAGCCATAACTCCTAAATGCACAAGCTTTCTATTCCACTTTCTCTAGCTTTGTTAGAGGAGTCACTATTGTGACCCCTTAATGCACTGGTAACTTTCAAAAAATATCCTGAAGGATATTTTTGTCATTTTACCCATCTAAAAAATAAATAGATGTTAAGATTCTTTAAAAATAACAAATTCTTCATTAAACCAAGTCATTATCGTCTGGTCTTGGATCACCTGCTGGTGGCACTGTGGTTCCCAGAGCTGAAAGGTACAGTTCTGGTGGCCACAAGCAGGTTTACTTAAGCATCCAACAGATCCCAGTAAAGGTATCCAACAGACCTGGGAAGGTATATAACCACCATTGCATCAGTGCTTGATTTTGCCTGTTAGCCATATGCTGGGTATCCTGATCCCTGCCTTATTCTGTATCTTGCATCCTGTTTTCAATATCCTGTTATGCTATCCCTGCTCCCCACTTTCCCAGCCCCAGTCCTGTTCTGCTATGTCAGCTTCCCTTCATTTGTAAATAGCAATAGTAATAGTAACATTTATTTTAAATTTTTGCTTTGCTTATGGTCTATGGGAGGCTACATGCCATTTGAAATTGACGTTACTGGAAAAAAGTCTTTGTTGTCAGGTTTTGCAGGATTGCAAAAGTAAAAAGCTGCTGAAGTATGTTCGGATGGAGCACTCCTTAGTTGATTAGGGCAGGTTTCTATTTAGTGTAATACAGAATTGATTGAAACTTTCTCTGAGCTAGTTCTTTCTATTATTCCTCAAGACCATGATGATTTCTCTTCTCTCTTTAGTGTGTCTCAGGTTGAGTCCCTAGTGTGGTTGTTGTAGGATGACAAATCTTGCTTTCCTAAACATTGCTCAGACTATTCACAAAGGTCTCTGTTAGATTGTATCACTGCTGTGCAATCTCTAGTCAGACAAGGAAAATGCAAACTAAACTTTGTTCAGTCTCTACTCTTATGCCGCGTACACACGGTCGTTTTTTGCGATGAAAAAAAACGACGTTTTTTAAAACGTCATTTAAATTGATCGTGTGTGGGCAAAACGTCGTTTTTTGTCTTAAAAAAAAACGACCAAAAAAAAATTCCAACATGCTTGAATTTTTTGTGTCGTTTTTCAAAACGTCGTTTTTTGTTTCACAAAAAGTCACCGTGTGTAGCAAAAACGTCTTTCAAAACGACGTTTTTCAACCCGCGCATGCCCAGAAGCTAGTTATGAAGCGAGCTTCAATGGAAAAGAGTGGTGAACGTAACCTCGCTTTTTGTGAAAAAACGATGGTGTGTATGCAAAATTGTCTTTGAAAAGTGACGTTTCAAAAACGTCGTTTTTTACTTCACAGAAAACGTCGTTTTTTTTCATCACAAAAAATGATCGTGTGTACTCGGCATTAAGCCTGGTCAGTGATACTATCCCCAGTCTCAGTTAAATCACACCAATTTAGTCCTGCCTCTAGATACCAGGGATTTATTCCTTAGTTATCCTTATCTACCTCAGCTGCTACAAAAGTCTCCTCATTTCCTGCATATCAGTACCATGCTCCCAAAGGCTGTAATCCCAATTGCATTTAAAGGGCCACTAAAGAAAACATTTTTTTTTTTGTTGCTGAAATTACTGTTCACAGGGTATAGAGACATAAAAGTTAACTGATTCCTTTTAAAAATGATTAAAAATAGATAAAAATCAATCATATAATGTGCCTACAGTTTTAGTTTCACTTTTAACCACTTGCCGACCAGCCGCCGCAGTTATACGGCGGCAGGTCGGCACGGGTGCGCGAGAGCCCGTAGCTCTACGTCGCGCTTTTCGCAGCCACTAGGGGGCGCGTGCGCGCCGCCGGCGGCCCGCGCGCGCGCCCCCCGCTCGCCCCCGAGTCCCGTGCGTGTGCCCGGCGGACGCGATCGCCGCCGGGCACACGCGATCGCTCGTTACAGAGCGGGGAACGGGAGCTGTGTGTGAAAACACACAGCGCTCGTTCCTGTCAGCGGGGGAAACGCTGATTTTCTGTTCATACAATGTATGAACAGAAGATCAGTGATTCCCCCTAGTGAGGCCACCCCCCCCATACAGTTAGAACACAAATAGGAACACACTTAACCCCTTCCCCGCCCCCTAGTGTTAACCCCTTCACTGCCAATGGCATTTTTATAGTAATCCAATGCATTTTTATAGCATTGATCGCTAAAAAAATGCCAATGGTCCCAAAAATGTGTCAAAAGTGTCCGAAGTGTCCGCCATAATATCGCAGTACCGAAAAAAAACGCTGATCGCCGCCATTACTAGTAAAAAAAAAAATAATAATAAAAATGCCATAAAACTACCCCCTATTTTGTAAACGCTATAACTTTTGCACAAACCAATCAATAAACGCTAATTGCGATTTTTTTTACGAAAAATATGTAGAAGAATACGTATCGGCCTAAACTGAGGAAAAAATATTTTTTTTATATATTTTTGGGGATATTTATTATAGAAAAAAGTAAAAAATATTGAATTTTTTTCAAAATAGTCGCTCTGTTTTTGTTTATAGCGCAAAAAATAAAAACCGCAGAGATGATCAAATACCACCAAAAGAAAGCTCTATTTGTGGGAAAAAAAGGACGCCAATTTTGTTTGGGAGCCATGTCGCACGACCGCGCAATTGTCAGTTAAAGCGACGCAGCGCCGAATCTCAAAAAGTGCTCTGGTCTTTGGACAGCAATATGGTCCGGGGCTGAAGTGGTTAAACTGGTTTCATGTTTCTGTGAAGTAGAGAGACACACAGAACAAAAACAAACAAATACAGGGCAATGTTTGTTTTTAAAATGAATCTGGTTCTAAGGAGTTTTAGACACATAGGGCCAGATTCAGGTAGAGTTACGCTGGAGTATCAGTGATTCGCCAGCATAACTCACACTTTGAGCTGGCTTATCTGTTTTCTGTATGCATAAAACAAGATACGCCGGGATTGAGTTCATATACGAGTGGCGTAATTGTATTTCGCCGTCGTATCGGAACTGCAATTTTAAAATGGGCGCTCGGGGCGTTCCCGCTTATTTACGCCGAGAATATGTAAATCAGCGAGATACGGCAATTCACGATCGTACGCGGGCCTGACGCAGTGACTTTCCGACGTTTCCGTAAGCGATACGTGGCGTAAAGAAAAACATGCCCCCTAGGTGGAGTATCCTATGTTAAGTATGGCCGTTGTGATCGCGTCGAATTGAAAAAGTTTAACGTTGTTTGCGTAAAACGTCCGTGAATGGGGATTGACGTCATTGACGTTCACTGACAGAAATTGGAGCATGCGCACTGACAGTCGACGCATGCGCAGTACGTTCTCCGCGGGATCGCGCCTAGTTTAAATAATACGCGCCCCCTACCCGCCCAATTTGAATTCCGCCGTCTCATTTTCGCTACGCCGCCGCAACTTTAGGAGCAAGTGCTTTGTGAATACAGTACTTGCTCCTAAAGTTTCGGCGGAGTAACGTAAATGACGAACGTTACTCCAGAATAAAGATTCGCTCTCCTACCTGAATCTGGCCCATAGTAATCACACCTCTTTGATCATGGACCACAGTGAAAAGCTAGCATGAGTTTTTTTCATAAGGAGCCAGACAAGCAGGAAGTGTGGAGATCAGATAAGTATTACAGCTACTTCAAAGCAAAAACGAACAATGAGGACATGAAACCAGGACTGCAGTAAGGTAAAGGAAGCTATTTAGCTAAAAAAAATCCTTTAGTGATCCTTTAACTCATTTAAGGCTCCCTCTATCACTCTGCTACCCCCTCAGAAATTGTCCTACATTTTCATTAGTACTGTCACTTTTTGAGCAGCACAATCTGCCCAGATACCTGCAATGCAGGTTTTCAGTGTCCAAACCTAAAGAGAAACAAAAGTATCTCATAACCCACTTAATTCTGCCACTGTCTACTCCTGCCACACTTATTGTTCGGCCATATCCTAAACCATTGTTCAGCCAGTTCAGTGCCTGGATCAATGCCTCCTACTCCAGTGCAGCTCTGATGCTTGCTACTCCAGTCCAGCCCGATCCGGAGCCTACTACTCCATTCCAGCCCGATCCAATGCCTGCTATTCTAGTTCAGCCTAAGCCGATGCTTCTACTCCATTCCAGCCTGATACAATGCCTGCTACTTCAGTAAAGCTTGATCAAAAGTCTGCTACTCCAGCCAAGCCTGACCTTGCCTATCCCCATCTGCTGCACAGTCAGACTTCCCTTCTTTGCCTGCTATTCAGCCTACATCTGCTGATTTTGTGCCTGCTGCCCAGTATGCCTCTGATGATCTTGTTCCCACTGCCCAGCCTCCCTTTAATGGTCCTGTTACTATGGCCTAGCTTGCCTTCCGATGGTCCTGTGCCCACTGTCCAGCCTGCCTCCAATGGTCTTGGGCCTGCTGTCCAACCTACCTCTATTGATGCTGAGCCTCCTGACCAGCCTGATGATGCTAACCTGGTGCCCTCTACCCAGCCAGCCCCTGGTTCTAGGGTTAGGCTCTTGCCAGCTGTTGAATCTGATATATGTGAGTGCCCAAGTGTGTTGCATATCTGGCATGGGTTTCTGGTCTGATCCAAGATTTCTACATCCACCTTGCCTGAGTTCCTTTTGCAGCCATTTGCTTTGTTTGTGCCAAAGACTGATGGCCCAGACATCTACTCTAATATTGATAACTGCACTTGCTATAACAACTCCAATAGTAGAGGCCTTCTGGGGAGGTGCAGAGCTCCATTTGAGCTTTTCCCTGACTCAGGCATATTATCTGCAACTCCTGTTGCATTAAGGTGCCTGGATTGGGTAACCAGTGCCTTAAAAAGACCTGAGTGGCTGTTTAAATGCAAATCAGTTTCTAGCAACCAAACTACTAACTCAAATGTGGAATGTCCAGTTGTAAAAAGATACCTTAGTGTTAGAGTACCTATATGGGTTAAGGACTCTAGTTTGAGCCTTCATGGGAAGGCTCATGGGACCCTAGCATTTAGATGTGTTCTGCCTCTTGGAAATGCAAATTTCAGTTTTAAGACCCAAGTGGCAGGGCACCCAACTGTCTCCAGACTCTGGCACAGCGTATCCCGCAGGGTGAAGGACTAAGGGAATTGGGGAAAATCTTCACAGACACTGTTGACGGGAGATCTTCTCCTTTTGGACTTATCCAGTGAAAGAGTCACTCACACAGACTATCATGTGAAAGGCTAAGGGAAGTGTCCCCAGGCCCCTCTTTAAGGGGGCATTAGGACCTGAATCACCTGCTGGTGGCACTGTGGATCCCAGAGCTGAAGGGTGGGGTTCATCAGTGCTTTAGTGTTTTGCCTATTAGCCATACTCTATCTGTACTTGCTGATTATCCTGATTCCTGCCTTATCCTGTGTCTTATATCTAGTTCCATGTATCCTGTTACGTTCCCTCTGCTCCGCTTGTTCTAAATCCCATGCTTGGTCATGCCTTGTTATGTCAACCTCCCTCCATTTGCATAAAGTGTATTATAATTAGGTTGTTGGTTTGGTTTTGCTTCAATGTCATGTTTATTTTTTACTTTGCTTTACGTATGGTTTGTTGGTGTTGTGTGCATTATTAAACATTATTTTAATCTTACTAAGTCTATTTCCAGTTTCCTAAGTTCCGTTACACAGAGCTGCTGCCGCTGAATACCTGCAATCGGATTCCCTTACAGTTATACTGGGTTGCCCCGTCTCCACCACTATCTGCAATGTATTTACAAATATGCAGATCGCTTATAGTAGTACTGATTCCCACAATATAGCTAACTACTGCTCCCTAGCTTACAGATAGATTTAGGTGGTTTTCATGATCCAAAGTTAACTGGGTAACTCTGGTGTATTTACCCTAGACCCCAAAGAGGTAGGAGTCTTTTAGAGATTTCATGTTCTTGAGGCTTTTTTCTCTTACGATCGAATGTTAAAGAATGTTCTATTTGCCCTGAAAAAGGCAACAAATAAAAACTGAAATTTCACACATATTAAAAACATTACAGGAGTTAACGTAATCATGACTTTTGAGAGGCATTCACAGAGCAAATAGTTTTTCATAAACAGATGAGAACTCCTGAAAAAGGGTAGCTTTAAAACAATAGAGACCAATCAGTATAACCAAAAAATACTGTTTATTGAATAATAAATCCATATTCTGTAAATCAAAGAGACAACTCCACTTAAAAGATAATTAAAAACATGACAATGTTGTCATTAGCCACCTCAATACTGGGCACTTTCACTTCCTTCCTGCCCAGACCAATTTTCAGCTTTCAGTGATGTTGCACTTTAAATAATAATGCAACACTGTACTCACATAAAAGTTTTATAATTGTTTTTACACAAATAGAGGTTGGTGCTATTTTTTATTTTTTCCGTTTCTGTTAATGATTTTTGCAAAAAAAGTAAATTTTCTTCATACATTTTGACCAAAATATATGCTGCTACATTTCTTTGATAACAATAACCCAAATCAGTGTTTATTATTTGGTCTGTGTGAGCAAATAATGAGTCTACAAGCTAAGTTATTCCTCACACTTGGCATACTCACATACGTGCCCAAAACACATTCTGTCACTTCTCCTGAGTATGGCTATACCACGTGTGGAACTTTTTCACAGCCTAGCCACATAGAGAGGCGCAGCATCCAAGGAGTACATTCAGGTATTATACACTTTAAGACCAGGCCTTCTTCCGATTGTTTGCAAGTACAAATCTGTATTTTTGCTAGAAAATTACTTAGAACCCCAACAATTATATATTTTTTGTAGCAGAGGCCCTAGAGAATAAAATACATTGTAATGAATTTCAATGCACACACAGACAATATAATATCCACTTTTTTGGCCAAACATGTTACGCTTTAAAATTGCACAAGCTTGTGAAATGGAGCCAAATTTCAGTATTTAAAAATTAAAAGAAGGTGACACTTTATAAGCCTTTATTGATTAGCAGTTTAGGAGGTCTGGTGCTAGAATTATTGCTCCCGCTCTGACCTTTACAGCAATATCTCACATTTGTGGTGTGCCTGCCGCTTATGTATGCATACGGGACCAATATATGTTCACATTTGCACGTGAGCATGAGGGGACAGGGGTGCTTTACATTTTTATTTATTTATTAGTGAGACATTGGTACACTGACATATGTTTTTGTGCACCTGTACACTTTGAAAGATGTTGATCATCCACCAGCAAACACTGACAGATGTTGATGTTGCAATGGAACACTTTTGCACAATTGCAGATGTTTTTGTGCACTGGTACACTGGTACAGATGTTGATGGGACACTGTGACAGATGTGTTGTGCACTGGTACCATTGTTCATAGGACACTGTGACAGATGTGTTGTGCACTTGTACAGATGTTCATGAGGACACTTGGACAGATGTTCATGGGAGAGGGACAATGGTGACAGTGGTACTTGGTGTACTGTGTGGGGATGGCTGCAGTCTGTGTGATCTGTGAAAACCCTCTGCGTAAAATCATCCCTTACACAGAGTGATGTCAGGACAGGCTGTAGCATCTCGCCGGCACTGAGCTATTACTGAGCTCAACAAGGAGAACATACACAGAGACATGTGTCTCTGTTTACACTGTGAACAGCGTCCATATCCTAATCTGTGATGGGCTGTATCTGAGGATTACAGCCATCACAGGATTGTGCCACTGCATGGCCTCCAATTCAGAATGATGAAGCTCCCACCCTGCCGTTTCAGTACAGTGGGCAGGTGGGAAGCAGTTAAAAACATTCTGGACATTATTTCAATAGATATCCACAGGGAAATCCTGTATGACTAATCACAATAGCTTAAAGCTCAAGATAGACTACCCATCAGTGGCAAATACTGCCAATAAGTAAAGAGTAAAAAATGAGGGTAATCAACCTCAGTAGTCAATAAATCAATAGGGATCAACCAAAATCCCAGAACTCAAAGGAATCCCATCATCAAATGCATGATGTGATATAATTTGAATACGTTCTCCAAGCCTTCACATGAGAGGATATGTCTATGATATAATGAACCAGAGGTAGCAAAGTCCTATCTTAAGTCCTCATATGGAAATAAGGCACTGCAGGTTTAAAGGGGTTGTAAAGGCTTGTTTTTTATTTTCTAAATAGGTTCCTTTAAGCAAGTGCATGAATTTCTCACTTCCTGTTTCTCCTCAGTAAACTTGCCACCATCTTATGAGCGGTGGTTAGTCAGTCAGAACAGCTTACTGAACAGCTTACCGAGGAGGAACAGGAGGTGAGAAATGTAGACAAAGAAAAAAATACTTTTTAGACGGGAAATCGAAGGAAAAGGTAAGTGAACCAACAATGTACTAGCTTAAAGAAACCTATTTAGGAAGCCCGTTTTCTGGCGTATCTAGTTTGGTGGGTACAGCGCAGAGATACTACGGCGCACCTTTACACTTACGCGGCACATATCGATATACTCCAGCGTAAGTCTTTCTGAATCTGGCCCATTGTGTAGAGAAAAACGTACTCCTCTCACAGCCCGATGCACGCTTCCTGACCTTCCTGATCATCCTATAGTCAACTTGGGTACAGTTCCTGCATATATGCAGCAATTGTCCCATAGGTATACCACCACTCAGGAACCAGATAATGGCTGCTGGCTTGTAAGAAGATTTTCACAGATGTCTCCTTATGGTAACTTCTTGTGGATAGTCAATTATTCTCAATAGAGATAAGGAGCTCAAGGAAGGGGTGACTTTCTCAAAATTGTACATCAACCAGATGTTATGGTCATTATTCCCCAATTCATTCAGAAATACATGGAAGTCACTCTCAGAGCCCTTCCGGAATTACAGAATATTAGCAATGTACCACAAAGCTACATGGATGAGGTACATCAACAACCAACAGACCACCTCCTCCTTCTCTCTCCAGTCCAGGTGTAGGTAGGTAAAGGAAGGGGCCCATAGGGCTCCCATGGAGGTGTCCCTCACCTGTTGGTAGCTCGCCTCCATAACCTGGAAGTTGTGATTCAGGGCAAACTCCAGTAGGGCTTGAATAAATGTGTTCTTTGCTCCCATTTGGGGAAAGATAGCCTCCAGGAAATGAGACACCACCCTGAGGTCCCCATATGTGTGGAATCAATGTCTATAGGGACTCCACATCAATACCCACCAACAGCACTCCCTTTGGGACCACCACCTGCTGAATCTTCAATCACACATATCTTGAACATAAAAAGGCAAATTCAATACCACCTGCCTAATTAAGGCATATGTTTACCTGTTAGTTTCAATGGGCCCTTAACTCTACTACTAAATGATAAAAACTATGAAACTAGGTTTCAAATTCACCCATTCTATTTGTGGGGGAGAATAATAGACCCTTCTGGAGCAGCCTAACATGTCTGTGAGTGAAACCTTCTTTGCCTATATCTACTCCTACCTTAAAAAGTTGTTAGGCCCCGTACACACGACCGAGAACCTCGGCAGAATCCAGCGAGAAGCTCGCTGGGATCCATATTCTGCCGAGATACTCAGTTGTGTGTACGTTTTCGCCGAGCGTCCCGTCAAGAAAGCCGTCGAGCCAAAATAGAGAGCAGGTTCTCTATTTGCTCGATGGCCCAACGAGAACCATGGCTCGGCGCCTTTCTTGACGGCTTGGTCGACGATTTCGACGGCCGGGCGAGAACCTCGACGCGCGGAACGATGTGTTTGGCCCGTCGAGGTTCTCGTACGTGTGTACACGACCTTAAATCAAAAATGTCATCCTTCTGACAGTCCTCTAGATTTAAAATTTTGTTTGGTTGAACATAAGTTCCTTTGTATTCTCTCACTCTCAGGCCGCGTACACACGGCAGAGAACCTCGACAGGCGGAACACATCGTTCCGCCCGTCGAGGTTCTCGGCCGGGCGTCAGATTCGGCGGCCAGCCCGTCGGGAAAGGCGACCAGCCATTCATCCCGACGGGCCGCCGAGCAAATAGAGAACCTGCTCTCTTCTTCGGCTCGACGGCATTCCAGACGGGATGCTCGCCGAATCCGTACACACGGCCGAGGTTCTCGGCAGAATCAGGATGCCAGCGAGGTTCTCGCTGGTTTCTGCTGAGAACCTCGGCCGTGTGTACGGGGCTTCACATTTTTCAGGAGATCATTGTACTTTCCAAACTCAGGTCTATCCCTGTGTGGTTCCAATTCTTTTGTTCTTTCCTTGATCAAGGCCTGGAGGTCAGCTGTATCTTTTCCCCCTCCACAATCAGATGCATGACCTCCAGACTGATGAGGCTCCACTGAAGAGGTAGCACTGATAAGCGGCACTGATGGGATCTGATAAGCGGCACTGATGTGAACTGATAAGCAGCACTGGAGAGACAGAACTGATCAGCTACACTGATGTGCACTGATGAGGCTTCACTGATAAGCAGCACTGATGGGCACTAAAAGGTAGCACTGATAATGCACTGATGAGGCAGCAGTGAAGAGGCAGCACTGATGGGCACTGTGTGACACTGATGGGTGCTGTGTGACACTGATGGGCCCAGTAAAGCACTCACAAATAACAGTAAACTCACTGTCTATCAAAAATCTCACTCTTTACCTCACACTCAGTCTCTGTGTGAGGAAAGAAGAGCTGTCAACCCCTGATGACCGGCTTTGTTTATATTTGTGATCACTTGTCATTGGACACAGCGATCACACAGTGAACGACTGCTGTGATTGGCCCTTTACCATGATCTGGGATGCACTGTGTCCAAGGCACACAGCAATCACAGATCTCTGTCGATGCAGGCTGCATGGGGCACGCAGGAAGCGCAATCACAGAAGCCATCAATAGACGCCCTCCTGGAATCGTGCGACCGCCCTGTAGCCGTTATTTGGCTATAGTGCAGTCAGAAAGGGGTTCAAAATATCTTTATATTATGCTTGCTATACTGTATATACTATTAAATGTGCCAGTTTATCAATCCAAAGAATGTTTACAAATTAACACTATCCTCCTTTTTTTGGGATCCAAACTTCCCTAGAAACTCCCTTGACACCCTCCAAGTACCCATACAGTGAAGATTTGTTTCTCCCAAATCAGCTATATTACTTTTCTTCCCAGCTGACCCATATACATTTGAGGCTATTTTGAAGCTTAAATAATGTTGCAGTGGCATAATTAGCCAGGGTCAATTTAAAACTTTTCAGGAAATGAGAATGGAATTTAATTTACCTAATCTTTATTTTATTGCATACTTGCAACTTAGACACATCATCACTACACAATTTAGTCTACAGTGGGTGGTCATGTAAACCTCCTAAATAGAAATGTGCACTGCCGAAAAATGTGTTAATTTTTGTTTCAATCGTTTTTTTATTTTAATTTTTTTTAGTCATTCGTTATTATCAACATTTGTTATTTCAAATGAATTCATAACTTTGATTTGAAATGTGAAATTTGAATTTTGAAATCCGAAAATCTGAAAGTTCTAGAATTCGGAAATCAGAAAATTCTAAAAATTGCAACTTTGAAAATTGTAAAATCCTTAAATTCGAGAGAGCGAAAATCCGAAAATAAGAACAAACATCTGAAATTTAAAAAATCTGAAATAATAACTAACTAATAATAGCTAACTATTAAATTATAGGTATCGGAATTTCCTTTCAAATTTGGCTATTAGAGAACGTAAGGAATACAAATTTATAAATGAATGGAACTTAACAAATTAATAACAATACATAATAATAAAACGTTTTTATTATTTACATAATAATAAAATGTTTTTATTATTGTTATATATTTTTTTATTATTAATAATTTGTTAGGTACTAGGTATTAGTTTGGATGTGGCATTCATTATTTTGCATAATTCGTAACTTTGGATACATTTGTATTCATTACGTTCACTAACAGCCAAATTTAAAAGGAAATCCCAACACCTATAATTATACAGTTAGTAATAGTTATTATTATTTAGTTTGTAATTATTTAGGATTTTCCAATTTTCGGGTTTTCAAAATTTTGGATTTTGGTTCCTATTTTCAGATTTCAAGTGGTATCCTTCTTTAGGTACCTTGGGGTTCTGGTGCAGACCCCTTTATCTTTATATGTCGCCAATAACTTAGATCCTCTATTGGTCCGCCTTCAGGAGCAGACCAAGCAGTGGATGGATCTGCCTCTGGATCTTATGGGGAGGGCCAACGTCCTCAAAATGATCTACCTACCGAGATGACTCTATATCCTTGCCAATTCCCCTTGCAAAATACCTACATCTATTTTTAAACGCATTGATTCAATATGTACTACTTTCCTGTGGAAGGGTGGCTCCCCCAAGGAAGCACTTGAAACACTACGGTTGCCAGCGCACTTGGCAGGCCTGGCATTTCCCAACTTCTTTCTATATTATTTGGCATCCCAGTTGGTGCATCCACGTTTGTCTGTGCCCGGTTCCGGCCAATGAGGGAGCCATCGCTTCTTCTCTGGAAACCCTACATAATATTATCTACAGAGGCTGGGTCCCCGATCACCCCGAAACCTCCCTACTTGCCACTTCTCTTTCCTCTTTTTGTTATAGTGTCACTAAAGTATCCAGGCACAACTGTCTGAAATCTCCCAACAACCCCTTGTGGTTTAACCCCAATCTGCAGGAACTATACTCCCTTCCTGATCCCAATCGCTGGTACTCCAAGGGGGTTAAATATTTATGCCACCTGTACAATGCTCAGGGCTTTAAATCTTTTTCTCAGCTACGTTTAGATTCCGATTTACCAAGATCGTACCTATTTTATTACTACCAGCTCAGCACGCTATCCGTGCCCAGTTTGGCTCCCTGTATGATCCCACTGACTTGCCCCCATTGGAAAAACTGCTCAGACAGCAAGATCCCACTAAACTTGTCTCCACCTATTATGCAGCCCTAATGACTGACTTTAACCCCAGGTTTCACAAAGCTCAGGTAAAATGGACCTCTCTGGACATCTCCTTGGTAGACAACGACTGGTCAGATTTTAGTGATACATATAAAACCTCTGTTATTGCTTCTCGGGACCGCATTATACAGGTCAAAATTTTCCATCAAACCCACCTTACTCCAGCTAGGTTACACAGGATGGGTCTCCTGCCCTCGGCTGCCTGTTTCCGCGGCTGTGGCTGGGAGGCCGATTTCTTACACTGCTTCTGGTCTTCTAGGAAGAAGTGGGTGCTTTCATCTCATCTGCGCTAGGCCTCCTAAACATAATCCACCCCAAGAACTGCCTATTAGGCATTTTTGGCGAATTACACCTATCATTACATGCCAAGAGACTGCTCCGTATACTCTTCTTCTATGTAAAAAAAAATCAATTTTACTGTCCTGGAAGGGGACACAGACCTCTCTGAAATCCCTCTGGTTAAAATTTATTAATGACACTATTCCACTGTATAAACGTACTTTTGAACTCCGGAAACGGAACAAAACCTTCCACAAAATTTGGCTTAGATGGTTGGCTAGTCCGCTAACCTTCTCCCAGCACTGATTGTACTACTCTTGCTTGACCATTGATGGGCCGTGCCTCAGGGATCTCTAATGTCAGGACCTCTGCTTTTGCTATATCCAGGTATTATACCTGGTCCTTTTACCACTGTGCCTACTTTATATTTTGCACTGATGTCAGTTTATTTTTTTATGTTTGAGTGTATTGCCTGACGTTTATGAACAGGTTGTCTGGTGTTTTTCTGTTTGTTGGTTTGTCTTAAACCTAATAAAAATATCTTTAAAAAAAAAAGAAAAGAAAAGGAGACCTTCTTCATATGATCTGGGAGTGCCCACAAATTTCTACCAAATATTTTACCAAATATTTGTACCTCCATGAGATGTTTATTTGGAGATTTTTCTGCAGCACCAAAAATAATTCTCTGTCTCCTTTCCTGCTATACCAAAATGGCACTGGTACAGACACTTGAAGAATCCAACACCTTCAAAACTTTAGATCTAGATTGAATTAATTAAGTAGTATCCCCACTGTTGGCGCTATATAAATCCTATATAATAATAATAATAATAATAATAATAATAATAATAATAATAGTAATAATAATAATAATAATAATAGCTGACATATGGCCAGGGGTTGCTCATAAAACAAATGTACACATTAGGGTCATGGTGGGTGACATCACCATCCAGCTCTATATAGGCTCTTCCCTTAACCCAATCCACTCCTCTCTCTCTTCATATCCTATTGGGTGCAGGCTTGTGAATCAAATTGATCCTCCAATCTTTCCTTCTTTATAAACTGACATATATGGCATGGGATTGCTCTGCCCTTTACCCAGTCCAACTGCTCCCCACATCCTATTGTGTACATGCTTTATGGCAATACTGCAATTTTTTAAAGTAAGTTGCATGTACAAATGCATACTTAAATTATGGTGTCTTTGGTCACACTGTCTGCCAATTGCACATCTTTCTTGTCTTTTGAGCCTGTTATGGAACTGATCTTGCAATTTTGCTGTCAATTAACCTCACTGCTACAGTTTATGGAACATGTGTGCTCTCTCTCTCTAATATATATATATATATATATATATATATATATATATATATATATATATATATATATGTGTGTATAAAAAATACACATTACTACTGTATGCAAAACAAATTAAAAACATGTGTACATGATAACTGACAGGTTTGTTGGGTGTTTCACCCTCTACCTGCCTAATGGTAGGAGAACTATTACTGCCTCCTAGCTGCCCCTACAACCTAGTGTTGGTGGATGGGCTGTAGCCACCTCTTAAACACACCTAGTGTATTGGTGCTGGTGGTGGTGGGTAATGTATTGCTACCTTCAAGCTGTGCCCGTGGGTTAAAAAAAGCAGCACAATTATTTTTTGCTATTTGTTTATATATACTTGAGGGTAGAACTGTCTCAAGCAAATCAAAACAAGAAAAAAGGTGAATGATAAGTGTTTACCATGAGTTGTCTGAGAGAGTTCTTCCAAGACAGTTTCATAAATAAGGACCAATGTTTTGTCTATGCATGAAAGATGTCTGTCTGTCCAAATTATCAAAAGAGACAAGCAGCAGCAGGCTTTACCTCCTAGAAAGGGAGGATTATGACTTCCACTCTAAGATCTTTTAAAGCTGCAATGACATCACTGAAAGCTGAAAGCTGCAGCTACTCAAGAGTATTAGAATGCATTTCATGCTTGGCTAACTCAAAACGGCAGTGCTAAAATTTACACCTTATTTGATATTCTTCTCCCTGCTGTTAATTGGTAAAGAGATCTTTGACCGTTTTGATCTCAGCTAGAATCCTCTAAATGCCCAAGTCTGCTAAACTGTTCAGCAGGAGAATCTCAGCAGTTGCCCAGTAATGTGAAGCTGCTCTTTTTTTTCCTTTTTGGCTTTCGTGCCTTTGGTTTACATCCAAGTTTCACAGGAATAAGAGATGACAGTTGTTATAGATATGCTGGTTTAATTACTTGTCAGCTTATAGCTGATATCTCAGCTAGCCAACATGGAAGCTTAACTTTCTTGTAGTAGCTTACAGCATGACCAACTGCTAGAGTATATTATTTGATGTGTGAGCGCACACAAGAATATTTTTATCATCTAAATGAAAAGAGAAAAAAAACAGTGACTGGAAAATAAAAAATAAGTCTTTATTTACAACTATCAAAATAACTTAACTTGTTCTGTATTAAATTTAACATGCTGTACATTGCTGCATATTCATAATTAGTGATGATCAAATTGATTTGAATCATCCATGAATATATGCATGCAGAATGCAGAAAATCATACAATTCATTAATTATTATTGTCTAGATCCCTGTACTGGTGAGTTTATGCCACGTAGACAAATCTACACAGGGCTGTCTTAATGAGAGGGCACACCTGGGCACTGCCCAGGGGCCCCATCTACATGGGGGGCCCCTGCCCCGCCCTTTCCCCATGCAGCTGGTCCTTGAGCCCAGGCTGCACCTCTACATCTCAGATATGCCCCCAGCACTCTGACCCCTCTACACTCTAGATATTTTTAAAGAGAAACTTATTCCATTTATGACATCTGATGAGTATCTAGAAAGATCCAAAAACCTGCTTAAAGTGTTAGAAAAAGAGGAGAAAGAACAAAAAAACAAAAAGAAAAATAAATATAATAGGGACATTGGCGATTATAATTTAAAATACGATTTTTGAATGGCAGAGAAAACTTTTAGCAGAAGAACAGGGTTTGTCCAATCCAGCCATGGACACAATTCCTCCAGCTATGTACCCTAGTGGCATGGCTGGTTTTCCTGTCCTGTCCAATGTTATGGGTGGATCTCAGGAGCGGCAAGCAACTAATGGCACCCCGGGCAGACACCCCAAAAAGGGGAAGCGACCCCCTGTCACCCATCCTAACCACATGGGAACTAACGGAGGAGGACAGAGAGGGATTCCTTTTCCTCCCCCGGGTTTCCGCCCTCGAGGTGGGGCATATCCTAGTTCAGGGAATAGGGGTACACGTGGTAGAGGTGGGCAGTTTCGCCCATTGACACCTGGCAACCATTTAGGTGGCAACCAATCAAGTAGCCAATACCACGACCACCTAAGGCCAACTCAAACTAGAGTGACCAATTACAACTCCCTGCCAGTCTATAGAGACAACGATGTCGTTCACTATACAGGTGACTATGATGTGGGGTACAATGTGTTAACACACAACAGCTTTTTGCCCTTAAGTAACTGTGGAGATTCGGGTAGTGGGGTGTACCAGAACCCGGTGGCAGCATATGAAGATATTGGTGCCAGTGGGGGTCATTACCCCTTTGAAGATATTCAATCGGAAGGTCATGGACAACCACAGTGGGGTTTTCCCCGTGTAGGACAAGGCATAAAAAGGCTGGGAGAACTAAAAGAGGGACCAGAGGGGGGTGGCGCATTCAGTCCCAAAAGAGCGAGAATGTAAAAGGTGAGGGCATTTTCAATCTTAGCACCCACCCATTAACTGGCCCTGAATTGGCAGTCCTAGATAAAGGACTGAAATTTGCTCCTCCTAAGAATTTAAATAAATTCACCACATATATGGACATACACAAGTATGTCAGAAAGCTTAGTGTCCAACGCTATATGGCTTCCAACCCTTTCAACCCCTCCAGAACGCTCTTGCAGAATTATGTTCATTCAGGGTTATCCAATGCCTCCACCTACAATCCTCCTGGCCATTTGGCACCTTCACTAAAAGTCTTCAGAGACCTCACTTTGAAAGATTTGGAGGAGACTAAGGTTAAAAATGTGAAGAATAAACAAAATATTGAATTAGGCATTGAATCATTGTGTGCCAATAAAAATTTGATTATCCGCCCGGCGGACAAAGGGGGGGGCATCGTGGTCCTCAACAAAGAGGATTACATGCAAGAAATGTACCGTATATTGGCCGATACGGACACTTATACCCCCTTACTGCTGGATCCGGGTAACAAATACAAAAAGAGGTTGACCAAACTTGTCACAAAAGGGTTCGCCCTTAATATTCTTAATAAGAAAGAAATGGCCTTTTTGATCCCTGAGTCCCCTCGGACTCCAATTATTTACTACCTCCCAAAGGTCCATAAAAATCCCACTTGCCCCCCGGGACGGCCCATAGTTAATGGAATTGATTCCATTACCTCCCGGGTGGGTAAATACATTGATTTTTATTTACAACCTTTAGTGCGGAACATGCCTTCATATGTCAAGGATACAAGACATATTATTAACTTACTGAAGGACCTCATACCTCCTGCTAACTTACTGATGGTTACAGCAGATGTAACCTCATTATATACCGTGATCCCTCACCAATTGGGCCTGGAAGCGGTTTTATATTTTTTGAAAAAAGATTCAGACCTTCCTAACCAACAGGTTCTGTTCATTATGGAATTATTGGAGTACGCTGCTTCTCACAATTATTTCTGGTTTGACGGCCAGTTCTATAGGCAAGACAGGGGTGTTGCCATGGGGGCTAAATATGCCCCCAGTTTGGCGAACCTCTTCATGGCCAAATGGGAGGAGGATGTCGTCTGTGTTGAGTCTAGACCCCAGATTTTTCTGTGGGCCAGATACATAGACGACATCCTCCTCTTCTGGGACGGCACCGAGGATGATTTGATGGAATTTTTGGATGCTCTTAATGTCAACAATAGAGGTATCCACTTAAGCCGAGAGGTGAGCCAGGATAAGATTAACTTCTTAGATCTGACCATTTCTGCCACTAACGGTGGTTTTGTTACATCAACATTTTTCAAGGCCACCGACAGGAATGCATTCATCCCAAAAAACAGCTGCCACCATAAATCGTGGCTCAGATCGGTGCCTAAAAGCCAATATCTTCGGTTGAAGCGTAACTGCACCGAGGATACCACATTTGTGGAGCAAGCTGATGTTCTCACCAAACGCTTTCTAGAAAAAGGTTACTCAGATGACTTTCTGACTACCACTCTAGCTGCTGTCCATGAGGTTAATAGAAGCGATTTATTGACTGTGGGGACAAATAAGGCTAAAGATAATAAGTTTCGTAACCCTTTTATAACCAATTACTCTTGCCAACATGCGAACATCAAGCATATAGTAGACAAACATTGGCACATTCTGAAAAGTGACAAGATCTTGGGGGGTATTTTGCCAGATAGGCCACAGGTCGTTTTTAGGGGGGCACCTTCCTTAAAGGATAAATTAGCCCCTAACATCTTGAATCCACCTAGTATGGACTCCAAATTTCTTCCTGGCCTTACAGGGTATTACAAATGCGGTAAATGTCAGGTTTGTTCCCTTAATGGTATCAAATGCAGAAGAACTACTACGTTTAGTTCCTCGTGCACTTCGAAAAGCTATGCTATTAGACCTTTCATTACATGCTCCACAACAGGGGTGGTCTATATGCTCCAGTGCCCGTGTGGGCTCCAATATGTGGGCCGGACTAAACGTCCCTTACAGGTACGCTTAAATGAGCATATCAATAATATTCGTTTAGGGTACACTAAACATTCTGTATCTAAACACTACCTGACTGTACATCACAAAAATCCTGACAATACCATTTTTGTAGGAATAGATAAGTTTCGCCCCCACTGGAGGGGCAGTCATTTGGTGCGAACCATTTCCAAGTTGGAGATGTCTTGGGTCCATAAATTAAAGTGTTATACGCCCTATGGCCTAAATATAGAAGTGGACGTTAACTGTTTTTTGGCTAATTCATAATTGCTATGGTCAGTTTAACCTTCTTTCTTTATTATTTTTTTAGGTTTTTTTATATTAATTTTATTTATTATTATTAAGAAATGTTACAATTTTGAAAGGATGCGAGCTCGATGTGGTGTCCAGGCAGCAACTTTTGAATTGTCAGTTTTATTTAGGATTTTTTATATAAATTTTATTTTTTCTGTGATGCCCAACTATTATGGTGCCGTCCATACGGGTATATTAAATGATACCGGTTTTTCGGTTTATATATATATATATCTATTTATCTATGGATGAAGTAGATTATACAGAATTGGTTGGTTGCGTCACAATTATTTGTAACATATTTGGCAATTTTTTATTTTTCATAGTTACAGCTACGTGACATGCGTTACTGCTGCAGTGCTGTTTGCATTTTCCATACTGGTATTAATGCTATTGGTGCCATAGTGTTGTTGACTTAAAAATCAACACATTTTAGACGTTACCAGGTAATAAGGGGAGAAGGCATCTATTTTTCTTTTTTCTCTGATCCTATCCTTAACGTATATGGTCAGTGTATTTGTTCTCTCCGGTTCCCTTACTTAGCATGGGTCATCCATTATACCTAACGGGTTTCCAGTAATAAAGATGTCCGATATCGGGTCAAATGTTTTTACCACATCGAGGCTGCATCCGATGTTGTGTGTATTTACGCGGTGATTCAGGACGCCGCCTGTTATCCCGTGACCAAGTCCTGTCGTGACGAAACGTAGGGAGGCGGCGTTCTGACATCACCGCGCTTTTCTCTACCCGGATACGGGCTGTATGTTCCAAGCCGGCCGGCTAATTTTTAAACGCTCTACATTTCTACAAAATTTGTAAGTGCATTTCTTTTGCTTTTTATGGATTAAAAAGGATTTTACACTATGTGAGCCCTTTATTTTTCATATACCCTCGGATCGATGTTTTGGGAGTGCTATTCCCCTTAACAAGGACACGGATCATCCCGGCTATCCTCGATCTCAGTCTCTTACCACGCTTTATTTGATCTACTTTAAACAGGGATCATTTTCATCTGGTAAGAGTGCATTTATCATTATGGTGGAGGTTCTCATCTTTCTGGCACTGGTTTAGTGTGTAACCGTCTAACACCTGGTGGAGATTATTTATGAACTTTCTTTTGGTGGATTGTTATTTTTGTGATCAACATTGATCTGAACACACTGTCTCACGGACTTTATCCAATCAATTTCTATTTGAATATATTGTCTTATGGACTTTTATTTAAATTTTAGCGCAATCTTTTTTCTTTTTTATAATTTGTGGGCATGTTTTTAGACATGTGCTTCTTTGGCCTGGTTATATTTTTGAACATGGCAAATTTCTGCTAAGTTGGCAAAGTGTAGTATTTTCCGTTCGTAGTAAACATCGTTCTGTAAAAACCCGTTCTTTTACGCAGTTCATGGAAAAGCACACCTGGTTATGCTGATTTGGCGTAAAACAATGTTTATAAACATTGTTGTCAAGATGATGTGTTTGTTCAACCTTTACTAGATTGTGAAATGCAAACCGGAGTCATTCAGACAGTGTTAATAAGCAGCTGTTTCCACATCTGGACTCAGGAGCACCTGTGTGTCCCCCATAACTCACATTTTTAATAGGGTCTCCCCAAATGATTTTTTGGGGGGGCATCCATGTGTGTCACTTCGTCACAAAGTGTCAGTATTCCAGCTTGGGGTAACTCAGAATCAAATAGATAATTTGGGGTGGTTTTGAGCCCAAACAGACAATTGTACCCCACTTCTATAAGCAATGTTTTATATTTCTGCCCTCCCTCCAATATCTGTGTGCTAAGTATATCTTCTGTTTCTTTTTATATTTTTAGGGGAAAGAAGAGGACACCATTCAGAGGAGACAAGGAGCCAAAGAAAGGAAATACCCCAACAACCTCAGCATGTGGAGGAGGTGGATGTGGAAGAAGGAGTTGTGGAAGAAAGAGAAGTTGAAGAAATAGAGGAGGAGGACGAAGAAGGAGTTGTGGAAAAAAGAGAAATGGAAGAAATAGAGGAGGAAGAAACAGAGCTGGAGCTTATAAGCACAACAGGTCAGTGTCTGTCACCCCAGCTGCACAGGGAAAAAGAGATGTAGGTAGGCCTGCACTTTTCGAATAAATGTTTATTTTTTTATTTTTTTAGGGGATGAACATGGTGGTGTCACAGCATCTGATAGCACACCTTTCTTCAGTGCTAGTGCCCAAATTGTGATCCAGGAAATTATGGAATGCAGTAGTGAAATGGACATTATGAGAAATGATATAGACATGATGAGGAAAAGGGTGGATCTCATTGAGCAAAAATATAAGAACATCCTTGACATGATGGACCGAATTAAAGATTAACCCCCCCCCCCCAAACATTTTTGAGGTTCTGTTTTGCACACCAATTTGGATAGGATAATCCACAAGCCAAAATTTGAAGATGCACACAGTGTGTCAACATGTGCTATCTGCCATCACAAGATATCGAGTGTGTGTGCTTTGTGAGTGCAACCCCTTCCTCGCTACTCAAGTAGGTAAGAGAAAGGGTTTGAACCCCCAAAACACATACATTGATCACCCATGATGGCAGATAGCACATGTTGCCATTTGGCATGGGCTATGGATAGAAATACCCATTTTGCCACTCAAAATGTGTGCATCTTTAAATTTTGGCTTGTTCCGGGGTGACATCACCCCTTCACATGTGTTTCTATAATAAGGTTGAACTTTGTAAGTTCCATTGTTTGTAGTGTTTTGAAAAATAGGCTTGTTTTATGTAAGTTCCCAAAAAGAAAAATATATTTTTGTACATGAAAAAAACAAGTTGTGCACCGCAAAAAATACCCCAAAAAAACAAGGAAACATGAAAATTACTAAAAGCGCACACGTTGTGCACAGAATAAAAAACACAACACAAAAAAAAACACATTTTGGTTGGCTTCTTTTTTCTATGCTCAATACCAGTTTGTAGATTTTAAAAAGTGAGTGATTAGTGTGAAATTTTGGTTATTTACTAAAACTGAGAAAAACATTTGGCACTAGAAGTGCACAAGTTGGTGAACCAGGAAGACCGATAAAAGAAACCAAAGCAAGAATAACAAACAACTGTATAAATTCCAATGGTCAAATTATTTATTAAATTATATTTCTTTCTTTTGGGGGCCGAATTAGAAAGAAATATGGTGTGGCATAGCAATGATCCCCCTACCCACAAAGTACTCAACATATTTCTTGCATGCCTCACGAGCAGATTGGGGTGCTAAGCCAATTCTCCTAGTGTCCAAGCCAGGAAAGGTATCTGAGGGTAGTCCTGCCTCAGCACCAATGTTGGCTAGGTATGACTGGGAGTGCCTGCGTAAAAAATTATGCAAAATGCAACAGGCTAAAACAACGGTGTTGAGTTTATATTCCGCCAGTTATATCCCTGTCTGGAACAGGCGGAACCGGCTGGCGAGTATCCCGAAGGCATTCTCGACTACCCTCCAGGCTCTGGACAGCCGATAGTTGAAAACCCTCCTCTCCGGGGTGAGGGTTTTTTGGGGAAAAGGCTGCATGAGGTGAGGTCCAAGCCGGAAAGCTTTATCCGCAAGAAAAACAAACGGAAGTCCTTCCAAATTGTCTTCATCCCGTGGCATTGCAAGACCACCAGTCTGTAGACGCTTGGCAAACTCCGTCTGTGAGAACGCTCCCCCATCAGACAGCCGGCCGTTCTTCCCCACGTCCACATACAAAAATTCGTACTGTGCCGACACCACCGACATCAACACGATACTATGAAAACCTTTGTAGTTGTAATAGTACGACCCCGAACGGGGTGGCGGCACTATGCCGACGTGTTTCCCATCTATTGCCCCTCCGCAGTTAGGAAAGTCCCACCGCTGGGCAAATTGGGAGGCCACAGTCTGCCATTCCTGTGGCGTGGAGGCAAACTGCGGGGACAAACAAAAAACAAATATTAAGTACTTTGGAACATAAACATTGCAATCACAAGACAAAAAATATCTTTGTGCAACATCAGTATTATACATTTATTATTGGAGTGAGTATTTCATGGCAAAAAACATAGGAACACTTTTATCAGACTCCTAACCCCTCTGATGAGCCATTAAACATTTGCTGGATACAAATTACATTATGGGGGGGGGGGGGGGGGGACGACTACAATAGAGCAGACAAAAATCAGGTTGAAAAAAGACTAGGCTAGGTGTGTTTGGGCCTAGGATAGGTTAGTGAAGGGAAAGATGCATGTAGGCCAAAAAAAAGCAGGGAAAGCTTACAACATGCATGGGGACAAAAGGGGACATTTACAGCATGGTAATTAGGGGAAAAAACAAAAATTAAAACATTAGCATACATTAAACACATAGATTGTGATGTTAAAGGAAGGAAAAGGAAAATTACCTTAACATACTCCTCCTGCATGACTTGTATGACTTGTATGATGGCAGAACACGTCTCCGGTATGATGATCCCAAGCGCCTGGGGAGAGATGCCTGTCGAGAACTTGAGGTCCTGCAGGCTCCTCCCAGTCGCTAGGTACCGCAACGTGGCAATAAGCCTCTGCTCGGCCGTGATGGCTTGGCGCACCACAGTGTCCCACAGTGTCCTGCCTCGTGATATAGGGGGACAGAAGATCCAATAGATGGTGGAAAACGGGGTCTGTCATACGGAGAAAGTTCCTGAAGTCCTCAGGATTATTCTCTTGGATTTCCCTAAGCAGAGGCATGTGAGACAATTGGTTACGCTGGCGCAACCAATTCTTGGCCCATGATCTCCTCCTCTCCCTGTTCACGGGCCAAGCCCTTGAGAGAATATGAAATGCAGAAGACATCGTATACCCAGTGCAAACTCTAGCATGAGCACGTTGCTCTGACATGGCTTCAAACCGGTCGGCTGGTCAGAACGCACTTACAACAGAAAGCACACCAAATCCAGCTATACCTGCAAAAAATGCACTGAAAAACAAATACGCACTGCAAAGCAGAAACGACTCAACAGCCAGCACTGAATGCCAATACGATCTCACAAGCACACACTGAACCTGATAATATGATTTGTATAAAGCACGGAGACTGAAAAGCGTGAATCGGCTCTAACCAAACTTTCACTAACACGCGGGAACACGGAATTAGCAAAAGCAGTCTCAAGGGTGGCGCCGAAGGCTTTGGCCTTCCCCTTTATAGTGACGTCATACATGGTTTATGTGTCCGCGAAGTTTATTGGACTCGAACGTTCGAAATCAAAAGTGCTAATTTTAAAGGCTAATATGCAAGTTATTGTTGTAAAATGGGTTTGGGGACCCGGGTCTTGCCCCAGGGAACATGTATCAATTCAAAAAAAAGTTTTAAAAACTATCGTTTTTTCGGGAGCAATGATTTTGACCCCTTCCATACAGGGAGTTTTCACCCTCTTCCTGCCCAGACCAATTTTTAGTTGCACTTTGACAATTGCGTGGCGATGCAACACTGTACCCAAATTAAATCTTTATGTTTTTTCCCCCCACAAATAGAGCTTTCATTTGGTGGTATTTGATGATCTCTGCGGTTTTTATTTTTTTGCGCAATAAACAAAAGAAGACCGACAATAAAAAAAAAAAAAACACAAGGGCCCGTATTCAGAAAGAATGGTGTAATTTTAGGCGGGCATAATGCATCTCATACGCGCTATGCCCTCGTAACGGTGAGTACCGTATTCAGAAACAACTTGTGCCTTAAGTTACGGCGGCGTAGCGTATATGGGCCGGCGTAAGCCTGCGTAATTAAAAGTAGGCAGGTAGGGGGCGTGTTGTATGTTAATGAAGCGTGACCCCATGTAGATGCATGGCCGAACGAACGGCGCATGCACCGTCCGTGGACGTTACCCAGTGCGCATGTTCAAAAAATTCACGTCGGATAGAATGCCAAAGATACGTCAAACACTGCATACGACGTGAACGTAACTTACTAGTAATGGCAGCGATCTGTGATTTTTATTGTGACCGTGACATTGCGGCGGACACATCGGACACTTTTGACACGTTTTTGGGACCATTCACATTTATACAGCAATTAGTGCTATAAAACTGCACTGATTACTGTGTAATTGTTAACACCAGGGGGCACCGAAGGGGTTAATATGTTACCTAAAGTGTGTTCTAACTGTAGGGGGACGGGACTCACGGGGAGGAGACCGATGTGTGTTCCTCTGTACTGGGAACACAGCATCGGTCTCCTCAACTCTGAGAGGAGGTGGATCTGTGTGTTTACACACACAGATCCACACTCCTGCCGTGATCACCCGCAATCGCAGGTGCCTGGCGGACATTGCAGCCGCCGGGAATATGTGCTGGGTCACGGTGTACCCTAGATTGCCGGGACGAAAGGATGTCATATGATGTCCATCCGGATCGAGGGAGGGTTCCTGTCGGCGTCATTTACAATGGAAGAGGTTAACCACTTAAGGACCGGACCAATATGCTGCTAAATGCCCAGAGGCGTTTTTACAATTCGGCACTGCGTCGCTTTAACAGACAATTACGTGGTCGTGCGACGTGGCTCCCAAACAAAATTTGCATCCTTTTCTTTTCCCACAAATAGAGCTTTCTTTTAATGGTATTTGACCACCTCTGCGATTTTTTTTTCCGCGCTATATACAAACATAGAGCGACATTTAAAAAAAAATATATATATTTTTTACTTTTTGTTATAAGAAAAATGGAATAAACTAAATTTTAGTCAAACATTTAGGCCAAAATGTATTGAGCCACATGTCTTTAGTAAAAAAAAATCGCAATAAAAAAAAAATAGCTACCTAGCGGCAACAGTGACACTAATACAGCGATCAGAAAAATGATCGCTTAGTGACACTGGCAATAGGGGGTGAAAGGGTTAACTAGGGCGGTGATCAAGGGGTTAAAACTTTATTAGGGGGGTACAGGGGCTACCCTAGACCTAACACTAACTGCCTGTTACACTAACTGTCACACTGACACTAAATGCAGTGATCAGTAAATATATGATCACTGCATTCAGTGACACTGTGACAGGGGGTTGATCAGAAGGGGTTAATGGGCCTACATGTCCTGGTGTCAGTGTAGTGTTGTGCAGACTCACTTGTGATGTCTTCTCTCCTCAGCGACGGTTGAAAATACCGCCGAGAGGAGAGATTACATCACTTCCCCCTTCCTGTGTTTACACAGGAAGAGGGCGGGGGAGGACGCGCATTGGCTGGGAGCGATCCGGAGGGGGCAGACAAAAACGAACAGCCGCCCCCTCATCTCGGATCGCTTGCACAGCCACGGGGACCGCCGCAAGTACCGTGGGGTCCAGATCGGACTCCTGACCCACGTCTAGACAGGGACGTACAGGTATGCCAATGTGCCTGTACGTGCCATTCTACCGACGTAAATGTCCTTAACCGGTTAATGATGCTTAAAGTGAAAAAAAAATGGGAAAAATTCATTTAAATATCATACCTGCTGTGTGTTTATAGTATGCCTGTAAAGTGGCACGCGTTTAGAACTGTCCCTGCACAAAATTACATTACTATAAGAAAAAAGTCATTTAAAACTGCTTGCGGCTTTAATGTAATGTCTGGTCCCTGCAATATGGATGAAAATCATTGAGAAAAATAGCATCGGTTTGGTCCCCCCAGGTCATTACCAGCCCCTTTGGCTCTATATACTTTGAACAGCAGTATACAGGCGGTGCAAACAAAACAGGGACTGTAGATTTGTTGTTAAGTAGAATCTGTTTGTAATTTTGAACTGGTACTTTTTTAAAGTGTATCTCCAGCCAAACAATCTATTTTTAAGCTTTTTGGAAAACATAGAGAAGGTTTTTTCACCCCTGTAACATTTGTTTACTGTCTATGCGCATCTGTTCAGAAGATTGCACCTCACTTTCTGTCACTTTTCTCTCACTTTTTTTTGGAAAATGTGGGTTTTTTAGTGAAACAAGGATTGGTGATAAAGCATCAGTGGACAGGAAACACCTCTTACAGAAGAGAATTTCCTTTCCTAGGGGTAGATTTCCTCTCACTTCCTGTTGTCTTCTTCCGTTTGAAAGTAGGAGTCGTTGGTAAGTTGGATGTTTGAAAGTGGGGGCCTGCTGTATATACTCTCCAGGTGTTGGTGTTGCCACAACACTGTAAAGCCCTCACAGTTAGTCTTGGTGGGTGCGGGAATGGGCCCTGCTGTGAAATATTAGATTAAGAATTGTAATTACATGCCCCTGTTGGGCACCCCCTCTCTCTGGGCTCACGTCACTGCCTTCCTCTAGTTGTATACCAGCATCAGAGCCTTCAAAATTCTGCGCATCCTCCTGCAGAATGTACCCAACACTGTGGTCAAACAGTTTGGGGGACTCCTCAAGAGGACATGGTGGGCCTATGGAAGGAGTGACTGATGCCATTGAGCAAAGGGAAGAGGCCACATTGGCAGCTGCTTTGCCAGACAAAGTACCCTTGGTAATCACTCTACCAAGTTTTTGAAAAAAACGATGAGCGTGTCCCACGGCCATGTGCTGATGAGGATGCACCGTGTCCACGACCAGCAGCACTGTTGCCTCTAGACGCAGAGCCTGCTTGCCCTCTTTTATCGGCTTGTGACTTTCTGCCTCTCCTTGTTGTCCTTCCAGACATACTAATGGCCTGCAGGGAGATGTAGCTGCACAAATACTGACAATACTTGCTGTTAAACAGGGGCAGAAAAATTGTGCCTTGGGCACAACACCACACTGCAACCCCTCCCAATAACTCCAATTGGAGCGCAACAAGGAGCCACGTGCAAAGTATTGCATCAAAAATTGTTATTAGGCGCCCCTGTTTAACAAGGGCAGACAAATTGTGCCTTGGGCACAACACAACACTGCAACCCCTCCCAATAACTCCAATTGGAGCGCAACAAGGAGCCACGTGCAAAGTATTGCATCAAAAATTGTTATTAGGAGCCCCTTTTAAACAGGGGCTGAAAAATTGTGCCTTGGGCACAACACAACACTTGCAACCCCTCCCAATAACTCCAATTGGAGCGCAACAAGGAGCCACGTGCAAATTATTGCATCAAAAATTGTTATTAGACGCCCCTGAAGAACAGGGGCAGAAAAATTGTGCCTTGGGCACAACACAACACTGAAACCCCTCCCAATAACTCCAATTGGAGCGCAACAAGGAGCCACGTGCAAAGTATTGCATCAAAAATTGTTATTAGGCGCCCCTGTTAAACAGGGGCTGAAAAATTGTGCCTTAGGCACTGGTGGCGGAGCCCAGAAACACAACATTTCTTACTAGCTATCAGCAAGAAAAGTGAGGAGGAGAAGGATATTCCATCAGCAGCATGAGAGGATAGTCACTCAGCATCAGCATGCGCAGTCTAAAAGCGATCCGACATTTCAACAAAACGATATTATTCATTAATATCAGCATCAGGTGCTTGGTAGCTGGTGTTGATCCAAGCCTGATTCATTTTGATGAAGTCGATCAACAGAGCCGGTGGAGAGGCGCACCCTGTGATCAGTCACAAAGCCTCCAGCAGCACTGAATGTCCATTCTGAAAGAACACTGGATGCAGGGCAAGCCAGTAGCTCAATTGCGTACTGGGCAAGCTCTGGCCAGTGATCCATCCTCAAGACCCAGTAAGCCAGAGGAGTTTCGGTGAGGAAGGTGTCCAAGTCGGATCTTGCCCCTAGGAATTCCCGGACCATGTAAATTAGACGCTGGCGATGGTTGCTGGAACCGGTCAGACCTTGGGGCTGCGGACTAAAAAACTGCCTGAACGCATCGGTCAGACGACCACCTTCTCCACTGCCCCTTCTGTGACTCACCGAAGCCTCAGCAAGACGTTGTCCAGAGCCAGGTTTTGGTAATCCCCCCGGTTCTGGGAACGAATTGCACAGACCCTTCTACAAGGCCTCCCGCAGAAGTTTCATCTTCTGCTCCCTCTGCAATGGCAACATAAGGTCTGCAACCTTACTCTTGTAACGTGGATCAAGGAGAGTTGCCAGCCAGTAATGATCCCTCTCCTTATTTGCAGGATCAGGGAGGCCATGCAGCGTAAGTTTGCAGAGGCATTCGGGGCACAGTCCTCTGGGTCACTGAGGACGACAGGATCCACAGGCACCTCATCCCAGCCACGTAAAGTCCATGTGCTCCTTGGGACTGTAAATGATCCCTTGAAGACTGCTGCTGCTGAGTGCTAGGCTCCACCTTCATGCTGCTGATACAATCCTCCTCCTCCTCCTCCTCTTCCTGTGTGCTAGGTGGGCAAGCAGGACCACTGTCTGGGTAAAGGGGCCCTGAGAGGTAAGGAAGTCCTCCTCCTCCTCCCTCTGTTCTGCCTCAAGGGCCCTGTCCATTATTCCACGTAGCGTGTGCTCCAACATGTGAATAAGAGGGACAGTCTCACTGATGCATGCACTGTCACTGCTCACCATCCTTGTGGCCTCCTCAAATGGTGACAGGACAGTGCATGCATCCCTGATCAAGGCCCACTGGCGTGGGGAAAAAAAAACCTAGCTCCCCTGTCCCAGTTCTGCTGCCATATTGGCACAGGTACTTA
This sequence comes from Rana kukunoris, assembly GCA_029574335.1. Taxonomy (NCBI): domain Eukaryota; kingdom Metazoa; phylum Chordata; class Amphibia; order Anura; family Ranidae; genus Rana; species Rana kukunoris. Next base: position 213,121,270 of record CM056053.1, on the reverse strand, counting down.
TTGATGGCCCGTTGCTGCGTGTGCAGCCGCTGCAGCATGGCCAACGTTGAGTTCCATCTGGTGGGCATGTCACAAATTAGGCGGTTCTTGGGCAGGTTGTATTCCCTTTGGAGGTCAGTCAGCCGAGCAGTGGCATTATATGACCTTCAAAAATGCACACAGACTTTCCTGGCCTGCTTCAGGACATCCTGCAAGCCCGGGTACCTGCCCAAGAACCGCTGCACCACCAAATTGAGGACATGCGCAAAACAGGGCACGTGGGTGAGTTTTCCCTGTCGCAGGGCAGAGAGGAGGTTGGTGCCATTATCACTGACCACCATTCCAGGCTTCAGCTGGCGTGGCGTCAACCACCTCTCAGCCTGATCCTGCAGAGCTGACAAAACCCCTTCCCCAGTGTGGCTCTTGTCTCCCAAGCACACCAACTCTAGCACCGCATGGCATCTCTTGGCCTGCATTCCTGCGTATCCCCTCGTATGCCTATGGAGCACGGCATCACAGGAAGAGGCCACAGAGGAAGAAGAAGAGGGGGTGGAGGAGAGAGGTGTGTCACAAGCAGTAGTAGTGTTTTGGAGGCGTGGTGGCGGAACAACCTCCAAAACTACTGGACCTTGCCCTGCGTCCTTCCCAACTGCCAGCAGAGTCACCCAATGCGCCGTAAAAGACAGGTAACGTCCCTGTCCATGCCTGCTGGACCATGAGTCAGCGGTAATATGCACCTTACCACTGACCGCCCTGTCCAGCGAGGCATGGACATTGCCTTCCACATGCCGGTAGAGAGCCGGAATAGCCTTCCGTGAGAAAAAGTGGCGTTTTGGTACTTGCCACTGAGGTACTGCACATTGCACAAACTCACGGAAGGGGGCAGAATCTACCAACTGAAAAGGTAGCAGTTGAAGTTCTAGCAATTTCGCTAAGCTAGCATTCAACTGCTGGGCATGTGGATGGCTGGGATTGTACTTCTTTCGGCGCTGCAGCAGCTGGGGCAGGGAAATTTGCCTGGTACTATCAGTAGATTGACCGCTACTACTAGCTTGTGACACACCTATTTCTACACCTTCACTGCAGGCTTCAGAGAGGACTGGGGGTCTACTGGGGTTGGAGGTCCCAGAAGGGCAAGGGGGGTACGCTTTTGTCTTTGGTGTGGGTCTTTCTGGTGTGCTTGCCAACGAGCTGCATGGCAGGTCGACATATGTCTGGACAAGCATGTGGTACCCAGGCGGTTGATGTTTTGGCCACGCGAGATACGCTTGCGACATAAGTTGCAAATAGCAAAGGTACGATCTTGTGGACATGTTTCAAAAAAGGCCCACACCAAAGAACTTTTGCTGTACCGGTCAGACACAGCAGCACCATGCACAAGCGCCGTAGATGTGCGCTGTAATGCAGTGGGTGTGACCTTAAGCTGACCCCTGGAGGGCATCCTGCCTCTTTGGAGATGTGCCTGTGCCTCGTCCTCCTCCTCCTCCTCCTCTCTCCTATCAGGCACCCAGGTAGAGTCAGTGACCTCATCATCCCCTCCCTCCTCATCACTGTCAAATACCTGGCAGTATGCTCCAGCTGGGGGAACAGCATCACTGACAAATTGCTGTCCCTCTCGGCCACCCCCTCTCCCTGGGCTCACATCAATGCCTTCCTCTATCAGTGTTCTGTCATCGGAGTCTTCAAAACGCTGTGCATCTTCCTGCAGCATGTACCCAACACTGTGTTGAAACAGTTCGGGGGACTCCTCAGGAGGACATGGTGCTACTAGGGAAGTATTGTGTGAAGCCATTGTGCAGGGGGAAGAGGACGCCTTGGCAGCTGCTTTGCCAGACAAATTTAGATCAGTCTGTGTGAGAGAGGATGAGGAGGATGAGGACGGCTTGGTCATCCACTCTACCAATTTCTCTGCATGTTGAGGCTCAACACGGCCAGCTCCCGAAAAGAAGGGCGAGCGGCCACGGCCACGTGCTGAAGAGGATGCACCACATCCACCACCAGCCTTACCTCTACATGCAGAGCCTGCTTGCCCTCGTGACTCTCTGCCTCTCTTTGTTGTCCTTCCAGACATATTTATGCATTCAGGTGGTATTTAACAGCACACGTACAGTGACACTAACTGCGCTCAGGTGGTATATAACAGCACAGGTGTGGTGACACTAACTGCGCTCAGGTGGTATGTAACAGCACACGTACAGTGACACTAACTGCGCTCAGGTGGTTTATAACATCACAGGTGCGGTGACACCAAATGCGCACAGGTGGTATGTAACAGCACAAGTACAGTGACACTAACTGCGCTCAGGTGGTATGTAACAGCACACGTACAGTGACACTAACTGCGCTCAGGTGGTATATAACAGCACAGGTGCGGTGACACCAAATGCGCTCAGGTGGTATGTAACAGCACACGTACAGTGACACTAACTGCGCTCAGGTGGTATATAACAGCACAGGTGCGGTGACACTAACTGCGCTCAGGTGGTATGTAACAGCACACGTACAGTGACACTAACTGCGCTCAAGTGGTATATAACAGCACAGGTGCGGTGACACCAAATGCGCTCAGGTGGTATATAACAGCACACGTGCGGTGACACCAAATGCGCTAAAGTGGTATGTAACAGCACACGTGCCGTGACACCAAATGCGCTCAGGTGGTATGTAACAGCACACGTACGGTGACACCAAATGCACTAAGGTGGTATGTAACAGCACGCGTGCGGTGACACCAAATGTGCTAAGGTGGTATGTAACAGCACACGTGTGGTGACACCAAATGCGCTCAGGTGGTATGTAACAGCACACGTGCGGTGACACCAAATGCGCTAAGGTGGTATGTAACAGCACACGTGCGGTGACACCAAATGCGCTAAGGTGATATGTAACAGCACACGTGCGGTGACACCAAATGCGCTCAGGTGGTATGTAACAGCACACGTGAGGTGACACCAAATGCGCTAAGGTGGTATGTAACAGCACACGTGCGGTGACACCAAATGCGCTAAGGTGGTATGTAACAGCACACGTGCGGTGACACCAAATGCGCTCAGGTGGTATGTAACAGCACACGTGCGGTGACATCAAATGCGCTCAGGTGGTATATAACAGCACAGGTGCGGTGACACCAAATGCGCTCAGGTGGTATATAACAGCACACGTGCAGTGACACCAAATGCGCTAAAGTGGTATGTAACAGCACACGTGCGGTGACACCAAATGCGCTAAGGTGGTATGTAACAGCACACGTGCGGTGACACCAAATGCGCTCAGGTGATATGTAACAGCACACGTGCGGTGACACCAAATGCGCTCAGGTGGTATGTAACAGCAGACGTGCAGTGACACCAAATGCGCTCAGGTGGTATATAACAGCACAGGTGCGGTGACACCAAATGCGCTCAGGTGGTATATAACAGCACACGTGCAGTGACACCAAATGCGCTAAAGTGGTATGTAACAGCACACGTGCAGTGACACCAAATGCGCTCAGGTGGTATATAACAGCACAGGTGCGGTGACACCAAATGCGCTCAGGTGGTATATAACAGCACACGTGCAGTGACACCAAATGCGCTAAAGTGGTATGTAACAGCACACGTGCGGTGACACCAAATGCGCTAAGGTGGTATGTAACAGCACACGTGCGTTGACACCAAATGCGCTAAGGTGGTATGTAACAGCACACGTGCGGTGACACCAAATGCGCTAAGGTGGTATGTAACAGCACACGTGCGGTGACACCAAATGCGCTCAGGTGGTATGTAACAGCACACGTGCGGTGACACCAAATGTGCTAAGGTGGTATGTAACAGCACACGTGCCATGACACCAAATGCGCTCAGGTGGTATGTAACAGCACACGTGCGGTGACACCAAATGCGCTCAGGTGGTATGTAACAGCACACGTGCGGTGACACCAAATGCACTAAGGTGGTATGTAACAGCACACGTGCGGTGACACCAAATGCGCTAAGGTGGTATGTAACAGCACACGTGCCGTGACACCAAATGCGCTCAGGTGATATGTAACAGCACACGTGCGGTGACACCAAATGCACTAAGGTGGTATGTAACAGCACACGTGCGGTGACACCAAATGCGCTAAGGTGGTATGTAACAGCAGACGTGCAGTGACACCAAATGCGCTCAGGTGGTATATAACAGCACAGGTGCGGTGACACCAAATGCGCTCAGGTGGTATATAACATCACACGTGCGGTGACACCAAATGCGCTCAGGTGATATGTAACAGCACATGTGCGGTGACACCAAATGCGCTAAGGTGGTATGTAACAGCACACGTAAGGTGACACCAAATGCGCTCAGGTGATATGTAACAGCACACGTGCGGTGACACCAAATGCGCTCAGGTGGTATGTAACAGCAGACGTGCGGTGACACCAAATGCGCTCAGGTGGTATATAACAGCACAGGTGCGGTGACACCAAATGCGCTCAGGTGGTATATAACAGCACACGTGCGGTGACTCCAAATGCACTAAGGTGGTATGTAACAGCACACGTGCGGTGACACCAAATGCGCTAAGGTGGTATGTAACAGCACACGTGCGGTGACACCAAATGCGCTCAGGTGATATGTAACAGCACACTTGCGGTGACACCAAATGCGCTCAGGTGGTATGTAACAGCACACGTGCGGTGACACCAAATGCGCTCAGGTGATATGTAACAGCAGACGTGCGGTGACACCAAATGCGCTAAGGTGGTATTAAACAGCACACGCACAGTCAGAGCTACTGCGTTTCTGTCCAATTCAATAGCCCACTTGCATTAACAGCAACTGCCTTTCTGTGCAAATAAATAGCACACTTGCAGTAACAGGTAATGCGTATATGTGCAATTAACTAGCACACGTTGACTAACACGTTAGAGCATCAAGCACAATCTCCTGCCTGACAGATACTAATAGCAGAACTAGCTAAGCTATACAGTTTATAAATATATTGACAACTCCTAGGGATGTCAATATATTCTCTACAAACTGTAAATCTATCTATCTATCTATGTGAAAAGACACTGTGGCCCAGATTCAGAAGCAATTACGCCTGTCTAACTGGTGTTAGACTGGAGTAATTTCAAATTACGCGCGTTTTCTAGCTATTCGAAAACCTCAAACCATGAATAGACGTCTGCGGGCTTAAATTCGACTGGATTACATGTTAGTACGCCTTCGGATCTACGCTGCAATAAAATTGCGGGCCACTGGGTGGACTTCCCGTCGTTTTCCGCGTCGGGGTATGCAAATGAGCTTTTGCCGGCGATCCCCGAAATTACGATCTTCTATCGTAATCTCTTACGGCACCTTTAGTCATCTTTTATTTGCGTAACACTATACCAGCTTTTTGCTGCTCTAATATTAGACAGCCCATGTTAAGTATGGCCGTCGTTCCCGCGTCAAATTTCTACGTTTTCCGACGTCCTTTATTATTTTTTACGTAAGTCGTCCGGGAATAGGAATGTTCGTAAACGCCGCTACTCAAACAACGAATGACGTAACAACGTGATTTCGCGCAATGCACGGCAGGAAATTTCTTAACGGAGCGTGCGCAGTTCGATCGCCGCGGGGACGCGCTTAATTTAAATGCTTCACGCTTCCCAATCGTGTATTTTGATTACGCGGCGAGAAATAGACTACGCCGCCGCAGCGTACGGGCAAAAATCTACCAGGATTCGGCGTATAGCCTGGTAAAATACGGCAGCGTAGAGTATTTCGATTACGCAGCGCAATATTAAGTGTATGTGAATCTGGCCCTGTGTCTCTATCTATCTATCTATCTATCTATCTATCTATCTATCTATCTCTCTCTCTCTCTGTCTGTCTAACTGCAAAGCAAGCCGGAACACACTTCACGAGGCCGCCCGGGAGGCGGCCTTTTATAGTGTGGGGCATGTGCTAAAGCCCTGAGCCCTAATTGGCCAAAGCACCCAGGCTTTGGCCAATTAGGTCTCTTCGTTTTTTGGGCGCTGTGATTGGCCAAGCATGCGGGGTCATGGTGGATGCTTGGCCAATCATCAGCGCGCAACGCCGCAGTGAATTATGGGTCATTCGAATTTGGCGCAAACTACCCGATTTGTTTGTTTTCGACGAACGATCGAACGGCCAATGTTCGATGCGAACATGTGTTTGCATCGAACGCGAAGCTCATCCCTACACTGTGCAGAGGACACAGTACAGCAAGTGAAAATACTTGCAGATCCCTGCCTGTGGTATTAATATGAGAACACCAGCAAATGTATTGACGTAGCTTTAGGTACACACTGTGCAGAGGACACAGTACAACAAGTGAAAATACTTGTGTCAAAGAGACGCTAGATGAATGCCAATGCAATTCAATTGAACCTGATGTTCACAATCTGCTAAGGTATGTCCCTTTAAATCACACTGACATCAAAAATGGTGAAGCAATTATTGATCAAAAAAACAGTCCTCATAGAATCCTAAATAATGTTTAAACAGCATACAGTCTTTGATAAGAAGTGATTTGTGTCCTTAGTGCAGAGTAGTTGTGTTGATCAATCCTGGTATGTCAAAAAACAGTCGTTTGCGTCTCAGCCCCCCTCTTGGTTATCTACTCACCAGATAGTAGTGATGTTTAATGCCTTACTATCTCCTCTCAGTCATCAGTTCCATCGGCGGTCGGCCACGCCCCCTACCCCCCAAATGGTTCTTGACTGTATTAACTGAAGCTGTACATTTATGCACAGCCTGTAGAATCTGAACCAGTGTAGGCTCACCCACAGATGTTTTTTCAGTGCCTGGTGCTGGGTCAGAGTCTGGCAGGGACATGGCATCTGCCGCAGCTCCATGCTCAGACCCAGTCTCCTGCTCTACCTGGGTAGGATCTGTGTCCTCTTCAGCTGTGCCCTGGCCTTGCAACTCTGAAAGCTTTCTTGTGTAATACTGAAAGAATTGTGTCTGTTGCAAAGCTCTAGCTGGCTGGAAAAAAGGGTAGTTAGCAGGATTAATCTTGGGAGCTCCTGTGAGACTAGACTACTCACATGCTAAGCTCTCCCACACCCCCAGGAAGTCCATCTTTAACTTCTGCCTCTATATCCTGGGTCCAGAACCCTTGAGTACTAGCCACCCAGGTAAGGGCCACTGTCGTATGGCAGGCCCCCCTGGCCACCTCTTTATTAGACTACTGTCGCATCTTCTGGAGGCAGGGATACAAGCGATGCTATATCTGATTCCTGGCAAGGATAACACTTGAATAGATGATTGAAGGAGAATCACATTTGGGTCTTTTGTCACTTCTGCTTTATTATCTGTTGTAAAAAATATATTGCTATTTTGAAGAAAGGGGAAATACTACCTTTTCTTTTACTCCTGTAATGGCTTGCTTGTCTGCCTGGGTATATGGTTCCCCAAAGGAACAACTGAAACCAAACAGATCTGGGTCTTCCTGTGATGAAGAGGATCTACTATTGTTTGCAGGCTGTCCACTCTCCGGGGTAGCAGAACTAAGTGATTAAACGCTACCTGCTTAGGTGCCAGGTTGTATTTCCAGTGGCCTGACTGGCCATTCGGGGGGCTGCCTCATTAACATGAGCTCTAAATAAAATCTTGTGCCACCCTCTTTAATAATGATGATATTAAGGCATTGCATTTTGTCTGAAAACTCCTCCAGGCAGCCTTTACACGCCAATCTGTTGGACATAGGTACTGCGCCTTAGGTCCAGCCTGACCCCATATAGGACCTGTCATTCCCTATTTGTATTACAAGGGATGTTTACATTCCTTGTAATAGGAATAAAAGTGATCAAAACTGTTTAGGGGAAAGTGTAAAAAAAAAAGAACATTTTAAAACAGAAACAATAAAAAAAAAATCAGCAACCCGTCCCCAGGTGCTTTCACGCAGAAGCAAACGCATATGTACGTCACGCCACATATGTAAATCGATGTTCAAACTACACATGTGAGGTATCACCATAAATGTTGGAGAAAGAGCAAAAACTCTAGCCCAAGACCTCCTCTGTAATTCTAAACTGGTAACTGTAAACATTTTTAAAGTGTCACCTATGGAGATTTTTCAGTGCGGAAGTTTGGCGTCATTCCATGAGTGTTTTATTTAATTCTAAAGCATGACATGTTAAGTATCCATTTACTCAGCATAACATCATTTTTCACATTACACAAAAACATTGGGCTAACTTTGTTGTTTTGCTTATTTTTTTAATTCATGAAAAACACATTTGAAAAATTGCTGTGCAAGAACTGTGTGAAAAAGAAGGGTTCAATGACTGCCATTTTATTCCCTATGGTCTCTGCTAAAAAACATATATGGGGGCATGTCCTGGCCACTGTCGAAGATGGCTACTCAGCTGTAAAGCTCCGTTGACACTCAGCTCTCCACAGCGGCTCACAGCACTCCAGCCATCTGCAACTGCCCCATAAGGGAGATCACCCCACAGGAACATAATCAGGCTCCTGAAAGAAATACAAAACATCGGGATCACACCGCCTCACAGACTTTTACATGTTTTTGGCTGACAGACACAAACAAGAGGTGAATGGTCGTCCTCCCCCTCTGCCTTCCTCACAGCCAGAAGAGCCACTAGAATACCTGTCAGGCCACGTACACACGACCGAGAACCTCGTCGGGCTAAACTCATCGTTCTGCCCGACGAGGTTCTCAGTCGGCTGTCGAGTTCGTCGACCAGGCTGTCGAAAAAGGTGTTGAGCCATTAGTCCCGATGGCCCGTCGAGCAAATAGAGAACCTGCTCTCTATTTTGGCTTGACGAGCTTCCTGACGGGACGCTCGACGAAAGCGTACACACGATCGAGCTTCTCGGCAGAATACATCTCCCAGCGAGCTTCTCGCTGGATTCTGCTGAGAAACTCGGTCGTGTGTATGGGGCCTAAGAGAGCTGCAGATTCCCCTGCACACTCCCCTCATAAGTTCCCTTCTGCACAATGTACCACTGGGCTGACACCTCAGGCACACAGGCAGAGCTTCAGGCAGAGCAAACAACATCTCTAGAAGATTTCCTTGCCTCTGTAGCTCCTGCCTCTGAGAATACTCTGAAAGCCATGCTTATCTCCCTCCAAATAGACTTTCAAAATTAGCTGTGAAATTGATAACTGCACTGCATACCTAGAAAACCAAATAAATGAAGTGGTCAAAGTGCATGATTAGATGGACCATGCTGAGCAGATCAATAAACTTCAATTAAAAGTGGGAGACCTCAAAGACCACTTGTGATGAAATAACCTTAAGATAAGGAGTTCCTGAAGCAGTTAAGCCAAATGATTTAATCCCATATTTGCACCAACTAGAAATAAAGAGTTGCTAGATCTAAGACCGTGTACACACCATGAGATTTATCCGATGAAAACGGTTTGTCAGACCGTTTTCATCGGATATGTCTACTGGGCTATTTTGGTTTGATCCGTGTACACATGATCAAACCAAAATCCCCGCCGGCAGACAGAGTGGTGACGTGGCGGTGAAGTTGACGCCGCCACGTCACCACTCCAGGAAGTAAGTCGGACAGACGGGTTTCCAGCAGACAGATTTTAAAGCATGCTTTAAAATTTGTCTGCTGGAAAAACCTGTCTGCTCGCCCGTACACACAATCGAATTTGTCTGCTAAAACGGTCCGTCGGTCCGTCGGCCTAATGATTACCAATAAACAGACCTGATCACGGATGTGGAAATAAGGGGCAATTTAGGAAATACCGATCACAGGTCAATTGGCTTCAGTATAAATTGCACAAATAGGAAACATAAGGGGTATACAAAGACACTGAATTTCAAAAAAGAAAAAACTTCTATACAACTACGAACCTTCCTAGAAGGCATGAATTGGGATAAAATCCTAAGAACAAAGAACAGGGAGGAGAGATGGGTTTTCTTTAAGAGCATATTAAATAAGGGCATTAGCCAATGCATCCCATTAGGTAATACATTAAAAAGAGCGAACAAATGTCCTGGATGACTTAACTCCAATATAAAAATGCATATAAAAGCAAAGGAGAAGGCCTTCAAAAAATACAAGGTTGAGGGATCATAATCAGCATTCAGACTTTATAAAAAATGCAACAAGAAATGTAAGGGTGCAATTAGGGTGGCTAAGATAGAACATGAACTACACATAGCGGAGGAGAGCAAAAAAGAAAAATACCAAGAAATTCTTTCAAAGTATTTAAATCAGTAAAAAGTTGAGGACATATTGGACCCATAAAGAATGAGGAAGGACATCTGATTACAAATTATGAGGAGATAGCGAGGGTATTGAATGTATTCTTCTCCTCAGTCCTCACAAGGGAATTGGGGGGCTTCAGTAACCAAAACTGCAATGTTTATCCTCATGACACATCACAGGAAGCACCTCAGTGGTTAACAGAGGACAGAATTAAAATTATACTTGGGAAACTTAATATTAATCCGAAGGTACTTGGGAAAATCAGTCAAGTAATTGCCAGATCATTGTTCTTAATTTTTACTGACAGTCTACTGACTGGAATGGTACCAGCTGAATGAAGAAAAGCCAATGTAGCACCAATATTTAAAATAGGCCCAAAATACATATCTGGGATTTACAGACCAGTTAGCCTAACATCAATAGTATGCAAGCTCTTGGAGGGGATGATCAGGGACTATATACAAGATTTTAGTAATGAGAACGGTATCATTGGCAGTAATCAGCATTTATTTTCTGAAGAATAGTTCTTGTCAAACCAATTAATTAACCTTCTACGAGGAGGTGATTTGCCATCTAGATAAAGGAAGACCAGTAGATGTTGTGTATCTGGATTTTGCAAAAGCATTTGACACAGTTCCCCATAAAGGTTTACTGTACAAAATAAGGTCCATTGGCATGGACCATAGGGTGAGTACATTGATTGAAAACTAGTTGCAAGAGCGAGTTCAGAGGGTTGTGATAAATGGGGAGTACTCTAAATGGTCAGGGGTGAATAGTGGTGTCCCCCAAGGTTCTGTGCTGGGACCAATCCTATTTTTAACTTGTTCATAAATGACCTGGAGCAGGGGTCCTCAAACTACGGCCCGCGGGCCACATGCGGCCCGTGGAGGACTTGTAACCGGCCCACCTGACCCTGACAGGCAACGACGGTTACACTGCAGATTGTAACACAGCAATCCCGCTGTGTCACGGAGATGACAGTGTTAAGGGCACGCTGTGATAAATGTCCCGCCCTCCTCCTCCTAGACTAGCTCGTGTGATAGAGCCGGTGTTATGTCTATCACACAAGCTGGTCTAGGAGGAGGAGGGCGGGACATTTATCACAGCGCGCCAGAACTGTTACCTTCGTGACACAGCGGGATCGTCACGGCAGTTGAGTGAGCAGTGTGGCACGGTAAGGAGAAAGTGCTGTGCAGGGCTTACAATGGTGAGGGAGGGAGGGGGCATGCGATGGTGAGGGGGGCTGATGTTGATGTAATAATGATGGTGGAGGGCTGATGATAAAATTATGATGATGATGATGGTGGGGGGGGGGCTTGCAATGAAGGGCTGATGATGTTATGATGAAGGTGGGGGGGGCTTGCAATCAGGGGCTTGCAATGGTGAGGGGGGGTTGCAATAAGGGGCTGATTATGGTGAGGGGGGCTTGCAAAGGTGAGGGGAGTTGCAATGAGGGACTGATGATAATGATGATGATGATGTAATGATGATTTGGGGGGCTTGCAATGATCTTGATCGGCTTGCAATTATGATTGTGAGGGGGGGCTTGTAATGAGGGGCTTACAATTATAATGGTGAGGGGGGCTTGCAATGAGGGGATGATGATGATGATGGTGATGTAATGATGGTGAGATGGGGGGGCTTGCAATGATCATGATCAGTTTGCAATTAATTATTGCGAGGGGGGCTTGCAATGAGGGGCTTATAATGATGAAGGGGGGCTTGCAATGGTGAGGGGAGGCTTGAAATGATGGCTTGAATTTGAAATGGTGGTGGTGGGGGGCTTGCAATGATGGTCTGAATGACAGTGAGGGTGGGCTTGCAATGATGGCTTGAAATGACGGTGAGGGGGGTTTTCAATGATGATTGGGCTGGACTGGCGAGCATTGATGGTCAAAGAGCGTTATTGCTGGTATATTTGTTTTGTAGCGCTGTGTGTGTGTGTGTATACTTCAAAATAACATATGTGCAGTGTGCATAGGAAATTGTTCATAGTTTTTTTTTATAGTCCGGCCCTCTAACGGTCTGAGGGACAGTGAACCGCCCCCCTGTTTAAAAAGTTTGAGGACCCCTGACCTGGAGGATGGGGTAAACAGTTAAATCTCTGTATTTGCGGACAATATTAAGCTAAGCAGGGCAATAACTTCTCCGCAGGATGTGGAAACCTTGCAAAAATATTGTAACCAATTAAATGTTTAATGTAGAAAAATAGACTGGGAGGAGAACCTCTGGGGGGAATCTAGGATGGAAAAGGACATGGGGGTTCTAGTAGAGGATAGGCTCTGCAATGGCATGCAATACCAATCTGCTGCTAACAAAGCAAACAGAGTGGAGCGAGTACAAAGAAGAGCAACAAAGCTAATAAAGGGTCTGGAGGATATTAGTTTTGAGAAAATGTTGCAAGCACTGAACTTATTCTGGAGAAGAGCCGCTTGAGAGGGGATATGATTTAAATTCACAAATACCATACTGGTAACCCCACAAAAGGGATAAACTGTTTTGCGGAATGTAGTTTGCATGGCCATTTATTACAATTAGAAGAAAAGAGGTTTAAACTTGTCGTGGAAATTTTATGAAGATGTATTGTCATATTGTCACCCAGTTCTCCTAGTTCATAGTGTCAGGTTCTCCTGTAGCCCGCTCTAAAAAGCTGACTGGGGCAAACTGACACTGGTTGAGATAAACTTCATGATTTGGAGAAGGGTGTTTGCGGAGTGAGGATGTCTGCCGGCAAAAGGGCCCCTGTGTAATGCACAGACGTTCGCGGAGAGGGATGTGTCTGCTCTGCAAACGCATTATTGGTTTAGCGGATGTATGCTCTTGTTGCCTCGATATGCCTAATCCACATTTAGGTGGTGACATGAGCATACACCTGCAGATAAGCTCCCCTCATCAGGAACTGTGTTCATTGATTGTTGTATTATTCATGTTGTTGTATGTATTTAAATAACCCTGTCGGAAGGGTTTTCTGTATTGTCACATCCTGTGTTGTCAGATCCTTGTATGGTCAGATGCATATATGGTCATTTGCTGGGTGGAGCTGACATGCTGTGACATCACTTCCTGTCAACTTCTTTTTGTGATGGCGACATCACTTCCTATGGTAATTTAATAAAAGATCAAGAGAGGCTGCTCCCAGGGAGTCATGCTGGGATGCTGAGATGCTGAGAACATAGCAGTCCGGTGATGTGTGGTTATTTGGATGAATGGGAAATTGAATGATTGGTAAGTGAATTTTTAGTTTAAGATGCATTATATCATTAAGACGATATGTGTGCTTATAAGGAAAAATGTCTGTGTGCTCTGCATACAACCTATTTGTCCACTACAAACTTAAACTACGTAAAGGGTTCTTTACTGTAAGAGTGTCAAGGATGTGGAATTCCCTTCCACAGGCGGTGGTCTCAGCGGGGAGCATCGATATTTTAAATAAACTATAAGATAAGCACCTGAACGACCACAACCTACAGGGATATACAATGTAATACTGACATATAATCACACACATAGGTTGAACTTGTGTCTTTTTCAACCTCGTACAAAACTAGTACACAAAGACAAGGTGGGCTTTGTCCCATGCCAGCAGGCCTCTGATAGCACCAGAAGATTTATAAATCTCATACAGTGGGCAGAACACCATAAAACACATTCTCTGCTCCTATCACTGGACGCAGAGAAGGTGTTTGACAGGGTACACTGGTCTATCTCAGAGCAGTACTCCAAAAATGTGGATTCCCAGGGAATGTATACTCAGCACTCCTAGCATTATACTCCTGTCCTACAGCTAACGTTTGGACATCAGGAATAACATCTGATTAGTTTGAGATCACCAATGGCACCGGACAGGGCTGCCCCCTCTTCCCATTAATATTTGCCTTTAAAATGGAACCTCTTGCTGAAGCTATCAGAACGCACCATTTAATCTCTGGCATACAAGTCAGAGATGTTGCATACAAACTAGGGCTGCATGCAGACAATGTAATTGAGGCCATGAAAAATCCTTTTTCAATCCCTCCAAGCTTTGCATAATCTACTAATGCTTTTTTGACAATATCCCTTTATAAAGTCAATTGCACTAAGTCCTCCATGATTGGAATAGGCTTACACCAAACAACAAAAAACTTTCTCTCATGCATATTGACTTTCCCTTGGGCCCTACCCAATACCTTTTCCTATAGTCATGCCGCGTACAAGCGACCGTTTTTCAGGTTCTAAAAAAATACGTTTTTTTTTATGTCATTAAAAACGATCGTGTGTGGGCTTTTTTTCAGAAAAAAATGGGCAATAAAAATTTCGAACATGCCCTATTTTTCACGATGTTTTTAAGGTTGTCGTTTTTAGGGTTGTAAAAAATGGTCGTGTGTGGGCTTTAACGACGTGAAAAAAATGCGCATGCTCAGAAGCAAGTTATGAGATGGGAGCGCTCGTTCTGGTAAAACTACCGTTCGTAATGGAGTAAGCACATTCATCACACAGTAACAGACTGAAAACTAACTAACACAAAATCAGCTAAAGCAGCCCAAGGGGTGGCGCCATTCGCATGGAACTTCCCCTTTATAGTGCCGTTGTACGTGTTGTACGTCACCGCGCTTTGCTAGAGCATTTTTTTTCACGATCGTGTGTAGGCAAGGCCGTTTTAATGATCGGGTTGAAAAAAAACTTTGTTTTGACAGATTCTCCCACCTGAGCTCTGAATCTCTGCAGTGCCTCGAGAGTTACCATGAGTCTCTTTGCTGCTTCTTTGATTAATGCCCTCCTTGCCTGGCCTGCCAGTTTAGGTGCACAGCTTGGTACAGCTTGGTAGGTTTGCAGTTGTGCCATACTCTTTCCATTGGATTGAACAGTGCTCCGTGAGATGTTCAACGTTTGGGATACTTTTTATAACCTCACCTTTTATAACCCAATCCTGCTTTAAATTTCTCCACAACTTTATCCCTGACCAGTCTGGTGTGTTCATTGGCCTTCATTATCTTGTTTGTTCACTAAGATTCTCTAACAAACATTTGAGGGCTTCACAGAATCTGTATTTATACCGAGAATAAATTACACACAGGTGGACTCTTTTTACTAATTAGGTAACTTCTGAAGGCAATTGGTTCCACTAGATTTTAGTCAGAGTAAAGGGGGCTGAATACAAATGCACATCACACTCCCTGCTCTCAGGCAGTCCTATTTAATGCTGGGGAGGCAGGCAGCAGTAGTGCAGTGCTGTCAGAATGGAGTATGGTTGGCATGTGTCCCTTTGAGCCCGAGGTTGGCGCTGGGAACAGTCGAGATCGCAGTGGGCCGTGGACTAGGCCGAAGGCCGTGGTGTGTGCCGATCAGGTAGTCTGGCCACAAAATAGTGGCATGTGTCAGCACAGGGAGCAGAGCCTGACAGGCAGTTGTGGTCCAAATCCATCACAGGTCTGCCAATACTCGGATGGATGAAGATGCAACTCCAACACTCCTGGAGCTTCTCTCTGAAGTTTCCGGCTCGGCTCACATCTTGTCACGCCCCCAGGGTTCCCATGTATAGGAAGATGTCTAGAAATATAGGAGGATAGATCCGAGCAGGAGAAAAACAAAGCTAGAGTGGACTGTAAGGTACATACATCTGCAGAAGGAGCAACAGAGAAGATCATTCTATAATCTGCAAATCACACTATGCATAGTTCCCTGCAGCCAATTTTGACACCATGAAGTGGGGTCGAGTATAATAAGTAGCTCCAGGACCAGATTAAAAATAAGTTGGGCAAGTGGGCACCCTTGTAATGTTCCTTTGTGTAGGGGGATAGCATCAGAGATCCCACCTAAGGTGAGGATCTTAGTTAGCGGACTTAATTTAAACCAAATCTCTGTAAAACCATAAATAGCCATTAAAAGCTGACATTATCAAAAGCTTTTCAGCATCTAACATTATAATTGCAAGGTTCTCAGACAAATGTCATTTACCATAGTCCAAAGCAGAAAGAATGTTGGCTGTTGCCGAACAGCCTTTGATAATCCCTGCCACATAATATGTTATAAAGAACCCCCATGAGACTTAATACAGCTTAGCAGGCACTCATTTTTTACCATTGGATACATCTCATGAGGTTTTTAGGTGTGTAGTACCATTGCATCAACATTTTATATGCCAGTAAATCCTAAAGGTGGTAATTTCTGCCAAAAAAACAAAAACAATCCTAATTCCCTCAAAACCTTGCCACAATGGTCTCTCAAGTTGACCAAAGATTCTTATACTGTCTTTCCTGAAAATATAATTTTTCAGGACAAGCTTTCGGGGTATGTCCCCATTCTTCA
The DNA here is from genome assembly GCA_029574335.1 of Rana kukunoris. Classification (NCBI taxonomy): domain Eukaryota; kingdom Metazoa; phylum Chordata; class Amphibia; order Anura; family Ranidae; genus Rana; species Rana kukunoris. The sequence continues at coordinate 213,104,836 of CM056053.1, read as the reverse complement.
GGGTCCAAGCAGTACTGATTCAAATTTTTTGCAGAATGTTAAAACAAAACAAGAAAAAATGAAGAAAAAAAGAAAAAGAAAAAAATGCCAACAAGGTTTTTAAGCCCATTGTATAAAAAAATAAAAAAATAAAAAAAACTCATACAAATCAAAGGTAATAAAATAGCAGCAGCGTTAGTGAGATAAGACCAGAGAGAGCTATAGACTTGAGGATGCTAGTCACAGAGGGGGTCAGAAAACTGTAGTATAATGGCTAAGGAAATGAAGCTTGTCCTAAAAAATTGTATGTTAGTGCAAATAAAAAAAGTATCACGGACAGTACTCAATTTTCTCTGTCACAGTTGCACTAATACGGCTACAATCACGTCAAGTCTGAAAATATAAATACAGTAGTTTCTATTGAGGGTAAAGGGATTATTGACTATTATAGTTTCCCTTTTCATTGGACCTAAAATGTGTTTATACAATGGGCTTAAAAACCTTGTTGGCATTCTCATTGGCAGTTACATGTTCCTTGTGATGTAAGAAACTATTACATTTTACAGAATGAATCAATGCATTTATTTAAAGTGGTTTGATATATATTTTTTTTTTACCTACAAGACAGAAATAAAAAGGTATGTTGTGTATTTTATATACGATTCCCTCTTATATGATATTATTTTGAAAAAATAAATGAATAAAGGTAAAAAAAAATGAAAAGGGGAAAAGAGTTTAACAGTCAAAATAATATATTCTAAGAAGCCTGTGTAAAATCTAAAAAAGGCCTAGATAGTTGCATCTAAACCAGTGTGACTAACAAAAAAAAATTAATATGATGTGATAACCGAAAAGGGCATTCATTTTATTCAAGCTCAAGGAAGATTCCCCCCTCAAAAACTATAAATTGAAGTATCCATTTGATACCTTTGATCTTAATTGTATCAGCTTTCCAATGTTGAGATATATCATCAACATTACATAACCAGGCTGAAAATGGAAAAGAAGGCTTTACTGATTTCATAGCCAGGCTAAGATCAAGGGGTGGGAGGACTTATAAAGGAAATTAATGTGTCAGATTCACCTACTACCATTTTGATTTATTCTTTACACATTTACACAGCTAATAAGTATTCCAGTGTGTGATGTGACACTTTAACGTTCTTTTTGGGTCACATTTGTATTGATTTATGGGAATAACTGCATATTAGGATTGCAAAATTTCTATATTAATTAATTTAAATTGGTAAGCGGCAAAACAAATATCATGCCATGGCCATATGGCTTAAACACAGACTTTTTATAAAGTAGTATAAAGATAGCCATAGATATAAAATGATACTTATTTATCTGGTTTCTATCACATCAGGTAATTACTGCAATTTCTTTTAATTACTTTAAAATAGTCACAGATACATCTGAAGGTTGAAAAGGGATATTTGTATAAGAGCCCTTTTACACTAGGGCATGGGCTGCGTTAGTGGTAAAGCGTCACTAGTTTTAGTGGAGCTTTAACAGCACTGTGCAGGCGGGAGCAGGGTGTTTTTAACTCCAAAGAAGGGGTTAACAAGGCGTTAAAATCACCTGCAAAGCACTGATGCCAAAGCACTTTGCAGGTGCTTTGACAGTGATGCCCATTGATTTCAATATACCGCTCCTGCACCGCCCAAAGACACTGCTTGCAGGACTTTTCTTCGGTCCTGCAAGAACATCACCCACACTGGGGAGGCTTGGGAGATGCTTTTAAGGCACTTTACACTTTATTTTTATCGCTAAAATACCTGAAAAGCAACTTCAGTGTGAAAGGGGTCTAAATGTTTTGGGCAATAAAAGTATGCAGCTTACAGCAAGCTTCCCAGTATTGTTTATGCTACAGTATTTGCGCTAACCTTTCTAAAAAAGCTGCTTAATTGCAATGCTGAAAGCATTTTTGCAAGTGGCTCAAATCGGTCACTCATCATCTCCAGTAGCAACTTGGCTGCTCACTTATTCTCTGTCATGCTCGCACACAAACTAGCTTTCACTGTGCCTGTCATTCCTTCAAGCTGACCCGCTTGAGGTCAGTTCTCTGAGACTTCACCCGTACACAGGGGTGTACTAAGAAGCAGCTTCAATCTCTCCTGGGAATGCTTAATTTGCAGTGAGAATCATTCCCCAGGGTCGATGTTCTGTCTTTTTTTGTCTGTGGTCTTCCTCTCCCAGACACAGGACCCCGATCAGATCCTTAACCTAGACATTACAGCAGTAGCGGACCTTCCAATGTGGGAGGAGTTCAATGTTTATGCCATCAATATCGCCACTATCACAGCAGGTAATATCAGATGCCACAACCTCCACAGGCATCGCTGCAATTTTTGGCCACCATTGGTTTGCAGAACCATGGCCTCCAGAGATACTCGTAATCCAAGGGTTTACCCAGACTTCCTCCCTGTTCAAACAATACCCGATCATGGCAGCCGCTCAGCTCTGGGGTCATATCTGGACAGGACAAACCTTGGCCTTCACCACAGACAACCAGGCCATGGCCAATATTATTATTAAAGGCAAGTCCAAGTTATGTCCTTCCTACTAAGGCCTATACAACTATCCCTACAGCATCAGTTTAATGTCCAATATCCTTGCTAGTTGTCCATTTGGCCTTCCCCACAGGCTGGTCATTTACTTGGTCATCTACTTTATAGGTCATCTACCTAGCCTACCACAGGTTCTTGTGGCCTAGCAAGTTCACCCGCAGCAACCCCGCGGGCCAAGTTCTACATAGACCTCACTGGGCTCGCTACCAAGACTATTTCATCCTCCAACTTGCAGTATCTAAAACCCAGCAATCAGGCCCCGGGGTAGACATCCACCTCTATAAAACAAACAGTGTCTGGTGTCCAGTAACCATATTCGATCGCCTTCTGTCACTCCTACTGGAACAGTCAAACTCTAGTCCCCTACTAACTTTCCCAATTAAACCCTTAAGTGCCTGCCAGTTCGTCAAACACATGAGAATTCTTCCATGCAACCTACACCTCAACCCCAGTCAGTGCTCCAGTCACTCTTTCTGTATTGGAGCGGCCTTGGCCACTTCCTGGCATGGGGTCCCTGATTACGTCAATTATGAGACAAGACAGGTGGAAGTCTGCCTGCCTCACCCAGCACATCCCCAATCCTCAGAGGGAATTGGCACAAGCATTCACCAAACTTGTTCAATGAATAAAGCTAAAACTAATAAAACTACACCCCTACCTGAATATTTTTGCTCCCTTATTTTGGCATACCCTCTATCAGACCAGGGCACACTTCAGGCCCATTTCATATTGTAAGTCTTATGGTAAGTCTATGTTGTTCATATCCGTATTGGCCATAGGGCTTCAACCATAAGTAAGAAGGCCAGTATGGTGGCCTGAATTTATGGGAGGAGCCCAGGGTGTATTTAACCAGCCCCCTCACCTGTGGTCTTTGTTGTTTCCTGTGCTTGATACCCACCCTCCCATCTCCTTTTATAGGGTATTTCTCAAATTAATTTCTCTCCACAAAATATTCATTTCTAATCTTGGGTACCTTATTTTGGCATACCATCCATCAGACCAGGGCACAATTCAGGTTCATTTCATGTTGTTAGTCTTATGGTAAGTCTGTGTTGTTCATATTCATATTGGCCGCAGGGCTTCAACCATCATTTTTTTTTTTTAAATAAGCAAAAATGAAAAATGCCTATAAACAAAAAATTATTGGCGTCTGAAACGTTGGAAACTTTGGCGTCTGAACTCATTTCTTTGCCTTAAACTGACTAAACATGACAGTAAACAAACCTGTCTACATGTACACATGAGATAACATTGAATGAGTTCAGGGACAGTTGAAAAAAAGCGTCCAACTGCCTCTGAACGTCCTTTTAGCAGCAGCAGTGTACATGGGGCCATAAAGTCGCAGAACTGGAAGATCTTAACAATATTGAAATCAGGGAAGTGCCAGAATCTGTTAGTTTGGCTGAATTAGTTCCATTTCTCCATCAATTGTTCCGCAAGCTTCTACTAGCTATTCTGCTATTTTATTGTGACGTTGTGTAGTCAGCTTGGCAATAATCCACCCTCACTGTACTTTGCATAGCTACTAGATAGTGCAAAATCTGGTGCAACTCTGCATAGAAACCAATCAGCTTCCAGGTTTTATTTCCAAAGCTTAATTAAACAACCTGAAGTTAGAAGCTGATCGGTTACTATGCACTAGACATGTGCACACTGAAATATTTTGTTTCAGAAATTAATTTTCGGCTGAAAAATAAATTTATTTAGTTACTCCCCGAAATGTATTTTGTTTTTTGTTATAAATTGCATTTGTCCGAAAATCTGAATTAATTAAGGTTGAATCTGTCATTGAAGGCTTATGGTGTCTGTCGAATGTTCAAAGAAGATTAGACGTAGCAGCGAAACTGTACGACACATTTCCCGTTGAATGTTCCGCCTACAAGCTAGCTATAATAGAATTCTAATGCTCTATGACTAGTAATAATTATATTTATTAATTATTATTACTAGTCAACCAACATTCAAATTTTTCTATAGCCTATGGGCCGAGCATTTGACCGGAAATGTAAGATTGCAGCTTCGTACAGTTTAGCTCCACATTGTATGTGTCCAGGAGATGCAATTATTCAAGAACAAAGCACCCCAGTGTACACAAACTGTTCCCTCACTGTTTTTATGCACAATGCAATTGTGGGATTTTATGCCGTGCACACACGATTGGAAATTCCGACATGGATTTTTTTCCCGAAGGAATGTTGGCTCAAACTTGTGTTGTATACACATGGTGACACAAAATTCTGTCAATAACACATATAATTCCGAGCATGTATGTTTTTTGTGTGTCAGAATTGCATACAGACAATTGGAATTTCTGACAAGTACTTTTCTTGTCAAAAAAATTGAGAACCAACTCTTACATTTTTGCTGTCTGAAATTCCAACAGAAAAATTCAGATGGAGCCTACACAAGCTCACGTCAAACTTTTTTTGTCGAAATTTCCGATTGTGTGTACGCAGCATAAATTAAATAATATATCCAACCTTAGACTCCTCCAATACCAAAAGGAAACAGTCCACTTCCCTATTTGCCCTTCTCTCACTAGATCATCTATATGACCCATGGAGAAGACAACATGGTAAAGAAAGGGATTACTCTTTCTATTCACATGCCCAGAAGTCGCATTCGATGATCGACCGGTTCTTGCTGTCCAAGGGTCTGTTACAAGAAGTATCTGCATCCTCCATAGGAGTAAAACAGGAATCTTTATAAAAATAAATGCCCAGGAGAAGAGAAAAAATAGTTCCACTATTAAGTCCTTCCTAGAATAAAACCGGACCCTAGAAGCCCATCATAAATCTGACCCCAAGACCACTGACATTACCAAACTTAGTAAGCTCAGAGCAGATGTGAGCTCCTATCTACAACATGGCTTCAACATTTACCTTAGAAAATGTAAACTTCAGTTGTAATCACAGGGTAACAAAGCAGGCCATTTCTTAGGCCGCTTACACACGATCGAACATGTCCGCTGAAACTGGTCCGCAGACCAGTTTCAGTGCACATGTTCGATCGTGTGTACGGCCTATCGGACCGTTTTCCAGCGGACAAAAGTTTCAAAACATGCTTTGAAACCTGTCCGCTGGAAACCTGTCCGTCGGGCAGGTTCGATGGTTAGTACACAAAATCATCGGACCAAAATCCCGCGCATGCTCAGAATCAAGTCAACGCATGCTTGGAAGCATTGAACTTCATTTTTTCATCACGTCATTGTGTTCTACGTCACCGCGTTCTGGTCCGAGGGAATTTTGGTCCGATGGTATGTATGCACATCAGATCAACAGACCACTTCAGCGTGGTCCGATGAAAACGGTCCGTCGGACATGTTCCATCGGACATGTCTGATCGTGTGTACGCGGCCTTAGCCCAGCAATGCAAGCAGAAGGCAGCGCAATTGAAAATACCTTTTCTTATTGACTCCTAAGGCCGTAGGCTCCCCAACCCGAAGGATATATATAAATCTTTTGGCTCCTTCTATGAGAAGTTATATAACGTCCATCTTTCCTCTGAACCCCAACCCTCCCAGACGCTCATTCAAAGCTTTCTACCTTCACTCCATTTCCTTTCCTAACCTCAAAGCAGATAGAGACCATGTCACTACCCTTTACCACCCAGAAACTTCAGTTACCGATGGACACTGATGGGTGGCACTGGTGGACACTGATAGTTGGAACTGATGGGCATCACTGTAAAGGAGGTTCTGGCAGGCATTACTGATGGGAACCGTGTGGCTAAATTTTTGGGGAACTGATTGGCACTATTTTTGGGCACTTGATGGTCATCAGTGGTGGCCATGCCACCTATTAATGCCCATCGGTACCCATCAGTGCAGCCTTTCAGTACCCATCAGTGTCGCCTATTAGTGCCCATTAGTGCCGAATATTAGTGCCACCCACCAGTGCCTATCAGCGCCACCTCTCCATGCCCATCAGTGCTGCATTCTCTGGTGGTCCTGGTGGCATCCCTGGTGGTCCTGGGTGGGCATCCTCAGGGGCTGCACTGATAATGAATCTATCCCCTATTTTGTAGCCGCTATTTTTAACTTTTGCGCAAACCAATCAATATATGCTTATTGCAATTTTGTTACCAAAAATATGTAGAAGAGTACGTATTGGCCAAAACTGAGGAATTTTTTTTATATATATTTTGGGGGTATTTATTATACCAAAAAGTAAAAAATATTGCTCTTTTTTCAAAATGTTCGCTCTTCTTTTGTTAATAGCGCAAAAAATAAAAAAATGAAAGAGGTGATCAAATACCACCAAAAGAAAGCTCTATTTGTGGGGAAACAATTAATACAATTTAATTTGGGTACAGTGTTGCATGCCCACGTAATTGTCATTCAAAATGTGACCGTGCTGAAAGCTGAACAATGGCTTGGGCAGGAAGAGGGTGAAAGTGCCCAGTATTGAGGTGGTTAAAGGACTGAGGTGTCCTTTTGTGAAGCAGTGAAATCTATTCACTGCTTCATTCGCAGGCATTCACAGTGGAGATCTATCTCCTCTGGATGACTGTTTATGAAGCAGAGTACATTGCTTCACCCTTCACCCTTCTACCAACGCTTCCAACACTGGAGAACGGTCCCTGATACTGGAATCTTGTGAGACTTTACGCGATTACAGTACCAGAAATTTACAGAAACCACAAGATGTCAGTTTATTAACCACTTAAGACCCGGACCAATACGCTGGTAAATGACCCAAGGTGTTTTTGCGATTCGGCACTGCGTCGCTTTAACAGACAATTGCGCGGTCGTGCGACGTGGCTCCCAAACAAAATGTGCGTCCTTTTCTTCCCACAAATAGAGCTTTCTTTTGGTGGTATTTGATCACCTCTGCGATTTTTATTTTTTGCGCTATATACAAAAATAGAGCGACATTTTTGAAAAAAAGACACAATTTTTTACTTTTTGTTAAAAAAAAATCAAATAAACTAAATTTTAGTCAAACATTTAGGCCAAAATTTATTTAGCCACATGTCTTTAGTAAAAAAAAAAATCGCAATAAAAAAAAAATAGCTACCTAGCGGGAACAGCGACACTAATACAGCGATCAGAAAAATGATCGCTTAGTGACGCTGGCAATAGGGAGTGAAAGGGTTAACTAGGGCGGTGATCAGGGGGTTAAAACTTTATTAGGGGGGGTGGGGGGGCTATCCTGAACCTAACACTAACTGTTTTTTACACTGCCTGTCACACTGACACTAAATGCAGTGATTAGATCACTGCATTCAGTGACACTGTGACAGGGGGGTGGGGGGGGCGATCACAAGGGGTTAATATGCCTATGTGAGTGTGTGTCAGTGTTGTGTTGGTGCACACTTACTTGTGATGTCTTCTCTCATCAGCAGCGCTGGGAAACAGCGCTGCAATGAGAGGTGACATCATTTCCTCCTTCCTGTGTAAACACAGGAGGAGGAACTGACAGGATGGGAGCGCGCTCCCATTGGCTGGGATCGATCACGGGGGGGCGGGTAAGCGCTGACATCCGCCCGCTGATCCCGGATCGCTCCCGGAGCCAGGGGGACCCCCGCACGCCGCGGAGGGGGTCCCGATGGGAGCCCCGAACCGCACTTAGGCGGGGACGTAAATTTACGCCCTTGTGCCTGTACGTGCCATTCTGTGGCCGTATATGTGCGTGCGGGGGTCCTTAAGTGGTTAAGCAGTGATAAATAATCACTGCTCAGTACACTGACAGACGGGTGGTTATTGTTAATAAAATAACGAGTCCCCCTACATAATATATATATATATGTATAAACACACACATTATATATGCATGTATTTACACACACATTATATATATATATGTATGTATATATATATATGTATATACATACCTACGACAGGGGGACATGGCTACAGTGTTGGGGGGTCTGAACGAGGTAGAAAGAAGTTAAAAATCTTCCTCCTTCCTCCTCAGATCCCCCGAGATTTCCTCTTCACTCCCCGATTCACCACCTCTGTGCTGGTGAATGGGGGAGTGTGAATTCTGACACAGATCGCCAGTGAAGTGCTGAAATCGCAGCTTCATAAATTGTCCGTTACTGTGTCATTCAATGAGACTTCTCACTGTGTGGAGATCATCGGCTAGAGAACAAGTTCAAACACCTTCTCTCCCGATTATCTCTGTTTCATAAACTGTTTATGAGCTGTGATCAGTGGCGATCCTTGGGATGACTGCTGATCACTGCTTCATAAATGGACACCTTAGTGAAAAAATGGTAATGGACAGAGGTGAGTTTGGTACAGACAGAGTGGACATTCCAAAGGGCACAGTAGAAGGGGAGGTTGGTTCTGGAAATAAGGTGAATAGAGACTAAATTGTGTTGATTGTGGTTGCAACAAAACAATTGACTTTTTCTTTCATAAAATACAGTTTTTGACAGTTTTTTTTTTTTTCATTTGTTTCATCTTAGTGCTGCTGATCTCTTCCAGTCTCTTTATGGCTGCATTCTCTTTCTCCAGCACCAGTTACACATCAATATTTTGGACCATATTCTTTGTCATGTGTTGGCATGGTAGCTTAAAGTCTCTCCTATAGTGGAGCACCTTGGACAACGTAACACTACAGGAGAGCAATTGGGAAACAATTACCTCCTGTAACAGGAAGTGTCTAAACAAAGACCTTCAAGGAATGATCACCAATAAGTCTTTTAATAAAAACTGCAAAAAAGATCAAGTTCAATAACTTGCCTTAACATATACTAGTGTATAAGAAATGTTAGTGAATGTATTTGCATTTACTTTAAAGTTAATAAATGTGATAGTACTTTTCATTTTTTTAACCTTTTTTAACCTAATTAGATTGTAATGGCAATAAAGAAGGTAAAATCTCTCAACAACATTATTTTGGCAGAACTGCATTTTATTAGCTCTTCTACAAAGGCCAAGTCATTTGTGAATCATGTTGTGCACTTCATTCAACAGTTACAAAATAGTTCTTGTTACTGAACATTTGTAAAGAACAACTGCATCTGGAAGCAGTTTGACATTGCTGAAGGTTTCATCCTGATTAGAGCCAATAAAAACCAAACTAAAGATGATGACTTGGCTCACTAAACAACAAGGTTTTATCACTAATTACAATCCTTTATTACCAGTAATTTAACAGGTTTATTATGGATTGTAAACCATTCCTGCATGGGAGCGCACAAAATAAATAGATTTTGCTTTTGTGACATCTTCATTCCTGTTCTGTGCAGTTATTTGCAGATCATTAATGAAAATGTTTTCTTTAATTAGAAATGATAAAGTTCATGGTGATATGATTCATTAAACTTGTAGCTAAAAAAAAAACAACATATTCTGTAACTGTACAATAAAATCAGAATGGAAATAATTGTTAGTCTTTGATCAAATAATGAAAAAAAAAAATTCTTGTAATAACAAACCTTAAGCCTTGGTTCACACTTCTGCGTTTTAACATGCATTTTGACATGTCAAATTGCATGTCAAATCGGCGACATTTGCCAGCAATTTCTGGCAATGACACCGTCCTAATCGGTGAGATGCTGCATCTGCAGCGCTGCACAGATTTCAAAAAGATGTCTCTGAAATCACGCCCGAAATCGGGACTGCCAGCGGGAGTGAAATTGTGCAAGTTCAGCTGAACTTGCACGGCTTCATTCCCACAGCCCAGTGTGAACCTGGGCTAAGACACATTGGGGTTGATTTATTAAAACTGGAGTGCAGCTGGAGTGCAAAATCTGGTGCAGCTGGGCATGGTAGCCAATTAGGTTCCATTTTTATTTTTTTCAAAACTTAAATGGAACAAGCAGAAGTTAGAAGCTGATTGGTTACATGCACAGCTGCACCAGATTTTGCACTCTCCAGTTTTAGTAAATCACTATAGATTTACATAATTTAAGGCTGGGTTAACACTGGTGGAACCAGAGGCGGCTCTTGGCTTGGTGAGGCCTTAGGCAAACATTAGGTATGAGGCCCCACCAACTCCCATAATGGAAAAAATAATTCAAGCGTAAAAAATTAACAGTAAAAATTGCATATATAAAGAGCCTTAAATCATATGAACTATGGGACTCTGGTCACCATAGAGCACCTTCCCCAGAGTGAATGCACTAAGGTAAGTGGGGGGGGGGGCTTACTTATACAACGGTGAACCTTTATATCAGTGCCTCCCTACCTTACTGTATTCCCTGCCCCCTACATCAGTGATCCCCTCAGACTGGCCTTGCTACGCTGTTACTGACCGTGCAGGGCTCAGTCAAATAGTCCTCTCTAGGCTCCAGCTTTATGGCTCTTGTTTCATCTTATATTATACTACAAGACTGTGAGGACATGATATAAAAGATGGTCAGAGACTGTCGGGCCATAATACAATATATGGTCTGGGCCTGCAGAAATACTACACTAGGTGGTCAGAGAGTGTGCGGACATGATACAAGAGATTGTCAGAGACTGCATACATGATGCAAGAGATGGTCAGAGACTGCAGACATGGTACAAGAGATGGTCAGAGACTGCAGACATGGTACAAGCGATGGTCAGAGACTGCAGACATGGTACAAGAGATGGTCAGAGACTGCATACATGGTACAAGCGATGGTCAGAGACTGCAGACATGGTACAAGAGATAATCAGACTGCAGACATGGTACAAGAGATGGTCGTAGACTGCAGACAATGACATGGTACAAGAGATGGTCAGAGACTGCAGACATGGTACAAGAGATGGTCAGAGACTGCATACGTATTACAGGAGATGGTCAGAGACTGCATGGGTATTACAGGAGATGGTCAGAGACTGCATGCGTATTACAGGAGATGGTCAGAGACTGCATACGTATTACAGGAGATGGTCAGAGACTGCATACGTATTACAGGAGATGGTCAGAGACTGCATACGTATTACAGGAGATTGTCAGAGAATGCATACTTGATACAAGACATTGTCAGAGACTGCACACATACTACTGGAGATGGTCAGAGAGAAGGATGAGCTCCGGCGTGTTTGCACACTCCACGTGCAGAGCCCCCCAGGAAGTTGGCACTGTGCTGCGCTAATCTCACGCAGCGAAACATTTCCCGATCTCTGCAGCTGCGCAACGGGACAATGTCTCACTGCCTGTGATTAGCGCAATGCTGACTTTCTGGTGGGCTCTGCACATGGGCTGTGTGAAAATGCTGGAACTCATCCTTATGGCCCATACACACGATCCGAATATCGGACGAAAACGATCGTCCGATGATGGATCGTACGATTTTCGGATCGTGTGTACACTACTTTCGAGAGACGATAATGACCGTTCATCCGATATTTTTCGATCGGACAAGCGTGAAAATTTTCCTCGTACGATGTCAGATCGTACGATTTTCATTTAGTCAGTACAACCGTCGTCCGACAATACAATACAAATACATTACAACACGTGACATCACTTCCGATCTTTTTTTTCTGTCGTACGAGAATTTTCGTGAGTTTAATAACCTATTTTATTTTACTTGCGATTATTAAGCGAAAAAAGTCGTACAATCCATCGGCCGATATTCGGATCGTGTGTATGGGCCATTAGTCAGAGACTGCAGACATGTTACAGGAGATGGTCAGAGTGTGCGGTCATAATTGGGCTGAAATTGCACAGAACGCACAGCGTGTTCCTGTGTTTTTCAGTGTGAACCTGGACCTGTGACCTGGAACCCACACTTTGCTAACTTGCCTGGAAAGGGGGCATTAGTATGGGCACCTGGAGCAATTTGGCACATCTCTTGTGGGATGCCAAGGGCCACCCCCTCTGTGGCAGACAGCATCTTTAATTTGGGGGGGGGATATGTGCTAAGGGGGTGGATTTCATATCCAACCCCCCTTGCAACATATGTCATAAAGTGCTCCCTAGAACATATCCTCTCCCCCACAATTACTCAAAGTAAACTGTAAACCGTAGGCATTAACCCCCCCTCTGGAAGGCTCACTTACTGTGCATCAGGACATGTGTCATTTTATCAGACGAGCAGCCTTTCTCTGCAGCGTGGTGAGCCTTCTTCTCCTCCCCCTCCTCCTCTGTGTACACAGGAAACATCACACAGCACGAGGAGGAGGGGGGCGGGCTCAGTACACTCGTCTCACTCTGCAATGTGTGTGTGAGGACCAGGCAGCCGGGGACTGCAGGGAGAGATGTCGGAAGACTCGGCTCTCTCTCCAACATAAGAAGTGGAGCTTGGGGCAGCGTGTGGTAACGAAAATAGCTGGGAAAGGGTGAGGCATGGGCAAATTAGGCGGCCGCACGGGGCCCCTGACTTTGCAGCCGCCTAATTTGCCTAATTAGAGAGACGCCTCTGGGTAGAACAAATCGGCATTGAGAGCTCATGTCGCATGATGTGTGAAAAGCAATGTTTCCCTATGGGAGCCGTCTTAACTGGTCTGACACAAGTCGGTCTGACTTTGAAAATTCTCCCTGCACTACTTTTTTTTTCTTCTTTTTTTTCTTTTCTGTGTGTTGTATGTGATATATCTAACATCCCTGTGGGAGTTGAAGATAGGGAATAGGAGATTATATACTTCATCTAATATAAGGAAGATTAGGCAGGGATATTTTGATTAGGGTGGGAAAGGAGGGGGAAAGGAGGGAAAGGAAAAGAAAAAAAGAAAACATCTGAATGGTCTAGAGCAGGGGTGTCAAACTCAATTTTATTGTGGGCCGCATCAGCATTATGATTGCTCTCAAAAGGGCCAGTTGTATCTGTAAGATTAGATGTCCAGCACATCCCTCCTCTTACATTAGATGTCAAGAGCCACCCCACCATCAAAAGTTGATTCCCCCACTCTCCCTTACATTACAGTGTATCGCCCCTTTCCGTATGCTGCTGCTGCTGGGAAGAAGCTGAATGCATTGCTTGAAAGCAGAAAGTAAGTGTCTAGAGGAGGACCAGAGGAGGGCTGGAGCTCTCCTGCAGCTGCAGGAGAGGTGCGAGGGCCACATGAAATGTCCTGGAGGGCCTGATTTGGCCCTCGGGCCTTGTGTTTGACACCTATGGTCTAGAGTATGATAATGTGTCTCTTTATAATAAGGTAAATTATTGATGAGTAGATAGCCTCCAGTGGTATTTCCCTCTTCTCTTTTTTTTCTATTCTTCTCATTGTTTTTTTTCTTTTTTGTTTTCATCTACCCTTTATCCTCCCTTCTGTAAGGACTCCTGCAATGTGTTGGTATATGTTTATATGTAATGTGTCTTATGTTTTATATATTATTATTAGAATGTGGTATGCTCTTTATCATTACCTATAGAATGTGGATAATGTTTATTTTGTTGTAACATAATTTAAATTCAATAAAATCAGAGTTAAAAAGCACTACTTTGGTCCGAGTTTGATCCTAATTCACCCAATTGAATATCACTGAAGTTGGATCAAAGTTGGATTGCCATCTTGATTGATCCGACTTTGGAATGTGACTTGTGCTCTAAAAATCTTGAAGGGGAACGCCACGCAATTTAAAAAAAAAAAACTGTCATGGGTTCCCCTCCAGGAGCATACCAGGCCAAAATCCATACCAGACCCTTATCCGAACATGCAGCCTGGCAGGTCAAGAAAGTGGTTGGGGACAAGCGAGCACCCCCCTTCCTGAACCATAACAGGCTGCATGCCCTCAACATGGGGGGTGGGTGCTTTGGACAACCCTGGTCATTGGTTGTCGGGGTCTGTGAGCGGGAGGCTTATCGGAATCTGGGAGACCCCTTTAATAAGGGTGTCCCCAGATCCCGGCCCCCCACCCTATATGAATGAGTAGGAGGTCAAAAATAATATAAAAATAATACACAGTACACAGGTTTTTAAAGTAATTTATTAAGCAGCTCCAGCGTCTCTTCCGACTTCTTCTCCCCTCTTTGGCTCTTCTCCGTGCTCTCTCTCTGCTTCTTCTCCCGCTGCCTTCTACTGGGTCTCCTCCTTCTCCCTTTGCCTTCTGCTGGGTCTCCTCGACTGTCTTCTGCTCTTTTGCTAGCTCTTTTTTACGGTATTCTCCACTGTCTTCTCCCTCTGTTCTTCTTCTGATGTTGACTCGATGCTCCCTCCCACTCTAATGCCAGGTGCGCAGTGTGCCACTACTTATATTGGCATGGTTCAGGAGGGGAGATACTCGCTCGTCCCTACCCCCTTTCCTGACCTGCCAGGATGCGTGCTCAGATAAGGGCCTGGTATGGATTTTTTGACCTGGTATGCTCTCAGGGGGGAACACATTCTGTTTTTTTTTAATTGCTGTGGAGTTCCCCCTTAAGATTCATACCAGACACAGTGCCTGGTATTGTCGGGGATAAAAGTCATATCCCTGTTCATTGTATGTCGCATGTTGGACTTCAAGTCGCAGGGCAAAGTCAAATTCAAAGTGCCAAGAATGTCGTGTTGTACCAGTGTGAACCCAGCCTAAAAGGTTTGAACATAGTGGTGATATGTACAGGTTAGCAAGTTGCCCTAGAAATGTAAATATCTTTTTACTCAGCCTGACCAGAAGGCATGTAAAGCTGTTTATATTTCCTTCCGCTTTTATTCTTTTAAGCTAACAATTGATTGTATTATTTTGATCTGGATCAAGCAAACTTACTTGAATCTATTAACCATAGCCTTTTTATTCTACACTGTGCTTTCCTACTCTTTGCCATACCAACCAATAGAGGTGGTGTAACCTATAAAGTATTATAGGAGCAAGTTTCCTATTTTCTGGGGCATTAAGAGCTTAACACATTTGATGGCTATAACCTTCAGACCTTCATCCTTCTCAGTTTTCCCCTAGAGTGCATTAATGTAACCATGTCATGCCAAATACTACATAAAAAAAGCTGTCATTGTTGACTTTTTTCTGAAAACAATATGCTAACTGGCTTTATTGGTTCATGTGTGCAGATCAGGTAAGTCCAAAGTCCTAAGTCCAAAGAATCATACTTGTTCAAGGTCAGTAACCTTGCTAAGTGACCTCCAAGAATGATTACTGAATCATAAGTTGCTTATTAAAGTTGATTAGCTAAAAAAAGTAGAGAATGAAAATTGGTTTACTAGTAAATAAGGTGAAATCGCTTTCACTTTAAATACAGTAGATAAACAGTGGATAATTAAAGTCAAGATAAATAACCTATCCTTTTGGTAAGGAAACATTCACTTTGAAAAGTAAATATTCTCTACTACTTTAGTAATTCAACCCCAAGAAATACACCTCCTGTTAGGAAGTGTACTCATCAAAGACTGATTGGGAGTAGGGTTGAGTGAACCCGAACTGTAAAGTTTGGGTTTGTATCGAACTTTCGTTTTTTTTGACCCGAACCCGAACAATTTTCTGAAAGTTTAGGTTCGGGTTCGGTGTTCGGCTATGTAACTGTGCGCTGCAGGGCAGCCAATCAGCATTTATTTTACTTGTGTGACCTAGAAGCCATCACAGCCATGCCTACTAATGGAATGGCTGTGATTGGCCAGTGCAGCATGTGACCGAGCATGTGACCCAGCCTCTATATAAGCTAGAGGCACACAGCACAGCTTGTCACTCTGCTTTAGCTAGGGTAGGGAAAGGCTGCAGCTGCTCTCAGGGAGAGATTTAGATAGGATTTTCCTGCTTCAGAAATCGAATTACAATGCTCAGTGATCGATCTACATAGCATTAGCTACATTAGGGAAAGGTTTCTGATTGATTGTGCTTATAGGGAGAGAATTAGTTAGGAGTCAGTCCTACTTCACAAATCGAATTGCAGCAGCACTGCACATGTTCATGTCAGATACTCTGCATATTGCACCAGCAATGCATATGTTCCTGTGAGATACTCTGCATATTACACCAGCACTGCAGCACTTACACCTTAACTAGTGTTCTAATATTGTTGTATTAAAAAAAACAGCCATTTAGGGCAAAACAATATATTTTACAGTTTTTCCTCCAGTGTTTGCAGTCTTGCCTGCATATTTGTACGTGTGAGATACACACTTTACATACTGTTTTCTATTGTGCTATTCCAAAAAACAATTATTTTGGGCAAATAAATATTTTTTGGTGTGTTTCCTGCATATCTGTAGGTGTGAGATAAACACCTTAGCTAGTGTTCTTCTATTGTTGTATTAAAAAAAACAGCCATTTAGGGCAAAACAATATATTTTACAGTTTTTCCTCCAGTGTTTGCAGTCTTGCCTGCATATTTGTACGTGTGAGATACACACTTTACATACTGTTTTCTATTGTGCTATTCCAAAAAACTATTATTTTGGGCAAATAAATATTTTTTGGTGCGTTTCCTGCATATCTGTAGGTGTGAGATAAACACCTTAGCTAGTGTTCTTCTATTGTTGTATTAAAAAAAACAGCCATTTAGGGCAAAACAATATATTTTACAGTTTTTCCTCCAGTGTTTGCAGTCTTGCCTGCATATTTGTACGTGTGAGATACACACTTTACATACTGTTTTCTATTGTGCTATTCCAAAAAACTATTATTTTGGGCAAATAAATATTTTTTGGTGCGTTTCCTGCATATCTGTAGGTGTGAGATAAACACCTTAGCTAGTGTTCTTCTATTGTTGTATTAAAAAAAACAGCCATTTAGGGCAAAACAATATATTTTACAGTTTTTCCTCCAGTGTTTGCAGTCTTGCCTGCATATTTGTACGTGTGAGATACACACTTTACATACTGTTTTCTATTGTGCTATTCCAAAAAACTATTATTTTGGGCAAATAAATATTTTTTGGTGCGTTTCCTGCATATCTGTAGGTGTGAGATAAACACCTTAGCTAGTGTTCTTCTATTGTTGTATTCACAGCCATTTAGGGCTATATTTTACAGTTTTTCCTCCAGTGTTTGCAGTCTTGCCTGCATATTTGTACGTGTGAGATACACACTTTACAGACTGTTTTCTATTGTGCTATTCCAAAAAACTATTATTTTGGGCAAATAAATATTTTTTGGTGCGTTTCCTGCATATCTGTAGGTGGGAGATAAACACTTTAGCTAGTATTCCTCTATTGTTGTATTAAAAAAAACAGCCATTTAGGGCAAAACAATATATTTTACAGTTTTTCCTCCAGTGTTTGCAGTCTTGCCTGCATATTTGTACGTGTGAGATACACACTTTACATACTGTTTTCTATTGTGCTATTCCAAAAAACTATTATTTTGGGCAAATAAATATTTTTTGGTGCGTTTCCTGCATATCTGTAGGTGTGAGATAAACACCTTAGCTAGTGTTCTTCTATTGTTGTATTAAAAAAAACAGCCATTTAGGGCAAAACAATATATTTTACAGTTTTTCCTCCAGTGTTTGCAGTCTTGCCTGCATATTTGTACGTGTGAGATACACACTTTACATACTGTTTTCTATTGTGCTATTCCAAAAAACAATTATTTTGGGCAAATAAATATTTCTGGTGTGTTTCCTGCATATCTGTAGGTGTGAGATAAACACCTTAGCTAGTGTTCTTCTATTGTTGTATTCAAAAAACAGCCATTTAGGGCAAACAAATATATTTTACAGTTTTTCCTCCAGTGTTTGCAGTCTTGCCTGCATATTTGTACGTGTGAGATACACACTTTACAGACTGTTTTCTATTGTGCTATTCCAAAAAACTATTATTTTGGGCAAATAAATATTTTTTGGTGCGTTTCCTGCATATCTGTAGGTGTGAGATAAACACTTTAGCTAGTATTCCTCTATTGTTGTTTTAAAAAAACACCCATTTAGGGCAAGATCCTACATTTGAGAAATATGAGGAGAACGTCAAATAAGGGACGTGGCCACGGTCGTGGTGCTGCTGGTGGAGCTCCTGTTGCAGGGAAAGGACGTGGTAGATCTGTGCCAGCTACACGCACCTTTCTCAGGTGCGAGTAGGCGACAGAGCCCGCAGCGGTATTTATTGGGGCCTAATCCGGCTCTACGAATGTTGAGGCCAGGAGCAGAACAGGCGATAGTAGATTGGGTTGCTGACAGTGCCTCCACATTGTCTCCCAACCAGTCCGGTGCTGAAAGATCAGAGTTAGCACCTGCAGCCAATGTCCATCAGTCTTTCACCTCACCCCCTTGCAAATCAGCCAAGCAGTCTGAGCCCCAAATCATGCAGCAGTCTCTTCTGCTTTTTTGATGACTCTGTTAGTAGGGTTGTCCAGATACCGATACCAGTATCGGTATCGGGACCGATACCAAGTATTTGCGGGAGTACTTGTACTCCCGCAAATACCCCCGATGCCTAAATAGAATACTCCCCCCCCCCCGTCCCGTCCCGTTCCCCGTCAAAGCTTTGAAAGCCGCGCCGCATGGGTTAAACGGGAACGTGCGGGAACATCACAGCTTTCATTTGAATAGTTGTAGTGTTCCCGCGCCTATAGACACTCCCCCTTGCTCGGGATTGGATGGGTGATCGTGACCTGTCCAATCCCGAGCAAGGGGGAGTGTCTATACGTGCGGGCAAAACAGCTATTCAAATGAATGCTGTGATGATCTCCGTGCGGCGGCTAGGTATGGACATGGCTGGAGGGACATGGCTGCATATGTGGGGGACACGGCTGGAGGGACATGGCTGCATATGTGGGGGACATGGCTGCATATGTGGGGGACATGGCTGGAGGGACATGGCTGCATATGTGGGGGACATGGCTGGAGGGACATGGCTGCATGTGGGGGACACATTTAAAAAAAGTATCGGTATTCGGTATCAGAGACTACTTGAAAAAAAGTATCAGTACTTGTACTCGGTCCTAAAAAAGTGGTATCGGGACAACCCTATCTGTTAGCATGTTTTCCCAGGGCCATCCACCTAGCCCTGCCCCAGAAATGGAAGAGATTGAGTGCACCGATGCCCAACCACTTATGTTTCAAGATGAGTACATGGGGGGACCATCACAGCACATCTCGGATGATGAAGAAACACAGTTGCCAACTGCTGCTGCTTTCGCAATTGTGCAGACTGACAAGGAGGGCAGTGGTGAAGACTGGCTGGAAGATGATGTGGTGGACGATGAGGTCCTCGACCCCACATGGAATCAACCTCATGCAGGTGACCCATGTAGTTCGGAGGAAGAGGCGGTGGTCGCACTGCGCCACCAGCACAGCAGAAGAGGGAGCATGGTGCCAAAGCGGAGCATCCGTCCCCTAGACAGTGTGCCTGCTACTGCCCAACGCAGAAAGGGACCGAGCACACCAAAGCCAGGTCCAAGGAGTTCCCTAGCGTGGCAGTTCTTCACACAATGTGCTGATGACAAGACACAAGTGGTTTGCATGCTCAACCTGAGCACAACCTGTATGACCAGGCATCTAAGTTCAAAGCACAAGCTGCAGTGGAGTAGACACCTCAAAAACCAAGAAAGGTCTCTGGCTCCTCCTGCTCCTCCTGCTTCCACCTGGGTCACCAAACATCTCCACAATGACCCATGGAAGCATTCAGCTCTCTATCTCCCAAACACTGGAGCGGAAAAGGAAGTACCGCCCTAAACACCCGCGATCCCTGGCCCTGAATGCCAGCATTTCAAAACTCCTGGCCTTTGAAATGCTGTCATTCCGTCTGGTGGAGACACAGAGTTTTAAAAGCCTGGTGGCATTGGCTGTCCCACAGTACGTCGCGCCCAGCCGCCACTACCTTTCCAGGCGAGCCATACCTTCCCTGCACAACCAAGTGGGGGACAAAATCAGGTGTGCACTGCGCAACACCATCTGTGCCAAGGTCCATCTAACTATGGATACGTGGACCAGTAAGCACAGTCAGGGACATTATATCTCCCTAACAGCGCACTGGGTAAATGTAGTGGCGGCTGTGCCTGAGGCGGATAGCAGTTTGGCGCATGTCCTTCTGCTTCAGTTTTCCTCCTGTTGCTAACTCCTCCCACTCTGCTTCCTAATCATCAGACCCCTCTCAATGAGCCTCAGAAGATACCTCTGCCACAGGTCCCCTCTGGGTTGAATTACTGGAGATATGCCTCCTTAATTGAGTTAAGTCTGGATCTCCTTCAACTTGCCGCCTAGGTACCGACCGACAGGTGATCAAACCCTCGGTGCTAACTTGATTCCGGTGGTTTATCCAGGCCCTATTGGATCGTCAGCCTCTCAATGGCTCTCCTCATACCGACTCCCCACAGACAGCAGTGCAGCTTGGGATCTTCAAGAATGGGAACCCAGTCACTCACTGGGTCCCCATCGCTGTTTAGATGCTCCGGGTCAGCATGGCCCTGGGACCAGGAACACTGCATGGCACGCAAGCCCCAGCCAGGTAGGCCATAACTCCTGGGCGCCGTGATGTGGCCATCCTAGAGGTGGCTGCCACACTGGACGAAGAAGACCCAAAACCAATAGCGTCTGCCCAATAAATACCCCTCCCCAGCATGCACATCGAGGACAAATCCCCCTAATTGGCTGCTGGGGAAGAGCACCCAAACCTTGACTCCACTGCTGCCACCTGCAGCACCGGGGCTGGAAGAACAACCCAGTACAGCAGAATTGACTCACAGCACAGCCAAGGTGAGACAGAGACCGCATTTCGCTACTAACAATCTGGATCAGAATTTAACTACACTCTGATCTACACATAAATTTAGCTAGCACCAGTACTGTAAAGTACATAGGCGCTACACACTCCCTCTACCTGAATAGACACTGTCCTCAGTGTCCCAAGAAAGGATATTCACTCCTGAATACCCGACCTGAATATGCATAGCAACAGAAAAGGACAGTAGAAAAAAAGAGAATAGAAAAATACAAACGTTTTTTAAAACATTATTATGTAAACATTTATATACAGTGATGCATAGAAATTTCCACAATATTGACTATCTATTCTGCCCCATTCTCTGACAGGTGTTGATAGCTGGTCAAGCCACCTGCAGAATAAAATTGAAACCAAAACACATTCACAGACATACATTAACTATTATACATTTTTGGTCCCTGAGGGGTGAATTGGAGCTGCACCTCCACCAAATAAGGTGAAACTCCCCTTCCTTCAAGAGAGACACATCATCAAAAAACTGGATATATACAGTCACCAAGATTGGAACTGAAATTGCACCCTTTCGTCAGAGTGCAAAATGTCCCCTCTTCCCAAGGAGATATCAGTAAGTGCTGAGATATGCAAACGGCAATAATCATATTTATGTGTGTTTTTTTTTTTCTTTTATCTCCTGCAAAAAAAAACATGGTAATGTACAAGAGTTCTATGTGCTGGTAGAAGTTGCAGAACACTGCCCCTAGGGACCAGGTAGGGGAGTGCGCTAGTACTACCAGAATAAGGCAGTCCACTGTTCACTCAGAACAATTAGCAGGAAAAGGGAGATATGAAAACTGTATCTTCTCCGTTTTCCTTTCTCCAGGTGCTGTGAAGAAGCCGGCAAGGTCCTATTCTTACTAACTTATCAAACCCCCCCAAAGTTCTGGACATTGGGAGTAACATGTGGAACCAGTGGATTGAAAACAAAAACTGGAAAGGGGCAACAGTTCTTGTCTGTAACTCCTTTAAAGTGACAATGTCCCCTCTGTAATTTGTAGTGGTGACTGAGAAAATTTGATCCACTCTCCCGGGACATTTGAGGACAACTCTATCACTGAAGATGTACCGGCCAGGGCTCCAGTCTCTCAGGCAATCTTTGAACTTGTGACTCAAGTGAATGAAAGTATAATCTGGGCACATTCAAACGCTCCCAGACTGCATCCTTGTACCAGTTCTCTCTCATCTTTTCAATTTTGGCATGAGGGCTGAAGGCACATATGGGAATTCCCACCTGTAATCAGTGGCCACCTTTTTCATAACAAAGCGCTGCAGGCGGGCCAGTTTGGGCAAGGTACGGGGGTCTCCTCGGCCTTGTAGCACAATAGAGTCAGGAGCTCTCTTCAATACAGACAGAAGAGCAGGCATAGGGTCAACGACACCAGCGCTCAGCACTCCAACTTCCCATGTTAGCTGGGAAAGCCCTGCAAGTGGTGCAGCATGGCCGGAGGGCTTCTTGCGTCTACAGGACCTGTTGGTTCGGGAGCTTTTACCAAATTGTGACTCGGGAAACTCTGGTTCAAACCACTTGTCTTCCCCGACGTCAGATAAAGAGTCCAGATCCGATGACTCACATTCTTCTGCAGGCAAACAGGTGCACCCTACAACAAATGCGTTGGTTGAATCACTCGTGCTCACTGGTAGGGCACAACCGCAACCACGAGAAGCCTGTGCGGGGCCCATTTTAGCCATAGCGTGCCACATGGAGATCACATTAGTTGGTGTCGCCTCTGGTACGGCATCTGCTTGCACTCTAGGCACATATTCCTTTTCATTCACATCGCTTACCTCCGGCGATCTGGTTGGGGTAGCAGCCAATGGCAGGGTTAGCGTGGATGAGACGGTCACCACCTCCGGATCATCGATTACTGTAGTTGGGGAGGGTTTCCGGCCTTTGTGCCTCCTCCTCCGTGGTCACAGTCCCAGTGATCCAGCCCACCTTGTACTCCCGGGGTAACTCAGACGGTGGTTACACCTGGAATAGGCAACTCCGGCATCTCTTGCATCTGGCAAAAGGCAGTAGACGGACAGCCAGCTCCGAACATCGGGGGCAGGACAGTCCGAGGGCCTCCATGCTGCCACTGGAAAACAGGACAAACTTCCCCTAGGTCCGCATTCGAATTCCAGTATCTGTCAGGGGGACTTCAGCTGCAGTGGACATTGATTGACTCCTGGGAAAGACATCGGGGGTCTCAGCTTTCCAAATGGCGTTGATGGCACGGACATGTTCGCATGACCTACTCTCGTGGGCGGGCAATCACTCTGTCCTTTGGCGCCAAACTCAGCCTGCATCTCACTCAGGGGTGGGTGACTCCTCCCACCTGGATACTTTTCTTCACACTTGGCAGGGGCACATGGCTTTGCTGCATGTGCTCCCAGCTTCAATGGTGATGTTAACTCTTTCCTCACCATGCACATTTTAACACGCGATAATTCCTTGAATAAATTATTGATTAAACTTCTGAATTCAGCTATTTTGAGGTAACAACCAATCCCGGATGAGCTCCCACGTGTAGCTCTACCCCCATTGGAGCTGTTGGATTTTTGGGCGGCGTGTTACCTCGTGGATCTTCCGAAATTCCTAGGGGTAAATGATGCATATTGCATGTAGTAGAAGTAAAAAAAATGTCCAGACAGGTGCTCTTTGCTGTGCTCTTTTCTTTCAATATGTTTATTGTATATTATCAGAGAAAACAATAAACCATACAATAAATGTGGAGATCATTACGACCATAGAACAATAAGTCAAGGAATATGAAGTCTTAACAATAGCCAATAGCGGAGAAACAAAAATTTCCTGAGAGAGTTCAGAATCTTGGAGTAAAAACATATCGCAGGTCACCCAGTCAGTAAAACAAGAAAGAAGTGAATTGTACAGACTGGATGTTAAACTCTCATCGGTTAGTCAGGAGAGCAAATGGTTAGTTTAGCCTTGAATGTTTTCAGGATGTAATGTACTAGGCCTCAGCGGAAACATTCCTTGAGCTCTGTGTAGATCCCACAAAACAAAAGCTCCAAAGAGAAATGAAGAGAGGAAGGAAAGCAAAGTAGGAAATAGGAGGAGAAGAAAGAGAGAGAGAGAGAGAGAGAGAGAGGAGTGAAGAGGTGAAGATTCCCCATCCCGCCAGCCCCCAGGACCCACACTCACCATAGACCAATGACCCAAAATCATCTGGTGGCACCCACATAATTGGCCCAGGGTTCCCAAACCGATTCAAAGTTTGCCACAGTGTCTGTCAAGGAGCTAACCATTTTTTCTTGGGCCATAATCCAGGAGATTTTTCTTTTGGCCGCAAGGAAGGATACTCTATTCTGTTTCCATGCTTTCGCGATGGTTAATTTGGTACCGAGAAAGATGAAGAATAGTAAGGATTGGACAGCTTTGGGTATCCTGTCGTTGAGTAATGCAATGGATAGGTCTTTCGGAATTTGACAGCCCATTACCTTGCGTATCATATAGAATATTTTATTCCAAAACCCTCTAATGTTCGGGCACTCCCACCAAGTGTGTACCATTGAGCCGTACATGTTGCACCCTCGAAAGCAGAGAGGCGAGGAGGAAGGGAACCTCTTGGCTAACCTCGCTGGAACCAGGTACCATCTGGTAAGCAATTTAAGATTTGCTTCCACCAAGAATATATTACGTATCTTGTCATAAGACATAAAGATGTTTCTATGCCAAGTGTCTACGTTCCAGCTGATCTGAGTCTCTCTTTCCCAGGCCAACATGTACGGGAGCTTAGAATCATCCGAGGCCAGTGACAGGTAAATCACAGAAATGCCCCCCCCTCTGCTCAGTGGCTTGGCCGCACCATTGTTCATAGGGTGTCACGGACGGGGGCAAAGGATTGGAATGCCACTGCGCATGTAGGAAATGGGATATTTGTAGGTATCAAAATCTTTCGGAGTCAGGCATCTCCAGCTTGCTCTGACAGAAACTAAGTGAGAGCGAGCCCCGGGAGGTCAAAAAGTGTCCAATGCGGTACAATCCCTTATCCAACCACCAGCGAAAGGCTTTGATATTCATACCAGGTGAGAAGTCAGGGTTGTGAAAAATATGTGCTAGAGGAGACATGGCTGACGTCAGAGACCGGTGTCTCTTCAAGGTATCCCAAAGAGCGATTGAGTTGGATAACACAGGGGACAAAATAGGGGGGTGATCCTTTACCGGGCACCAGAGGAGGACGTCTAGAGTGTGCGTAGGAACTGCTTGCCTCTCTATCTGCACCCAATCTGGCTTTTCTATGTGTGTGTAGATAATTGAAAGCTGTGCCAGTCTAGCCGCTTGATAGTACCACAGGAGGTTCGGAGCACCCAAACCTCCCTGCCTTCTAGGTCTGTAAAGTACTTTTCTCGATAAGCGATGACCTGAGTTGCCCAAAATAAATTGTATCAGTTTGCTTTGAAATGACCGCAAGTGGTCTTTTCTAATCAGGATTGGCAATGCCCGAAATAGGTAAAGCAGTTTGGGAAGTAGTGTCAATTTCGTAGCGTTCAGTCTCCCTAGCCAGGATAATTTGTGGAGCGCCCATCCTTTAAGATCCTTGCTAAGTTTCTCATACATGGGGGGAAAATTGGCTGAGTATAAAAGTTCCAGCCTCAGGGTGAGATCTACTCCTAGATATCAAATATAAGTATCGCTCCATTTGAATTGAAAAGAGCTTTTGAGATGGTCAGCGATTGTTGGAGGGGACATTCACATTCAAGATTTGGGATTTATGAAGGTTAACCTTTAGGCCTGAGGCTCTGGAAAATTGATTTAACCGCTTGCCGACCAGCCGCCGCAGTAATACGGCGGAAGGTCGGCACGGGTGCGCGAGAGCCCGTAGCTCTACGTCGCGCCTTTCGCGGCCACTAGGGGGCGCGTGCGCGCCGCCGGCGGCCCGCGCGCGCGCCCCCCGCTCGCCCCCGAGTCCCGTGCGTGTGCCCGGCGGGCGCGATCGCCGCCGGGCACACGCAATCGCTCGTTACAGAGCGGGGAACGGGAGCCGTGTGTGAAAACACACAGCGCTCGTTCCTGTCAGCGGGGGAAACGCTGATTTTCTGTTCATACAATGTATGAACAGAAAATCAGTGATTCCCCTAGTGAGTCCACCCCCCCATACAGTTAGAACACACTAGGAACACACTTAACCCCTTCCCTGCCCCCTAGTGTTAACCCCTTCACTGCCAATGGCATTTTTATAGTAATCCAATGCATTTTTATAGCATTGATCGCTAAAAAAATGCCAATGGTCCCAAAAATGTGTCAAAAGTGTCCGAAGTGTCCGCCATAATATCGCAGTACCGAAAAAAAACGCTGATCGCCGCCATTACTAGTAAAAAAAAAATAATAATAAAAATGCCATAAAACTACCCCCTATTTTGTAAACGCTATAACTTTTGCGCAAACCAATCAATAAACGCTAATTGCGATTTTTTTTTACGAAAAATATGTAGAAGAATACGTATCGGCCTAAACTGAGGGAAAAATATATTTTTTTAATATATTTTTGGGGATATTTATTATAGAAAAAAGTAAAAAATATTGCATTTTTTTCAAAATAGTCGCTCTGTTTTTGTTTATAGCGCAAAAAATAAAAACCGCAGAGATGATCAAATACCACCAAAAGAAAGCTCTATTTGTGGGAAAAAAAGGACGCCAATTTTGTTTGGGAGCCACGTCGCACGACCGCGCAATTGTCAGTTAAAGCGACGCAACGCCGAATCTCAAAAAGTGCTCTGGTCTTTGGACAGCAATATGGTCCGGGGCTGAAGTGGTTAATAGCTTACAGATGTTTGGAAGGGAGGTCGTCGGCAAAGTTACGAAAAGCAAAAGATCATCAGCAAACAGAGCGCATTTGTGCGCGCTTGCACTGCAGGAAACCCCTTGTATATCAGGGTTTGTCCGGATGGCGATTGCCAAGATTTCTATTGCTATGGCAAAAATAAGGGGCGATAGGGGACACCCTTGTCTGGTCCCCCTAGCTATTTTGATGGTGTCCGAATAGAAACCCTGCAATCTTACTTGCGCTTCCGGGTGGGAATAAAGCGCTGACATTAAGCCCAGGACCAAAGCCCCATCTTTGTAGAATGTTAAATAGGCATGGCTAGGAGACCGAATCGAAGGCTTTTTGGAGATCGAGTGAGAGGAGCAGCTCCTCCTGTCGTGAATCCTGCACCCATCCCGATTGAAGTATCGAAATTATATCAATCGCCCTACGGATTTGGTCTGGGCCCTGCCTGCCTGGGATAAATCCCACCTGGTCTTTGTGAATATATAAGCTGATAAAGGAAGCTCTGCGGTCTGCTAAAATCTTGGTTAGAATTTTCATGTCATTATTTATAAGTGATATGGGTCTGTAATTTCCTACCTCCCCCTGGTCCTTATGTGGCTTAGGGATAACAGATATGTAAGCCAAGTTTAGGGTTCTGTCCAAGGGTTTTCCTTTGGTCATTTCATTAAAGAATTTTGTGAGGTCTAGTGCCAGAGTCTGTGCAAACGACTTATAATATGGTACAGAGAATCCGTCCGGTCCTGGGGCTGATCCCCTCTTTAGGTTTTTGATGACATTCAACACTTCCTCTTCAGTAATAGGGGATTCTAGGATGTCATGGTGTTTGACGTCTAAGTGTGGGATTGGGAGCGAATTCTGCTGTGCTCTTTATTACCCAGCAGGGTAAAAACAGTAAACTTGTGGTGAGGTAAGTAAAGCTGAAGCAGATAGGAGAATAGCAGATTCAGGCGTAATGATAGGAAACAGTCCTGCTCCCAAATGGGTTTAGTGTACCCAGACAGACCTCTCTCACTGACCTGGCAGCCGGAGTATCACTCAGACAATTATAGGATGAAGTCTCTGCCACAGACCCTCCTTGGTGAACTTGAACTTGGGAGAAAGACTATGCTACAGACCCCTCTCAATGAGCCTCAGAAGATACCTCTGCCACAGGTCCCCTCTGGGTTAAATTACTGGAGATATGCCTCCTTAATTGAGTTACATCTGGATCTCCTTCAACTTGCCACCCAGGTACCGTCTGACAGGTGATGAATTCCTTGGTGTCCGGCTAACTTGATCCCTGGCC
Source organism: Rana kukunoris (assembly GCA_029574335.1). Taxonomy (NCBI): domain Eukaryota; kingdom Metazoa; phylum Chordata; class Amphibia; order Anura; family Ranidae; genus Rana; species Rana kukunoris. Next base: position 213,076,775 of record CM056053.1, on the reverse strand, counting down.
AGGTAGGCCATAATGCTGTGGTGCCGTGATGTGGCCACCCTAAAGGTGGGTGCCACACTGGACGAATGGCGTGTGCCCAGTAAATACCCCTCCCCAGCATGCACAGCAAGGACAAACCCCCCTGATTGGCTGCTGGGAAAGAGCACCCAAACCTTGACTCCACTGCTGCCACCAGCAGCAGAGGGGTTGGAAAAACACCACAGTACAGCAGAATGGTCTAACAGCACAGCCAAGCTGAGACAGAGACCGCATTTTGCTACTAACAATCTGGATCAGAGTTTAACTACACTCTGATCTACACATACATTTATCTAGCACCAGTACTATAAACCTAAATTTAGCGCTATCTCCACCTTACCTCACACCCTCCCATTCTACCTACCTAATTCCCCAATAATCCCCATAATCCCTTAGGCTCTCACTCCTTGAGAGAAGACTCTTTAATTCCAGTGCTCATGTTGTGAAAAATTCTTGCATTTTGATCAGAGCTCGGGGGTATTCACACCTATATTCCCCGGGTCCAGACCAACAAATAGTAACATTGCAATATTTTTAAGTGTAGCATTTAGTGAAGAAAAAAAAAACTGTATTTATACCCCCGCCCCCCCCTGTACTATTGAAATCTCTAAATTACTTAGGAAATCCAGCATCAAAACCAATTAGGTTACTGAAGTATTCAAACAGTAATATGAGCATTTTTGTCAAATGGACAAAAAAAGGGGAATAGGCATGGGAAAATAAAGCAGGAACCTCATTATATGTATAATAATATATAATATTATATGTATAAGACATTTCGAACTACCTGGAAGATTGCATGAATACAACAATCCAAAGAAGAACAGAGAGCCAAGTCTTTATTTTGGTATGTTAGGCAGAACTATATGAAAACAATGCACACATGCACACACACATAAAAATACATGTGCATGGGTGCATCCCCAACCACACTCAGACAACCAATATGGTGTGGTCTTTACCAATAATGTCAGACACACATACAGCAATGTAAAAATTCATCATAGACCACAGCCCATAGAAAAATGGGTGTTAAATCCAATGTTTAAATAATCGGTGGGTGTATATATACACAAGCCAGAGGATAGTTATATGGAATCGGTGGGATCAAAATTTTAATAAAAATGAAAAAATAAAAATAATGGTAGATAAACAGCAAAATAGAATGGAATGAGAACAAGCCGAAATAACCCCTAATCAAAAAGGTATTTGCAACCACTGGACTAATCATAATAGTGGGAAACATCCCACTCAAAGTTTAACCCTGAGATGCGGATGAGGAGGACTGAATCCCTGGAGCCTACTTGATGCACCGGGCAGGGTGACTGCCAAGTGGGGTATGTCTACCCATTACCTGTGAAGCGGGACTTTTCTGTTTTTCTCTCCCCTTTTTTTTGGTTAGCGCTAGCTGGGAGCTTTGGAAGTTGTTATCTCCCTATGATGGATTCTGAGCACCAGTGGGGGAGGCACTCCCACTGTGCTGCGCAAGTTCGTAAACAGCCCCCTGTGAAAGGGCGGATTGGTCGGTGCCCGGTTGGCACGAAGTCCCGGAGACTGTGTTCATTTGTTTTTGTTTTGTGTTTTTTCTGCTCACCTTGCCACATTGCTGCCCCTCATCCCCCCTCTGTTTTTCTTTGCTCCACCACCCACCCCATGTGTGGTCAGATGCACGCACGCTTGCCCATACCATTTTTGTTTTTTGTGCCCGGAATGGACATGCCATGTCGCCGTCCTGGCCCTTGACTGTTTCGCAGGGGCACTTGGAGAATAGAGTTGCCACTTATACCCATCTCCCATGGCCTCCACACCAACAGTGACGTGGAATGTCCGCGGTGTTCATGACCCTTTGAAGCGGATGATGATTTGTTCCTGCCTGAAAAAGTTTCACCCAGCTATTGTGGGTCTCCAGGAGACTCACCTCACGAGGGATACAATGGGCTGTCTGGGCTTTTCCTGGGTGGGCAAGGCTTACCACTCCACCCACACCTCCTACTTCCGGGGGGTGAGTGTATTGGTACACAAATCCTTGGCTTACCAGGAAATCGACTCGGCAGTGGACTCCCACGGGAGATTTATCCTTCTTTACTGTAAACTATTCACTGTAACTATGGTTCTTGCTTTTGTTTATATCCCCCCCCTTTTTCCAGGGAAGTCATACCATGTCTTTTGTCATATTTAGTGGATAAGCCTGATATGCCTGTTCTGATTATGGGGGACTTTAATGGTTGCCTTGATCCTAGACTTGATAGGCATCCGCCAGCCTTACCACCGCTAGGGGGCAGAGGCACCATTTTGAGCCGCCTGTTGGCGGAGGTGGGCTGGATTGATGTCTGGAAAACTAGACACCCGACGACCAAACAATTCTCCTGTTTTTCTAAGACTCACAGGTCGCTCTCCCGCATTGACTTGTGTGTAGGGTCCCCTCAGCTGTTACACATGATTACCAAGGCAGAATATCTCCCCAGAGGAGTATCTGATCATTCCCCCCTAGTCGCGCACTTAACCACCCGCCCGACCTCCTCCTTGCCCAGGGCCCCCTGGAAACTGAACGCCTTTTGGCTAAAGCTTTTCACTTCACATGAGCGGGTGGGACGACAGATTGACCAGTACTTTGTGGATAATGGTCGGGAGGGCGTCACGGTACAGGGATGGGACGCGTTTAAGGTGTGTCTAAGGGGCACATTCATAGCTGAAATCGCATCGGTTAAGCGCAACTCTGCTGCTCTGCTGGAACAGGTGGAGGATCAGGTACAAAGGCTGGACCTCGGACTCGGCGAGGGAGGCTTGGTTATCGGGCCAGGACTCCCTGGACTGGTTGAGGGCCTCCACCGCTGAAAAAAAACCGCTTTTTTACCAAGCAGGCATACTATGAGGAGGGAGAGAAGACAGGTCATCTATTAGCCAGGATTGCCAGGTCCCAGCAGGCGTCCCCGGCTATCGGAGCGATCTGAGACTCCCGGGGGCGGCTGGTGAATGATCCTGAGCAGATCGTTGCCATATTGGCGACATTCTACTCTGATTTGTACAAATCTTGTGATGACTAATCTGATAGCGAGCTGCAGGCGTACATGGAGGCTGTGACCCTTCCGGCTCTGAACGGATGGGCCCGAGCGGAAATGGACGCCCTTGATGAACTTGTGGAGGCGGCTGCCTCCTTCCCTACTTGTAAGGCCCCGGGAGATGATGGGATCCCCATGGAAGTCTATACCCAGTACGGGGAGGTGATCCTCCCCCAGTTGCTGGAGGTCTTCAACGCCTCGTTTGAATTGGGACAGCTCCCACCATCTATGGCAGGGGCTAATATTATCCTTCTGTTGAAACCGGGCAAGGATCCACTCGATCCAGGCTCATACAGGCCCATTTCTCTCCTGCAAAGTGACGTGAAAATCCTAGCGAAGGCACTAGCCATGAGGGTAAATAAAGTTATCCTATCCATAATACACCCCGATCAGGTGGGGTTTATGCCCAGCAACTCCACAGCGACCAACCTCCGACGCCTCTACCTCAACATGCAGACCCCCTCGGAATCTGTCCGCCGCAGAGCACTGTTGTCACTTGATGCTAATAAAGCTTTCGACAGTGTTGGCTGGCGGTATCTGTGGGCTGTGCTGGACAAGTTTGGCTTCGGCCCCAACTTCCTTAGATGGGTGAGACTGCTGTACGGTGCGCCTCAGGCGGCCGTGCGTTTGTCAGACAGGATGTCTCAGGCCATTGCTCTGGGCAGGGGGACCAGGCAAGGATGTCCCCTGTCCCGCCTGCTCTTTGCACTGGCAATCGAGCCCCTAGCGACCCTGGTGCAGAACTGCCCTGCTGTTAGGGGCTTCCGTTATGGCGACATGCATGAGAAAATCATGCTTTACGCCGACGACATGCTTCTATTTTTGGAGGATGCGGAGGAGTCCCTGGGTCAGGTGATGTCCCTTGTGGCGGGGTTTGGACATTTTTCAGGCCTCACCATAAGTTGGACTAAGTCTGCTTTGATGTTTCTGGACGGGACTCCCCCGCCCGATGGTAGCCATACATGTCCTGTGCCTGTAGTATCTTCCTTTAAATACTTGGGGGTACACGTCTCCCCCAAGGTAACTGATTATTGTCGCTTAAAAGTATTTCCCCTACTGACCCGGTTCAGAGACAAGATCCACATATGGAATAGACTTAAAATATCCCTGGCAGGTAAGACCAATCTCATTAAAATGATCTTAATGCCACAGTTGCTATACTTACTCCATAATTCCCCTGTAGTCATTACCCTAAAAACCTTTTGAGTGGTCAACTCCCTTTTTAGGCAGTTACTTTGGCACATTAAAGCCCCAAGGATTAAGTTGGAACAATTGCAGCGTCCTAAGGAGGGAGGGGGACTGGCCCTTCCCAACCCATGGATTTATTACCTGGCGGCACAGCTGCAGCACCTGATCGGTGCCATGTCCCCAGCCCCGACCGGCTCCTCGGCCAGGATCCTGCTGCTTGGCTCGGGGGCTACGTCAATACCTGAGGGACTTGAGGCCCAGCGGTTTCAGAAAACCAACAAGAAAATGCCCACTTTCGCACTCATCCAAAAGGTGTGGAATAAGGCTAGGCAGCTCCAGGGAGTCACAGGGTTCACTGAATTCAGCCCGATATGGGAAAAGAATTCATATATTGAACTGGCCAAAATAGATCAGGGTCCCAGATGGCAACGTTTGGGCATAATTTTTCTCAAACAGATCTTTCATGGCGGTGCGCTGCTTCCATTTCACACCCTAAGGTCCAGATATGGGCTTCCTCATTCCATGTTTTTTTATTACTTACAGTTGCAACATGCAATTAGGGCCCATGGGGATGCGGTGGAGTGGGTTCATTCCCCCACTCCGGTTTTCCGCATCTTGCGGGCCGCCTCTGAGACTAAAGGTATCATTTCTCAATGTTACAACATGTTGCTTCGCTCATTTTTAGAGCCGCACCCCATCAGAGTGGCGGTTCAGTGGGAGGCTGATGTTGGACCATTGTCAGGAGAAATGTGGGAGGAGGCGCTGCAGGCAGTCAACAGCTGCTTGTTAAATGTGGCACAGAAGGTATCTCAGCTGTACATCCTTCTGAGGGTCCACTATACCCCGGTAAAACTTTTTAAAATGGGTAGGGTCCCAGACCAGATGTGTAACAGGTGCAGGGTAATGTCTGGGGATTTGATTCACCTGCTATGGCGCTGCCCCAGGCTTCATAGGTTCTGGAAGGGAGTTCTGGACACGCTTAACTTGGTGTTTCAGACTTCCGTTCCCCTAGAGCCGGTCCATTGCCTGCTTGGTGTACTGGAGGGAGTGGTGACGGAGGAGTTGACGCGACTGGCTTTTAACAGAGCTCTATTCCAGGCCAGGAGGGCCATTCTCCTGAAGTGGAAAATGGAGACACCCCCCACACTTAAATTCTGGCTACAACACATGGGCAGGATGCTTATAATGGAAAAGTACATATATCAGCATAGGGGTACTGCAGGCAAATTTGATAAGTTATGGGATGCGTGGCTTGCCACGCCAGGTTTGAGCCCTATGGAATTGGTACAGACGAGGTTGTTGGGTGGTACTTAGACCTGCATAGAATTGGGGGGGAAGGATTTAGGGGCATACTAACGGGTACAGCCACCAAATGTTTAAATGTTGATGGAGAAGCTTATGTGTATAGTAATGTATCTGCTACGCATGTCATGTCACACTGTAATCTATTCTCCGTGTTTGTTTTGTGAGCAATAAAAACTTTTCCGATTAAAAAAAAAAAAAAAAAGTTTATCCCTGTAGGATTCCTGGTATGTAAATTAAATATCCAGAACACTTTGCATTTGCTCTTTGGGGTCACTATTTCCTCCACACCCTCTATGGAAAGACTGGCAACATCTTTATAGAGAACAAGGTTCCAATGTTTGGCTACGTTGGTAAATCTGTCAGTTTCCCATCATATCTGTACCAGTGCACAAAACATCTGTCAGTGTCCCCATCACATTTGTATTAGTGCACAGAACTGTCCCATCACATCTGTACCAGTGCACAAAACATCTGCAAAAGTGCAATAGTGTACCATGATGACATCAATATCTGTCAGTGTCTGCGGTGGGCGATCAACATCTGTCAGTGTCCCATCACATCTGTAACAGTGTACAAAACATGTCAGTGTACTAGAATCTCACCAATAAATAAAACATTTAAAGCGCCCTTGTCCCCCGTGCAAAGGCAAACACACACTTTGGTCCCATACTCATACCTAAACAGCGATAACACCACACATGTGAAGTATCGCTGTGAACGTCAGAGTGAGAGCAATAATTTTAGTACCAGACCTCTGGTGTACCCCTATACTGGTAACCAATAGAGGCTTATAAATTGCTGCCTATGGAAATTGTCAAATACTGAAGTTTGACGCCATTTCACAAGCGTGCACAATTTTAAAGGGTGATATGTTTGGTAACTGTTAACCTGGCACAACACCATATTTTATCTTTTTCCCAAAAGTTGTGTATTATATTTTCTCTGTGCACATTGAAATTCATTTAAATGTATTTATGCGTTAGTGTGTAAAATTGTGTTAGAAAAACTGCTGCTCAAATACTGTGTGACATAGAAATTTGCAAAACCCATAATTTTTTTCTCTAGGGCTTCTGCTACAAAAATATATAATGGTTTGGTGGTTCTAAGTCATTTTCTAGTAAAAAAAAAAATAGATTTTAACTTGTAAACAGATAGTGTCAGAAAAAGGCCTGGTCCTAAAGTGGATAATGGCTGAAGTACTCATTGGATGTTGCACTTCTCTATGTTGGCAGGCTATGAAAAAATCTCACACATGTGGTATCTGCATACTCAGGACGAGTTGCAGAATGTGTTTTGGAGCGTAGTTGCAAGTATGCCTATTCCACATGTGAGAAATAACTTGTGAAATAAATTTGTGAAAACAAAAAAAAAATCGTAATTTTACAAAGAATTGTGGGAAAAAAATTACAAATTAAAAAAACTTGCTATACCTTACTAAATACATTTGACTATCTACTTTCCAAAAAGGGGTAATTTGAGGAATATTTTTTTTTGTATTATTATTTATACAACAAGGGAACATGTCCACATGGAGCCCCACAACAGTGACAAAGATACAGTACAGACCAAAAGTTTGGACACTCTTGGACATTCCAAGAGTTTTCTTTATTTTCATGACTATGAAAATTGTAGATTCACACTGAAGGCATCAAAACTATGAATTAACACATGTGGAATTATATACATAACAAAAAAGTGTGAAACAACTGAAAATATGTCATATTCTAGGTTTTTCAAAGTAGCCACCTTTTGCTTTGATTACTGCTTTGCACACTCTTGGCATTCTCTTGATGAGCTTCAAGAGGTAGTTACCTGAAATGGTCTTCCAACAGTCTTGAAGGAGTTCCCAGAGATGCTTAGCACTTGTTGGCCCTTTTGCCTTCACTCTGCGGTCTAGCTCACCCCAAACCATCTCAATTGGGTCCAGGTCTGGTGACTGTGGAGGCCAGGTCATCTGGCGCAGCACCCCATCACTCTCCTTCTTGGTCAAATAGCCCTTACAATCACTGCAGCCTTGGGCCTCCTCAGGGTCTCCGCGTGGGGAGCCTCATGGAGCCGCAACTCTGGCGCCAGGGGAAGACAGATGTGTCTGCTGAAAATAACGGTGGATGTCCCCGTTTGAGGTGCTGGAGAGGGTCACCCTGGTTCCTGCTCTGTGTTTCCTCTTCTTGGTTGATTGCATGCCGTATAATATTCAGCTATAGCCGGCTAGAAAAGATTGGGCCCGGGAGCTCAAGAAAAACACAGCTCTACTCCTCCATGTCCAGGCAACACCCCAATTTGAGGAATATTTGTACTTCCTTGACATGTTAGGGCCTCAAGAAATGAGATAAGCCCATCAGCACATCAAGTGTGATCAATTTTCAATGATTTGTACCATAGCTTGTGGACTCTAACTTTTACAAACCAAATAATATGCACCAATTTGGGTTATTTTATACCAAAGTAATGTAGCAGTATAAATGTTCGTCAAAATGTATGAATAGGGGGGGCGTGGCTACCGCGCGGCTGGATGGACGCATAGTCTCGCAGCTCTGCCAGAGGACCGGGAAGACCAGCGTCTAACGGCACTCAGAGCGATCGTTCCACAGCCTGTGGAGCGGTACAACACTGCAGACAACTCCGGGATGGCTAGAAAGAAGAAAGACCCGTCTGGGGTTAAGTAACTTCCCCACTTCTTCCTCCCTGTGGAACAGCCGCGTTCCCAAGATGGCGCCGGCAGCTGCTCACTGGCTTCTTCCAGCGTCTCCTCGCACAGCCCTGCAAGCAAAGCCATGCAGTCTAGATCGCCAGCGGCTTCCACCCCATCGACACAGAGCCCAGCCAAGTCAAAACCCAGGCTGTCAGCCAACTCATCCCCCATAGAGGTAAGCCTTAACCTAAACTCTGCGGATACCACCAAGGAGCTGACTGACTCATTTAACTCCTTCCCGGCTACCTCTCAGCCTGTCTCTGAGGCTATACTGAAGGACATGCTGTTGTCCCTCCGCACATCACTTCAGGCAGACATGGCACATTGTGTCAGTACCTTTAAAGCTGAAGTGCAGGAACTGGGGGGTAGAGTGGATAAGATTGAAACTAAAATGGGAGAATTTGCCTCATCACACAACTCTCTGATAGATTTGCATAATGATCATGATGAGCAGCTTGAGACCCTCAGAGCAAAGATCGCAGATCTTGAAGACCGCTCACGACGCAATAACTTAAAACTAAGGGGGGTCCCCGAGACTGTTCTAAACACTCATCTTAATCAGTATGCTTGTGACCTAATACGTGCAATCCTGCCATCTGTTCCCGACTCTGAAGTGGTAATCGATCGCATACATCGCTTACCTAAACCATCTTATCTATCAGATGACATTCCAAGGGACGTTATTATGAGAGTGCATTTTTTTCATGTAAAAGATCAACTCATGGCTAACTTTCGGAAAAATGTTCAAATCCCTGAGCGATTCTCCCGTCTTCAGCTCTATGCGGATCTCTCACAATACACACTACAGAAGAGAAAGTCGCTCTTGCCCATTACTAAGGCTCTTCGTAATTGTGTATCGCTGGGGCTTTCCAACGAAGCTTACCGTTATGTATAACAACTCCACCTCGGTGAAAACTTCCTTGGATGATTGCCTAGCTCTACTTCGTTCCTGGGATATCTTACCTGACCAAGAAGCCTGTTTCACAATCGTCCCCTTCCAGGATTTATACCCAAACGGAATGGCAAACCGTCTCCCACAAACGCAAGCAGAAGTCCCGTACCAAATAACCACCTCTGCCTGTTCACATGAACTGACTGTTCTCTACCTTCCTGGTCCGACAGGACGTTATGCCCGAAAGGACCCCTCAACTACTTTGGTGCATTTCAGTTGCACCCAGATTCTGGCTGGAATCGCTCTTTTTTTTACATCTTGATTGTTGTGTTTTATTTTTTTATTTTTTCGTTCTAGTTTCTGTGTTCTACTTCTGGTCTGGTGCTCAGGAGAGTCGTTTGGATGATTACTGCTACAAAGGTTTGATCTGCGGCCCTGCAACTTACTCTGAGTTTACGGCTACTATCCCGCCTAGGACATCAGGAGGTAACATTAGCATTTTCTTATGTCGTGTACATGTTACTTAAAATCACGTCTTTCAATGTAAGGGGCCTTAACCACCCTGCCAAGAGGGCATCCCTTTGGACTGAGTCAATCAAACTAGGGAGTGACCTAATTTGTGTGCAAGAGACACATTTTCTCGACTCAGCTCATCCGGCTCTCCGTCACAAACAATTTCCTCATATATTTACCACATCCACTTCACAGAAACGGAAAGGAGTCCTTATTGCAATTAAAAACTCTGTGGCATTTACCCTGCTTGACTCCTACCGAGATCCTGAGGGCAGATTTTTGATACTTGTTTGTGTTCTCAACAATAGACCCTTCACAATAGTCTGAGCTTATGCTCCCAACACGCAGCAGCGTCGTTTTGTGCAAAAACTGTTTCGCAAGATTTCTCATTTCAGACGAGGACATTTGGTGATATGTGGGGACTTCAATGCCACTACTGACCCTCATTTGGACCTATCCTCAACACCCAAACGTTTACCTCTGGCGCTTCAACCACTCTTTCATAAACAGGATGTTTATGATGTCTGGAGATGCCAACATGCTGAAGAACGTGACTTTACCTTCCATTCTGTGCGCCATAACTCGTACTCTAGGATTGATATGATCCTGGTGGATAAAGTGCTTTTGCAGGCTGTGTCTTCCTCCAACATACATGATATTACATGGTCGGACCACGCTCCGATCTCTGTGTCGGTGTTGGAGGAACACACACCCAGCCCGGCGTATGTCTGGAGGGTCAACTCACAGCTTTTTAATTCTGGACAACATGTTTCAGATATTTCTAAACTACTTCAGGAATATTTTAGGTTTAACTCTCCATCGGTCGCTGACCCTTATGTTGTGTGGTGTGCTCACAAAGTTTATATGAGAGGAGTACTTATTCAGATGTGTTCACGTATTAAGAAAGTAAGGTCATTTCGGCTTGACAAACTACTGAGAGACATTCAAATCCTTGACGCCTCCAACAAAATTAATCCCTCCCAATCCTCCTGTGCAACACTTTCTAAATTGCGTTCGGATCTGCGTTTGATGCTGATAGAACGCCACGACAAATATCTTAAAGCCCTCAAGTTGTCATATTACTCTTCTGGCAACAAGGCTGGCAAATTTCTTGCTAATCGCTTTAAAGCGAAAAAGTTGCAGACTAAAATCAGCCATTTGATAGACCCCGCCTCGAAGAGGAAAATTATTAATCCTAAGGAAATTGCAGACGCTTTTGCGTCTTATTATGGCTCCCTTTATAATCTGAAGGACGACCCTGATACCCAGCAACCTGAACTGGCAAATATTTGCTTGTTTCTGGCGTCTTTGCAACTCCCTAAGCTAACTCCTGAACAGTTGCAGGCGCTAAATGCGCCTATAGCTCCGCAGGAAATCGCAAGGGCGATCCAATCACTACCGCTTGGGAAATCCCCGGGGCCCGACGGCTTCTCTAATGATTATTACAAAAATTTTCAGGCTGATTTGATCTCCAGTCTCTCCTCGGTTTTCACGGCTGCAATGTCCTCTGCTCCCTTTCCTAGGGAATTGCTACAGGCATATATTGTAACAATACCGAAGCCAGGTAAGGACCCCACTCAACCATCCAACTACAGGCCTATTTCACTTTTAAACACAGATCTTAAGTTATACGCGAAAATTATTGCCCATAGGTTGTCTCCCATTCTCCCGACTCTCATCAAACCAGATCAGACGGGTTTTGTATCAGGCCGTCAAGTGGCGGATGCCACCAGGAGAGTGTTGGGTATAATCCATCAGGCTAAGACGGGTCGGGTGCCTTCTCTGCTCCTCTCCCTGGACGCGGAGAAGGCATTCGACCGTATCCACTGGCAATACATGGCCCATACTCTCCATAAATTTGGCTTTTCTGGTCCTATCCTATCAGCTATATTGGCACTGTATTCTTCGCCCTCTGCGCAGGTGTATACCTCCAATATCCTTTCAAGCCCTTTTACTATCTCTAATGGGACTAGACAAGGCTGCCCCCTGTCCCCGTCCATTTTTAATTTATTAATTGAACCATTGGCGGAAGCCATTAGGAGTTCCCCACACATCACCGGCTTCAAGGGCCATGATGCTTCTCATGTTATAAACCTATTCGCGGACGATATAATTATTTTTCTGACAAATCCAGACAGCTCCTTAGCAGCGACCCATACCATACTTCAAACATTTAGTGCCCTGTCCTACTACAAAGTCAATTATACAAAATCCTTGGTGTTAGACTTAGGTGTGCATCCTACCATTCTTAAAAAACTTCAATCCTCATACTCATAGCTGACCTTACATGCATAGCTGATGTTAACTATTCCTCTCTGATTGATAAGCTTACGACTGATGCTAGAACTATGTCTAAATGTGAACTCTCTTGGACGGGCCGTTTGGCTACTTTTAAAATGTTCATGCTGCCTCAAATCCTATATATGTTTAGGACTCTTCCCGTGCCTCTTAAGCGATCACATTTCCTTCGGTTACACAAGGTGCTAAAGGACTTTGTTTGGCACGGAAAGAAACCTCGGTGCTCGCACGCTCAACTTATGAAACACAGATTCGCTAGAGGCATGGGAATGGTAGATTTACGTGATTATTGGACCGCTACTCAATTGGTCCAACTGAGAAGTTGGTTTTCACCTGTGGCGGACAGGATGTGGGTCGATGTTGAAAAACATTGCAGTTGCACCTCCTCTCTTCTCCACCTATTACTGGCCGATGTGTGGAATCCGAGGTCTTTAAATCGTTTACCTCTCCCCACTCAGGCCTCCTTGGAAGCATGGAGGACGCTCCGTTCCGTAACTCCTCCTCGGTGTCGGGTAGTTTCTGTTCCAATACCGCTGAGAACCGCGGAGCTGCTGATTCCCAACTCGTCTCTCCACTCGTGGGAGAGGCGAGGGGTTCTGACCATACAGCATTTGATGGAAGGGACAACCCCTAAATCATTTAGAAAACTACAAAGGGAATTTAATATTCCAACCATGGACCACTATCTATATCTTCAAATCTCCCACCTTCTAACCTCCCTAGCCTCCGTTGATATCACTCTTTGTAAACACAGTTGGCATTTTTTTAATGATGCTCCCCCTCACACCAAAGGCACCTCCCTGTTCTACAATCTCCTTCACGATAAACTTAGTTTCCACAAATCCACCCCCTATCAGAGATGGGAGCTGGATCTTGGGGACTCATACTCCACCCACCTATGGCAGGCAGCTTTCAAGGCTGTTTACCAAGCCTCAAAGTGTGCTAACCATTGGGAACTGACCCATAAAATAGCTTTGAGGTGGTACCTTACCCCTTATAGGCTTTCTAAAATTTATACCTCGCACTCTCCGCTTTGCTGGAGAGGTTGTGGAGGGGTAGGCCAGATTTTCCATGTGTTTTGGTCATGTAAGAACCTTACTAGTTTCTGGAATAGAGTGTTACGTGTCATCTCGGATATCACTGGGATTCTCACTAAACCCTCTCCGGCTTTAGCAATCCTTAATTTGGGTATTGACCTTTTCCCTCCAGACTGTCGGAAAATTGTAACCCACATCTTGTTGGCCGCTAGGCTATTAATAGCCAGGAAGTGGAAGTCCAATCTTTCTCCTAACTTATCAGAGGTAATTGACTTAGTTAAACAGAACTTCGCATTTGAGGGCCTACTGGCCTATAAGTATGGTTCTAAATGCGTCTTTGATCGTCAATGGCGATTATGGGTAATTTGAGTCAAAGATCGGTGATTGTTTCTGAAACTCACCTCCCCATGAATACCTTACTTTGAGATCCAATTACTTGATCTTTGATTTTACTACTCCCGCACTAGACCTGTTGTTTGTTTGTTTTGTGTGTTTATTTGTTTGTTCTATTTATGTTTTCCTTTATCTACTTTATGTCCCTTAAAAAATTCTGTTCTCACATTTTATGTCTGTGCTAGTTGATCCACTTGATTGGCTAGTTAGCCTTGTTCTCACTATTATACTCTGTATCACATATACTAAGGTACGCTCAGTCTGATTTATCTTGTGATTACCTTGCCATTGACGAGATTTTGTATAACAATGCTTTACCTTGTCTTGTGATACATGTAACTGTCTCTTTTTCTTTCTAATAAAAAGAATGAAACAAAAAAAGAATATATGAAGAGTAATTACCTTTTTTGCAAAAAGCTATAGCAAACTAAGAAGAATTTTTTTTTTCAAAATAGCACCAAAAGAAAGCTCTATTTGTGTTAAAAATTATACAAATTTAATTTGGATACAGTGTTGCATGACTGAGTAATTGTCTTTCAAAAGTGTGAGAGAAAAATGGCCTGGGTAGGAAGAAGGGGAAAGTGCTCAGTATTGAGGTGGTTAAAGAACCAAATCTCATACACTGGAACACATTTTATCCCCTGTGGTACTGAAGAAAGCTTCCCCCAGCATCCCCTATGCATCATTGTGACTATGAGGTAGAAGAATGTGTAGGGAAAAACTGTTCCTTGTAGGGGAAGTGTGTTGGAAATGTGTAGAAGGCTAGAATATCAGTGTCCTGAATTGACCCCCACATTTACTTTTAAATTCTTCTGAATATTCCAGGACTACTACCATGTTCCATCTTTCTGACTTAGCATCTCTGATAAAATTTGTGAAGAAGCAACTTTTCCTGTTACCTGATTACCCTAATTTAACTGTCAGTGCCTCAAGGTCCCAAGATTTTACTTTATTATCTGGTATTTTATTTTTATTTTTAACAAAGTGGCTAAAGCTGTTTTAAATACATACAGTATATGCTTCCATTGTCGCCTAAGCACCCTTATTTGCCTTTATAGTACTGACAATTTTTTTGAGAATTATTCTGATTTCAGATTCAGAAATTCCAAGTTTTTTAAAAGTTTGACCAAGCCACAAATGATCAAACTTTTCTTTTGAACACAATACTTTGTTCAAAAAGATAAAAAAACATTTTGACATTTTGTACTTATTTAGTACATCAGACCCATACTCTTCCATAATTTTCACCACACTTGGTTTCTCAGAGTTTATCTCGATAATATAAAATGACAAACTAAATATGCAAACAAGGTTTTTTGACATTTACAAGAAAAAACTTGCATACTTACATCTAGTCTATTTCTTCCAACTACATCAAAAAGACTAGTGTATGTATTACCATACACAAATAATATTAAGTTCAAAGGAAATTAAGCTAGCAGGGATACAGTTAACTGAAAATAGACGGTGCTCCTGCCCTCTAAAGTTTGAGAATGCAGATGTTTAAACTGTGTGAAGGGCAGTTTGAAATCATTCAACCCTGTGAATTATTTTAAATAGATGGAATAAAACCACTTCTCTTTAGCATCTAGATCCTCAGAGCTAAAATATTTGACATTGACTCTAAAAAAGCACTGAAGACTGTATGCTTCATTGAATTGAAACTAGAAAAAAATGTCATCCTTTAAGATTTGCATCACTACTCTTCTGAGATTTCTGTGGTTTTATGTTCCTCCATGTGTCACGCAAACATATACATTTATAATATACATTAATCTTATAAGTTTTTTTTTTGGGGGGGGGGGGGGGTTGTGATAGACCAACACAAAGTGGCACATAATTTTCAAGTTGGAGGAAAATTATAAATGTTTTTAAATGTAATTATTAAGTAAATATGTGAAAAGTGTGGTGTACATTTGTATTAAAATCAAGTGGGACTTCTGCGCTACTAAATCAGTCTATCCAGAAATCAGTGACAACATGCAGCAAACACAAAAAATGCATACACAGCACCTAATAACGTAAAAATCAATGTGGGTGATAGCGCAAATTGTAAAACCATAACATAACATACACAATGGGTGATATATACAGTGCACAAAAAAGTGAAAAAGTGCCAAACTTATCAGGGACGGAGAAAAGTCCAAAGAAAGTGCTAAACTTAAATAAGTGCACTAATAGTCCATAATGGTGAGAACAGTGTGAAAGGATGTCCACTGGTCAAGAGATTGAGGAAAAAAACACACCACCACACAGCGCGTCTGGTCTCCCAGAACTCTCACCTCCAGCGAGTCAAAACAGGCATATAGGATGATCCTCTGTGTGGACAACCTCCCTCGGTAGTTTTATTAGCCACCACGGATCGGTGGGAAGATAGGTACCTGCGATCTCGGGTAACAGTGAAACAAGGGGAGGGGGAAGGACAAAAACCTCCAATAGTGTGTTATCCTTGGTACAAAAAAGTTTAATAAAGAATCGCACTTACAGGTGGATGAATAAAAATTTGCATGTACACAATGGTGATCACAGCGCTTGCAGCACGTCACTCACTGCACGTCTTTCCGAATGCTCAGATGAAGACACGTGACCCTGTGTCGTAACACGTAGGGAAGGGAAAGACGTGCAGTGAGTGACGTGCTGCAAGCGCTGTGTGGTGGTGTGTTTTTTTCCTCAATCTCTTGACCAGTGGACATCCTTTCACACTGTTCTCACCATTATGGACTATTAGTGCACTTATTTAAGTTTAGCACTTTCTTTGGACTTTTCTCCGTCCCTGATAAGTTTGGCACTTTTTCACTTTTTCGTGCACTGTATATATCACCCATTGTGTATGTTATGTTATGGTTTTACAATTTGCGCTATCACCCACATTGATTTTTACATTTGTATTAAGGCCCCTTTACTCTGATCTCCCTAACTAAAATCTAGTGGAACCAATTGCTATCAAACATCACCTAATTAGTAAATAGAGTTCACCTATGTGTAGTTTAATCTCAGTATAAATACAGCTTTTCTGTTAAGCCCTCAGAGGTTTGTTAACGAACCTTAGGCCCCGTACACACGACCGAGTTTCTCGGCAGAATCCAGCGAGAACCTCAATGGGAAACGTATTCTGCCGAGAAAACCGGTCGTATGTACACTTTTCGCCGAGCATCCCGTCGTAAAGCTTGTCGAGTCAAAAAGAGAGCATGTTCTATATTTCCTCGTTGTCCTATGGGGAAATTTGGCTCGATGAGCTTTTCGACAGCTGAAGGGGAACCTCGACGGGCGGAACGATGAGTTTAGCCCGACGAGTTTCTCGGTCGTGTGTACGCGGCCTCAGTGTACAAACAACATCATGAAGGCAAAGGAACACACCAGACAGGAATGGAAACAGTATGGCAAAACTGCAAACCTATTGAGACATGTCTGTCCACCTAAACTGACAGGCAGGGCAAGGATAACGTTAATCAGAGAAGCAGATAAGAGGTCCATGGTAACTCTGGAGGAGATGCAGGGATCCACAGCTCAGGTGAAAGAATCTCTTCACAGGACAACTATTAGATGTGCACTCCACAAATGTGGCCTTTATGGAAGAGTGACAAAAAGAAAGCCATTCTTGAAAGAAAGCCATAAGAAGTCCTGTTTGTAGTATACAATAAGCCATCTGGGGAACACAGCAAACATGTGGAAGAAGGTGATCTGGTCAGATGAGACCAAAATTGCACCGTGTGTCCTAAAAGCAAAACGGTATTTGTGGTGGAAAACGAAAACTGCACATCACCCTGAACACATCATCCCCACAGTGAAACATGGTGGTGGAATCATCATGTTGTGGGGATACTTTTCTTCAGCAGGGACAGGGAAGCTAGTCAGGGTTGATGGGAAGATGGATCAAACCAAATACAGGGCAATCTGAGAAGAAAACCTGTTAGGCCACGTACACACAATCAAATCTATCTGCTGAAAACGGTCTGACAGACCGTTTCAGCAGACAGATTTGATCGTGTGTACGGGCGGACAGACAGATTTGGCCAGCCGACAGATTTTAACGCATGCGCGGAAGTGTTTTACTTCCTGGTGCGGTGACATGGCGGTGTCAACGTCATCGCCACGTCACCGCGCTGTCTGCCGGCGGGGATTTTGGTTTGATTGTGTGTACAGCGATCAAACCAAAACAGCCCAGCAGACATATCTGTTCAAATCGGTCTGTCAGACCGATTTGAACAGATGTATTTGGTCGTGTGTACGCGGCCTTAGAGTCTGAAAAATACTTGAGACTGGGGTGAAGGTTCACCTTCCAGCAGGATAACGGCCATAAACATACAGCCAGAGCTACAATGGAATGGTTTAGATCAAAGCATATTCATGTGTTAGAATGGCTCAGTCAAAGTCCAGACTCAAATCCAATTGTGAATCTGTGGGAAGACTTTAAAATTGCTGTTCACAGACGCTCTCCAGCCAATCTGACAGAGTTTGAGCTATTTTGCGAAGAAGAAAAATTTGACTCTCTAGATGTGCAAAGCTGGTATAGACATCCCCAAAAAGACTTGCAGCTGTAACTGCAGCAACATATAGTTCTACAAAGTATTGTCTCAGGGGGGCTGAATACAAATGCACACCACATGTTTCACATATTTATTTGTAAAAAAAAAAAATGAAAACCATTTATCATTTTCCTTCCACTTATGTGCCACTTTGTGTTGGTCTATGACATAAAATCCCAATAAAATGCATTTATGTTTTTGTTTGTAACATGACAAAAAGTGGAGAATTTCAAGGCACTGTACCTATCTGATTAGTTATATTTAGTTTCTTAAGCAGTAGTTTTATGAAAGATAAATATTTTGTACATAATTTTAAAAAATAGGAAAACTGGTAGGCACACATTTGCCCTCTGATTTTTTTATGGTTGGTCAGGTTTATCCAGATAAAAAAAAAAGAATCTTCCCTGCCAAAATTGTTTCAATAAAAAACCGACCAATGTTTAGAATAAAAAACTGTGAGAATAATTGGTGTCATTCTTGTAAAACTGTTATTCACAGTGATTTTTTTTTTTTTTTGCCAATACATTTGTTGGGGTTCACATTATTCTTTGGAAATAGAAAATACAAGCTAATAACAGTTTTTCAATTTCAATAATTTTTTATTGAATATTTTCAAAAGATAACAGATATCAGATTTTTGTTGTATTTGAAGCAACATCAATATGTCACTAGCACCATTGAGTGAAAAGGGAAAGGCAACAATATAATTGTTTCTTTTTTTTCTTTTTGTGGGGTAGATGCAGCACCAGATGCATCATGTGGCCAGACAAGAAAAATTATAGTAAAGAGAAAGATAATATATATACAGTATATATATATATATATATATATATATATATATATATATATTTTTTTACCTAAACACCTTTTGAGGCTGTTTAGAAGGTTTTACCCCCTTCCTGCCCAGGCGAAATTTCAGCTTCCGGCACTGCGTCGCTTTAACTGACAATTGCGCGGTCATGCGTCCAAACAAAATTGGCGTCCTTTTTTTCCAAAAAATAGAGCTATCTTTTGGTGGTATTTGATCACCTCTGCGGTTTTTATTTTTTTGCGCTATAAACAAAAATAGAGCGACAATTTCGAAAAAAATGCAATATTTTTAACTTTTTGCTATAATAAATATTCCCCAAAATATATATATAAAAAAATCCTCAGCTTAGGCTGATACGTATTCTTCTACCTATTTTTGTTTAAAAAAATCACAATAAGCGTTTATCGAATGGTTTGCGCAAAATTGATAGCGTTTACAAAATAGGGGATCGTTTTATGACATTTTTATTATTTTATTTTTTACTAGTAATGACGGCGATCTGCAATTTTTTATTGGGACTGCGACATTATAGCGGACACATCGGACACTTTTGTGACATTTTTGGGACCAATCACATTCATACAGTGAACAGTGCTATAAATATGCACTGATAACTGTATAAATGTGACTGGCAGGGAAGGGGTTAACCACTAGGGGGTGGGGAAGGGGTTAAATGTGTAGCCTAGTTTGTGTTCTAACTGTAGGGGGAGGGGAGTGACTGGGGGAGGTGACCGATTGTGTCCCTATGTACAAGGGACACAGATCGGTCTCCTCTATCCCTGACAGGACATGGAGCTCTGTGTTTACACACAGAGCTCCACGTCCCTGCTCAGTTACTGGGAAATCTCGGGTGCCCGACGGCGATCGTTGCCGCTGGGCACGCGCATCGTGATCCCAGCAAAGCGGCGAGTGCACGTGCGCCACCGGCAACGTGCGCTCCCCCTAGCGGCTTTAAAAGACAGGACGTCATATGACGTCCTCTCAGAACAACTGAGCTACCTTGCCGCCGTCATTTGATGGTGGCTGGTAGACAAGTGGTTAGGGACCTTGGCTGTTTTTCAGATTTGGCGTTTACAAGACTAAAACAGTTTTTTTTGCTAGAAAACTACTTAAAACCCCCAAACATTATATATATATTTTTCTAACACCCTAGAGAATAAAATGGCGGTCATTGCAATACTTTTTGTCACACCGTATTTGCGCAGCGGTCTTACAAGCGCACTTTTTTCTTGGAAAAAAATCACTTTTTTGAATAAAAAAATAAGACATCAGTAAAGTTAGCCCAATTCTTTTATATATTGTGAAAGATAATGTTACGCCGAGTAAAATGATACCCAACATGTCATGCTTCAAAATTGCGCCCGCTCGTGGAATGGCGTCAAACTTTTACCCTTAAAAATCTCCATAGGCGACATTTAAAATTTTTTATAGGTTGCATCTTTTGAGCTACAGAGGAGGTCTAGGGCTAGAATTATTGCTCTTGCTCTAACGATCGCATTGATACCTCACTTGTGTGGTTTGAACACCGTTTTCATATGCGGGCATTACTCACGTATGTGTTCGCTTCTGCGCGCGAGCTCGTCGGGACGGGGCACTTTAAAAAAATGTAAACATCCCTTGTAATAGAAAAAAGCATGACAGGTCCTCGTAAATATGAGATCTGGGGTCAAAAAGACCTCAGATCTCATATTTAGACTTAAATGCAAAAAAAAAATGTAATTTGAAAAAATGACAACAAGAAATTATTGCTTTATGCTATGCTATAGGGACAGGTGGGGGTCATCTTGCCCTCACATCCACAGCAAGCAGGAGACAGGACCCGATCGCCTCCGCCGCTACCGACGGCTCCGGTAAGCGGCGGAGGGTGTGGGAGAGCGGCGGGGGGACCCCTCTCCCGCCACCGATAATGGTGATCTCGCTGCGAATCCGCCACGGAGACCACCGTTATGGTTTACAGGAACGCTCAAGGAAAAGATGGTTGTGGCAGCAGCTGCTGCCGTTACTGAGATATCCATCTTTAAAAACAGGACGTATATAGTCATGAGCGGGTCCTTAAGTGGTTAAATATCTAACCATATGAATAGTAAATTTCTGTTTACGTACAGTGTTTCATCTGGACCATTGATATATAAATTCACACAATTAATTCTTAAAAAGGTCTCTGATCTTTTAGCAAAAAAGCCTGCATGTGTCTTGTGACTATTCCAGGAGGCTTCCCAGCCAGAGCTCAGGCCCAGTGCAGGAGCTGGGATACTCTGACAATGTAGCTTTGCCTCTGCTGGCTTAACGGACCAGTAGGCTTTGCGTGCCTACCTCTTAGTATGTAATTTTGCATTAAAATTTGCATTCAAGGCAGGGCCCATCGTTGCACAGAATAGTGTTGTTCCTCCTGGTCCTGTCCTCTATTCTTCCTTCCCATTTGTAGACAGTTAAATTAATACAATTTAAATTAATATAATAAAAAAAAAAGTCCAAGAGGTTGAATACAGACAAAGAGAGAGAGAAGATTAAGCCTAGTACACATGATCTGAAAATTGTCCGAAAAATACCACTTTCCTCTTTTGATTGATCGTCAGTACACAGCTTTCGAGAACTGATCAGGACAGGTCATGCAAAATCATCTGATGGGACAAGCCCAACCATTTTGCTCTCGTACGATACAAGATCGTATTATTTTAATTTAATCAGTACAGTTTTTGTCTGAAAATATAATACAATACAACACATTACATCACTTCCGAATTTGAATTTTTTCATACAAGAATTTTCGTAACTTTAGTAACCTTCATTGTTGATATGGAAATTAGCATGCAAAAAAAAACAGACATTAATCTCATCATGCGTAGACTTTAGGGTGGGATAGAGCTGCCTTATTATACCTGGATTGTGGTAAAAACAAAACAAAGTTTCCTGTAGAGAACTTTCTGTGAAGAAATATTTACATTACTTCCTATAGAAGGCAGTACCCTTTCATCACCTCCCAGTGATGCTGAGGATTAGACTGCATAACATGAAGGATAAAATAAAAAATGGTGCATACTGTATTTGCAAGTATGCTTGCATGCCCAATTTTTAACTTAATAATATCAGGGTGTTTTTTTTCATGTAAAGATGCCTTTAGTTCTGATTTAAAATACAAATGTGCTTGGCACATCTTACACACACAGAATAAGGCATAAGGCCTTGTACACATGATCAGAATTCCAGATGGAAAAAGTCAGACAGACTTTTTCCATCGGAAATTCCAACCATGTGTATTCCCAAAAAAACTAAATAAAGAAATAGACTTACCGCTCTAGATGGGTGTATGCCCCATCAAAGAAATCCCATCGGAAATTACAATGAATTCCATCGGAGATTACATAGAGAACATGTTCTCTTTTCCTCCGATAGAATGCCATTCTAGCTGCAGTGCGCACCTGGGTGTCCTTTGTGAGGGGATTCTTTGTTTTGCCATGGCCGCCTCCCAGAACCATTATTCTGGTAAAATTGTGCCAGCTAGTTCCCTGGTACTTAGTCTTCCTGACTGGTACCTTTCTGTAGCTTTGTCACCATTAGAATTGTGGCTTTTCTCCTCAGCGGAGCTAAGCTCTAGCTATGCATGTCTGCTCTGCTAGACTCCGCCCAGTGCCCCTGATAATATAGTGTTTTTAATGCTAACTGAGCTTGCCATAATTGTGTATGTATGTATGTATGTGTGTAATGGGGTTCTGAAATCTATCTGGCTTCACATTTTCTCAATCATATGACATGCAAGTTAATCATTGATTATCCTTTATGGAAATATGGAAAACAAGTTACTCTAGTCAGAGTCTAAATCAAGGGATTTGGAAAGTTTTGAATGACCACAACAAAAAGGGAGAATAATGGTGTAAATTTCTACTAGACAGTCTTTTGTAACATGAAACAGCCTCTAACAGTCTAGTTGTTAGACACTTAAAGCCTCTGACAGTCTACTGTCCACTTGTAACAGCTGCCTTTTCCGCTGGCTGTTTCCTGAAACACAGGCGCTTTCAGTGCCGTAATGCGTTCCATGGTGGAACGCATACGGCGCTTGTGCGATGACGTCATCACCCGGTGCCATGATGCGTTCCAGCATGGAACGCAGAAGTGCACCGTGGAGTATGGCAGTCTTTTGAATTCAGTGCTGATGCACTGCAGCTGTAATCTGCCTATAAAGCCAGTGAGTTTACGATACAACCTTGTTCTATTATTAGTCAGCCGTTCCTTGCCACGCTACAGTAGAGGCAATAATATGGCCAGCTAGCAACAGACCCTCACATCGTCCAGGCTGCTATCATTCCCTATGCTGCAACACCGCTTCAGGAAACAACTACTACTTTGGTGCAAAGCCACCTACTACAACAGAGCATTGCTGGGGACAACCTTGAGGCCTTTGCTGAACACTTTACATCACGGATCCTCTATCTCCTGCATGGATGTCTACAACTGGATAAGTAGCTCTTGTATCACTTGTAGTCCTATAAGAAGATCTACTGTAATGCCGCGTACACACGATCATTTTTTGTGATGAAAAAAAACAACGTTTTCTGTGAAGTAAAAAACGACGTTTTTGAAACGTCACTTTCAAAGACGATGTTGCATACACACCATCGTTTTTTTCACAAAAAGCGAGGTTACGTTCACCACTCTTTTCCATTGAAGCTTGCTTCATAACTAGCTTCTGGGCATGCGCGGGTTGAAAAACGTCGTTTTAAACGACGTTTTTGCTACACACGGTGACTTTTTGTGAAACAAAAAACGACGTTTTGAAAAACGACACAAAAAATTCAAGCATGTTGGAATTTTTTTTGGGTCGTTTTTTGGAAGCCAAAAAACGACGTTTTGCCCACACACGATCAATTTAAATGACGTTTTAAAAAACAACGTTTTTTTCCATCACAAAAAACGACCGTGTGTACGCGGCATTAGTGTTCCATCTAATATGTTTGTGTTACTAAATCTGCCATGTGGATATCAACATACTAATTGGGAGATATTGCTTTGCTAAGGACTGTTTGCTAAGAAGTACCTTAAAAGGTCAGCTACCCTCAAATTGCTAGAGCAATATTTATCTCATATATGCAACTATAACTACCTGAGCTATATTGCCTCTTTCATGCAACTACTATTACGTCTGCAAAAGTTACCTCATATGTGTAATTACTATTACCTGAGCTATATTGCCTCTCACATGCAACTACTATTATGCGTGCGATATTCGCCTCATAGATGCAACTATAATATCCTAAACTATATTGCCTCTCATACGCATTTAATAGTTCTTGTAACAACTCCTAGTTACCACGTGTACTCTCAAAGTAACTAAGCTATAAAATTGCTACTCTTATGCAACTATCAGTTGTCGCTACAACACATATTTACTACGTGCTGTCATAAGTGCTACTTGTATATGGGCCCATGCCCTAAAGTTGCAGAACATGTTCGCCTAAACTTTCTGTGCTAAGGGTTGACGTTTTCTATATCTTCTCCCTTAGTCGCCTAATGCACAACGCTATGTAATACTCATAATCACTAGCGTATAATTGTGCATTGCAATCTTTTAGTACATAATATAATGTTAAATGCTAAGCTCTGGTCACATGTTGTAATGCGTCCATCCTTAGTAGCTCAACACTTTTCTTTATGTGACAGAGAGATGATGTAGAGATCCCCCGAACTCCTGTTTGACAGGAGTGACGCCTGGGGCCAATACTGAGTTGAGAAAAAAGGAGGCGATCGCGCTATAATATACAAAAATAAACTGACAGATGACTACTTGTGATGTGAACAAACAACAAAGTGAATATCTAGATAGTATCAATAACCATCAGGAAAAAATGCAAAATAAAAATAAATATACATATAAATGTATGATATATGTTGTAAACAAAGTCCAAATGATGACAAGCAAGAACCTCCACCAACGACAAACACTGACCCTTACCAGAGTCAAAGATCTCACAGAGATTAAAAACAGCATATACCAGGAGACATCCACCATCCACAATGGGAAATAGTAGTATCCGTTCGATGCAGTATTCGGTAGTCAAACTCCCATATGAGTGCCGAACCAGAGTATGAAAAGCAATCAGAAAAGCTCACATAGTGTAAAAACATATGGATTTAATCAAATAAAAAAGATTGTGCGCACTTACAGCAATCTCGATAATAACAGCATATAAAAGAATCAGCCGGCCGGCTTGTAGAAGCGTGTACCCGTCTCTTCCGGGTCCTCACAAGTGATGTGGTGACGTCAGAACGCAGCCTCCCGACGTTTCGTCTCTAATGGGAGTTTGACTAACGAATACTGCATCGAACGGATACTACTACTTCCCATTGTGGACGGTGGATGTCTCCTGGTATATGCTGTTTTTGATCTCTGTGAGATCTTTGACTCTGGTAAGAGTCAGTGTTTGTCATTGGTGGAGGTTCTTGCTTGTCATCAAGTTACAATGTGCATGATTTACTTCACAATTGGGACTTTCCTTTTTGATCCGTACTCATCATTTGGACTTTGTTTACAACATATATCATACATTTATATGTATATTTATCTTTATTTTGCATTTTTCCTGATGGTTATTGATACTATCTAGATATTCACTTTGTTGTTTGTTCACATCACAAGTGGTCATCTGTCAATTTATTTTTGTATATTATAGCGCAATCTCCTCCTTTTTTCTGTAATTTTTGGTGTTGTATAACACTTTTGAGACGCAGCTTTAAACCTTCCTTTTACATGGTATGCACAATTTTTTTCATCTATATATGTTATTGCCAATACTGAGTTGTCACATAAAGAAGCGCATTGAAATCCTTGCTAACCGCAGTTGTGGTTCACTCCATTCACTGGTGCTGTTACACCACTATACTGTACAAGCAGACTGTCAGCTGTCCTAACATACAAGTAGGCTATGGCAATCTTTTGTATCACAGATATACTGTGTGTGTGTATGTGTGTATATATATATATATATATATATATATATATATATATATATATATATATATATATATATGTGTGTGTAGCACCTGGTTACTTAAAAAGTACCGGTGCTAGTTAAAATTAGAGAGGTATCAGAGTGTTAACTGACTCTGATTCAATTATTATGTTCAAAACTGGGTCTCTGTCTCAGCTTGGCTGTGCTGTGGGCTGTCTATTGTTGCTGGGGTGTAGTTCCTACCCAGGGCGATGGGTGGCAGCAGTGGAGTCAAGGTTTGTGTGCTCTTCCCCAGCAGCCTATCAGGAGGGTTCAGCCTTGCTGTGCATGCTGGGGGAGGGTATTTATGGGACTGACGCCATTAGTCTGGGTCTTCTTCTTCGGAGTCCGGCACCCACCTTCAGGGTTACTGCATCGCGCCGCCCTGGCGTAATGGCCTTCCAGGCTGGGGTGCACGTACCAAGTGGTGTTCCTGGTTCCGGGACCATGTTGGTCCGGAACAACTGAGCTGTGGTGAGCCCAGTGGTCGACTTGGTTTCCAATCCTGAAGATCCTAAGCGAGATAGCTGTTCGGTGGGGAGTCCATCTGAGGAGAGCCAATGAGAGGCTGGCGATTCAATAGGGTCTCGACAAACCACCAGGGATCAAGGTAGCCGGACACTGAGAGGCTGGTCATGTGTCAGTCGGTACCTGAAACTATTTAAAGGAGATCCAGGTGCAATTCTATCAAGGAGGATCATCTCCGTAATTATAATCACAGGGAGGGCCTGTGGCAGAGGTTTTCCCTGAGTCCATTTCAGGAGGGTCTGTGGCAGAGACTTTTCCTTCAGGTTTGAGCGATACTCTGGCTGCCAGGTCAGTGAGAGGGGCCTGTTCAGGTACCCACTCTGGCTAAAGTGGCAAATAATACAAAGTATGACATATGAACAGTAACAGTGAATTCTAGGTAGGGAAACCTACTAACCTATCCTTATCTGCTACTGAAAAAAATGGATCAATACTATAAAAAACCTTGTGCCATAGACTGTTTGCTCTTTTTTAAGCTGACCAAAATAGCTTGCTGCCAACCCATGTCTATTTTATTATCCTCACCCACAGGAAGCCACACCCACTTATTTTCCTTTTGTGATAATCATACCACTTTAAATTGTCTTTTTGGTGGCCCCTATTTACTATTGTCCAACAGTGTTGCACCTTTTTTATAACACAATTTTGTAGAGCCATCAGGATAGAAGAACAGGTACAGTGCTTGCCTGACACTCTACCTATCCCCAGTTCCTCTAACATCAGACATGTCTCTGATTGCTGTCCAATCCATCCTACTACCTAAAGCATTCCCAAGTCCACTAGCAAGCATACAGTTAAAACCCCCCTTTGCCCGGCATATGGAGCCACTGCTAGCTAGTGACAGCTAGTCTGCACATTTATGTGGAACTGTGAATGAACTCCTTTGCAAACTAAAATTTTATTGACACTATTTTATATCATTTTTGATGTGTGTTTGTTTAAGAAAACAGGCACATTACAAAAATACAGGCATACCCCACTTTTAAGTACACAATGGGGTTTATTTACTAAAGCTAGAACGTGTAAAAATTGGCTCACTTCTTTATAAAAACCAATGAGCTTCTAACACCAGCTTGTCCAATTAAGCTTTGGTAATAAAGCCTTGAAGCTCATTGGTTTTTATGCAGAATTGAGCCTGATTTTGCACTTTTCAGCTTTAGTAAATAAACCCCATGGTGTACTTAAAAGTGGGGTATGCCTGTACTGTGTGTGTGTGTATATATATATATATATATATATATATATATATATATATATATATATGTGTGTGTGTGTGTGTTTCCCCCCCTCTCTTTAGTTTAAAGGATCGTCATATGACTGAACTGTACAATGGTGGCTTAGAAAATAAAGCATCTTTGTCAGTTACACAGTATGATAAATGGGACAACTCTAGTGACCCATCTGTTTTGCTAGTACTCTTGTTTTTACGACAAGTGTGCATGAAAGTTGTACTGAAGTGTGTACTGCTAAAACATAACATAACCTGACAATGATAAGCCCATTGGGCTTTTATAAGAGAAGGCCATATTGTTATGCTCTGAGACATATTCTGGCACAAACTGTCTTGAGACATGAAGAAAGCACACCATGCGGAAGACTTTCGACTACATTAGTGCTGTATTTAAGACAATGAGCATTCTTAAATGATTATTTGAGTGTTCTCGAAAATTACATTGGAAAATAACTTCACAGATCTCAAAACTTTAAATTGTCCCAAATAATATTTTAACATTGGCAAACATAACTAGATCAACATACACATTCAATTACATGCTGCATTGAGTGCAAGGAAATCAAAATACATGAACTAAAACTACTTTTTTTGCATTCGGGACTATTCCACACTCAAAAGATATGGTGCCAGATTTTTTGATACATTAATAGAATGCATTGAATCATAATTTATAAATAAGAATACTTGACTAAAAGAATGAGTATTTACACACATAATATGTTATTTTATGTTGATATTTTTGCAAATATTCTGATGATACTCAGCAAGTCAGCATGGCCGCCTATGCTGCTTTGTGTGACCACCCATCCTCTAATATGCCTTTCTGTCTCACCAGGGTGGGTTAAGAATTCAGACCTTACACCCATACAAAAGTGTTGCAGAAGTGTTTTTTTTTTAATTGGTTTAACTATGTAATTATGTAAGAAGTACATTTTCTTGAGTATATTTTAAGATGCAGTTTAAACGATAAGTTCTCTAAAATCCAGCTTCCCAAAGTACCAATATACCATTAATGTACCTTGGTTGCAGAAAGATACAAGTTTTCTTTGATTTTGAGATCAAGACCTTATCTTAGCCCTTGCTATATTTCTTAGACAGTTTCAGAGACTCCCTGCTATACAGACAGAGGAACCAGTAAGGCACAGGAAGGAGTTTACCAGCTGACCTCATTAGCACACCTTCACACATCAACTCATCAAAGTTTTCACAGCACCCCTGCCTTGGCCTGTCTGAAGGGCTCAAAGACAAATTTGCTTGAGTGGGGATCCCAGTTAATTTGATAACCTAATTTGCCTTGCCATTCAACTTGTTTATAGATTTATAGAAAGCAGAAAGGGAGCTGGTGGAACCACTATGCCCACGAGCCCCTGGGGAAAAGCCCCTACAACTAGGATTTTTGCATTCTCCACTCACTAGGGAAGAAAAGCTGCAAAGACACCAGAATAACTTGTGTCTATATTGTTGGGTAGTGTGTGACATTATCTTCTGCTGTGTGAGGCCCACAAGGACGAAGACCATCACTTCTACGTACCTTGCCAGCTGTTCAGTGGGAAAGGGATCTGCTCATGTCACCTTGTTCCTGTCACATCAGTTCCCTGGAGGAAACATCCAAGTGCCAGCTTATAAATGATTGCAGCTGCTTCATGGATAAAGACGTTGCCCTACATCACTAAATCTCTATGCAAACAACGACACACCAGTTAGCCATGCATCTGGCCAATGGATCCTGTCTCAGGTCTGGGCCTACAATGCATGAGACTTGCCTGCTGCTGGCTGTATTTGATATTGGTCATCAGACAGGACATTATTTTTCCAAGGACGTTCTACCACCAGGTGGTTGCCTGATAGCATGTCCATACCAAAAATGACACCCCAAAATAGATTCTCTTAGTCCTCCTGAGTATGGTGATACCACATGTGGGAAACTTCCATAGCCTGGCCACATACAGAGGCTGAGTACAGCTGAGCATGGGTGGGTATGTCTGGGTATTGCTGGGTATTGCTGGGTATGGCTGGGTATTGCTGGGTATTGCAGAGTAAGGCTGGAGATGGCTGGGAATCACGAGTATGGCTGGGTATGTTTGAGTATGTCTGGGTATCACTGAGTTTGACCAGGTATCACTGAGTATGGCTGGGGGTGGATGGGTATGTCTGGGGGTGAATGGGATGGATGGATGAGCATGGAGGGATGGCTGAGCATGACTGAGTATGGATGGATGAGTATGACTGAGGGATGGCTGAGCATGGAGGGAAGGATGGCAGAGTATGGAGGGAGGGATGGCAGTCAAGAATTTGGAGGGAGGGATGGCAGGCAAGAGTATGGGGAGAGGGATGGCAGGCAAGAGTATGGAGGGAGGGATGGCAGGCAGAATATGGAGGGAGGGATGGCAGGCAGAGTATGGATGGAGGAATGGCAGGCATAGTATGGATGGAGGGATGACAGGCATAGTATGGATGGAGGGATGACAGGCATAGTATGGATGGAGGGATGACAGGCATAGTATGGATGGAGGGATGACAGGCAGAGTATGGATGGAGGGATGACAGGCAGAGTATGGAGGGAGGGATGACAGGCAGAGTATGGAGGGATGGCTGTGGCTGCAATTGTCACAGAGCAGTGCTGTTGGCACTACACATCCAGCCCCCAGCGCTGCTGCAACTGATCTCTCCCCTCTCCACTCACACAGAAAGGGGAGAGAGGAACCGGATATGACGTTGGTTTGTTTACAAGTGATCGCTCTGTCATTGGCCATTTATCGTGATCTGTGATGCGCTGGGTCCTCTGGATCAGGCGGTCACAGATATTCACGTGTGTGCCCCAGGGGGCGCGCAGAGGGGGGGTGTGGGAGGTCGGCAACGTACTTCCTCCCATAGTTATCGAGCCATGCTGTAGCCATCATTCGGTTCTGACGTGGTCGTTAAGTGGTTAAGGTCGAAACTTGTTTCTCGTTAGCCTATCATCCACAGATGAATGGCCAAACAGAGTGAACAAACCAGACAAACCAGACTCTGGAACAGTACCTTTGGTGCTTCTCATCCTTTGCCCAAGATGACTGGGCATCACTGTTGCCCCTTGCAGAGTTTGCATACAATGATGCGGTTCATTCAGCCACAGGACAAGCCCCGTTCTTTGCAAAATATGGGTATTTCCCAGTCTTCATACCAGACATCTTACCTGAATCCTCTGTCCACACAGTCCAAGAAAGAACTTCAGTCAAATTACAAAATATTACAAGATGCCATTTCCAAGGCTCAACGGGACAATAAAAAATAATTTGATAGAAAAAGAAGAGGAGACCTGAAGCTTTAAATAGGAGACAAGGTTTGGTTATCTACTGCTAACTTAAAATTGTCATGTCCATCTAAGAAGCTCAGACCTAGATATTTTGGTCCATTCCCAGTTAAGAGACACCAGTAAAAGAAGGGGCACCATCCGGTACTTAAATGGAAAGGCTACAGACCAAAAGATAACTCCTGGGAACCAGAATACAATCTCCATGCCAAAAGATTAATATGGGCATTTTTCCAAGCTCACCCTGATAAGATGTTACAAATGAGCATCCTGAGGTTGACTATTGGGGGGGTAATGTAACAAAAACTTGGTTGATTGATGAGCAGGCACGGCCATACCAGGGTATGCACAAGGAGAAGCATGTATTTGCGCATGCTTGAGCGTGCACATACTGGTGCCAGTCAGCCTATTTAGACCAAGCAATGAAATACACACATTTTAGGTTGTTCCTGTTAACCTGTGATTTGATCTGTTCCAGTTACCTTGTTTGACCCAGCTTCTCCTGTAACTTCTTTTGTACCTCCGCCTGCCTACCTGTGACCTTGGCTTGTGTTTGACTCTGCTCCTATCTCATGCTCATGTATCTCACCTGCTAAGCTGCCCCTCATGCCACTCTGTGTCACTGTCACTGTCATCTCTATCAGGGGTGTTGGACAGGAGGTGCAAGAGAAGCCCTCTCTACAGCTCGATCTCCACCAAGTATGTGACACATTAATTGTTAATGGCACACCAAGCACAGAAGCAAACTCCCATTTTGTCACATGAAAAAACAGGTGACAAATGCAGTAAAAAAAGTGCAACTCGCACCATGCCAAAATGAGCTACTTTCCGGCATGTAGCGCAGTTCATTGACGTCAATGGGCTGCCCTATGTGTGTCACTGGAAAAACAAGCCAAAATATGTGCTCCAACTGCCCGGTGTAAGTCGGGCAAAAAAATGAAATGGGTGAGGTTACACAAAAACAAGGAGGCTCCATTCAAATCTGTGTGTTTCCAACGCTTAGCAAACCACACATAAAATGTGTGCTTTGCCATTCATTTCAGAAACTCTGCAAATGTGCATCATGATTGTGTTGACATTACATGTTATAGGCACCCCAAGTGTGGCAAATGCACCAAAAACTGCAGTAACGCACCATGCTCTGCTCCAAAAAAAAAAGGCTGGGGTGATTGTTGCATGTTGGGAAACTAATTCAAGTGAATGGACTGCCCTATGCCTGATGAGTGAAAATGCTCCAAAACACACAAAACAAATGCACGCAGGAATGTGAGTTTTCGCTACATGGAGATGTGAAACAGACCTGACAACTGAGGCCGCGTACACACGAACAGTCCATCCGATGAGACCGGTCCGAAGAAGGCTAACCGATAAAGCTGACTGATGGTCTGATGTGCCTATACACCATCGGTTGGAAAACAGATCGTTTTAGAATGCGGTGACGTTTACGTGTTTTAACACAACAACGTGCTGAAAAAAACGAAGTTCAATGCTTCTGAGCATGCGCGACCTTTTAACTGATGCTTTTGCATACCAACGATAGTTTTTGACCCATCGGTCAGGAGTCCATCGGTCAAATTTTAAAGCAAGTTCTCTTTTTAAAAAAAAAAGGATAACTGACCGATGGGGCCCACACATGATCGCTTGGACCGATGAAACGGTCCTTCAGAATGTTTTAATCAGTTTTGACCAGGGCTTTTTTTCTGGGGGAACTTGGGATAACTCAGTTCCACCACCTTTGGCTCAGACCCTTTGGTGCCCGCTCACCACAATCACTTGTGAACACAGAAGTCTGGTTTCTGTGTTTACAAGTGACTGCTTTGTAACCCCCTGAACTCTGCACACTGTATGTAATGCAATTCTGGTATTTAATGCCCCTTTAAGACCCTTCTACTGTTTGTGAAATCTGAACGGGTCGTGGTTGAGTTCCTGCACCTATTTTCTGAGAAAAAAAGCTCTGGTTTTGACCAATGGTGTGTATGCGGCCTGAGTGTTTCTGTCCACTCCCTCTTATGTACTTGCATACATCTGGCAATCTGCAATAAATTATGCAATCTGATTGGGGGATATCCTAACAAGAAGTGAAATCTGAGGAAGTGGTGCAATCAGAAAATGTATTTAAAAAATACAAATAAGCTGACAAGATTTTAAACCTCCTGTGAATAAGGTACGTGAGAGACAAGAATGTTGGGATGGGTGGCTAGGCCAGACAACAAATGTCAGTTGGACCTGTTTTATCGGACAATCCGCTTCACACCCTCCCCCCACTGTAGTGTCCTCTGCCCCCTTAAAGCAATGTCCTTTTGTCCCCTTCACATCCTCCCCCCACTAAATTGTCTTTTGCACCCCCCCATGCAGTGTCCTCTGTCCTATTCACCCCCTCACTGTAGTGTCCTCTGCCCCCAAATCCTCTGCTGTCCCCTACACACACCCCTCCCACCCAATGTAGTGTGTTTTGCCACCCCAATGCAATGTCCTCTGTCCCCAGAGTTAACTTTTTACATTAACAAGCTGGTGAATGGTTGCTAGGACCACCATGCAACCAATCACTTGCTGCTTAATGTGAAAGTTAATTCCAGCAGCTCCCAATACTGTGACTCTTCCAAATCTCTGCTTTGTGGCAAAGAGGACAGCGGTAGAGGTTGTAGGAAAGATTGTGTGCAGGGACGTGTCCCCGATCAACCCATGAGCTGCCCGCAGTTAGGAAACTCCTATCCTCATACTGATTAGTGGTTCCAAATTGTTAATAACTACAGTAGGAAAAAGACACAAAAATATACACTCAGAATCTTTCCAAACAACTGTTCTGTTTATTCGGCACAATCAATTTTTGTTTTTTATTCACATGATTACAAAGGTATCATGTTAATATTGCACTTGTACTTTTAGCAAAGAAATAGCGACACATTGTGTGGATAAAGGTGCTGCACACCCCTGAAAGGATTTTTGAAGAAAAGGAACAGTACCCCTGGGGGGCTTTGTGTTGCAGCTAATAATTGTTAAATCAAGATATAAAAAAATATATATTGTAATTTATTAAGAACAAATAAATAACAGGGTGTGATACATATAGGAAACATGGATACAAAAAGTGTCATTCAAACATTGGAATACAATAGGTAAATATAAGTAAAGCAAAATATTGATTTAACTTATGTGCAGAGACCCCGACGCATTTCGACCCTTTTGCTGGTATGGGTCTTCTTCAGGGGGAAGAAAGTTTGCAGGCATACGTTCTATAAAAGAGATATATATATATAACATAATAAAATTTGTTGGAAAAACAAAAAGCAAACAAACACATGGGTATAATGCTATTATAAATACAGTCATTGTTACAGACATTGAAAAAGTATATAGTTACCAAGGTGAATGTCCAGAGCCAGAACCGGTAGTAAGACACAGACCCAGCCGCCATGATGGGGAGTTCCCAGGGGACACTCAGGATAAAGGGAGAGGTCAAGATTGCAAAATAGACCAGGTGGCGGGATGGGTGGAATACCCCCAAGCCCACGAGGGGTCGCAACCACGGACCCCGCATTGGGCCGAAAGGAGAGGAGGGGTGGGAAAGTGAAGAGAGGGGACCGGGCAGGGAAGGGAGGGACAGGAGGAAGGGCGGGCCCGACGGAGCGAGAAACAAAACACCCCAGCAGGATATGGAACCTGAGGGGAGAAAAAGAAACCCCATGTTAAAAATATTATCGTCCTAAGTGGTATTACCAACAGAGTGTCTACAGGGAAGAAAGGTGAATGATGATGTGTGTAAAAGGCGGGTAGTGGGGAAAGCTAATGTATGTGAGACAGAGCAGATGGGTGAAAGAGGACAGGATGTGAATGCATATGAGTGCGTGAGAGACAACTGAAAAATGAGTGTATTAAACATTCAAGTTTATTTGAAATGCACAACAATGCCAAAAAGCAATCAGATACAGACAACACATTAAAGACGGTTAAACATATGTGGCTATTACATCCCGAGACCTGAATAAGGACAAAAGTACAAGAGTACAAGTGAACAGTAGGCGGTCTCTGTAGGGCAGATAGAAAAAGGGTTTTCCACCTAGAAGTCAAGTCTTGTATAAGGTCTAGATATTCCATAACATAAACTTTAGAAAACATTGTATGGAAGCCCGGTTGAGGGCTGTAATATAAAATCTGTTGAGTTGCCTGTAAACAATTCACCATAAAAATGCAAAACATGAAGAACAAAAGTAGAAGAAGTAGAGAACATCAGAGAGGACTGAGGAAAGAGAGAGAGAAGAAAAAAAAAAAAGGAGTGAATAGGAAGGAGGGGTGGGGGGGAAGGAGGTGGTGGGAAGGAATGGCTTCAGAGGTAATCCATGCTCTCACCAATTACTGCGTCAAAATGTATCCTATGAGATCTCAGAGTATGCTTGGGATGATTTAAAAAGGAGCCAGGGGGACCATACCTCAAGGTAATGGTCTGCTCTGTCTAGAGACTGTGCCACTGACTCTTCCAAGTAGCAAGTGTCTTCAACCTTCCTGAGCCATTCCCTCACGGACGGTGCCCTCGCAGATTTCCACGTAAGCGGGATCAGAGAGTTAGCCGCATTTAGCAGGTGTTTAGTCAGAGATTGTTTGTATCGTTTGATAGAAAAATTTGAGATATGCAATAGGCAACATGCTGCATCAAGTATCATACTGGTCTCCGTTATGAGTTTCACCACTTCTCTAACCCTGTTCCAGAACCCACTCAGCACCGGGCACTCCCACCAAATATGGACAAGACTGCCCAGCTCAACCTTGCACCTCCAACAGCGGTCTGAGGCATGAGGGTACCACTTCCTAAGTTTCTCCGGCGTAGCGTACCACTGGGTTAAAAGTTTATAGGACGTCTCCTGAGTTTTAGTGTTAATCGAACCTTGGTGTGCCAGTATACATGCGGCCTTCCATTGTGTGTCAGAGAAATCTGTGTGCAAGGCGTTGGACCACGCTCGTCTGAACCTGTCGTCGGGGGCCGTCGTTGCATCCTGAATCCACGTGTAGGTCACCGAGGTGGCGTGTTCCACCCGGGCACCATCAGCGCACACTTTCTCCAGTTCCGTCAGCTTCCTGATGAAGGAGAGCCTCCGCGGGTTCCTAGTGGCGTAATCACGCAATTGAAAATATTGCCACCAAGTAAGGTCAGTAGACCCAGCACTGGATTTAAGTGCAGCTAGCGTTTTAAATGAACCTTCGTGGAAGCAGTCCCTCATCGTAAGCGGTGAGGCGGATTCAGATGTCCGGAATGCGCGGCCATCAGTCCCTGGGGGAAAGTCAGGGTTGCCTGCAACTGGGGTGAGCGGACCGGTGATGGAAGTCAGGTCAGTCTTGGCTGCAATTAGGTTAAGCAACGACAAAGTCGTGCCAGTCAGAGGGTGCTTTTTAATAGTGTCGGGTTGGCAGTTCCACGGGATCCAAGGGGAAAGTCGCACAGGAGCCCCAATCACAGCGCTTTCCAAGGTGACCCAGGCTTTTGAGGAACCATGGCAGTGCCAATCAATCACTCTGGTGAGATAAGAGGCTAAGTAATAATTGTAGAAGTTTGGTAGGCCTATCCCTCCCTTCTCTTTTGGCCTGGACAGCAGTGGAAGTTTTATCCGAGGTTTGTTGCCCCCCCAAAGAAACCCAAGGAGAATAGATCTCAAGGATTTAAAACAGGCTTGGGGGATTTTAATTGGGAGATTCCGCAGGAGATACAAAAATCTCGGCAGAACCACCATTTTTATAATGGCCGCCCTCCCAAACCACGAGAAGTACCGGGAATTCCAGGATTTGAGGTCTTTTTTAAAGTCACTTAGGAGAGCCGGGAAATTATGGTCATAGATCGAATGTAATTTGGGGGTCAGCCTAACCCCCAGGTATTTAATGGCTTGGGTTACCCATCTGAAAGGACACTCGGCTTTCGTCTTTTGCAGGATATCTGTCGGTAGCGAGATATTCATCGCTTCGGACTTAGTGAAATTGATTTTGAAGCTTAAGATGTAGCCAAAGATAGAGAACTTGTCCATCAGACTGGGAACAGTGGTGAGGGGTTTGGTCAAGAAAAACAACAGGTCGTCGGCATAAGCTGCGACCTTATATTTCGTGCCCCCAACGGTGAAGCCTGACACTGACACATCTCTGTTAACCAGTCTAATGAATGGCTCTAAGGATAGGATGAACAGGAGAGGGGATAGGGGGCATCCCTGTCTAGTTCCGTTAGAAATCCGAACCTCTCCAGACAGAGTGCCATTAATTTTGATTCTCGCCGTTGGACTATCATACAGAGCTGTTATCCAAGACATCATGCGAGGTCCCAACCCCACATGTTCGCATGTGGCAAACATGTAGTCCCAGGCGACTCTATCGAAGGCCTTCTCCGCGTCCGTGGACAGGAGAAGGCCCTCGCACGAACGACCGCGCTCCCCATGTGTGAGAAGCAGGGCTTTGATCACATTGTCCCTAGCCTCTCTATTGGGCATAAATCCCACTTGTTCGGGGCCAATCACTGAGGGGAGGAGGGGCCTCAACCTATTGGCCATTATCTTTGCCAAGATTTTAAGGTCAATGTTTAGCAAAGAAATTGGCCTGTAACTAGAGCACTCAGTGAGGTCCTTCCCTGGTTTGGGGATCAAAGAAATATGAGCCGAGAGGAAATCAGTCGGCACGGATCTGGGGGCCGATAACGCATTCAGAGCCCCTGTCAAATGAACCGACAGGACGTCTCTGAATGTCTTATAATAGATTGCCGTGAACCCATCTGGGCCAGGACTTTTGCCTGCTTTAAGATCCGAAATCACCGACATGGTTTCCTCCAGCGTGATAGGATCCTCGAGTGTCTTTAGCTGCGAATCCAGCAACCTAGGAAGGCCGCTTTCTTTTAAAAAGTGTAAAATTTCAGTAGCTCTGGAGCCCAAAAGGCGGGAGGGCTTATGTGGCAATGGTAGGTTGTACAGATTGGAATAGAACTGTTGAAATTGTGCCGCGATTGCATCCGTAGCAATCTCTAATGAGCCCTTGCTATTTTTAACTTGTGGGATGTGGTTGACAACGGAGGCCTCCTTTAAGGCCCTCGCTAGAAACCGTCCTGTTTTATTGGCTGCCTCGTAAAAGAGCTTCTTCCTAAAGAAGAGCATTCTCCTCGCCTTAGCATCAAAAAGATCCTGCAAAGCCTTACGGGCTTCCAGGAGCTCCTGTGCTGATTGTATTGAAAGGGACTGTTTATGTAGGCCCTCCAAACTCCGAATTTGGTTCGTTAGTTCCTCAACCCTTTTTTCCTGCTGTTTTTTCTTAAGAGCACCCATTCTAATCAAGTCGCCTCTCAACGAACATTTGTGCGCTAACCAGACATAGAGCGGGTCCATCTCGGGGGAAGCATTTAGCCGAAAGAACTCCGTCAAGGAGGAGGTGATGGTGGGTAGGAGGACATGGTCCGTCAGTAAAGACGCGTTAAGCCTCCAAGTGTTTGGCCTACGTGCACGGGAGCCAAGGTCCAACGAGAGGGATACTGGGGCGTGATCCGACAGTGATCTGATACCAATCCTGGCCTCAGTCACCGAGTGCAAGTCCCGTTGAGAAACAAAAAGATAATCTATTCGGGAGTAGCGGTTATGCGGGGTCGAGTGGAAGGTGAAATCTTTCGTATCGGGGTGGAGAAACCTCCACGCATCGATCAGTTGGAGGGAGTTGAGCATAGCTTTCATCCTTTTAAGGGCGCGGTAGGGAACACATGACGAACCCGAAGAGGAGTCTACCACTGGATTCAGGGGGACATTGAAGTCTCCGCCTAATACCAATAAGCCAGATGTGAAGCCCATCAGCTGTCGCGTAAGGGATTGGCAGAAGGTGACATGTGCCACATTGGGGAAGTAAACATTAGCCAAAGTCAGTGTCCTGCCATTATATGAGCCCTTCAGGAAAATATATCGACCCTCTGGATCTATTAAACTGTCCTGCAGTGTAAAGGGAGCAGACCTAGCGATCAGTATGGACACCCCTTTAGTTTTGGCATTATCGTTTGTGGCATGGTAAGCTGTCTTGAAGTAAGTGTCAGTCAATTTCTGTGTGTGTCCCGTCCGGAAATGGGTCTCTTGTAGGAAAGCAAACTGTGGCTTACCCTTGCGGAGTTCCCTAAGAAGCGATACCCTATTTTCTGGTATATTCAGACCTTTCGCGTTTAATGATATTACCGTGGGTGATCTCCCCAGGGACGAGAAAGCCATTGGTGCAGTCGTGGACGCGCCGGGCGCGGTGAACCTGGAAGAGACTAAGAGAGATACTAAACACCCTGAAGCAGCTGGAGACCAGTAAACACAGTACACAATGAAATAACCAAGCAATACTAGAGCACCAGAGGAGGGAGGGATGTCAAGGGGAAGGGTAAGGGGGAGAGGTATAGGAGAGACAGGGGCAAGAGGTGGGAGAGTTAGGGGAGAGAAGAGAGGAGCAAGGAGAAAAGTAAAGAGACAGGTGTACGGGAAAGGTCCCGCCACTAGGTAGAGGGAGAACACAAAAAAAAACTCTAGTTGAAGATTACTCCCACTAAAGTAATAGAGTAGTGCGGTCAGAGTGGGGGACCCCCTCCGAGCGCACTTGGTGGGTAGCGTGGAGTGACCGCAGCCGGGATATCTCTGGAGCAGAAACCGGCTGGCAATACTGCCGGGGCAGTAATAGTAAAAAAAAAAAAAAAGGAAAAAAGAAAACACACTGGAGAAAAAAAAAAAAAAAACAAGCAAAGTTCCCAAGAAAAATAAAAAAAACGAGCAACATGAAGAAACGACACAGCCTCTTGAAGTGATAACAGATCGGACTAATCAAAGCCCCATAGAAAGGCATTGTCCTGTCTGGACCCAACAACAGGGGTCAGAACATGTCAACAAAAACGAGCCATCTCCTTTTGAAACAACACACACGGTAGGTGAGACCATACCAGCGGGGTCAGATAGCGCAGGAGAAAAAGGAAAAACAGGATGCATAGGCCGTCTTGCTCAGTGTCAAGTTTTGCATTCAGTCCAGCACCAGACAAGACAGAACCGCGAAAATAGGAAAGTCAGTCAATCCATCGAGCGGCCCCTAGCCGGCGTGGAGCGGGAGGCTGGGGTCCCGGCCTGGGAGCCTCCGCCGCGACCATGCCTAGGTTTTTTAGATTTCTGCTTTTCCGGGGTGATGTACGGAGAGTCAGGTGGGCTCCTGGGAGGTGGTGGTAGCGCAAATTCCTGATACCAGTCAGGTAGGTCCGGAACATCTAGATGAAGGCCTTCACAGAAGTCTGGCAGGTCTGATGGGGATCTTAACACGTGCTGTTTGCCTGCTAGCGTGACCACCAGAGCAAAAGGAAAACGCCATAGGTACCTTATGTCCTTCCTTTGGAGCTGTTCCAGCAGGGGGCGCAGCGCTCTGCGGTTGCGAAGAGTGATTTGTGAAAGATCCTGGAATAGCATGATGTGGGCGCCATTGTAGACAATGTGGTCGTTGCCTCGGGCCTTCCGCATAATGTCCTCTTTAAGTTGGAAACTCTGGAGACAGCAGATAATGTCTCTGGGAGGTGCATCATCAGATCCCCTTGCCCTCAGAGCCCTGTGAGCTCTAACAAAGTCAATGGCGGCTCCCTCTTGTCGTTCTAGCAAGCTATTGAACACTCTTTGCAGGGCAGGTATAATCTGGTCGTTCTCTACGGACTCGGGGACACCCCTTACTCTTATATGACACCTGCGCCCCCGGTTATCTAAATCTTCTAGATGGCGGTTCATCTCAATAAAGTGCATAGCATGAGTATCCGCCACAGACTCCAACCTGCGCAGGGCCTTGTCCCTGTGTTTCCCCTTAGCCTCTACGGTCTCCATTTTGTCTGAAAGGACCAGCAGGTTGGACTTTAAGTCCGTGATGGCTGCAGAAAATGTGGCTTTAATATCCGCCGCAAAGACCGACATGTCTGCGAATGTCAGCGGCTTGTTAGAGCGGGAGCGATTCCTACCTGAATCCTCCGCCATGTCCTGTGAGTCCTCGCTAAACTCGTCCTCGTCTGGCTGGGACCGCGCCATCTTGGAGGTCACCACGTTGCTCCCCGAGGCCTTAAAGAGTTCCGAGATGCTCCGAGACGAGGAAGCCGCTGAGCTGCTGCGGAGTCTGGAGCGGGGGGTCTGGTGGTTTGATTTGCCCATCACTGGTGCCCGATGAGCGTGGATAGAAGCTGTCGGCTGTGTCGGTTCACGGAGCTCCGTCAGTGTGCGGCCATCCTGGTCGCCAGTCAAGCCACGCCCCCGAAAAATGAGTGTAAATGTGAAATGGACCTGAGGAAGCACAGTACTAGGTGAATGAAGTGTGGGGAGAAGAAAATGTGTGTAAGAGGTGTGTAGGCATGAATGTGAAGTGAAAAATCGAAAAAATGTCAGTATGCAATGAAAAGATGATAGGTATGTACAGGGAAAGCATAAGTGTTGAGTATGTGTGATAACAAGGTGAGAAAGTGTAGGAAGGGAAAAAGCCAAGGTGAAAAACAAAAGAAAAGGAGAAGCAAAAGAAACAAAACAAGGGGGAAGAGGAGAACGGGGGAAGGGGGGGGGGAATTTACCTGGACTATCTGGATGAATAAAGTGGACCACTAGGCAGCGTAATTTTAACTGTAAAGGGATGTACTGCAGAGTTGACCCATATAGGTGTAGGATAGATGAAGCCTATCAAGGCAAAAAAACTGCAGTGGAGTATAGCAAGGAAAAGAGGATATAAATGATTGTCAGTAGGGTATTCGTGATATTGCTGTAAAGCAAACCACAAAGTCTGTCCAAGGGGCCATAGACCGAGGTCAGGCCATTACTTACTTGTCAGACGTTAATGTAGAGTTGTCTCTAAGTAGATAACAGCCTGGGAGCTCGACAGTGCGAGTTACCCTCGGCTGCTATATTTATGGGAGTAGTGGTCCTGCCTGGGGCGTGCCTCAGAAACGTCTCCCCCTATCCCCTCCCCCCCACACAAACATCCCCTCCCACACCCGGAAGCTCTTCACCCTCCCCCCAACAACACAAAGGCCCGCGGGAGCCCGAGGCGACAGTCAATAGACCACGGCCATTGGGAAACCCCTCCGGCGTTCTGGAAGGACAAGCATGTCCCCGGCAGCCGCCGTACCTGTCACAGTCGGAAACGCCATGACGTCACCGTATCCCGGGACGCCGCCGGCAGACTGGGATCTCCATCTGGTGGTCAGATGGAGAAAGACCACCCTGGAGCATAACGGGGGATGGGGAAGCCGAGGAATCTCTGGAATTCCCCCCCCCCCCTTAGTCTGCCGTGGCCGTGGAGGTAGAATCGCACCACCGCCACAAGGAAACCATGCCATGGGTGAGCCCAGGGAACCCCGCAGGCACGGACAGGGCCATGAATGCAAAATGGAACTGGAGACAGACAGACACCAGGATGTCATTGCATATATAAATAAATAAAAAACAGTAATTAAATAAATAAATATATTAAATTGCCAAAGTGGAATATAACATGTTGCCAAGGTATAAGTGTAATTATTGTGTTAAATAAATAAACATAAATTTGTAAAAGACAAAAAGCAGACGGAAAGATGTCAAGAGACTCAGCGTTGGGGGAGGGCCAAAAGGGGGCCCCCTCATTATGCAAATCTAGGTAAGGATATGAAAAAGTAATAAATGAAATTAGTAATAAAGTATACAACAGACAAGGGCAGGAAGCTTACTAAGAGGAAGACTTATACTTGGCTCCTTGTTGGAGTTGCCCCTTCAATAGACAATCCCTAAAGGGTACAAGGGGGAGGGAGAGGATGTATGATAGCCTGTTTGGGTTCTGGCTGAATAGCCTAGGGATCCAAATCTGCTCATGTCGTGAACGGGGAACATCTAAAAGCCACTCGTGATCGAAATCTGTATTTACAATCAGCGGGGACAAAAGGAAAAGGGAATTAATAAATTGTATCAAAATTAATTAAAGGAAAAGGTGTATATATTTTGTATAAAACGCTGAGAGATGACGATCTACACTGCTAGTGTCTTGGATCCACAGGCATCAAACCCAGGGGAACGGGTGTTTAACCACCCAAAGAAAATTTTAGCAAAGAAATGGCGATACATTGTGTGGATAAAGGTGCTGCACACCCCTGAATGGATTACTACTCCCATAAATAGAGCAGCCGAGGGTAACTCGCACTGTTGAGCTCCCAGGCTGTTACTGTATCTACTTAGAGACAACTCTACATCAACGTCTGACAAGTAAGTCAGGGCTCAAAAT
This sequence comes from Rana kukunoris, assembly GCA_029574335.1. Classification (NCBI taxonomy): domain Eukaryota; kingdom Metazoa; phylum Chordata; class Amphibia; order Anura; family Ranidae; genus Rana; species Rana kukunoris. The sequence continues at coordinate 213,033,781 of CM056053.1, read as the reverse complement.
TTCAAGCCCTGAGCTACTATCCAGGCCTCAAGAGTTACTCGCCACCAGTTGCCCCACCTAATTCATACACTGCCCTGCGCCTAATTGCACCCATAAACACGCCCTCGTAAATCTCATGGAATGACACTGTTAAATGTTTTATGCAGAATCAAGTTTAAATAATACCAACAACAACGTTAACAAAATAGGACAGGGCACTGGGGGCAGACCAGAGGGACAGGTCACTGGGGGCAGACCAGAGGGACAGGGCACTAGAACTGGGTCTCATCCCCGTTTTCTTGCTGTCTCCTCTACAACTCCCATCCATCCTCTCTCTCTCTCCCTCTCCTATTCATCTCCTCATCAGGAGCCTGTGTGTGCGCCTCCGCACTTGCATGTCCCCACTTCACCCTTTTATTCAGGCTGGCAGTGAGGGGAGGGGCTGCAGCACAGCGGGAGGGAGTACAATCCAGCGCTGAGATCCACACAATTGCACAGCCATTGACACCATAGCACAGCATACACTGACATCGCACAGCACACATTGAGAACAGTCTGTTCACAGTGCTCAGGCTGAACTGTTGGAAACTTACATAGAGCACAAGGAGAAGAAAACTGTGCAAACTGGAAGGCTGCCGCTCTCATGTCAGGGCAACTTTCAGTGAGCGATGCACCGGAGTGGTAATTTTCGCAATCCTCTACCTCACTCATTACTTTCTGCTCTCCTGCTACATTGGTTGGGGGGAGGGGGCAGGCTCAGAGAGGTCATACTGTTAGGTCCCATGGCTTAATGAGAATTATAAGGAGAGTAACTGTGTACTGCTCTGCCTGTGCGCAGCTCACCAGACTACTTTTCCCGAGCATGCACCTTTCCTCTTCGGCCGCCAATCGCATCGGGACTCTAAGGCCTCGTACACACGAGGGGATATGTCCGCTGAAAACGGTCCGATGGACCGTTTCAGCAGACATCTCCGCTCGTGTGTATGGGCTAGCGGACAGATTTCTCCACCCGACAGATTTCAAAGCATGCTTTGAAATCCATCCGGTGGGAATCTGTCCGCCCGACATGTCTGCTGGTTAGTACACTTACCAGCAGACATGTCGTCCCCCACCGCCGCCGCGCCACCGCCGAATGGATTCGGCGCATGCGCGGAAGTGTTTTACTTCCTGGTGCGGTGACGTGGCGATGACGCGGCGGCGTCAACGTCACCGCCGCGTCACCGCGCCGTCCGGCGGCGGGGAATTTGATCCGATGGTGTGTACACGCCATCGGATCAAACTCCCGATCAGACATATCCGATGGAAATGGTCCGCGGACCGTTTTCATCGGATATGTCCGATCGTGTGTATGGGGCCTAAGTGTAGGCACAGATTGGAGGGAGATTGGTCTTGCAGCCCTGTCATCACTCGCCCCCAGCTTAAATCCACTCGCCAAATGCTAGCAGGCGAGTGGAAATTTTGAGGGCTGAAGTAAGTAATGACCTGACCTCGGTCTATGGCCCCTTGGACAGACTTTGTGGTTTGCTTTACAGCAATATCACGAATACCCTACTGACAATCATTTATATCCTCTTTTCCTTCCTATACTCCTCTGCAGTTTTTTTGCCTTGATGGGCTTCATCTACCCTACACCTATCTGCGTCAACTCTGCAGTACATCCCTTTACAGTTAAAATTCCGCTGCCTAGTGGTCCACTTTATTCATCCAGATAGTCCAGGTAAATTTCCCCCCCCCCTTCCCCCGTTCTCCTCTTCCCCCTTGTTTTGTTTCTTTTGCTTCTCCTTTTCTTTTGTTTTTCACCTTGGCTTTTTCCCTTCCTACACTTTCTTACCTTGTTATCACACACACTCAACACTTATGCTTTCCCTGTACATACCTATCATCTTTTCATTGCATACTGAATTTTTTTTTCGATTTTTCACTTCACATTCATGCCTACACACCTCTTACACACATTTTCTTCTCCCCACACTTCATTCACCTAGTACTGTCCTTCCTCAGGTCCATTTCACATTTACACTAATTTTTCAGATGTCTCTCACGCACTCAAATGCATTCACAACATGTCCTCTTTCACCCATCTGCTCTGTCTCACATACATTAGCTTTCCTTACTACCCGCCTTTTACACACATCATCATTCACCTTTCCTCCCTGTAGACACTCTGTTTGTAATACCACTTAGGACGATAATATTTTTATCATGGGGGTTCTTTTTCTCCCCTCAGGTTCCATATCCTGCTTGGGTGTTTTGTTTCTCGCTCCGTCGGGCCCGCCCTTCCTCCCGTCCCTCCCTTCCCTGCCCTGTCCCCTCTCTTCCCTTTTTTCCCCCCTCCCCTCCCTTCAGCCCAATGCGGGGTCCGTGGTTGTGACCCCTCGTGGGCTTGGGGGTATTCCACCCATCCCGCCACCTGGTCTATTTTGCAATCTTGACCTCTCCCTTTATCCTGAGTGTCCCCTGGGAACTCCCCGTCATGGCGGCTGGGTCTCTGTCTGGCTACTGGTTCTGGTACAGTATATATATATATCATTTATAGAACTTATGCCTGCAAACTTTCTTCCCCCTGAAGAAGACCGATACCAGCAAAAGGGTCAAAACGCGTTGGGGTCTCTGCGCATAAGTTAAATCAATATTTTGCTTTTTTTGTTATTTATTTGTTCTTAATAAATTACAATATATATTTTTTTTAATATCTTGATTTAACAATTATTAGCTGCGACACAAAGCCCCCCAGGGGTACTGTTCCTTTTCTTCAAAAAACACTTGTACTTATGGTAACAAGGGGCGTAACATAGGCATGATTGGGACTCAAAAGAATGCACGCATGTAATCAAAACATTATTAGTGCCAGGTGCACAATGAGTTTAGTTACATACCTACATAGTTACATAGTAGGTGAGCTTGAAAAATAAGCCAGTAATACCTTGTATATCCTTTGTAAACGTTGGGGGTTTAACTCAATGGTAAATGCGTTTTTTTTAGCGAGTCCACAGCAGTCAGATGTTATGTTTGAGGGCATGGCAGCCCATTTTTATTGAAGGAAACAAAAAGAACAGTTCACATACAGGATTTCCCACGCAGGGGTTCTTCTCCAGTAATGTTCACAGAACTCAAAATACCAAGCCTCCTGGCTCCTAGGCTTACTTAGCCTTGCTGTACCTGCTAACCTGGCACACTCCTGGCCTCAACAGGTTCTCCAGCCCACTGTCTCCCAGACTTCCGGACTTCCTTCAGCCCCTCTTGGACTCGCTAGTCCCCTAAGGTCTACCAGCCTCCCAGTCCTTCAGGCACAAAGTCCCCCCACACCAGGGATGTAGTCTCCAGGGCAGACAGACAGATCCCCACACACAGGTCTGTCTTGCAGCAACAGCCAGCTGCACACCTTCCATCTCCCTCTCTCTCTCTCTGCTCTGACCAGTCACTGATTATATTGTCAGCGTTCAGCTGGGAACCCAACCTGCTGGCTGTCTGTAAGATCTGGACACAGGGTTGGAGACCCCATCCCGCCCAAGTCTCTGCAGGATCTCCAACTACACAGCCACATTCAAAACTATCAAAACCTGGAGAAAACTGACAGAGCAGTTTTCTCCATTTAAAAACTATGCTGTGTAGTTCTGCAGTCTGCCGACATGCAGACTCTGTGTCCATTTTTGCTGCGTCTCCATGGTGACAGGGACCCTCACTATTACACCCTGTATGTTGTGGTCGTTCAAATGCTTATCTAATAGTTTCTTGAAACTATCGATCCCCCCCAAGAGACCACCGACTGTGGTAGGGAATTCCACATCCTTGCCAGTCTTAAAATAAAGTACCCTCTACGTATTTTAAGGTTAAACCTATTTTCTTCTTAAAAAAAATGTGAGGCATAGGAGGTCCAATCACGACACCTATTTTCTTCTTATTTTATTGCATAAGCAAAACATGCAAAATAGAATGCAGTTTGATATAGAATTTACAATTTATTTTACACATTAAAACCTGTCAAGCATGCTGAAGGTGGTTTTCTCTCTCACCTGTATAATAATGATAATAATAATAATAATAATAATAATAGTAATAATAATGTCCTCTTTTTTTCCAGTTAATATAGCCCCTTATATCCTTTTACTTCTCCTATCTGGCCAGTAGAAGGCCCCATCTCTTCTCTGTATTCAGAGAAGCAAAAAGCAGGTGCCACTTAGATAAACGGTATCACTTTAATAATAAAAAGCATCAAAGCACTCACTTAGTGGTTACTGTATGTAGGCATTTAGAATGTCCAATCGACGGTCAATCTCCACTTGTGTGGGTGGTCCCTCAAGCTATAGATGGTAGCTGTGCTGTGCCGCATGGAGAGAAGCCGTTGTCTCTTCCAAATGGAGAATTTCTGGGTATCGCTGCGGCTGCCAGAAGGAGAGCTGGAACGCAATCGTTGAGTCTGTGCTGGGACGCGTGTGAGGGCGGATGACGTCAGTGTTTTGATTTTATGTTTCAGTATGCGCCATTATTGTACATTTTTTCTTCTGTTCTGTATTCCCCTGTATAGGAAACAGACCTCCAAAAATCTATTATTCGGTCTTCCTTATCTATTCTATACACCTTTAAATTTCCTCTGTTCTCTACTCTGCCAGAATAAAGCTTTAAAAGCTTTCTTCCCCTCTCTGTACTTCCCCTAACCAACCTAAAGAGATTCACAATTTTTTGCACTACCCATGTTAAGGGGTTTTCTGTGACCTTCCAGGATGTAGAAGCTCAAGATCTCCTCTCTACTTCCCTACAGTAAAAAGCTTTGGATCTGTCCTGTATTTCTGCCATGATCTGTAGAAGACTTGGATCACCTCTAGGTACATTTAAAGCTTTTAGAAGCTATGGACTTTCTCTCTGTGAAATCCCATCATCTTCTCACTGTCCCCCTTCAGCTTTTTATAATTCCTGGATCTCCTCTCTCTACCCCTCAACCCCAAATGTCAGACAGTGTATAGGCTTTGTGTGGTTCGCTGCCATCTCCCGTTGCACCTTGGGCTTTATCACTGTCCTCGTGCCTTCTCCTGAGCTTGCTTTATTCCACCATCTGCTCCCCTTCTAATATGTAGTTTTAGCATCCTGGGGGATTATGTGTACAAATGTGTACATACACATACTAGGGCCAATCTATACAGGCGCAAATCAACCTACCAGCATGTGTAATGTGTAGGAGGAAACCAGAGTGTTCATAGGAAACCCAAGCAAATACATGCATACTCCATGCAGGTAGTGTTGTATTTGAGATTTAGGCTGGGTTCACATATGAGCACACATTGGCTCACAGCGGGTGTCCGGTGCATCCTTGTTCATCATTTTAGGTCCGATTTTAGCCTAAATTTATGGCTAAATTCAAACCTAAAACAGACCAAAAGACACATTACATTGCTGTGCAGATCACACCAGAGCCGCTGTGGAGATTTGTTAACCGGCTCCATAGAAAGTTGGTCACAATCGCCTGCTATTGCAAATTGGATGTGGTGAAACCGCATCCAATTCGCACTAGTGTGAACCCAGTCTTAAACCAATGGCCTGCAAGGCAGAAGTGTTAGCCACTAAAAAAACATGCTGCTCCAAATTATAAACAAGAGGCAGTTAATCTTGCATAGCTATTTTACATCATCTTTGCTTTTTTAAGCTCACAAAAACTTTGAATAAATTTTTATACCATACATCATGCATATTTTCTTTCTCTTTTCTTTTTTTTTTTTTTTTTAGCAAAACTTGTAATGGTCTATAAGCATACACCATTAATATGGATGGCAATATAAATGATAAAACATTTAACATATAATAAAGCATGTGTCTGAGTGTGTTACTTCAATTTAGTGTTAATTTGTGTAAACATAAAGATTATGGTTCTGAGTGTGAATACAACACATAATATTTTGTGGAAACCATTCCACTGAGTCTTGTATTATGATGCATTTTCTTTTTTTTTTATCATGTTTTAACTGCAATACCAGGGAATCCATTTTTGAAATGCTGCCTTTTGTGGTCAAATGTATGTTGTCAGAGACTTCATGAAAAAGTCATTAGTTTACCCCCATCCTCTTTCACTGTCATCCAGAATCATGTCATAAATAGTCACTTGTCGAGCAAGATATCAATCTATCCAGGTATCACCCACTTCCTGTCTCTGGCCATATGTTTCTGTTATTTATGTCAAGAAAATAGCATTTACACAACCGCTGCTAGTTGTTTACAGAAGTTTAACTCCTCTGATATAGTCCCGCTTGTGCTGCATGCTTTTAACCCATAGATAATACATGAACTTGTACATTTTAAAATATGCTTGCACATGCATGAAAGGATAAGCACCTAACTGAATTGACAGTACCATCTGCTAAATACACTTGATGTCAAAAGGAAACGGTCACTGCATAAACACTGACTGTACAATCACTTGATAGCAATCTATCTTTCTTTGTGCGTTGCCATGCTAAGCATTGCTAGTTTAGTGATTAAATGGACTGGAGAGTTTTCAGAAGCAAACAGTTTGTGTAAGCATTTATCTGCCCACTACACATGTTTCTAAAATGAGATCTCTTTTTTCACTTGCCACTTTCACCCCATTTTCCATATTCTCTTTCTGTTTGCACCGGACTGGTTAAAACAGTGATAAAACATGGATTGGAATCAATGGAAATAATAATGGAAATACTTTAGCATCAGCCTAAATATTACAGTAAGTAGTGATAAATATTTACATTTAAAACATTAACCACCTCAGCCCCGGAAGATTTGGCTGCTCAATGACCAGGCCCTTTTTTGCTATACGACACTGCATCACTTTAACTGACAATTGCGTGGTCGTGCGATGCTATACCCGGACAAAATTGATGTCCTTTTTTTTACCACAAATAGAGCTTTCTTTTGGTGGTATTTGATCATCTCTGCATTTTTTTTTTTTGCGATTTAAACAAAAAAAGAGCAGCAATTTTGAAAAAAAAAAAAAAACAATATTTTGTACATTTTGCTATAATAAATATCCCCAATTTGTTTTTAAAAAAGCAATTTTTTCCTCAGTTTAGACCGATATGTATTCTTCTACATATTTTTGGTAATAAAAATCGCAATAAGCGTAGATTGGTTGGTTTGCGCAAAATTTATAGTGTCTACAAAATAGGGGATAGATTTATGGCATTTTTTTTTTACTAGTAATGGCGTTGAGTCTGCATCCTTCTTCCTTAGGCTCAATGCACACTGGAAGCGAAAAAAAAGCTATAAAAAAACTCCAGTAGCTTTGTAGGGAGCCTTTCAAATTTTTTTTAGCGTTTTTGCAAAAGCGTTTAAAAGCGTTTTTCAGTGCAGCTTTTTTGTTTGTTTCAATGAATAAAAAATGGTGAGCAGGGTTTTTGAGCGTTTTTGCCCTGCCCATTAGCATTTTTCAACGTTTTTTCACCGCTGAAAAATGGCACTTTGAATGCTCATTAACACTAAACAACTTCCATGTGTGCATGGACACATAGGCTAACATAGAGTGCAGTTTATGGGCTTTTTAAAAAAAAAAGCCAAAACGCCAATAAACTACAGTTTATCAGCTTCAGTGTGCATGGAGCCTTATGCCGCGTACACACGATCATTTTTTGTGATGAAAAAAAACAACGTTTTCAAAAACGTCATTTAAAATCACTGTGTGTCGGCAAAACGTTGTTTTATGTCTTCAAAAAAACGACCAAAAAAAATTCGAACATGCTTGAATTTTTTGTGTCGTTTTTCAAAACGTTGTTTTTTGTGTCATAAAAAGTGATGGTGTGTGGGCAAAACGATGTTGAAAACGACGTTTTTAAACCCGCGCATGCTCAGAAGCAAGTTATGAGACGGAGCTTCAATGGAACAGAGTGCTGTCGAACGTGTCTTACGTAACCACGCTTTGCTAGAGCATTTTGGAAAAACTATGGTGTGTATGCAACGTCGTTTTGGAAAATGAAGTTTGAAAAACGTTGTTTTGTTTCATCACTTGAAACGTCGTTTTTTTTTCATCACAAAAAATGATCGTGTGTATGCGGCATTAGGCTTAATTAACACGGGATGTTTTACAACCTCCCCTGAACGATTTAACTTGACAAATAGTAAACAACGTGTTGCCATGTTTACATGCCACGTTTAGCTGCATTTAGCCGTATTTGCATTTAGGAGCGCTTACTTTTTTTTTTCAAATATTCAAAAATGTATCTCCATTAAAAACACCTCTAAATGAAATGCGGCTAAATGCGAGTTACCACTTTTACATGGGTTTACAAGCTGTTACAGGCTGTTCAGGTCTGGTATATATTTTAAGGGAAACCCTGCACCAAAATAAAAAAAAATGGCGTTGGGGTCCTGTCAGGCTGCAGGAAAAGAGGAAGGACAAGAGAGAGCCCCCTTCCTGAACCGTCCTGGGCCACATGCACTCAAAATGGGGAGGATGCTTTGGGGTCTGGACCCCAAAGCACCATGCCCCTATGTTGATGGGGGCAAAGTTCTCAACCCCACAACCCTTGCCCGGTGGTTGTGGGGCTCTGCGAGTGGGGGAGTTATGGAAATCTTTAAGCCTTCTTTAACAAGGAGACCCCCAGATCCCATCCCCTATGTAAATTGGTAACACGGTACATTGTACCCCTACCATTTAACCCAAAAAAGTGTCAAAAATGGAAAAAAAAACAGCCAGCTTGGGACAAGTCCTTTTTTCTTAAATAAAAAAATGAAAAGTTCAGCAATGTAGCTCCAAGGATACAAAAAAAGCCGCTACTGAAGCACCTCCATAGGAGACTCCCATTGAATGACGCTACTCCCACCGTGACAGCTCTTATATAGCTGAGGGCAGGGCCACCCGTAGACATACATGGGCTACCCTGCCCCTTCTAGGAAACCGCAGAAAACCCTGTGGCATCAGAGGGGGAGGAGTATGAAATTATGAGAAATTTGTTTAACATGGGAGTCTCCAGGTGTAAGCTCAGCAATAGCTAACTGACTCTTGAACTTGTGTTTTTGGTAAGATCTTATTTATTGGATGCAAACTAACGATGGAAACAAGAAAACTAAGAAAGGAAAAGGAAAAATAGAATTATCCAGTGTTGGTGCAGGGGGTGAGAGAGATTCCCACGTACTGAGCCCATGGTCCCCATACTGCTTCACATCTTTTGGTAATGTCTAGGATAGAAATTACTATTTTTTCCTGGGCCATGATCCACAAAAATCTTTCTCTTGGCTGCTAAGAGAGATACGGTGGGTCTCTTCCAAGTCTTGGCTATAGTGATGTTTGCTCCTAGTAGCAGAAAGAAGATCAATTTTCGTGTGTGTTTGGGGGATTTTGGTTTGTGGCCATTCAGAAGAGCTACATGGGGAGACTGTGGGACTAATTGGCCCAGAAACTTTCCAGATAAGGTTGAACATCTTATTCCCAAATCCCCTAATTTTCAGGCATTCCTACCATACATGTAACATGGAGCCTAGTGTGTGGAAATCTCTGAAACATAAAGGGGAGGATGAAGGGAAAATGGTACCAAGTCTGGTAGGGACCAGATACCATCTGCTAATAACCTTTAGGTTCGACTTCTATTAACAAAATGTTCAGCTTACCTTTGAAGGCTCTAGACACCACTGTATGCCAATCCTCCAGGTCCAAGGATTCTTGTAGGTCTCTTTCTTATGCTTCCATGTATGGAAATTTGAAGGTGGTTTTGGCCCGTGACAAGTAGATTATCGATATGCCACTTTTTTGATCTGTGAAGTTGAGGCGAATAGGTTTGTTTTTCCAAATGGAAGATAGAAAATTAGAGATTTGGTGCAACCTATAATTTTCTGAGTCTGGAAGATCCAAATTGTTTATACAGTGTTTGTGGGCCTGCAACAGAGAAGTAATGGTCAATAAGGTACATCCCCTTGTCTAGCAACCATTGGAAGGATTTAATGTCCATGCCTGGGTTGAACTGAGGGTTATTGAAAATGTCAGTTAAAGGACGAATTTCAGAGGTCAGGGAAGGCAGATATTGCAAATCATTCCATAGAGAGAGTGGGGGACATCACTGGGGGTCTAGATTTCTAGGGACACCATAGTAGAATGTCTAGTGTATACATTGGGACTGCCTGTCTCTCCATGTGGATCCAATGAAGTTTCTGTAGCCTAGAATAGACCATAGATAGTTGGGCCAGCCTTGCTGCCTGGTAATACCAAAACAGGTTGGGGAGTCCCAGACCCCACTGAAATTTGGGGCTAAATATAATGTGTTGGGAAAATCTATATCCAGTCTTTGAACATATAAATGTGATTACTTCTCCTGGAATGATTTGAGGTGATCCCTTCTGACCGCTACAGGGAGTGACCTAAACAGGTAAAGTAGTCTAGGCAACAGTCATCTTTATAGAGTGGATTATAACTAAGACAATTGGAACTGTGACCAAGTTTTGAGATAATTTTTAAGCTTGTGGTACATGGGAGGGTAATTTTGGTGATAAATTTGTCTGATCTTGGCAGAGAGGTTTATCCGTAAGTAGTGTATTATCGAGTTGCTCTATTTGAATTTAATTAATGGTTTCAGTAGCACTACTAGAGTTGGCTGGAGGGAAACGTTTAAGGCTTCGGACTTGGACAGGTTTACTTAAAGGTTCGAGACACTTGCAAAGGAGTCTAATGCCACGTTCACACGACTGTTTTTAATGTCCTAGAAAAAAAATATGTTTTTCTCAACGTGATTCTTGTCAAGCCTGCCTTGCATACACACGATCATGAAAAAAAATGCTGGTGCAAAGCGCAGTGACGTACAACATGTACAGTATCCTCTATCTCAGTGCAGGTGTCAGTGTTCTATCTCAGTGCTGGTGTCAGTGCTCTATATCTCGGTGCTGGTTTCAGTGCTCTCTATCTCAGTGCTGGTGTCAGTGTCCGCTATCTCAGTTCTGGTGTCAGTGCTCTCTATCTCAGGGCTGGTGTCAATGCTCTTTATCATAGTGTTGGTGTCAGTGCTCTTTATCATAGTCCTGGCTGGGGGCGTGGCCGGACCTAGCTAAGAGATGGACGCCTAAGCTCCAAGCTCCTGCCACGTCGGACCGAACTATAATAATAAGCGGAGATTTTGGATCCTCACCCTCATCCTGAAGATGGGAACTGCCTCCAGACACTCGTTGGCTTCACGTTCCCATTCACCGAGGAACCAGACCGGCACATTGAGCCAACACATACCGGAGATGTTTTGTGCAGGCCGAAGTAACATGGCGGCTTCCCGCCAAGGAGCCTCTCAGGGAAACCCACAGGTTTAGCCAGCACTGCAACCAGAAATAATTCTTACTGCAACTAATTCTGCTCCCCCCACGTCCTCCGGGGATCAACTGGCTGGCACTCATCCCCCTTCTCACCACCACATCAGCATCCTAGACCTGAGGGCTGTCGCTGCGGACATAAAAGACACCATGTCTGTTGCCATCGTGGAGTTGAGAGTGGATATCCGCACACTGAACGATCGCGTCTCAACTACCGAGAGGGTCCTAGACGACCATGATCTGGTCCTCCAGAGGTCCACGAGAAAGATTGACGCTCATACCTTACAGCTCCGTGAGGTAAATCGCCACCTGGAAGACCTGGAGAACCAGAGCCGATGCCATAACCTTCGCGTGCGGGGTCTGCCTGAGGAGATTGAAGGAGAACGGATGCCCCAGGCTGTGAGGGGTCTCTTCAACTCAGTGCTTAGCAGGCCTCCTGACGCGACTATGGCCTTTGAACGGATACATCGAGCCCTATGTCCCCGCGGTAAAGATACAGACCCCCCGAGGGACATTGTGTGCTGTCACGAAAGAAGAAATCCTGAAACAGACAAGGGGGCAGCGCCTTTCACATGATGGCACTCCTGTTCAGATCTTCCAGGACCTGTCGGGCATCACTCTCCAGCACCACAGAGATCTTAAACCACTTCTGGATGTGCTCCGTTCCAAGGAAATACGTTACCAATGGAAGTTTCCATTTTGCCCGACAGCATCTCACCTGGGCCGCACTGCATCCCTCAAGGTCCCGGAGGACCTAACCCGCTTCTGTGAGACTCTGGGACTACCTCTGATATCGGTCCCTGACTGGTATGCCATCTACCGTCGATCGGTGGGCAGATGGGGGAAATAGCCCGGAAGAACGGATGGAAACTCAACCCACCAGTACCCGCAGGAGAAGGTCGCACCCTGGAACCAGGCATCCACACGGGGCCAACGCCCCACGAGGAGACCATGATTCTCAGGCTCCCCCCGGGGCTAGGAGAGCCCGCAGGGATTACTGAAAGCTTTTTTAAATGCGATCACTACGTTCTCCTGTATTGCGTGGAATGGCCTGCAGTTTAAGTTCATAACCCTCCTTCATTTTTGTTTGCGTTTTTTCCCTCTTTTAATTCTCTTTATTTTTTGGGAGACCCGATCCGGTTTCATACCGGTTCTGTCGACACAATACCATTCGCCGCGTCGATATCATTGTGACTGAGTGCGTCCGGGTATGAGGCACAAAGACTAGTGCCCCGGGACTCCTTCCCGAGGGAGTTTCGTAGCTGACTCCACTCTTAGTACAACTTCCAGGATGCACCGCGGCAGGAAGTCTCAGGCGGCGGACAGGAAGCAGTCCTCCCGTATTGTCGTCCGGCAACCGAAGAGGATTTTGCTGGATTATTTAACCGCGATCTTCTCGACCCGTCACAAGCCTTGGATAACGCCCCGCTGCTCCTGTCAAACCAGGGTCGGGAATACTACACCCTCAAGCTCGCCCATTTCCAACGGCCGCTGGGGCCCCTTGTCTGCCTCTTTGCCTGGGCACATGCAGCCCCGACGGATCATTGTGTGACTACCGGTAGCGAAACAGGCCTTCCTGCTTGTCTCATAGTACAGCTACAACACGACATGCTGACCAAATACTTGCATGCTATATGTCGCATCGTTGGCCGGGATGCCTTGCGACTGATGCGTTTGCCCTCAGAGGAGCTGCACCTGCACGGCACTTCCCAAATCCGGTTGGTTCACGTTACAAGACATGGACATTGGGCCACCTACGAGACTTGGGTTGCTCCACACATACTTCTCCTGCTGAAGGACTGCATCACCGAGAGTAGATACGTAAGATTGCAGATCAGGGCCTACGGCCTATAGACAATATAGAATGTTCCTTTAGATAAATGCGGGGTCACCCCCTTTAAGGTTATGGTATGCCTACGAAAGGATATAAGTATTGTGTATGCTTGGAGCCATGCATCCCCCTCTCCTGTAGTTCACACACCCCTGGACTGGGGCGTAGTCTGGCAAACCACTGTCGGTAAGATGGGCGATGCATTGCACAAAAGTTTTAATGGTTAATGTTTTTTGCATAAGAGGGTTAACGTTAGATGATAGGGCGGGAGCGCAGTACATTGCTCTGGAATGCCGGGCTCCGGCGAAATGTGCCTGAGGTGCCAAGCCCTTTTCCACACACTGGCTTAATGCGCCGGTCAACAGTTGTCTGGTGGAACCAACTGACATCTCTTGCTATGGGGGGAGGGAGGGGATTTAGACAATGCATGGAGATAGTCTGCACCATAGCTTGGTCATGTCTTATTATACCCCCCGACCAGTCCGGGATGTATCCACCCCATCGGAGATGGGTCATCACCTTGGGCTGACTCCTCCCCCCTAGGGAGTTTTGAGGCCACACCTCTCCATATAGCTTTACCCTGTAATGGTTCGTTTCGAGGTGGCATACCATTATAGTTTTACCCCTCTTAGTGTTTCTGCTTTCGGGCAGAGCTCCGACCAACCCCCACACGGTTGCTCACGGCAGTGACTGCACGCTTTATAGTGTGTGGGAACCCTGTGGGCGCCATACTTTTCCGATCTGTAAATAGCCCTCTCAGGTGCTGGGACGTAGTCCCACTACCCTATCGGTATATTTTTTCTTTAGGTTGATTTGTGATATTACCTAGCTATAGCATACTTGCTGAGCTCCCCCTTGTCACCCTCCCAGTCCTGTTTCCCCCCCCGCCCCGCCTCCCGCTCCCTTTTCATTCCATCCACCATGACTGACGGACCAGCTCCTTCTATGTCCACCCCCCATCAGACGCGCAAGCCTCCAGAACTTAAACTGCTCTCACTTAACGTCCGTGGTCTGAACACCCCGGAAAAATGCTCACGTCTTCTGTATACACTTCGTAGAGACAAACCACATATTGTACTCCTTCAGGAGACCCACTTTCGCACCGACTTTATCCCCAAGCTTCAGGACAGCTACTTCCCTAAGGTGCACCATGCCACCAACGATGCGGCTAAATCAAAAGGGGTCTCGGTTCTATTTGCAAAACACTGCCCATTCCAGGTCTCTGATATCCAAAAAGACGGGTTAGGCAGATTCCTTTTTATCAAAGGCACACTGTACGGTAGAATGTACACATTAGCAAATGTCTATGCTCCCAACTCAAAATAAGTCTCCTTCTTTCGCGATCCATTCTATCAATTGACCGCCTTTAAGAGTGGCACACTGATAGTGGGAGGGGATTTCAACGTCTCCCTTTCGCCCTCAGTGGACACGTCTAATGGATCGACATGCCTGTCTTACAGAGCGTTACGTGCCATTAAAACGCAACTCAGTACACTCACTCTACATGACACATGGCGCACACTCAACCCAAAGGTGAAAGACTACACTTTCTTTTCTCCCTTACACGACAAATATTCCAGGATAGACCATTTGTTCCTTTCACAATCTGATCTTACATTCCTATCAGGGGCAACAATAGAACCTATGGCATTATCAGACCACCACCCCATTACCATGTCCCTGGTTCTACCCGATCATTGCGCCAAGTCCCCAATATGGAGAATGGATGATTCCCTTTTACTCGACTAGGAAGATTTCAAACTGCTCTCGGAACGTCTTTCCCAATATTTCGCCGAGAACGACATCGCTGACACCTCACCAGTCACCCTCTGGTCGGCGCACAAATGCGTCATCAGGGGCAAACTAATTGCACGGCCAGACGTAATAAACTAAGAAAAGCTAGGATGACTGATCTGTCCGCCTGAATAAAACGGCTCAAGAGTGCCCACAAACTCACCTTAGCGACCCAAACGTACTCCGACCTCCTGACAGCTAGGGAAGAACTAATAGAAGAGCTCCAAATGGCCTTAAAGTGTAAATTCGCCTTTTCTCACAAATTATTCTACGATTTCGGAAATAAAGCCGGGAAACCGCGCACCCCCCCATGATCGTCAGACGACAATGGAGGACTTCCTCGCCAAATATGGCCCTTCCCCTGTCCCCCCAGACGAATTATCACATTTAGGCCTCGTACACACGAGGGGATATGTCCGCTGAAAACGGTCCGATGGACCGTTTCAGCAGACATCTCCGATCGTGTGTATGGGCTAGCGGACAGATTTGTCCACCCGACAGATTTCAAAGCATGCTTTGAAATCTATTGGGTGGAATCCGTCCGCCCGACATGTCTGCTGGTTAGTACACTTACCAGCAGACATGTCGTCCCGCACCGCCGCTGCGCCGCCGCCGAATGGATTCGGCGCATGCGCGGAAGTGTTTTACTTCCTGGTGCGGTGACGTGGCGTTGTCAACGTCACCGCCACGTCACCGCGCCGTCCGCCGGTGGGGAATTTGATCCGATGGTGTGTACACGCCATCGGATCAAACTCCAGATCGGACATGTCCGATGGAAATGGTCCGCGGACCGTTTTCATCGGATATGTCCGATCGTGTGTACGAGGCCTTAGGCTCAGCAATTACATCGGATGAGGTCTTACTCGCCCTGAAACAGCTGAAAGCTGGGAATAGCCCAGGCCCGGACGGCCTACCGGCCGGATATTATAAGGCATTTGCCTCCACTCTGCTTCCTAAATTTGTAGGTGCCTTTAATGCTCTCCCAGGTATGCCCCAACCGCACCGAGACCTCCTAGAGGCACACATTACGTTGATCCCTAAGCCGGGCAAGGACGCCACCCTTGTTTCCAACTACCGCCCCATCTCTCTGCTGAACGTGGACGTTAAGCTTTACGCTAAAGTTATAGCTAACAGACTGCTGCCATTCCTTCCCAAATTTGTCTCCACCGACCAGGTTGGCTTTGTCCCGGGCAGGGAGGCTCGAGACAACACCATCAAGGCCACCAACGTACATCATTGGCTGACCTCGATGAACACTGAGGGATTTTTCCTATCGTTGGACGCAGAGAAGGTGTTCGACAGGGTGGCCTGGGACTATATGTCCGCAGCTCTATTCCAGCTAGGCCTCCCGAGTCGACTCATCCAAATGATTCTGGCGTTATACTCCGCCCCCACCGCTCGGCTGCTCACTTTCCCCCATCGTCTTCATCCTTATGCTGGAACCATTCCTTCGCAGGCTAAGCGATAACCCTGACATCAAGGGCATCACCATTGAACAGAAAATCTGCAAAGTAGCGACGTATGCGGACGACGTTCTATTGTTCCTAAGGGACCCAATTACCACTATTCCCAATCTACTAAAAGATGTTGAACTCTTCAACAGGCTATCCAACCTAAAAATGAATTTCCACAATTCAACTGCGCTGAACGTGTTCCTTCCCTGTTCGATGGTGTCCTTGTGTCAACAGAACTTTCCATTTCGATGGGAATCTAATGCAATCACATACCTGGGTGTCAAACTCCCCTCTGCGCTGACTGACCTATATACAGATAATTTCTTACCCTTGCTCCAAACCATTCGGGAAGACCTACACGCCTGGCACAAAGGACGATTTTCGTGGTTCGGGAGGGCGGCAATTTAAAAAATGAACGTTCTACCCAGGCTGTTGTACAGGATGCAAGCCGCCCCGATTTAGCTCCCTCCGGCATACTTCGCATCCCTAAGGCACATTTGTAGGTCCTTTCTATGGGCGGGTCGCCCCCCCCCGGCTGGGATGGAACAGACTCGTTCTTCCGAAGCTGAGGTGCAGAATAAGCCTACCGGATTTCTCCCTATACTATAAGGCCTGCCAGCTCACTAGGGTGGTGGACTGGCAGAGACACGGTCAAAACAAAGACTGGGTTGCGATAGAGGACTCCTTTGCAAACTTCCCGATAGCGCACACCCCCTGGACTAGTGTCAACTCGGTACCAAAGACGTGTACAGACCACTCACTGATTGGCCCCACTCTAGCTACCTTTAGAGACGCTTGCCGCGATTTAGATTTGGTTCCTTCCCCTGAGCCTATGATGCCCATCACCCGAAATCCTGATTTCCCTCCTGGCATCGCTTCACTGGGTGGGTCTACAACTAATGCTGACACGCCCGCCAGGGCCAGTCAATTTTTTAGGGCAGGTTCCCTGCTGTCCCATGCTGAAATGTCCTCTCAGTTCCCAAACCTGAGCATACCCTTCTTCAAATTGTACTCGAGGTGGTACCGCGTGCCCGAAAGATTGCACAAAATCTTCCCTAGCGTCCCCCCTACGTGCTGGAGATGCAACGCGGCTGTGGGGTCTCTTCTGCACGTTTGGTGGGAGTGCTCACGGATCAGACCTTTTTGGGAGAAGGTACACAATCTCATCTCACGTATCACCACCTACACCCCTGACTTCACCCCAGCGCAGTGCCTCCTACACCACACCTCACTCTCTAGGAAGTCATACTCCAAATCCCTTGCTCTGCTCCTCATCAACGCAGCCACCCAATGCATCCCTGCACATTGGAAGACCACCAATGCTGAATGGATTAAAAGAGTCAATAAAATAGAGGACATGGAAAGAATTATCCACCAGACGAAAGACAGACACGAGACATTCAGGACCACTTGGGCCTGTTGGTCACATTACAGAGATTCCTTGGGAGCTGCGGACCCTGACAATCGGGCCGTAGATACTACTGGTGTCACTTAGCTTACTCTGGTTACCCGTCCCATACTCTTTCGATCTCCCCTGTGTATCCCCACCCCCCGGCCCCTACTCCCTGTTTACACATTGCCCAGTAAGGTACCCGCTTGTACTTCTGATGCTACCCTTGACAACATACGTCAGTTTGTTGGTCCCGCCCCCACCCACCCTGAAACCGCTAAACAGATTACGCCCAAGGGCCGGACACCTTAATATCCCTGCTTACTTCAGCCATCTAGAGAAGCATCTGGAAGGGACGCGAGGTAGTTAAATACTTTGTGGTCTCGGCGGCTTATATTCAGTTCACATACGCCTTGTTACTGCCCCCTCTCCGCACGCAGTTAAGCCCAAAATTGGAATGCTATGGAGGGGTTACCTCTCCAGGAGATTTCTATGGATTCCCTCAGTTTATGGCTGCACTGCTTATGCAAGCTCCTCCCCTATCAGAGTTATGAAGGTTCTATGTCCTTTTATGGACCCATTTCATGTGATCAGGAGGAGAATTGTCTGTCTATGCATTTTGTTTATTGTTTACCAGGTTACCTGTACTACATTCAAGGCTACTGTTTTACTGTACCCTTTGTGCATGTTTTGAAAACATGTACCACTGCATATGAGACTGTCCCTACTTTGTACTGTAAAACCTTTAATAAAAAAATTAAAAAATCATAGTCCTGGTGTCAGTGCTGTCTATCTCAGTGCTGGTGTCTGTGCTCTCTATCTCAGTGCTGGTGTCAGTGCTCTCTATCTCAGTGCTGGTTTCAGTGCTCTCTATCTCAGTGCTGGTTTCAGTGCTCTCTATCTCAGTGCTGGTGTCAGTGCTTTATATCTCAGTGCTGGTGTCAGTGCTCTCTATCTCAGTGCTGGTGTCAGTGCTCTCTATCTCAGTGCTGGCCTCAGTGAGGGAGCACCCGGCCCACCATGGCTGAACATCATCACTACACTGGGACCTCCCAACCCCCCCTGCCGTGGAGACATGCATAGGTGGGGGTAAGGGCAGGGAATTCCAAGCACAGATGGGCACACTGGGAATCTGGCACAGGAGCTGCTCTCACTGTTAGTGACACATGATCAGGAGGAAGGCGGTGGGAGGATGGGGCAGGGGTGGATGTAAAGACCAGTCTCTGGCTGTGGCTGGGGGATGCTGCAGGAACATGGATGGGGGGCTGGCTCTCTCTGATGATGGTGGTAGCTGGCGGCAGAAAGGGTTGTGGCATAGTGATAGCTGTGCCTCTCCCTCCAGCTTCTGAAAATTCTGTAAAAAAATGCATTTTCTTTGTTTCTGTTATAACATTTTGCAAATTAGTAATTTTTCTTCATACATTTTGGACAAAATGTATACTGCTACATATCTTTGGTAAAAATAATCCAAATTAGTGGATATTATTTGGTCTTTGTGAAAGTCATAGCGTCCACAAGCTATGGTGCCAATCTCTAAAAATTGATCACACCTGAAGTACTAATGGACTATCTAATTTCTTGAGACCCTAACATGCCAGGAAAGTACAAATACCCCCCAAATGACCCCTTTTTGAAAATTAGACATTCCAATATATTTAGTAAGAGGCATAGTAAGTTTTTTGAAGTTGCAAATTTTTCCCACAAATCTCTGCAAAATCAAGTTTTGTTTTTAATTTTTCTTTTAACAAAATGTTCATATTAGCAGGATATTTCTCACAGACAGCATATGCATACCTCAAATTACAGCCCAAAACACATTCTGCTTTTACTCCAGAGTATGGAGATACCACATGTATGAGACTTCTGGAAGTTCTGAAAATTTGGAAAGAAAATGAGAATGCATTTTTTCTTTACACAAAGTTGTCCAATCATACAATATTTCTAACACATAGCATGTACATACCAAAAATGACACCCCAAAATTGATTTTTCTACTCCTCCTGACTATGGTGATACCACACGTGGGAGACTTCCACAGCCCGGATACATACAGAGTCTGGGTACTGCTGGGTACTGCTGGGTACGGCTGAGTATTGCCGAGTATGTCTGGGTCCAGTTGGGTATGGCTGAGTTTGGCTGGGTATGGCTGGGTTTGGCTGAGTATGGCTGGGTACAGCTGGGTACGACTGAGTATCACAGAGTTTGGCTGGGTATGGCTTGATATCACCGAGTATGGTTGAGTATCACCGAGTATGGCTGGTCATGGATGAGTATGGCTGGGTATCACTGAGTATGGCTGGGTATGGCTAGGTATCACTGGGTATGGCTGGGTATGGTTTAGTATGGCTGGGATGGATGGCTGAGCATAGCAGAGTATGGTAGAGGGATGGCAGAGTATGGTGGAGGGATGGCAGAATATGGTGGAGAAATGGCAGAGGCTGCAATTGTCACAGAGCAGAGCTGTGGGCACTACACATCCAGCCCACAATTATCTCCCATAGACATTTAAACAGTGTTCCACAGCTTTCAAATTTGCTGCGAACACTGCATAATGTTCGCTTTTGCGCGAACAGGCGAACACCCGATGTTTGAGTTGAACTTACGTTCTCCTCGAACATCGGGCTCATCCCTACTTAACATGAGAGTTCAGGCCCTGCACGTTATGATACACTTTGTGGAGGGGAGGGGAAAGCATTGTATCAGGTGTCATGTGGATATCGTTACTACCATTACTTATCAAGCCAAGATGAGTGAGAAGAGGATCATGAGTCAGATGGGTGAAGGACCATAGAACTGGAGCGATTGTGTGGGGCAGAGACGTCCATGCACTGGCAAAAATAGAAAAGAGAAGGAAGAGAAAAAAAGGAAAATAGAGTTGAGCACAACATGACCTAATATAGGCCTGAGATGAGAGGAGATGGAAAGTCTCCTCCCCTCATTCCACAAAAACAGGTAAACATAGCCCTCCATTTGGGCATATGGAAAAACCATAGCAGAAGGATAGGTGGGGGCACACAACTACTTCCCCAATCACAGCCACCCCTGAAACAAAAAGAACATTAACAGTAACTAGTGGATGGATCATAACCAGCAGGGGAGAAGCTAATGAGCCAATATGCTTTATTTGGGGAGGGGGTGGGTGAGATAGTGTCAGGAAGGGCACGCCAGCAATCAAGATGGCGGCTATGGTCGTTCCTCTGTCCCACCCCAATAGGCTATTTAAACTGCCTTACTTCCTTGAACCAGTGCTGTCTGGTCTACAGCGTTACCTGAGACCTCTGATTGTTGTTTACCTGCACTCTGCTCCAGCTGACTTTACCCGGCTTACTCTGACTACCCTGTTTATCTGCCTGCATCTGACCTCGGACTGTGTTGACTACGTCCCTGCCTGTTCCTCCTGCTACCTTGCTGCCAGCCTGTTGCCGAACCTGCTTGCATCTGACCCTGCTCCAGTTTTCACCTGCTTTGGACTTGTGTGTCTACTGCTCCAGTCCATCCGCCTGCACCTGCCTGAGCTCCTAGTTCCAGTCCAGCTGAATAGTTCCAGTCCGGTCTGCTGAGCGATCCCTGTGTGTCCTGGTTCCAGTCCAAGCTGTTCCAGTCCGCTAAATTGAGCCTGTTCCTGGTTCCGGTCCAGCCCGTCTACCAGCAAGTTTGCCAGGCTCTCGTGCGACTCTGCACTCCTGCGCCTCCTGTTTTCCCTATCAGGGGCCTCGAGTCAGAGGTGTAAGGGAGGCCTCCCTCTGCATACCAGACTCTTCCACCAGGTACGTGACAGTACCAGACAGCCATGTCAGAGTCTGTGCAGGGAGCCTCTTCCATTGAGGGATTCCGCTTACACCTCAAAGACATCATCCAGACTGTTAAAATCGCACAAGATGCATACACCCGACTGGAAGAACGTGTCCAGGCTCTTTCCTCACCTACTACGGCCCCCCAAGGAGCTACTTCAGCAATGACAATGTTACCCCCAGAACCCAGGGTTCCTGCACCTGAAAGATTCACTGGTAATCGCAGTGAATTTCGGACATTTCGCAATGCCTGTGAACTCTATTTTTCCCTGCAGCCACGCACTTTCTCCCTGGAGGCCACCAAAGTTGGGTTCGTCATCTCCTTACTACAGGGCGAGCCCCAGTCATGGGCTCACCGCCTACTAGAACAAGGAGCTGACTCTCTAACCTGCCTAAGTGACTTTTTTGACTCTATGGCCCAGCTCTACGAGGATCCTCACCTGGCTGCAACTGCGGAAGCAGCTTTACACACCCTCCGGTAAGGTCCCAGAGCAGCCGAGGACTATGCTTCCGACTTCAGGCGCTGGAGTTCCGACACCAGCTGGAATGATGCTGCTCTCCGCCATCAATTCCGCATTGGTCTTTCTGAGCCTTTGAAAGACAAGCTGGCCAGAGTTGGCGTCCCCCATTCTCTGGACAATTTAATTAATCTAGCAATCCAAATTGATCGCCGATTACGGGAACGGAGATCAGAGAGAGAGTTGAAGCCGCCCTGCCCGACTTGGAAGTTGCCTCGAGCCTCTAACTCCAGCAGTCTGACACCTTCTACCCCTGTTGCACCCACATCTAATATCTCTGAACCTAAGCAGTTTGGCATGCTCCGTCCCTCACTTTCCCCAGAGGAACGTCAATGTCGACAACATCAAAATCTCTGCCTATATTGTGCGGGACCAGGACATTACATGAGTTCATGCCCAGCTAAGATTTGCAAGGGCCAAACTATCTTCTCTGCCAGCATGCCCATCCTGCCAACTCACCTGGCTCTTCATATTGTACTACAGCTTCCGGGAAGAAGTATTCCTGTTTCCGCTATAATCGACTCCGGAGCCTGTAGCTGCTTTATGGATCTATCCTTCATTACAAGACATCAAATTCCTTTGCAACCCAGGGCCCAAGGACTTTCAGTATATCTGGCCGATGGGTCTGCCATTAAATCCGGACCGGTGACTCAAGAGACTATACCCTTGCCTGTTGTTATAGCCGGTAGTCACAAGGAACTGCTACGCCTAGATGCCATTTAGTCTCCTATGTTCCCCGTAATCCTTGGCATGCCGTGGCTCCAAGCACATAACCCTCTTATCAACTGGGTCGAAGGGGAAGTCAAGTTTCACTCTCCCTACTGCCTCCAACATTGTCTGCCAAAATCTTCTCTTGAGCCGCCATCTTTGCTATGTTTGGACTCTGATGCTGAAACCCGCTTATCTGTACCAGTTGCATACCATGACTTTTTAGATGTGTTTAGTAAAAAGGTGGCTGAAACTCTCCCTCCACATCGGCCATACGACTGCCCGATCGATCTCATCCCAGGGGTTGAGGTCCCTTTTGGACGGATTTTTCCTCTGTCAGAATTGGAGCTTGTCGCCCTAAAAGACTATATAGACGATAATCTTAAGAAGGGCTTCATTTGCCCCTCCACTTCCCCGGCTGGAGCGGGTATCTTTTTTGTGGAGAAGAAGGATCATTCCCTTCGTCCATGTATAGATTATCGTGAGCTCAATAAAGTTACGGTCAAGAACCGTTATCCCTTGCCCTTGGTA
Organism: Rana kukunoris; assembly: GCA_029574335.1. Classification (NCBI taxonomy): domain Eukaryota; kingdom Metazoa; phylum Chordata; class Amphibia; order Anura; family Ranidae; genus Rana; species Rana kukunoris. The sequence goes on along the minus strand of CM056053.1, from coordinate 213,010,544 downwards.
CCCGAATTGTTCCAGAGGTTGGGAGCAGCAAACATACAGTATTTACAAAACTGGATCTCCGAGGGGCTTACAATCTAGTACGGATTCGGGAGGGAGACGAATGGAAGACGGCTTTTCGCTCCCGATTCGGGCATTTCGAATATCTAGTGATGCCGTTTGGCCTATGTAATGCCCCAGCAACATTCCAGCACTTTATTAATGACATTTTTCATGATTATCTAGACTTGTTTGTTGTAGTGTATCTGGATGACATTTTAATTTTTTCTTCTTCCCTTGATGACCATCGCAGGCATGTTAAGAACGTATTGAGCAGACTACGACAACATGGGCTATATGCCAAGCCAGAGAAGTGCGAGTTTGAGTGACAAAGCATTACATTTTTGGGACTAATTCTCTCCACCGAAGGTGGCAAGATGGACCCACAAAAGGTCACTGCCATTCTAGACTGGCCAGCTTCAGTGGATAAAAAGGGCATTCAACGCTTTGTCGGGTTCTCAAACTTTTACCGCAAATTCATCAGGGGATTTTCAGCCATCATATCACCTATCACGCAACTGACCAAACAAGGCATCCATTTTCATTGGTCCCCTGAGGCTCAAGATGCTTTCGAGACTCTTAAAAAGCTATTCACTTCTGCACCAGTTCTGAAGCACCCTGACCCAGCATTACCCTATGTTTTGGAAGTAGATGCGTCAGAAACGGCAGTCGGAGCAGTACTAACTCAAAGACGGGGACCCAAGGCTTTGTTACACCCAGCTGCCTTTTTCTTCCACAAATTGTCAAATTTTGAAAGGAATTATGATGTCGGAGATCGAGAACTTCTGGCCATCAAGAATGCATTGGAAGAGTGGAGATACCTCTTAGAAGGAGCAGCGCCCCCAATTCTAATCTATACAGATCACAAGAACCTGGAATATCTGCGGACTGCTAGGAGACTAAAACCACGCCAGGCTAGATGGGCACTCTTCTTTTCCAGGTTTTCATTCCACCTCACGTACAGGCCAGGATCTAAAAACACAAAAACCTGATGCTCTATCTAGGATGTTCTGTGATACCAGGGAATCCGCACCGCCTGACACTATCCTGTCTTCTGAGAACTTTCTGCTACTTCAGATAAACCTGCTCTCCCAAATTAAACAGGCTTCTGTGAATGTTCCTTCTTCTCTGGGAATAAAGTTGGAGGCCAGGGATGACCTGCTTTGGCACAAGGACAAAATATTCATACCAGAAAATCTACGTGTTTCTGACCTGGGATTATGTCATGACCACAAGTTAGCCGGACACTTCGGGATCCGTAAAACTGTTGAACTTGTGCAACGCACATTCTGGTGGCCACAAGTTGAAAAAGACTGCAAGGGCTATGTAGAGTCCTGTACCACTTGTGTACGAAATAAGAACATTAAAACCAAGGCATGGGGTTTGCTGAAGCCGCTATCAGTCCCAGAGTGACCCTGGAAAAATATCTCAATCGATTTTATCATGGAACTTCCTCCATCAGACGGTTTTTTCACCATCTTTGTGGTGGTAGACCGGTTATCCAAAATGGCCCACTTCTTGCCCATGAAAGGCACACCATCTGCCCCGGAAACAGACAAAATTTTTGTGAAAGAAATTGTCAGACTCCATGGAGTTCCAGCAAACATTGTGTCAGACCGGGGGGTACAATTTACCTCAAGATTTTGGAGGTCACTATATGAAACCTTGGGAATCGAGTTATCGTTCTCTTCCGCATACCATCCCCAAACAAATGGGCAAACGGAGAGAACCAATCAAACTCTCGAGCAATATTTACGGTGCTTTTCCTCATTTTCACAAGATGACTGGGCCGCATTGCTCCCGTTAGCGGAATTTGCCTATAACAACTCCATCCACTCTGCCACCAAACAGTCCCCATTGTTTGCCAATTACGGATTTAATCCATCATTTCTGACCAGTACCTTTCCGGAATGTCCAGTACCCGCTGTTCTTGAAACCATAAATTTCTTTGATACCAACAACAAGCTACTACAGGCAACTATGGCTAAAGCTCAGGAACATAACAAACAGGTCTTTGATAAGAAGAGGCGGGGAGAGTTAATACTGGAACCTGGCGATCGGGTTTGACTGTCCACTGCGAACCTAAAACTAGCGTGTCCCTCTAAGAAGTTAGGCCCTAAATTCATGGGACCCTTCCCGGTAAGGAGGAGGATTAATGATGTGGCCTACGAGCTAGAACTGCCGGATTCCTTTAAGATACATCCTGTCTTTCACATAACCTTATTAAAACCTGTGACCCCTGATCCATTCCCTGACCGGGGTACTGGCCCACCCGAACCAATACTAATCAACGGGACAGAAGAAATTGGAGTTGAGGCAATTCTGGACTGTAGGAAAAGAAGAAATCAGATCCAATACCTCGTTAAAGCGGAGTTCCATCCAGCAAAACAACATTTGCCCATCTAGCTTAAAAAAAAATAATTAAAAAAAATGTGAAAAAAAAAATACGCACCCGAAATACCTGTTGCTATGCGGAAGTCCGTAATCTGCCTCTTCCACACCGCGGTGTCTTTTCTTCAGCTTTTTCTGCTTGTGAATGGGGCGTGCTGCTTTCTGGGAACTGTGTGTGTTCTCAGAGAGCAGCCGCCCATTCACAAGCCAGCGTGAGACTGACGCAGGCGCAGTAGCAAATGGGCAGTGAAGCCGTACGGCTACACTGCCTGTTTCCCATAGTGTGGATGGCGGCGCGGGACCTGGATCGATCGTGGGACCGGCATCGGGGGGGCCATCAGCGCGGGCAAGTAGGACAAGGTAAGTGTCCTCATTTAAAGTCAGCAGCTACACTGTTAGGCCTCGTACACACGAGAAAATCTGTCTGCTGGAAACGGTCGGCCCGACCGTCCCAGCAAACAGATTCGACCGTGTGTACGGGCAAGCCGACGGATTGGACCACCCGACAGATTTCAAAGCATGCTTTGAAATCTGTCGGCTGGGAACCTGTCCGCCCGACATGTCTGCTGGTTAGTATGCTAACCAGCAGACATGTCTTCTCGCACACGCGCCGAATGATTTCGACGCATGCGCGGAAGTGTTTTACTTCCTGGTGCGGTGACGTGGCGGCGTCAACGTCACCGCCACGTCACCGACACGTCAGCGCGCTGTCTGCTGGCGGGGATTTTGGTTTGCTCGTGTGTACACGCGAGCAAACCGAAATCCAAGCAGACAGATCTGTTCAAATCGGTCGGTCCGACCGATTTGAACAGATAGATTGCCTCGTGTGTATGAGGCCTTAGTAGCTGCTGACTTTAAAAAAAAAATTGTGGCTGGAACACCCCTTTAAGTGGAAAGGGTATGGCCCAGAGGATAATTCGTGGGAACCCGAGGAGGATGTCCACACTGAAAGACTCATTCGGGCATTCAAGAGATCCCATCCTTTGAAGTTTGCCCGATTGGGCATCCGGAGGCTGCCCATTGGGAGGGGGCAATGTCAGGAAGGGCACGCCAGCAATCAAGATGGCGGCTATGGTCGTTCCTCTGTCCCACCCCAATAGGCTATTTAAACTGCCTTACTTCCTTGAATCAGTGCTGTCTGGTCTACAGCGTTACCTGAGACCTCTGATTGTTGTTTACCTGCACTCTGCTCCAGCTGACTTTACCCGGCTTACTCTGACTACCCTGTTTATCTGCCTGCATCTGACCTCGGCCTGTGTTGACTACGTCCCTGCCTGTTCCTCCTGCTACCTTGCTGCCAGCCTGTTGCCGAACCTGCTTGTATCTGACCCTGCTCCAGTGTTCACCTGCTTTGGAATTGTGTGTCTACTGCTCCAGTCCATCCGCCTGCACCTGCCTGAGCTCCTAGTTCCAGTCCAGCTGAATAGTTCCAGTCCGGTCTGCTGAGCGATCCTTGTGTGTCCTGGTTCCAGTCCAAGCTGTTCCAGTCCGCTGAATTGAGCGTGTTCCTGGTTCCGGTCCAGCTCGTCTACCAGCAAGTTTGCCAGGCTCTCGTACGACTCTGCACTCCTGCGCCTCCTGTTTTCCCTATCAGGGACCTCGAGTCAGAGGTGTAAGGGAGGCCTCCCTCTACATACCAGACTCTTCCACCAGGTACGTGACAGATAGGCTGGGGAGGTAGAGGATTGGAGGGAAGGAGTGGGGAAGGGCAATTGGTAGGGTTGCAGTGCAATCAGTGGGATATTGAGGAGACATGGTAAATATAATTTGGAAATCCAAAGTACCGCAAGCCCCCTGAAAAGAGAAAACTTTCAATAAGACAGCCCTGGGGAGGGCTTACAGAATTCCTTAATTAGCAAACAAAGAACCCGGGGGAGGATCCTTCCCGACGGCCCTTGTGCTGTATGAATATTGTTTGAGAGACAATCATAAAACAAATGGTAGGGAGGGCAATAAGTTGTTGCTTGGTAAAAGACGTTCTTGGCTGTCCCTCAGCAGGGGAGGGAAAAAAATAAAAAGTGAAAGGAGATCTGGGTAATGGTCCTGAGGATCACCAACATTTGAAAAAAGGTACCTTCTGGCCTATAATTATCTGGATCACTGATCCATTACATTCCCTTCCCTCACTGTGTGATCTCCTACAACAGTTTAGTATAGTGTCCATGTAAATTGAATCACTCTAAATCGGCCATGCTTGAAGTCTCCCTGTCCCCACAACTTAAATATGCTATTACTACCTCTTCTCCCTTTTCCTGTACCCCCAGCTCTTCCATGACCTACTTACCTTCCGGCTGACTTCCCCCTCTACCCTACTTCTCCGTACTAACATATCTCTTCTGAGTCAGAAATGAGAAGATATTGTCAAATCACTTCTTTCTATGAACGCTTCTTGGGCAGGCCAAATAGCCCTGTCCAAGATGTTTCTCCTGCCACACATTTTATATTTCTTTAGGACTTTGCCAATATCGATAATACAATCAGACATAGCCATACTTCAACGGATCATCAATCGCTTAATCTGGGTGGCACGCAAGCCACGCATCAAAGCCTCTCTACTTAACACACCCAAAGCCTATAAAGGCCTTGGTGTTCCTGGCAAGAATTTTGGGTCAAACCAAAAAGCTATGGGACATGTCCACTTTGCAACCTTGGAATCTTATCGAAGCAAAGGCCTTTGCCCAAACCCCTTCACTTTTATTGGCTGCCATATGGCTGGGATACCATCCTCTCCACTCCTTCTTCCCAACGGTTACTCTTACATTATCTGCATGGAGATCGGTTCTACAATCCACGAGAGGAATACATGTGAAAGCCCTTCACCAACTCCCATTATCAGCCATATCGCTCTAATCACCAGCACTTCCACTTCAGAATTAGTCCTCACCAGGGCCGGTACAAGGCAGGGGCGGGAGGAGCGAGTGCCCCTGGCGCTACCATTTTGTGCAGGAGGGGGGCGCAATCAGCCGCAGCCGCCACAACAGTTCATTGTGTCAGTGAGTGAGTTTCAAAGACAGCGCAGTGGCAGAAACTGTGTGCCGACTGGCTGCCGAGGAGTGCACTCCTGGCTCGCGATCCCTTTCCTCCCGTTTCCTTGCCCCCCCCCATGGAGGATGCATTTGGTTGATTCCACCAGCGTGCGCCGTGTGACGTCACGCCGCTCACGCCGGAGGCGAGGTGAGACAGGGAGGACTCGTGCAGGGAGCTGTGTCGGCGCGTTCTGAAGGAAGAACAAGTCCTGAGGAGCCTGCTGCAGTGCTGCGCCTGCCTACAGTTTCTAGTGCTGATCTGATCTGGTCTGAAGAACACAGTGACAACACTACTGTGTAAAAAGTAAGAAAATAATGAAATTACTGTATTGGGGGGGGGGGGGTTAATAGACTGAGATGAACATAATTTTTTTAATAAAAAATTGTTTAAAAAATGCTTTTGTATCATTTTGAGCTTGCCTTCTCTGTAAAAAAATATTAATTGCAGCCTCACTGTGCCACCAAACGCAGCCACTGTGCCATCACATGCAGCCACTCTGTGCCCACCAAACTCAGCCACCGTGCCACACATGCAGCCATTCTGTGCCCACCAAACGCAGCCACTGTGCCATCACATGCAGCCACTCTGTGCCCATCAAATGCAGCCACTGTGCCATCAATTGTCACCATTGTGCGCATCACACGCAGCCACTGTGCCACCAAACGCAGCCACTGTGCCATCACATGCAGCCACTGTGCCAACACACAGAGCCACTGTGCCATACATTTTCGCCACTGTGCCATCACATGCAGCCACTGTGCCCATCACACGCAGCCACTGTGCCACCAAACGCAGCCACTGTGCCATCACATGCAGCCACTGTGCCAACACACGCAGCCACTGTGCCATCAATTGTCGCCACTGTGCCATCACATGCAGCCACTGTGCCATCACATGCAGCCACTCTGTGCCCATCTAACGCAGCCACTGTGCCATAAATTGTCGCCACTGTGCCCATTAAATGCAGCCACTGTGCCATCACATGCAGCCACTGTGCCATCAATTGTCGCCACTGTGCCATCACATGCAGCCACTGTGCCCATCACATGCAGCCACTGTGCCATCACAGGCAGCCACTCTGTGCCCATCTAACACAGCCACTGTGCCATAAATTGTCACCACTGTGCCCATTAAACGCAGCCACTGTGCCATCACATGCAGCCACTGTGCCATCACATGCAGCCACTGTGCCATCAATTGTCGCCACTGTGCCATCACATGCAGCCACTGTGCCCATCAAATGCAGCCACTGTAACCATCAATTGTTGCCAGTTTGCCCCACTGTGCCCATCAATTGCCGCCAGCCTGCTGCCAGTTTGCGCGATCAATTGCCACCAGTGTGTTGGTGAAGGAGGCTGACTGAGGTGAGCAGCACTTTGTTAATGAAAAATTGCAAATAAAAAAAAAAGTGTGTGTGTTATTTTGAGGCCATGCTTGCCTTCTCTGACTAGCAAAAAAAAAAAAGAAAAGAACATCAATTGCAGCCTCACTATGCCACCAAACCCAGCCACTGTGCCATCACATGCAGCCACTGTGCCAACACACAGCCACTGTGCCATCAATTGTCGCCAATGTGCCCATCAAACACAGCCACTGTGCCCATCACACACAGCCACTGTGCCCATCAAACGCAGCCACTGTGCCCATCAAACGCAGCCACTGTGCCCATCACACGCACCCACTCAGCTGTGCCCATCACATGCAGCCACCATGCCCATCACACACAGCCACCGTGCCCATCAAACGCAGCCACCATGCCCATCAAACGCAGCCACTGTGCCCAAACGCAGCCACTGTGCCCATCAAGGTGTCTGTGTTTGATGGCACAGTGGCTGCGTTTGATAGTCACATTGGCGGCAATTGATGGGGCAAACTGGCAACAATGGTAACCATCAATTATTGCCAGTTTGCCCCATAAATTGCCGCCAGTGTGCCCAACAATTGTCGCCAGTATGCTGCCAGTGTGCCCATCATTAACCGCCAGTGTGCCCCATCAATTGCCACTGGTGTGCTGCCAGTTAGCCCTATCAAATGCCGCCAGTGTGCCCCCTCACCCGGAAATTACCTTTCTCTGTCAAATCTGTTGCTTCAGTCAATCAGGTGACCGGTAAGGGGGGGACAGTCCTTTGTTCTATTGCTTTAAGTATATTCTTGTTTTGAAACAACATTGATTTATTCTTAAAAACGGGGGGGGGGGCGCAGTTTGCCATCTTCGCCCTGGGCACCAAATGGCCTTGTCCCAGCCCTGGACTCCTCACAGGGTCTTCGAAAGATTGGTGACCAGTTCCAACATAATAAACTATTATCCTTCCTCTAAATTAAAGGCCATTTTGCCATCTCTAATAAGGACTTTGATATTTACTTAAGGCTCTGTTATATACTCAACACCATCTCACACAACACTCGGACTAAGGACATCCTACAGCAGGGGTCCTCAAACTACAGCCCTCCAGCTGTTCAGGAACTACAATTCCCATCATGCTATGGCGGCGTACACACGTACGAGAACCTTGATGGGCGGAACACATCGTTCCGCCCGTCGAGGCTCTCGGCCGGCCGTCGAAATCGGCGACCCGCCCGTCGGGAATGGCAACCAGCCATTCATCCAGGCGGGCCGTCGAGCAAATAGAGAGCCTGCTCTCTATTCGCTCGATGGGATTCCCGACGGGCGGGGCTCGCCGAGAGCGTACACACGGCCGAGGTTCTCGGCAGAATGCGGCTCCCAGCGAGGTTCTCGCTGGTTTCTGCCGAGAACCTCGGCCGTGTGTACGCCGCCTTAGTCATGTCTGTGAATGTCAGAGTTTTGCAATGCCTCATGGTATGTGTAGTTCCACAACAGCTGGAGGGCCGTAGTTTGAGGATCCCTGTCATACAGTTTCTCTCCTCAACCAACAACAAAACTCCTGGCATATCCTATCTTTATAGCCTACAGAACCAACAAAACCAAACATGGAGAAACACACCCCAACTATAAAATACTGGGATTCCAAGCTACACATTGAAGGGGAGTTCCAGGCTTTTTTTATGTTTATTAAATGTCAGCAGCTACAAAAAGTGTAGCTGCTGGCTTTTAATAAACAGACACTCACCTGCTCCACGTTCCAGCGACGCTCCGCTCATCTCCCCCCCTCTCCGGCCGGCGCCTCCATTCATAGTGTGGGCACCTGGCCTTGACAGGTTTCGGCTTCATGCGCGTGTGGCACTGCACTTAATGAGTGGTCAGGCAATCGCTTGGGACCTGTCACGTGTCCCAGGTGATCGCCTACAGGCGTAGGCGATATGACGTATCATCTAAGCGGTCCCTAGACGGAAGGAGGAAGTGGGACAGGAAGTCCCACTCCAACTGAAGCCCCACCCCCCCAAAAAATGACATGTCAAATGTGGCATGTAAGGGGGCAATGAGTGGTTTAAGCACAAGTTCCACTTTTGGGTGGAACTTCGCTTTAAGATCCATCCCACTATCTGGTACTGAGCCTACGCTCATCCACCATGTACTCTAAAAACATTTCCCACTGGAAAGCCTCAATTACATTTTTGTACAGGTGGTACTATACCATTGTGAAATTGGCTTGAATGTTACCGATGCACTCTAGCAAATGTTTGAGAAATTGCAACATGGATGGACACATTTTCCATATATGGTGGGCATGTCTGTCTATTGGCGCTTTCTGGACGGACATCTCTACATTTATTCATTATGATGTTACTAACATAAACATTGAGTTAACCCCACAAATTGCTCTCTTCAGACTAGGCCTTTCTAATTGGTCCTCCAAATTTCACCCCATCATTACACACATACTCATTGCTGCCCAGTTATTTATTGCCCAACACTGGAAACAGGTCTGTCCACCTACTCTCCAAGACACCACCTAACAATGGATTTTTTGTTTGCAAAGGCACAGCTGACACTTGATAAATTCTATCAACACTGGCAATTCTGGCTACTGGATCATAGATCTCAGCCTCGCCCTTGACCAATTTATGAGGTATCAACTATGACGGCCTATTTCCTGGAACGAACTGAGCCACTTGGGTTTGACTACTAATAAGCTTATTATGTAACTTTTCCTTAGAAGATGAGCTGGTTAGTGCTCATTGTTATTTCTCCTTTATTCTTCCCCTCCTACCTTTTCCCCCCTCATCTACTCTTTCCTCCGTTTTTTCTCCTCTTGTATTCTCTCTCCTTTGGGAGCATACAAGAGATCAGTGCTATACACTCTAGTATATGTTTAATACTGTAATCCCTACCTTTAATGTTGATGCCAACTACCAATTGTATTTGAGTGACTGTTCATCACCTTTATTGCTTTTCTCAATAAATGTAAAACCAAAAAAACAAAACAAAAGGTATCTTCAGTGTGATCACCTGGCAAAACAAGGCTTAAGGGGGGAAAACAAATGGTGGCTGCTCGTTAATATCAGGGGGTCATGTTGTCCTTCATTTGCTTGCTTTTAGCTGATTTACACATTGTGGAGACAGGGCTCATAGGTGTGGGATGCTTGGAGGCCCCTGGTTGGAGGTTTGAGGAGTCCATTTCAGAATTCTGGGATATGAATTTCAGATTCATAAGAACTCATTCACCTTCCGGAAAACTGGCAAAGGAAAATACCCCTATAGATAAATTCCAAAGCAAAGGGGAAGGCCCATCAGTATTTGATATCCTTTTGGGAGAGGATCCCCAGCAGTGGTTTGAGGGCTCTACGTCATTTAATGGTCATAGGGGAAATATCGGCAAAGATTTGGATGGTATGCCCTTAAAATGTTAATTGTGAGTGCTGGCGAGAGATTTGCATGATGTCCTCCTTGATTGCGTAATAGTGAGGTTTGACTACAAGATTCCTCAGGGATACATCCTTCCTGGGGGGCCCAGCTATCTGTGCATTCTTTCAAACTCCAGTTTGTGTCGAGAATAGAAATAATGAGGTTTTTGATGAGATCCTGGATGGCATCAGGGATATCTGTAATAGACTCAGGCAGGCCTCTGATCCTAACATTATCCATCCTCAAACCATTTTCTAGATCATCGATTCTACATAGGACGACGTCCAGCTGCTCTTGTATAACCTGGATATGGTCTGTCATGACCTTACAATAGTACTTTCATGACCTATCTGTCTTTTACCTGGTCTGTGTACCAGCCTTAGGGCTTGTTCTTTTATACCTGCATGGTTAAGTAATGTTCCCTCAGTGTGGCTCCACCCTAGCCTCAACAGGAACCACTATTTAACACAGTGTTCTCCAAGCCAGCCTTGCCGTGCAATATTGGGTGTTTGGTTTGCTGTTTGCTGTGTGCTCTAAGTTTGTCTCTGTTACCGATCTTGGCATGTTCTCAAATATCCCTGCCTGCTTGTGACCCTGACCTTTGGCGTGTTCTCGACCATCCCTGCCTGCTTGTGACCCTGACCTTTGGCTTATATTCTTACTATCCCTTGTTGTCCTGTGATGCTGCTCTATCCTCCTGTAGCCTACCGTGAATGTGAGCTGGAGCTCAGGTTTTGGAAGTCTGAATGAAAGTCATTAGTGATTTTGTTAGCTGTTTGTGCAAGGCCTCTGTCCAGCAGCTCTGATAGTTTAAGGTGCCAGGGGGTTGCAGGCTAGTGTACCTGGGGTTAGGACTTGCCTTAGCGCAGTCTGTCCTTGTGTGCTTAGGTCTCATGGATGAGATGCAGCCACCAAAATTGCTGTCCTAGATCGCGGCAAGCCATGCCTCCAGGCATGTAAGTGATGCTGTGGGCTCCCCCAGCAATTCCCGCTGAGAGTGGTCATCTCACTGGTCACAATCCAGTGCTGGGATGGCTGGATGATCAGGCCAGTGCAGAGCTCCTAGCTTAAGCGGCCACCACGCATGCGCCTGTGGTTATTACTTTTTGAAACTTTTTAGGTGAACGGGTAGGGGTACAATGTACCTGATACCCATTCATATAGTTTGTTGGGGAGAACACCCTGCAAATGTGTGTGTTTGCCAAACAGGCAAATGTTCGACCCAACCTTATGTCTGGACCGAACTGTTCACCCATCCCTATTGTCAACTAAGGAGTGAAAAAATGTTCCCTTTGCAATATGAACAGTCAGTTAGCTTTATGAATAAAAATTGTCTAGATTTTCTTTGAATACTAAGTCATGCACCAGGTAAATAAAAATAAAAAAATATGTGCCCAATATATACATTTCAGTTTTTTGCAGTAAGAACATTTCAGAACTCTGCCCCCTAGCGGTCAGTGCACTGGTACTACGGCAGTCCAAGTTTCAGCAGCAAAATATAGCAGCTAAAAGGGGAAGAAGAAAAAAAAATATTCCGCTGAGTTTTCTTCCGAGGCTGCGGAGAAGTTGGCAAGGTCACACTCTAACTGACTGAACCCACCCCTCCCAGAGTTCTTTACATAGGCCGCAATGTGGATCTGGAGAGGCAGGGGGGAAAGGGGAAACAAGAAAACAACTCGAGTGGGGGCGTGCACCCTTGTCCAAAACTTCTTTAATGTTTGTATGCCAGACAGAACAGACATACAGTTGACTTGTAGAAGCGCGGGTCTGGCAAGATAAGAACGTCACCCTCTTCCGTGGCAACTTTCAAACCTGGGGTTCAAGTAAGACAAGCCCAAATCCACACCTTTTAAGACACGGGGTACCTTCAAATGTGTCCATATGGCTTCCTGGCACCATCCCTCCCGCTCTTGATCCACTTGATGCAAAAGGTAGGATGGCACATAAGGGTACTCATACCCATAGCGGATGGCAACCCTCTGGATTACCAGGTGCTGTAGCCTGGCCAAATTTGGCAATGTCCGTGGGTCTCTGCATTCCGGCAGCACTATAGCATCCGGTGCCCTTCTCAGAGCGGGCACGGCAAGGGGCATGGGGGTAGTGAGTGAAAACGACTGAACAGACTCACCGGTTCCCCAGGTCAGCTGCGGGACGTCCATAGACGGCTGTTGGGACCCACGTGACGTTCTCCGGCCGGAGCGTTTCTTCCGTCTGGTAGTGTAGGGGGCATGGAATCCTCCGAACCCCTGTTGCTCCGGAAACATTGGCTCAAACAAACTTTCCAGGGTCTCTCCATCATCCGACACAGAGTCCAGTTCTGAGGAGTTGAGCTCCCCCAGCATGCCATTCGAGGAAAACGCTCCTCCAATTGGCTGCTGGGGAAAAGTGGTTCTGACTGAACCCCTCTGGTTCCACCTGCCGCCCAGAGATGGGACCACATCTCTGGAGTGCAGAATGACCCACAGGACAATTCAGGGCTGACAGCCACCGGAACTAATCAAATCAATCTGAGTGAGAGCAAGTAAGTCTCTCACTCTACTAACTTTAGCATAACGCCCTTTCTGAAAGTAAGGGGGCGCTACAAGTATATAATATCCTTTTTTTTTGCAGTCCTCCTTCACTTACCTCATCCTTTGATTTTGCTTTTAAATGTCCTTATTTCTTCTGAGAAATCCTCACTTCCTGTTCTTCTGTTTGTAACTTCACACAGTAATGCAAGGCTTTCTCCCAGGTGTGGAGTATCGTGCTCGCCGCCTCCCTTGGACTACTGGAGAGTCAGGACCCTCTCTATGTTGCAGATAGAGAAAGGAGCTGTGTGTTAGTAGTTGTCCTGACTCTCCTGTAGTCCAAGGGAGGGGCAAGCACAACATTCCACACCAGGGAGAAAGCCTTGCATTACTGTGTGGAGTTACAGACAGAAGAACAGGAAGTGAGGATTTCTCAGAAGAAATAAGGACATTTAAAAGCAAAATCGAAGGATGAAGTAAGTGAAGGAGGACTGCACTAAGGTAAATGATATATAGAAGATATTTCAGACCTAAAAAGGCTGAAAACTAGAGAGACTAAAATGAACCAGTTGACCACTTGTCAAATTCAAAATTAATAAAAAACTTTTATTGGTTGTTGGACAACATAGGGATGAGAAATATATGTACAAGAGAGGCTAAGATACCAATATTATGCAATCAAGATGTAGATCTGATGCTGGCAAAAACATACATATACAAAACTTACAAAATAATTTAAAAGACTGTCCGGACGTCTGCGGGTGAAAAGTGAGGAGGTATCTATCTCATTAATGGACAATTGTCCTAATGGGTTAACTTTAATAAGTGTGGGGAAAAAAAATGAGATAAGTTATCTCCTCTTGTCACCAGGGTGCTCTAGCACATTAAATATATGCAAAACAGAGGGGAGAGAAAGAGAGGGAAAGGAAGATAAAAGTATGGTAGGCTGCAGCCGCAATGTTAACCCTTGCTGTATTGTATTAGTCTAGTTTGCTTGCTGTCAAATATTTTCTGCTTATTTCAAGATGTCTTTTGTAAGTAATTATTATCCACTGTCACCGAGGTGACTGTGTATATATATATATATATATATATATATATATATACAGAGCTTTTTTTCTCAAAAAAAAGGTGCAGGAACTCAACCACGACCCGTTCAGATTTCACAAACAGTAGAAGGGTCTCAAAGGGGCATTAAATACCAGTATTGCATTACATACAGTGTGCAGAGTTCAGGGGGTTACAAAGCAGTCACTTGTAAACACAGAAACCAGACTTCTGTGTTCACAAGTGAGCGGGCACCAAAGGGTCTGAGCCAAAGGTGGTGGAACTGAGTTCCACCAAGTTCCCCCAGAAAAAAAGCCCTGTATATATATATATATATATATATATATATATATATATATATATATTTCAATAGGGTAGCAGGGAACAAACCGCAGTACTTTACCAAAAGTTGATTGAAGTGGCTCATTCAGTTGCAGATTGACATTGAGAAGGTGTCCTATGAAGGGCTTTTGTATCAGTGAATATGTTCTTAAGTTGTCTTCAGAGGCAATGCTCTTACTGATTCATGCAGGTGAAATTTCTTCTCATCGGGCAGGATCGTTTACTGCGATCAAAGCACATTGCGTGCAGCGGTACCGCTGTTTACCTGTGAGATATCACATCTGTAAAAAGTCTTTGATGCTATAAGTCCGTAAAAATCCGGAGTTCACAGTGATAGGTCATACAGGTTTAGCTCCCTTTCCATTCGCTCAGATCCCCTCAGGGCGCCACTATAATGAAAATCATATAGACGGGGGGAGGGGGGATTGGTCTATATGGACGAGCTGGACAGTCAGATTGAAACGCTGACTAGTTTCGCTGCCTTGGGCGTAGCTTCATCTGGGCGTGATGGTGATGGGCAGGAGCTCCCTCTTTATGGTGTCACTCCCTGTTAACCTATCATTGTTTGGTTTAGAAGGAAGAGGAATTTAAAATACAAAGACAAGTATTGTATGTTAATCTGCAGTGTCAGTGATTGTGGTGATTGCTTATCCCTAAGATGCTGATTGTTTGTTAGCAGGGTGTCCGTTAGTCTTTGATCACTTATGTCATTCTTTTAATGTTGTTTCCATAACGTGGAAAGATAAGTTATAGCTATAGTAGTGATCTAAGGTAAATGAAGCTATTTAGGAAAAAAAACGTACCTTTACAACCGCTTTAGGCTTGGAAGCATAATTTGGTTCCTTTTTTTCTTCCAAAATGTTGTATTTAATAAATAATCAAAAATGACAGTGAAATCCATGATTGCAACATGTTTGGACAGTTCTATGCATGGTAATGTATAGTAAAGAGACACTAAATGATGTGTCTTTACTCTTTCTGGAATATAATATTGACCTTCACAAATTGTCCATATATATATTTGTACTGCAGTAAGTGCATCTCTTGAAAAGGGCCAAACATTTTAAGGGAGTATCATATTGTAGCTTTGCCATACCTTTTTATTTCTCTCATTTTATAATATGCAGATGCTTTTTGGATTAAGTCATAAATAGTTAGAGAAGGGGAAGAAAATACCCGCAGAGTGGTATTGGAGGCAGAAAGCAGAAAGTTGGACCAAAGTAGGATCCTTGTCCTTACCATCCGACTTTTGACATCCTGCATGATGATTACAACAGCAGTAAAAGGAATTTATCTCACACTGGTGTTGTTTTGATTGTTTAACCACTTGACCACTGGGCACTTAAACCCCCTCAATAACCAGACCAATTTTCAGCTTTCGATGCTCTCACATTTTGAATGACAATAACTCGGTCATACAACACTGTAGCCAAATGAAATTTTTGTCCTTTTTTCCCACAAATAGAGCTTTCTTTTGGTGGTATTTGATCACCTCTGCGGTTTTAATTTTTTTCGCTATTAATGAAAAAAGAACAAAAATTTTGTAAGAATATGAATTTTTCTTCATTTCTATCATAACATTTTGTAAAAAAAAGTAATTTTTCCTCATAAATTTGGCCTAAAATGTATACTGCTACATATTTTTGGTAAAAAAAAAAAAGGATATTATTTAGTCTGAGTGAAAGTTATAGGGTCTACAAGCTATGGTACCAATTACTGAAAATTGATCAATTTGATCACACCTGAAGTACTAACAGCTTCTCTCATTTCTTGAGACCCTAACAAGCCAACAGGCGGCACTGCAGTGGTGCAGGTGGAACTGGTGTGGCACTGGTGGGCACAGATGGCACTGGTGGGCACAGATGGCACTGGTGGGCACATATAGCACTGGTGGGGCACAGGCAGCACTGGTGGGGTGCAGATGAGCACTGATTGGCACTGATGGGAACAGGTGGCACAGGTGGCACTGATGGGCACAGGCAGCACTGATGGGCACAGGCGGCACTGGTGGGGCACAGGCGGCACTCGTGGGCACAGGCGGAACTCGTGGGCACAGGCAGCACTGATTGGCACTGATGGGCACAGGTGGCACTGATGTGGTAGTGTTGTGGCACTGGTGGGGCACAGGTGGCACTGGTGGGGCACAGGTGGGGCACAGGTGGCACTGGGGGGCACTGGGTGGGGCACATGTGGCACTGGGTGGGGCACAGGTGGCACTGCTGGGCACTAATCTCTCTCCTCTTCTCTAACGCTGCAATGGTGTGAGGAGAGGAGAGAGATGGCCTACACTGCCCTGTTTGTTTACATTTTGTGATCGCGCCGTCATTGGACGGCGCGATCACGTGGTAAGGAGCCGCTGCCATTGGCTCCTTACCGAGATCACTGACGCTGCTGGTCCTGTGGACCCGCCGAGCGCCATGACCGCGTGTGCGCGCCCGCTCAGGCTCACGGATCTGATGCACGCCGGGTTTGTTTACACACGTGATCGCACCGTCATTGGACGGCGCGATCATGTGGTAAGGAGCCGCCGCCATTGGCTCCTTACCGCGATCACAGATGCTGCGGGTCCCGTGGACCCGGTGAGCACCGGTGATCGCGTGTGCGCGCCTGGCCGGCCGCGCACACCTGACTCTAACGGAGGACGTCCATGGACGTCCTGTTAGAGTACAGGAACCGCCTTACAGACGTATTTCGTCTATAAGGTGGTGATTAGTCAGACTGTCACAAAGTCAGATCAAAGTAGTGTCCTGTTTATGAAAGTTGGATGGATGTCGGACCAATGTAGGATCAATGTAGGACTGATGTCGCAGAGCAAAGTAGGATGAAAGTCGTATCACTGTCATGTCGTATCAGTGTGAACCCAGCTTTCCTTACTTCATGGGATAGCTTGCTACTTTTCTTGCACACACTTGCCATTGCCAATGCTACCTGCCACTAGGGATGAGCCGAACACCCCCGGGAGCAGTGATTTTAATAATGCTTAAAGTGAAACAATAAAAGTAAAATATACCTTTTAATGGCATGGGGTTCCCCACAAAAATCCATAACAGACCCTTATCCTAACACACAACCTGGCAGGCCACAGGAAAAGAGGGGGGATGAGAGAGCGCCCCCCTCCTGAACCGTACCAGGCCACATGCCCTTAACATGGGGAGGATGTCCCCATGTTGCTAAGGACAAGGGCCTTATCCCCACAACCCTTGCCGAGTGGTTGTTGGGGTCTGTGGGTGGGGGGCTTATCAGAATCTATAAGCCCCCTTTAACAAAGGGGAACTTCAGATCCCGCCCCTCCTGTGTGACTTGGTAAGGGGTACATTGTACCCCTACCATTACACCCCAAAAAATCTGAAAATTTTAAAAATGACTGGAGACAGCTTGGGACAAATCCTTTATTAAAAATTAAAAAATTAAAAACAAAAAGCGATTCCAGCGTTGTAATCCAGTCTCGATGTCCAGCATTGTAATCCATTCTCGATGTCCAGTGATTATCCATTCTCCAGCGATGCTTTCCAGCGAGGAACGACACACAAACCTGCCTCGACCGGAGGCACCTGGCTAAATGATACGTTAGCTATTTGACAGCTCTTTTATAACCAAGGGTGGGGGCACCCATGACGTGTGACCCTGCCCCCTTCTGATGCATTACAGTAAACCCCCGTTGCTTCAGAGGGGCAGGGTCACCCAACCACGTCACCGGTGGTCCAGCCCTTGGTTATAAAAGAGCTGTCAATCAGCTTTTGTGTCATTCGGCCAGGTGCCTCTGGTCGAGGCAGGATTGTGCGTTGTTCCTCACTGGAGAGCATCGCTGGAGAATTGGTCATCACTGGACATTGAGAATGGATTACAACGCTGGACATCGGGACTGGATTACATAGCTGGAATCGTTTTTTTTTTTTTAAATAAAGTACTTGTTCCAAGCCGCCTTCTGTCGTTTTTTAACATTTCCACACTTTTTTTGTGAAATGGTATTACCAATTCACATGGGGGGGCGGGATTTGGAGTTGCCCTTTGTTAAAGGGGGCTTCCACCCGCAGACCCCCACAACCACCCGGCGAGGGTTGTGGGGATGAGACCCTTGTCCCCATGTTTAGGGCATGTGGCCTAGTACGGTTCAGGAGGGGAGGTGCTCTCTCATCCCCCCTCTTTTCCTGCAGCCTGCCAGGTTGTGTGCTCGGATAAGGGTCTGGTATGGATTTTGTTCTACTGACAAGCAGAAGGATAACCTGAACAAGAGCAGGGTAGAATTTACAATAGTTCAACCCTACATCAATTGAAACCTGGCGTCTCTTCCTCGCTCCTTTCTCTTTCACTTTCTTTCAGCTGCTGTCATTTACTGACCCCTTCCCTTTCTAAAGAAACACAGTGAGTGATCAGTAGCAATCGCTCACTGTGTTCATTCCTAACTGAAGCATAGTAAATAGTTTACTATGCTTTAATTTATGAATTAACAGCTGAGGCTGCAGAGATGAAAATATAGTCCTTAATCTCCTTTCCCCGTCTCAAAAGTGAGACATTGGGGGCCTGTTACAGGGCTGTTAAAACATTTAAAAAAAATAAAATAAAATGATAATAAATAATAAACATACAATTGTAAAAAAATAATACCAAAATGTCCACTGCCCTACTGACATCAACCTCTGCCCTACTTACACCTTCTCCTGCCCTGCTGACAAAGTCCACTGCTCTACTGACATTGTCCACTGTTCTATGACACCATCCACCGCTCTACTGACACCAACCACTACTCTGCTGACTCTGTCACCTCCCCAACTGACACCATCCTCTGTGCTACTGGCACCTACCTGTGCCCTACAGACACTGACCTATTGACACAGTCTGCATACCATCCACTGCCCTGCTAACACTGTCCACTGCCCTACTGACACTCTCCATACACAATCCACAATCCATATGAAACTATCTACTGCTCTACTGACTGATACTGTCCCCTTTCAAGGTAGGTTGATTTTATGTTTTTACAGTGCCATTTGTTTATTTTATTTAAGTTTTCCTTACTAATTAGTTAGACCTTGCTAGGTAATTATTATTTTTTTAAAAGGGGTGTTGCACCCGATCTTTAATCTCTTTCATGTTGTTCCGGTAGATCTCCACCTCTAGCCTATGCCTACTTGGGAGGATCTAATAAACTTATAATAGTTCTCCACATTTGTTGAACTTGTCAGAAAAAAAAAACTTTTTTTAGGGAAAAAAAATGACAAACTCATATATTCTCTTACTAACACATTTTTACCTGAATTCGCTTCTGTAGTTTTCTTCCACCAGTCTATCCCAAAATGTAAAGATTTTTTTTTTCATCTTCACAGTAGTCAATTTGCAATAGCTTGATCATGGAAATTATTAACAATTATTATTGAATAGGCCTTTCAAAAGTGAACTAGATGATGACCAATGAAAATCTCTCATCCAATTTAAATGATAAAATGAAACACATTTCTTTTAAATGATAAAATGTAACACTTCCAGAAGATCTGGAAACATTTATGATTTTTTAGTGGCCAAACAAAATATACATCTCCACCAAAACATCATACGTTTAAAATATCATCACATGAAAAACACTCCACATTTTCTTGCCTCCCTACCTTACTACATTTCAATGTTTCTCTCATACCCTGTGAGACTGTTTCTTCAATGTTTTTCTCATACCTATTGAGACTGCTCCTTTAGAATCATACTTTTTCTTTCTTTATTTTACGTGATATTCCCAGGCTTGGTGCTCATTTTTTTTGTATATTATTGTATAAATGTAATATTTTTCTTAAATACCCACAGTGAACTGATTATATGATCTGATTGTGTAAATTATTTTCTCTTTTGTAACATTTAAATTTAGTATGTGTGATTTTAATATTTTTTATTAAGCAATAATAGAACAGAGAAAGCAACATGTTGCTTTTAAAAAAAAATACATTTTATGGTAGTGAGATGGCATACAGTAATACAATTGTTGCAGTGTATGGAAGGATGAGTGAAATGTAAATGGCAGCAGCTTCAAACATCAATGCAAAATATCTGCAAATCTACCCTCCAGTATGTTGAAATGGATAGGAGGGAAAAGATAAGTGAGAATACTTGGGGTTAGAAAGAGCATAGATCATAGAAACAGATCAATGTCAAGTTGAGCAGGGGCCAAGGTATAAAGAATCACAAGATCAACTGAAGAGAGAATATAAAGACCTAAATGAGGATGATATGTAAACTAAGGAAATAAATCACTGGGGAGTGGGAAACCACTGGGTGAAATTATTCAGCAGGGTCAAGAAACGCATAAGTGCAATATAAGCAAGCAGTAAGAATTACCCCTGCAAAAATCAGGACAGCGGAGGATGGATTCTGATTAGTTGCTATAAGTCACTTCTTGTATCAATTAGCACTTAAAAATAAAAACTATTTGTTGAATGAGGCCATAAAATACTGACTACAAGTTTACCTCATACTAATATACAGTACAATAACATTTATTTTTATATTGAAAAATTGGTTATGTTTTCCTAATAGATAAATGTAACTGAAGCAACAAATATTTTAATGATACAACATATGGATTTCTTCACACAAAGAGTTAAGCATCATAACAACATTCTTTATGTTTCAAACATTAGATTAGAACAATCTAGATATATATTAAATACAAATTTGAGACACAGAACCAGCTAGATATTTAGTGTCTAATGACCCGAGTCAATTTAATTAATGTATTCTGGTACATTACATTTTAAAAAGTAACCATTGTGTAATACATATTGAAATATGCACAAGCTAATGGGATAAGATACAAAAATTATTATGCTGACAGTAAATCATATTACATTCCTAATAAGCATTAACTAGATAACTAGGTCAAAGCTGTATTATCTTAATTGATTTTTCAAAAGAAACCTGACAGAAAAATGTCAATGCTCAAATATTTCTTCATGCATCATTAAAACAAGATTGGCTTTTAACAAAAGAAGAATCCTTCACAGAATTGATTCTTGCTTCAGGCTGCCTACAAGTAAGTGTATTACATAAAAATCTATACAGGATATTAAAACAACACTACTCGGCAAGACACTTGCAATTAAAAGCTGACACCCCACCCCTTATGCATTAACTGCAGCGTATTGTCTACAACTACAGCTAAAGACCATTTACCTGATAAAAATAGCATAAACAAACAGTTCTAATCACATTGACTTCCTTGTGTTATTAGGTTAACATAACTGTGACGTGTATATGCCCTAAATATCCAGACTTTTTTTATCCTGCTAACAGTATTATACTAATATATGATGTTTTCAGTTTAGATGCTCTCATCAGATTAGAGTTTAGTATGTATGGCTTCATAACAAAGAAATATTTCTACTGAAGTGAAGACTGATTGATCTATAAAGATTTTGGTTTATCTGTCATGTGAGATGCAGGTGAATAAAGGATTGGCCAACTTAAATACATCCATGAGCTTTCAGATCCTCACATATTATTTATGAATGTCCACAATTATTTTGTTGGTCCTATATTTATCTTTGGATGACAAGTTAAAAATAAATCTCATAGAACAAAACTGCTTTACTGATATTGTGCAGCATAATGTATCCATTTTAGCCAGCGCAATATGAAGTACAGAATAAAAAAAAAATGTACATTGTTCTAAAATCAACTACTTATATATCAGTCTTTCAATACAAATCATTATTTTCTTGCTTATTATGATTAATAATGCTGTTTGATGTGAACAACTTACATTAATACATCCTAGTCGTTCAACCATTATGGCAGCAAGTAAGTGCTTTAAGCATATCTTTCTTCAAAATATAGCAGTGCATTAGTGTAAAAAAGAAAAACTGGCCCTAAGGGCTTGTTTACACTTGTGGCTTGGAGCCGTAAAACATGTGGTTAAGTAGTGTTTTTACCATCCCTTAACGGCTCATCCTTTAGCTGGAAAGGCAGCAGTCAGCGGTGTACACACTCGGGATTGCATTTCAGGATCCTGGTGCAGCATACTTACCTTGTCCACAGGATACTGCGATGTCTCCCTGCTGTGTGTGCGAGCTGTCATGTCTTACTCGATTCACACTGCCGAGCTCTGTTCCCTATAAGCGTTGCGACGCACGTGGATGGAGTTCAGCGCCAAATTCCAAAAAATAAAAACACAGTAAAGATACATCATACTCTAATCTTACAGATTACAGTACTGTATAAAATAATTACACATCCCCTTTGTTCCTAGTGGTTAGTCCAGTGCCCTGCAAACTGGAGATTGTCCATAGCAGGGATCTCCAAACTACAGCCCTCCAGCTGTTGCGGAACTACATGTCCCATGAGGCATTGTAAAACTTTGACATTCACAGACATGACTAGGCATGATGGGAACTGTAGTTCCTGAACAACTGGAGAGCCGTAGTTTGGAGACCCCTGGTCCATAGCAACCAAAAAGTGTCCCTTTACGTCAAAGTGGTTTTAGACCAGCTAGAAAACAGTGATAATAAATTAGAATCACTTGCAGAATTGAGTGATAGTGATTTTTGGGGAAATTCATCATCAAACACTAAGGCCTTGTACACACGAGGGAATATTTCTGCTGAACATGGTCCGACGGCGGCGGGGAATTTGATCCGATTTGATCCGATGGTGTGTACAGCCATCAGATCAAAGCAATCCGGCGGACAGATCCGATGGGAACGGTCCGTCGGACCGTCTGTAGACCAGTTTCATCTGACCTATTCGATGGTATGTACGTCCGTCGGACCAAAGTTTTAAAACTTGCTTAAAAATCTGTCTGATGGACACCTGTCCGTCGGACAGATTCGATTGTTAGTACGCCAAAGCATCGGACCAAAAACCCGCGCATGCTCAGAATCAAGTCGACGCATGCTTGGAACCATTGAACTTCCTTTTTTTTGCACGTCGGTGTGTTCTACGTCACCGCGTTTTGGTCTGATCGGATTTTTGTTCCGATTGTGTGTACGCACATCAGACCATCAGACCACTTCAGCCTGGTCAGATGAAAACGGTCCGTCGGACCAGTTTCATCGGACCAGTCTGATTGTGTGTACGTGGCCTTAAAGTAATGACAATTCTGCAACTGAGCAAATTTCTGTGTTTTTGATTTGATTACATTATTATTAATATAAAACAAGAAAAAGCTGCGCAAATATAAACACTACAGTGTAGAACTCAATTGATAGTCCAGTGTAGAGTAAATGAGAGTCCCGTCAAGCAGGTAATGAAAGAAATATATAATATATAAAATCCATCAATCAAGTGCGGAACATGTTAAAATATGTAAAATCCATTAATCAAGTGCGGAACAAGAAAAAGCTGCGCAAATATAAACACTACAGTGTAGAACTCAATTGATAGTCCAGTGTAGAGTAAATGAGAGTCCCGTCAAGCAGGTAATGAAAGAAATATATAATATATAAAATCCATTAATCAAGTGCGGAACATGTTAAAATATGTAAAATCCATTAATCAAGTGCGGAACATGTTATGCTTCTGATGGAAACTGATAGCAGAAAAATGGAAAATTGTATACTCACCTTTCCGTAATTTTCCTTTCCTGACGCATCTTCATGGCAGCACACACTGGGTTGTGACTCCGCCCCCACAACCTGACAGGATTGGTTAGCTATAAATCTGAGTGGGAGACACCCGGCGTCATTCTCCGTATATATCATCATTGAACAGTAGGGTGGGCAGTTGTGTGCTGCCATGAAGATGCGTCAGGAAAGGAAAATTACGGAAAGGTGAGTATACAATTTTCCATTTTCCTGACGCATTCATGGCAGCACACACTGGGAAATAACTCGCCAGTCGGGAGGGTTCAATGCAAAGTATTTATTCTCTAGAGAGCCGAAGAATTGGCCCTGAAGACAGATCTGCCAAATTCAGCTGTAGCCAAAAGAGCTGCGTCCACTCTGTAGTGGGATATGAAGGTATGCCTGGAAGACC
Organism: Rana kukunoris; assembly: GCA_029574335.1. NCBI lineage: Eukaryota > Metazoa > Chordata > Amphibia > Anura > Ranidae > Rana > Rana kukunoris. The sequence continues at coordinate 212,986,475 of CM056053.1, read as the reverse complement.
AGGTAGCTGCTCTGCAGATGGTCTCTGACGAGACCCCGCAATATGCTGCCCAGGAGGTCGCCACTGCCCTGGTTGAATGTGCTTTGATGCCTTCCGGGACCTCTCGCTGTTGAATAGAGTATGCCTTTTCTATAGCTCTGACTAGCCAAGAGGCAATGGTTCGGGAGGTGGCCGCCTGGCCTCGCCTGGCTCCGTGAGGGATAATCAGGAGGGCGTCTGACGAGCGAAGATGGGTGGTAGCCGACAGGTAGCTGGAGATTGTAGACTTAATGTCCAAGGCGTGAGGTTCCCCATCCTCGTTAGTAAGGCGTGGTAAGACGATATCCTGGCTGTAGTGGAAAGCCGAGGTAACCTTGGGGAGGAAACGGTCAGAAGGCCTCAACACCACCCTGTCTGGTAGAAAAATCAAATATGGCTCCTTGAATCTGAGAGCTTGCAACTCCGACACTCTTCTAGCTGAAGCTATAGCGATGAGGAAGGATAACTTCAGGGTCAGGTCCCATAAGGAGATTGAGCTGAGTGGAAAGAAGGGAGGATTGGAAAGTGCTTCTAGTACCACCGAAAGATCCCAGGCTGGAAAGGGTGGTCTTCTTGGAGGTCTGATCTTCGCACAGGCCTGCATGAACTGGGTAATCAGAGGGTGCAGGGCCCATTTAGTGCCAGTCTTTGCAGAAAGAGCGGAGATCTGTACCCTAAGGGTGTTTGAGCTCAGGCCTTTGTCGATACCCGCTTGAAGGAACTCTAGGATCTGGCAAGGGTCTGGCGAGATGTGGTTCCAGCCTCTAAGTTGCGCCAAGTGGGTGAACTTTCCCCAAATTCTTGTGTAGACCGTGTTTGTCGAAACCTTTCTGGCTTGCATTAAGGTGGTTATGACTGCCTGGGAGCATCCCTGTTCCCTAAATCTAGCCCTTTCAACCTCCAGGCTGTCAAGTGGAGCCTGTCGGGGGCCGGATGGAAGGATCGGCCCTGGAGTAGGAGGTCCGGTGACGTTGGTAGATGGATAGGAGGACAAGTATTGAGCTGTAGTAGAGTTGTGAACCAAGGCCTCCTTGGCCAGAATGGTACTACCGTTATTACTGTGGATGACGATCTCCGGAGTCTGCATAGAAATCTCGCTATCAAGGGAGTCGGAGGGAAGGCGTATCCTAGGTTGAAGTCCCATGGGTGGAGAAGGCAATCTGTCCCCTCCGCTGTCGTTAAGGGTACTCTGGACAGAAATCTCGGGCACTTGGTGTTGGCTGGTGTCGCTGCCAGGTCGATCTCCGGAATCCCCCAGGTGTCCGTCAGCATAGAGAACTCCCGGAGGTTCAGGGACCATTCGTTGTTCGATCGAAGTTCCCTGCTCAGGAAGTCGGCTAGCGTGTTTTGATCCGCTGGGACGTAAACTGCTCGTAGGTCCGATAGATGTGTCTGGGCCCATTCCATTATGGGGCGAACTTCCTCTAGTAGCGTGCGACTTCGGGTACCGCCTTGCCTCTGGACGTAGGCCACCGCCACTTTGTTGTCCATACGAATTCGGACGTATTTCCCCTGTAGTAGAGGCTCGAAAGCCAAGAGGGCCTGGAACGCTGCTCGAAGCTCCAGAATGTTTGAGACCACTCCTCGAGCAGGAAAAGGCCATCGTCCCTGGGCTGTCTGATCCCGGTAGTGCGCCCCCCAACCCTTCTCGCTGGCGTCTGATGTCACGATTTCCGGACTCGGAGGGACTATAGGTCTGAAGCCCCTGAGTTTGGGAGGCAAAGTCCACCAAAAAAGGTCGGGTATCACATGGCTGGGAATGTTGATGGGTTGGTGCATTGAGGTCCCGTCCCACTGTCTGAGAAAAGTGTTTTGTAAAGACCTCATTCGCCACTGGGACCACTGGATCATGGGTATAGTTGAGGACATAGAGCCCAACAGGCTGAGGCAAGACCTGGCCGACGTAGATTTGGAGGATAGTAGGTTTTGCACCTTCCGAGCTAGGGGTTCCACCTTCTCTAGAGGCAACTGCACCCTGTTCTGTCTCGTATCCAACTGTGCTCCGAGGAACGTCATCACCTGTGAGGGTTCTAGGCTGCTCTTCTGCCAATTGATTAACCACCCGAAGCTCTGAAGGGTTGAGACTAGGATGTTGCGTTGGAAGAGCAGAGTCTCCTGATCCGCCGCTAGGAGCAGTATGTCGTCCAAATAATGGTGAACCCGCAAGCCCCTCTCCCTGAGGAGTGCTATGAGCGGGAGGAGGACCTTTGTGAATGTCCTGGGTGCTGAAGAGATGCCGAAGGGCAGGCATCGAAACTGAAAGTGGTGTTGCCCGATGGAAAAACGAAGGAATTTCTGAAAAGCGGGGTGGATTGGTATGTGAAGGTAGGCGTCTGACAGGTCGACGGACAGCATCCAATCTCCTAAGTTCACTGCCAGAAGAATAGACTGGAGACTTTCCATTTTGAAGGCTTCTATTTGGATCCTTTTGTTTAGACGTTTGAGGTCCAATACAGGCCGAAGGTCTCCTGATTTCTTTCGCACCAGAAACAGAGGGGAATAAAATCCCCTGCCTCTCTGGTGGGAAGGGACCTCTATGACTGCTTCCTTCCGAATTAAATCCGAGACGTACTGCAGTAGAAGTTTCCTTTTGTCTGGGGAGGAGGGAATTTTGGTGGGTTGAAAAACCGTGTGAGGCAATGTCCCCATAAAGCTCCATTTGTGGCCTTGTTTGACCGTGGAAAGGGCCCATTGATCTTCTAAATGTTCCGCCCAAAGTTGTGCAAAATTCCTGAGCCTGGCGCCCACCTGAGCTGGGTGGGCAGGCGAATTTTCAAAAAGACTTTTGCTGGTCCCCTGTGGTAATGGCCTTCATCTTTTGTCCCTAGCAAAGGGGGGGGCGAGTAGATCTCCCATCTCTTCTAAATTCCCTGCCTGGGCGATAATTTCTGGCTTCCCTGTACCTATCGGGCAGATTGCGCCTGAGGGTAGGCCCCCTCTGGGGCTTGGGTCTCCTGTGGAGGTGTTTATCTATCCATGCACTGTTTCTGAGGTTTTTGCATTTGATGTCACCATCTATCTGGAGGAAAGAACATTTGTTTTCTGCTATCAGTTTCCATCAGAAGCATAACATGTTCCGCACTTGATTAATGGATTTTACATATTTTAACATGTTCCGCACTTGATTGATGGATTTTATATATTATATATTTCTTTCATTACCTGCTTGACGGGACTCTCATTTACTCTACACTGGACTATCAATTGAGTTCTACACTGTAGTGTTTATATTTGCGCAGCTTTTTCTTGTTTTATAGTATTATTTTTGTGTGTATCTCACATTTTAAGTTGCTAGCATTTTTCTAGACCATTCACATAGACAGCGCAGTATTACCACTCTTTTTTTTCACATTATTATTAATATATTATATTATATTATTAATAATATTTTTATTATTATATTATTATTTGTTATAATTATTTATAGTTATTTATTGTATTCTAATTTATGATTTTGTGTTTCAAACTTTATCATACCCGGGATGTCTACTAGACTCTTATTTGGACATATTTAATAAAGTTATTTACAGTCCTACAGTATAAAACGCCAAATTTCCATGCAAAATAATGGTACCGCTTTCAGCATCAAAAATCGGACATAATCATACCGCCAGGGAGGTTAATTAACCCCTTTTGATGCTAAACTCATTCTTATACTTTTAATATATCTTTGAATGTTTTTTTTCTTTTGTTTCTTTTTGTACTCAAATCTTTCAATACAATACAAAGAACTGAGAAGTGTTTATAATCACTAGAAATTTCATGTTTTTATACAGTATCTTTAACTTCTTCCTGCCCGCACGGCGGGTTTTTACGGCCACATTGTGGCTCTTAATTGCCGGGAGGCCATCTATATATGGCCTCCGACCTCCAGGCCACTGGGGGGCGTGCGCGCACGTCCGCCGCTTCAGTCAGGTGCCGATGTGCGTGCCTGGCGGCCGCGATGTCTGCCAGGCACCAGCAAACGGCGGTCACGGAGACAGAGACGTGGAGCTCTGTGTGTAAACACAGAGCTCCACGTCCTGTCAGGGAGAGGAGACTGATGGTGTGTCCCTTGTACATAGGGAAAACCATCGCTCACCTCCCCCATTCACCCCCCTCCCCACACAGTAAAAATCACTAATTAGGGAATACATTAACCCCTTCATTGCCCGTCAGTGTTAACCCCTTCCCTGCCAGTCACATTTATACAGTAATCAGTGCATATTTATATCATTGTTCGCTGTATAAATGTGAATGGCCCCAAAAATGTGTCAAAAGTGTCTGATGTGTCCGCCACAATATCGCAGTCCTGTCAAAAATCGCAGATCACTGCCATTACTAGTAAATAAAAAAAAAAAAAAAAAAATTCTATCCCCTATTTTGTAGACGCTATAACGTTTGCGCAAACCAATCACTATACGCTTATTGCGAGTTTTATTTTTACCAAAACTGAGAAAAATATATTAATATTATTTTTTTTTTTATTGGATATTTATTATAGCAAAAAGTAACAAGTGTTTTTTTTTCAAAATTGTCGCTCTATTTTTGTTTATAGCGCAAAAAATAAAAACCGCAGAGGTGATTAAATACCACCAAAAGAAAGCTCTATTTGTGGTAAAAAAGGACGTCAATTTTGTTCAGGAGCCACGTCGCACGTCATTCAAAGTATGACAGTGCTGGAAGCTGACATTTCACTTGAGCAAGAAGGGGGTATATGTGCCCAGTAAGCAAGTGGTTAAAGGTAGCAATACACTGGGCAATCAGTTAGATCTTCCATGAATTAGATTCAGTGCAAGAAATTCTTCCAGGGCGTCTTCCTATTACCGCTTTAGCCTAATGCTCTGTTTCCACTATTTCAACCCCAAAGTCACGCGATTTACAATGTGACTTTGCAATGCAATTTTTGGTGTGATGTCATGCAACCAGTGAAAACCATGTGAGAACAAGTCACATCGAAGTTGGAAGAAAGTAGTGCAATAACATTTTTTTGCAGTGGCACCAATTAGAACAGGGACTATTAAAATACATGGGTTTTGACTTGTCATGCAACTTCACATGTGTCAAGTCACACAAAATCTTGCAGTAGTGAAAACAGAGCTTAAATGTCGAGATGGACAGAGATTGTACAATCAGGTTGTATAGTGTCTGACCGTCTTAATTGCAAAATTTGGAATGTAGATTTTTATAGGCCTCTTTATTGTTTAAATAAAAATTATGTTTTGTTTCTATTTGACTATTCTTATCTGAACTATTTTTCCAAAAAGCATATTTAGCCCAGGCTCGCACAATTTTACTCCTGCATGTCAGTCCAGATCAATGTAAATCGCAGCACAAAATTGCAAAAAGTAGTCCAGAAACGTATTTTTGAAATTGTTGCGGCACTGAAAATGCAGTGTTGCACCAATTAGGAAGGTGCCACTGCTGGCACTTGCCGCCAATTTGACATGTCAAATCGTACCAATTAAGGTTGCCACATCATCCCTTTAATCCAGGAAACCTATTTAATTACACAGGTTCTGAGGCTGATTTAATGCAGATAAGGCAATAAGTAAGTTTAATTACCACATTAGAACATGTAATGTTTAATTAATATGTGTCCTGGATTAATGGGATGATGTGGCAACCCTAGCACCAATGTGAACCAGGGCTTAAAGGAACACTAAAGTCAGGATTTTTTATTTTTCAAATAACAAACATGTTATACTTACCTCCACTGTGCAGCTCGTTTTGCACAGAGTGTCTCCGATCCGTGTCTTGCGGGGTCCCTTGGCGGCTGTCTCGGCTCCTCCTCGCAAAAGCTTTCTACCTTCATGCGAGCGAGCTTGCATGGTGGAATGCTTTTGCGAGCGCGCTCCCGTGATACAGTGGCGGCCATAGCCGCCGACTGTATCACTCGTCCCTGCCCCCCGGCGCACCGCGTCATCCTCTGTGATTGACAGCAGCGCCAGCCAATGGCTGCACTGCTATCAATCCGCCCAGCCTAGCCAATGAACGGCCAGGCTGGGAACTAAACAGGATGACATGGACGCGCCTGGGAATTTCGTCAGGTAAGTAAAATGGGGGCTTGGGGGGGGGCGGTGCCGTCAGATTTTTTTTACCTTAATGCATAGGATGCATTTAGGTAAAAAAACTTTTACCTTTACAACCCCTTTAAGGATTGTCTTTGGCCCACAACAGAGGTCAGTTTTAGGATCTTTTCAATGCTAGGGCCCAGGCTGGACTACATTTGGAGAAATATGATTATGCATTTTTTGTATTCATCAAGGATCTATTTGAATATGTGTCTATTTGGAATGCTCACACACATGCCTAGCACTTTACCAACATGTGGAACCTCCACCATTGGAAACAAAAGGGTCTCAGATGTCAATTTCAGGTTATTTTATTATTTTTAACACAGGAGAATTTACACAACATAGAGGAGAGGGATGAGGAAATAGCTGTGCTGCTTCTAAACCACCTCTGACATGCCAGGGTGTTTATGCAGGTCCAAGATGCCAGTTCTTGCCTTGTGCCACAACGTATCCACTTTTCACAAATGAAGGTGAGTGCAGGATGTGAAGATGGCTTCCTTCCAACAGGATCTGTAAATAGTACCACTCCTGTACAATGACATTGAGATATATGAGTCACATTTCAGAATAGGCTTTCATTTATTGCAGGATAGTTAGTGTTTGGAAAATCACTTTGACACCTTTCACACTTGTACGACTTCAAAGTCGCGCGATTTTACCGCAATTTAGTGGGCGCAATTTTACCGCGATTTTGCCACGATTTGCGGCCGCGATTTCAATGAATGCCTGTGTAAGTGGCATCAAAATCAGACCAAAGTAGTGCAAGGACTACTTTGAAGTCGGCACTACTTAAAGTCGTGCCAGTATGAATGGTAGTCATTGAAAATAATGGAGAATGACTTGTCATACGATTTTGCAGTCCAAAATCGTGGGACAAGTCGTATAAGTGTGAAAGGGGACTAAATCATAGTTATGGAATTACAAACAGCTTTGCTTCCTTGGACAGGGAGCTGCGATTGTGCTCCAGGTATCAAATGGGTACTGGTTAAGGCACACACCTGTGACGCCAGACAGTCCTTCTGAACAGGTTTTCCAGGGTCCAAAAAAGCTCAGGACAAAAAAAAAATTACAAACATCAAAAACATAGCAGAAGTAATTTCATAATAGACAGGTTAGCTCTCTCTAAAAGGGATACACAAACACCTGACAGCTGTTCTACTCCTTCTCCACTCCATGTCAGAAAAAAAACAATGCTTGCCATTTATCTTGGGGTTGTGCTGTCATCATGTTGATGACAGACTCCATATAATGCCAAGAACAGACGACAGATATTTCTTAGTGTGTGTGTGTCTATATCTTGGAGTGATTTCAATGGGCAAGATTCACAGAGCGATTACGCCGGCGTAAGTCTAAATTTGCGCATGCGTTTCGATGCTCTGCATCCCCAAAACGAGATATGCAAGAAATCTACTTTTTTTGTCCAGCGTAATTTCGATAGACAGGCGCATCCGTCCGCGCAAAACTGCGCTAGACACACCATTGATTTGCTATTCAAATATGCTAATGAGGGAGTTACGGGGATCCACCAAAGAATGTTGGTGCAGTGCAGGCTACGCGCTGTGTGCAACAGCTGCACGGCCTGTCTAAAATTAGACCATATAAAAGGTGGTATAAAATTAGACAATTCGTCTACATGTCAGAGAAAGCAACACTGTTAGTGAGGAGCTGAGCAGTCACACGTGTTGCACAACAATCTGGATGCCAACATGCCAGGGACATCCTCGCTCATAGCTATACTACTGACTTTAGAGGAGCAAAGAAGGATGAGGGCACGGAGGAGGGCACGGGAGAGGATATACCGCACACGCATAGACCTCTTTGGCATCAGTGATTCTGATGCCGCGTACACACGGTCGTTTTTTGCGATGAAAAAAAACGTTGTTTTTTAAAACGTCATTTAAATTGATCGTGTGTGGGCAAAACGTCGTTTTTTGTCTTCAAAAAAACGACCAAAAAAAATTCCAACATGCTTGAATTTTTTGTGTCGTTTTTCAAAATGTCGTTTTTTGTTTCACAAAAAGTCACCGTATGTAGCAAAAACGTCGTTTAAACGACGTTTTTCAACCCGCGCATGCCCAGAAGCTAGTTATGAAGCGAGCTTCAATGGAAAAGAGTGGTGAACGTAACCTCGCTTTTTGTGAAAAAAACGATGGTCTGTATGCAACATCGTCTTTGAAAAGTGACGTTTCAAAAACGTCGTTTTTTACTTCACAGAAAACGTCGTTATTTTTAATTACAAAAAATGATCGTGTGTACGTGGCATGAGGTGTATCGCATCTTCAGATTCACCCCTCATGCCATCCTGGAATTAACCATAACCTTGCAGGAGGACATCACCAGCCCAACACACCGCTCACATGCAGTGCAGCCACTGGTCAAGGTCATGGCAACACTCCATTTCCTTGCCAGTGGCTCTTTTCAAAGAACAAGTGGAGTGGTGGCTGGGATGTCACAATCCTCCGTGAGCAGATGTGTGCACCAGGTTGTCCCTGCAATCCTCAGATGCATGGCCAACCAAATCATCAAACCCACCACTGAGGAGCTGCGGCTGAAGGCAATGACAGATTTCTACAGAAATGCCAGATTCCCACGCACCGTGGGGGCCATTGATTGCACACATGTGGCACTCCAGCCCCCCCATGAGACAGAGCACATATACCGCAATCGGAAGCATTGGCATTCCATCAACGTACAGGTGATAGTCGATGCCCAAGGCCTCATATGGCACGTCCGTGCCAAACACCCCGGATCCAGCCATGACAGCTACATATACAATCAGAGCCCCATCCCAATGGAATTCGAACAGAACGTGTATGGGGACACCTGGCTGGTTGGTTAGTGACATGGGTGGCAGGCATGACTGTCCCCCCCCATGATGCACACATCACAAGGGGCACATGCATGACTAACATCCTCCTGTCTTTTCCCTTACAGGTGACTGTGCATATGCACTGGGACCCCATCTCATGACTCCTATCCGGAACCCCCAAACACCAGGAGAGGAAAGATACAATGAAGCCCACGCCCAAACACGTGCAGTGGTGGAGCGCACCTTTGGCCTCCTGAAGTCACGTTTCCGATGCCTGGATAAGTCTGGGGGGACCCTGTTGTATACCAGATCATCGGTGCATGTTGCATTCTGCACAACTTCGCAGTGAGAAAGGGCCTGCAGATTGACATACGTGATGACCTGACCCCTGAACCAGACAATTCCCCCCTAACCGAGGTTACCCCGTCTTCTGAGGGAAGAGCAGCCAGGAGACAGCTCACATTAGGCATCTTTGCACATTAAACACACACATTAATCATGGCACAATGAGAGTGCATGCATGCACACCACTGTGGTCCCTAGCACAGACACATCACATCCTCATCTAATTGGATTAGCACAAGCCCACCATGCTGGACTTGTGAGCAGCAACGCCACGCCACGGCTCCAATTATGTCACTGTACATTCATACACCATTCACACGGACCTGGGAATCACTTCTCCCTGGTCCTGGGGAACCCTTTTCCACCAAAACTGAGGGTAACACCCCTTTGCCGGCAGGAATATCACCCCCACATTCCAAAAACTTTCACATCACAAAAAAAAATGGCCAGCAAAAACAACAAATTTCCAGCAAAAAAAAAGGGGAAAAACAAATTAATGCCGTTGGCATGAGCCACGCCTGGGGTGCCCACGGCCACGGCCCCGGCTCCTCAGGGGAGACTCATGGGAGGGGGGGGGAATCCGGGGAAGGAGGAGCAGCCCCTGGTCTCTGCCCTCCTGGCAGGCCTGCCCTCCAAGGCCACGGCAATTCTGTTCAGGCGAGCACCTAGTGTTGCAGTGTTGGCTTGGATAGCCTGGGTGAGGGCCCTCACATCCTGCCCAACGTCTGCTGTTGTTGTCTGCAGTACGTTTAGGCAGTTTGTAAGAGCCCGGGAGTGGCAGTCCAGGTCCCCAAGCGTATCCTTTATGGAGGACAGGCTCTCCTCCATCCGCCCCAAGTCTGGCTGACCTGTCCCAGATGGCGGGTCTGAAGGGCCTGGTCCCTTCTCAGATTGGCGGGCAGAAGCTCGGCCACCCCCCTGGTCTTCTGGGATGACTTCCTGCCTCCAGCTGAGGCTTGTGGCCGGGGAGAAGGGGAGGCCCTTGGGAGAGGAGCCCTGTTGGGGGAGGAGTGGGAGGGGCTAGCCCTTATGGAGGGCTGGCTGCTGCCAGCCAGAGAGGAAGACTCCTCCAAAAACAACAATCCACTGGCTGACATGACATCCTCCTCCTCCTCAAACTCCTCCTCCTCAACCTCCTCCTCTTCAACCTCCTCCGAGGACTCCGGCCTTGTCGGGGGGTCCTCATCAGGCTGCTGTCCTGGGGATGGTCGGTCAGCCAAGATGGCCCAGCACCCTCCTGCTCATCTGTGGATGACACAAAACATTCACAGGTTGGAGGATCCACACACTTGCCACATATTCCCTTTCACCCCCTCCCCCACACATGCTACACACCTGATAGGGCAAAAAAATCTTACCTGGCATCACGCTTTCATGACTGGAGTCATAGCCAGGCAGGCCCTCCACCTGTTGTCTATGAAAGGTGTGGGCCACCGCACGCTCCTCCGCTGTCAGCCAAACAGGGCATGGTGGGCCCCCTCCTGTGCCCCTGGCATGGGCTGCCATTTTGGCCAGCTTTCTGACCAGACGCCGGAGGTCATTGATCTTCTTTTCAATCCCCGACCGTGTCTGGGTCTCCCCCCCCCCCCCCCCAATGCATTCACCTGGTCAGTAATGTTCTGCAAGATCTCATGCCTCCTGGCCGGGGTGGTGTTGGCACTCTCCGGGCCGTGGAGGTAACGCCCATATTGGGAAATGGCCCGGGCAAGAATTTGTTTCTCCCCCAAAGTAAAATTTTACTTCCTCTTCCTCTCAGTCATACTCATACAAAAACTCTCTCCCAAACAATCAGCAAAAATCACTCACAAAAACAATCAGCAAAAATCACTCACAAAAACAAGCAGGAAAAATCACTCACAAAAACAAGCAGGAAAAATCAAGCAAGAAAACAAACAAACAAAAATCTATCAACCAAAAAGTCTCACAAGCAGTCACCAAAAAACACTTTCAAAAATCTTCTACAAACCACTAGATCACACAGTCCACAAATATAACAAAGACAAGTCACAACGCAACAAACAGAACAAAAGCACCTTGCTGTATAGGGAGGGATACAAAGGGATGTACTTTTGCAAAGGAAGTGCGTTTGTGTCTGTCTATTTATGCTGTCTGCGTAGTTCACTAAGTTGCCCTGGTCCACTTCCAATTTCACTGATTGCGCCGTTCCTGAGTTGTGAGCATGTGCACAGAGGTGCTGACCATGGTCCGCTTCATGTGCGCATGCGCGAGCCAGCCGGCCCTTCATTTGCATGGGGTCACAGCTCATTTCAATGTAACACGCCCACGTCCTTCCCAATTTGAATTACTCCGCCTCACGCCTCTGAAATTGTGTTGCACAGGCGCTATTTTCTGCGCAAAACAATCGAGAATACGGTGATTGCGCCGCTACTTTGCGGCAGTCTAACGCAAAGGAGGTGCGCTACGCCAGTCAAAAAATGCGCCGATGTACGTGAATCTGGCCCAATGTGTTTTTTTATTTCATAAACTAGGTATGATTACTTACATGTAAATTATCTCCTGATCAGCTCAGCCCGAGTAGCCAATCCTGCCTCAATACTCTCCCTTCTGGCGACTGCTGGCTGATGGACCTAAGGTTCCCTCTCCTCAGAAGACTCCCAGGATTCTTAACAAACAGATGTTATGCAACACACAGCAGGCAAGAATGATCCTGGCAGCCTTCCAAGGAGAGAACAGGAGTTCTCCCCCAGGCTTAGCCAGGCACATAAAATGGATTTTAAGGAGGCCAAATGTGGTCTCCACAACCGTTCGGGTTTTTTGGTAGGCCCTATTATATGGACGCTCTGCCTGGCTCTGGAGGTACCTGACTAAAGCCACCAGCCACGCCAGTTGCGGGTAACCGGAAAAAAGAAAAATCAAAATGAGTAAATATCATGTTTGCAATGTGCCTTCCCCACTACATTACCCAGAAAAATTGAACTTCAAGGGTTAGGTTCTTATTCCATCAAGTTCAAAGCTTACACTATACATGTACTTAAGGCACGCACGTTTTGTCACATAATGACGTCGTCTTGGGGAACGTTCCCCAAGATTACGTCATCCTGTGATGAAACGTGCGTAGGGAGGTTGGCGTGCTGATATCATTGTGGTGCTTCTTGTGAGCGGACGGGTGTCTGCAAGCCGGCCGGCCGGCTAAATTGTTCTATGGTTATTTTTACCTTCTATCTTGTAAGTGTAACTTTTATTACAAATAAATTTTTTTACTAGTCAGTATTACGCCGCGTAATTTTTTTTCTGGAGCAGCAAATTTAATGATGCTTAAAGTGAAAAAAAAAATATGAAAAATTCCTTTAAATATCGTACCTGCTGGGTGTCTATAGTAGTGGCACGTGTTTAGAATTGTCCCTGCACAAAATGAGATTACTCTCAGAAAAAATAAATTTAATACTGCTTGCGGCTAATGTAATCTTTGGTCCCTGCGATATGGATAAAAATCATTGAATAAAATAGCATGGATTTCCCCACCACCACTCCTCCCAGGTCATTACAAGACCCAGTGGCGATCCTGACCTCCCTGGGGCCCTAAGCAAAATGACATAGCACATTAAAAATAAGAAGCGGGGGCCGCTGACGACAGTGACATGTCACATTCGAGAAAGTTGAGAAGCGGGGGGAGGGGGTGTTCTGCTGTCGTAAATGAGGTGAGGGAGCAAAAATTACTTCTCCCCAGGCGGGGCCTTTAGTAATTTGGGGGGCCCTTCGCAGCTTTGCGGGCCCTAAGCGGCTTGCATAGAGAGCCTATAGGGAGGATCAGCCCTGACAAGACTCTTTGGCCCTATATACTTTGAACAGCTGTATACAGGCGGCGCAAACAAGACAAGGACTGTAGGTTTGTTAAGTAGAATCTGAACCATGTCATGCTTTGCTGCTGCATATTGCACAATTTCCTAAAGAGACCCTCAACAAACTACATGACACTTGTGCCTGATAAGGCCACTGATGTTCCAGTGGTGGTGGCCCGTGAGACTGTTCATACAGGCTTGGCCCCCAAAAGCGCACATTCTGTGTGGCAACAATATGTTGATTATTTTAGGGTTGGGGGGGGGGGCATTACAATGGCAGATCTTGGCTGAATAAATTATTATTTTGGGAAAGTAAAATTCTAGAAAAAAGGGGGGTTGCCATCCCGGGCCCCCTTTGAACAAATTCTGTAAAGAACTCCTGTTCACTGAAGGCCTCCATTATTTCTGCAAGTCAAAATTAAGCAAAAAAAGCTAATGTCAAAGGATTGCATCAAAAATTGTTGTTAGACGCCCCTGTTAAACAGGGGCATACAAATTGGGCCTTAGGCACAACACAACAGTGCAACCCCTCACAGATACGACCGTTTTTCTCGGCAGAGAGCATGTCTTCTTTTTCCTCGACGGGAATGGGAACATTTGGCTCGACGAGTTCCTCGACAGACGAACAAGGAACTTGACGGGGAAAACTATGTGTTTCGCTCATCGAGTTCCTCGTGTGTACGCGGCCTCATTGGAGTGCAACAAAGAGCCACATGCAAAGTATTGCATCAAAAATTGTTGTTAGACGCCCCTGTTAAACAGGGGCAAAACAATTGGACCTTAGGCACTGGTGGCGGAGCCCAGAAACAAACATTTTCTTACTAGCTATCTGCAAGATCAGTGAGGAAAAGGATATTCAGTCAGCAGCATAACAGGACTCTCACTCAGCATCCGCATAGGCAGTCTTCAAGGGATCTGACATTTAAAAAAAAATATTCAGTTACATCAGCATCAGGTGCCTGGTAGCTGGTGTTGATCCAAACCTGATTAATTTTTATGAAGGTCAGTCGATCGACAGAGTCGGTGGAGAGGCGCACCCTGTGATCGGTCACAAAGCCACCGGCAGCACTGAATGTGCGTTCTGAAAGAACGCTGGATGCAGGGCAAGCCAGTAGCTCAATTGCGTACTGTGCAAGCTCTGGCCAGTGATCCATCCTCAAAAACCCAGTAAGCCAGAGGATTTTCGGAGGGGAAGGTGTCCAAGTCTGATCTTGCCCCTAGGTATTAACGTACCATGTAAACCACACGCTGGCGACCGGTCATACCTTGGGGCTGCAGATTAAAAAATTATCTGAACGCATCGGTCAGACAGCCACCTTCTCCACGCTCTTTCTGTGACTGACCGAAGCTTCAGCCACACGTTGTCTAGGACCAGGATTTGGTAATCCCCCAGGTTCTGGGAACGCGTTGCACAGGTACTCATTGATGGCCCTCTGCTGCGTGTGCAGCCGCTGGAGCATGGCCAATGTAGAGTTCCATCTGGTGGGCATGTCACAGATTAGACATTCTTGGGCAGGTTGTATTTCCTTTGGAGGTCTGTCAGATGAGCAGTGCATTATATGACGCTGGCGTGGCGTCAACCACCTCTGAGCCTGCCCTTGCAGAGCTGACAGAACCTCGGCCCCAGTGTGGCTCCTGTCTCGCAAGCACACCAGCTCTAGCACCACATGGCATCTCTTTGCCTGCATTCCTGCATAGCCCCTCGTACACCTATGGAGCGCGGCTGGTTCCGAGGAGACATCAGCACAGGAAGAGGCCACAGAGGAAGAAGAAGAGGAGGAGGGGGTGGAGGAGAGAGGTGTGTCACAACCAGTAGTAGTGTTTTGGAGGCGTGGTGGCGGAACAACCTCCAACACTACTGTACCTTGCCCTGCGTCCTTCCCAGCTGCCAGCAGAGTCACCCAATGTGCCGTGAAAGAGAGGTAACGTCCCTGTCCATGCCTGCTGGACCATGAGTCTGTGGTAAGATGCACCTTACCACTGACCGCCCTGTCCAGTGAGGCATGGACATTGCCTTCCACATGCCGATAGAGAGCTGGAATCGCCTTCCATGAGAAAAAGTGGCTTTTGGGTACTTGCCACTGAGGTACCGCACATTCCACAAACTCACGGAAGGGGGCAGAATCTACCAACTGAAAAGGTAGCAGTTGAAGTGCTAGCAATTTTGCTAAGCTAGCATTCAACCGCTGGGCATGTGGATGGCTGGGAGAGGACTTCTTTTGGCGCTGCAGCAGCTGGGGCAGGTAAATTTGTCTGGTACTATCAGTAGATTGCCCCCATGTACTACTAGGTTGTGACACACCTATTTCTACACCTTCAGTCCTATCAGTGCAGCCTTCAGAGAGGACTGGGGGTCTAGTGGGGTTGGAGGTCCCAGATGATGAGGGGCAAGGGGAGGTCCGATTTGTTCTTTGGTGTGGGTCTTTCTGGTATGCTTGCCACCGAACCGCATGGCAAGTCGACATATGTCTGGTCATGCATGTGATGCCCAAGCGGGTGATGTTTTGGTCACGCGAGATATGCTTGAGACATATGTTGCAAATAGCAACGGTGCGATCTGATGCACATGTCTCAAAAAAGTCCCACACCAAAGAACTTTTGCAGTAACGTTGAGACACAGCAGCGCCCTGCACAGGCGTAGCTCTGAGATCTAATGCAGTTGGTGTGCTGCCCTTAAGCTGGCCCCTGGAGGGAATCCTGCCTCTATGGAGATGTGCCTGTGCCTCGTCCTCCTGCTCCTCTACTGCCTGACAAATAGGACTAGCTGATCTTGCTAAGCTATACAGTGTATAAATATATGTACAACTCCTAGGGATGTATATATCCTCTACACACTGTAAATTAAGCTAAACTGCCTAGCCTGCCTGCTCTATCTAGCTATATAAAAAGACTATCTCTCTGTCTCTCTGACTGATCTCTATTCAGCGCTGGAACACACTACACGAGGCCGCCCAGCAGGCGGCCTTATATAGTGTGGGGCGTGTGCTAAAGCCCTGAGCCATAATTGGCCAAAGCCACCCTGGCTTTGGCCAATTATGGCTCTCAGTTTTTTGCACGCTGTGATTAGCCAAGCATGCAGGGTCAAAGTGCATGTTTGGCCAATCATCAGCACGCAATGCCGCAGTGAATTATGGGCTGTTGTGCGTCACTCGAATTTGGCGCGAACGACCCGTTTTGTTCGAATTTCGACGGACGTACAAACAGACAATGTTCGCTTCGAATATACGTACGAATCGAACGCGGGGCTCATCCCTAGCCTTGAGCTGTATGCATAGCATAACCTCTTAAAATAATGTATTCTCTGACATCCCTTAAGCATCCCCATGGGGCCCCTCTGCTCTAAAACTTTCGGGAGACATGGCATCTCCTGCACCCCCATCCACCCTCTTGGTGGCAGGTTGCATTTGCAGGAATCCATTGTTCCCCTTTTTGTTTTTTGCAAAATATCATTTGTCTCGAGTGGAACACCAGATTGTGGCCTTGTCCATTTTGGAGCGGCTCCCTTTCTTTGCAAATGTGAGTATCCCCCCTCCACACTCTTGGTGGCAGGTTGCATTTGCAGGAATCCATTGTTGCCCTTTTTGTTTTTGTTTTCTTTGCAGAATCTCGTTTGTCTCGGGTGGAACACCAGATTGTGGCCTTGTCCATTATGGGAAGCTCCCTTTCTTTTCAAATGTGAGTATTCCACCCCTCCACCTTCTTGGTGGCAGGTTGCATTTGCAAGAATCCATTGTTACCCTTTTTGTTTTCTTTGCAGAATCTCGTTTGTCTCGGGTGGAACACCAGATTGTGGCCTTGCCCATTGTGGGAAGCTCCCTTTCTTTTCAAATGTGAGTATTCCACCCCTCCACCCTCTTTATGGCAGGTTGCATTTGCAGGAATCCATTGTTGCCCTCTTTGTTTTTGTTTTTTCTTTGAAGAAATTTCATTTGTCTTGGGTGGAACACCAGATTGTGGCCTTTCCCTTGCTTGGCAGTTCCATTTTATGCCCAAAGTGAGTATTTCCTGATTCCACTCACAGCAACCCAGCAGAAGAGCTGGCAACAGAGCAGAGTGCCACAAGCCTCTGCTCTCATGGAAGAGGGAGTTCCTGGGGTAGGGGATGGGACTTCAGTCTTTACTGACACAACCCCAGAAAATGGTGCGGCACTGAGACAGGAGGATGTCAGCTTTGCTTTGCAAGCAGCGGGGGATTTTCACCTACCACAAGTTGATGGGACTTCAGTCTCCACTGGTATACCCCAGGGGTGGGGGGCAGTTGGCCCAGAACCCCAACAGCATGATAGACTGAGCCCAGTCACACTGTCTTCTCTCCAGTGGCTGAAAGGACTCCAGGGGGAAGGGCCAGTCCAGGCCTTTCCCCAGCGGCAGGCATGTTCTCTGAGAGAGGCAGAGGTTGACTGGGTGAGTAATGCTCTGTTTGGAGCAATTTATTTGGAGTACTGTATGGATACCAGCATTGGAGGACTGAAACTACTGACTAACTTCGGAGTCAATCCCTCCTGTGTTAGTCTCCCACCGAAAGGGGAGAGATGTAATGTAATGGCCCATGACACCCAGAGACTTTTGAAGAATGAGGGTACTCCTGTGCCAGCGTCACTAATGACTCTTGGGTCTAGGGTCACCCTGTGCCCCTTTTGGGCATAGGGTGACTGAGAAATGATAATTCATGTTTGCAGGATATCTTGACATATTACAAGTTGTTGGCTTATTCTGACCCTACCGGTCAATGGTGACTCATTGCTCTGTGTAACAGACTGTTGAGGTGCTAATTAGGTCTGCTTCTACAGACCTTTTCATTGTGTGATGCTAATACTGTTTTGTGTCTATTGTACTAATTACGTCTGTAAAGGTCATGTTAATTATGTCAGACCAGTGCCAGAACATCTGACATAGGAATGTGTATTATGCAGGTGAGTAGCTGTTGTCGGAGTTGGGACATCTGGGGGATAATCAACTCACCTGAATGTCATTATCTAAAAAAAAATGTGTATGAAGTTCTTTGTGTGATGTGGTGGGAGGAGTTGATTCATTGTTCACTTGGTTTCTAAACTGTATATAACCAGCTGAGTTGACCATTAAAAGTATTCGTTCATACATTTTAAAACCAGTAACAGAGCTTGCTTGTCTCGTTATTCTGGGAAATGGAATGGATTGTGTCTGCATGGGTTGTCGGAGTGTCGGATAAGCTGTCTTGGGTTGATGGAAGATCGCAAACGGTGGTGACCGTTACACCATGTGAAAAGAGGGGGGAACTAATGCGCAATACCAACTAAAACCAATTGCCAATAGGTAAATAAATAAATAGCAGCCACCAAATGAGTGCTCACACACAGATAACAATGAAAAAATGGGGGGGGGGGGTGGTGGCGCTTACTAATTAACACACTGGGGATGTGATAATAAACCAATTAAATCGTGTAAATAATGTATATCCTAAGAGTGTAAATGTTCAAGGACTGGTGTACCATTATGTGTAAAGTGATAAATACAATCTCCTAAATAAATAATCAAATGAAATACATGGCAGTATTTAATATGATAATCATAAAATATCAAAGATAAACATGAAATAACAAAGTGGCATGTGCTAATAAAAGTCCATCAGTGCACAATACAATAAAAAATGTTCAATAAAACAATATAAATATTGCTCCAAAATAAATATAAGAAAGTGCTAGGTGCTTAAAATAAAGTCCAATAATGTGCACAATTGTAATACTGAAGAAACAATCAAGAAAATTGCTTCAAAACAATTCCCAAAATGCAATGTGCTTTATACAAGTCCAAATCAGTGCTGATGGCAAAATCCAAAAGTGCAAAAAATGCCTGCGATCCCCCACACTAACAAACAGTGTAGCTGTGCAGGCTGAACCCCAGTGAACACCAGTGAAAAGTGTAAATGCAAGCCCCTCACCTTCAAGAGGCTATAAAAAGCCTAAGGCGGCGTACACGCGACCAAGAAACTCATCAGGCGAAACACATCGTTTTCCCCGTCGAGTTCCTAGTTCGGCAGTTAAAAAACTTGTTGAGCCAAATTTTCCCAAGAGAACATGCTCTTTTTTTGGCTCGACGAGTTTCCCGACGGGTTTCTCAGAGAAAAGTGTACACGGCAGAATACGTCTCCCATCGAGTTTCTTGCTGGATTCTGCCGAGAAAACCGGTCGTGTGTACGCCGCCTAATAGAAAACCACTGGCTGGTAGGTAATGACAAAATCCACTGCGGATCAGCGTCCCACGATAGCCTGTCTCTTCAATGCAGACCCACAAGTCACGAACATAGGCATCCCAGGATCCAGCGGTAAACAGAGGTGACCTCATAGTGCAACCAGTAACATCGATTTAATAGAATAAAAGTAAACACTTACATAAAAAACAGTGTCATCAGCCGCAGCAGTAAACACTATAGTGTAGCAGGATACCTCCGCTCTTGGCCGCGAGTGGAGGTGACATCATCGACGGCTCTCCTCTTCCTGACGCATTACATGGTGTTCACACCACTTAATCATAGGATGGGAAGTCGTGGGTGAAAGGTGACTTATGTACTACCCCGCTGATCAATGACATCAGCAATACAGGGATAGAATAAATAGTTATACATTCTTGATGCCTAATACAGCAATATATTAAATAATAGGAAAGTATACTAAGTAATATAGCAAACCCAAAAACAATATCAAGTCCTGCTGAGTCCTATAATAAATCTCTATTGGTGTGCAGGATGATATCTAATACCGCCATGTATTTCATTTGATTATTTATTTAGGAGATTGTATTTATCACTTTACACATATTGGTACACCAGTCCTTGAACATTTACACTCTTAGGATATATATTATCTACACTATTTAATTGGTTTATTATCACATCCCCAGTGTGTTAATTAGTAAGCACCACCACACCTCGACCGTTACACCATGTTTCCTTTTTTTTCTCTCTTTTCAGGTACCCTAATTTTGCCTCTTGATTTAAAACCTTCTGCCTCCTGCCTCCTTTTTTGGTTTTAGCATGACCACCACCAGAAAGCCCAGGGGTTCAAGGTAGTCTGGCCGTGGTGCGGCTGTAGGCGGGAGGGATCAACCTTCCTCCCGAGGATGGCAAACACTTCCAGCCTCACGGATGTCCTCAAGCCTGGAGTCCCCAGGGGAGTGTTCATCAAGGCAGGCTGCAAGGCCGTGATGGAGTTTACCACAGTTCTCAGAGGAGGAAAACCAGGTGCTGGTGGCAAATTATTTGGAGAAACACTCCGAAATCTGGGGCCTAGGCACCTCCCATGCAGGGGCTCCTTAAAGAGACCGCCTGTGGAAGGAGATTGCTGTGGCAGTAAGTGCAGTGGGAGGCCGTGCTCACCGTACTGCAGCTAAAGTACAAAAGCATATCAATGACCTAGTGGGGCGGATCAGGAAGTTACTAGGCAGGTGGACTCACAAGGGAGTTTACCACAGTTCTCAGAGGAGGAAAACCAGGTGCTGGTGGCAAATTATTTGGAGAGACACTCCAAAATCTGGGGCCTGGGCTCCTCCCACGCAGGGGCTCCTCAAAGAGACTGCTTGTGAAAGGAGATTGCTGTGGCAGTAAGTGCAGTGTGAGGCCTTGCTCTCAGTACTACAGCTAAAGTACAAAAGCATATCAATGACTTGGTGGGGCGGATCAGAAGGTTACTGGGCAGGTGTGCTCGCGAGGTGTATGTGACCAGACAGTGTGTGGCTTCATTTCACCTGAGCCAACTGAAAGATTACTAATGGCAATTGCTGGATATCATCAGCCCGGATACTGTTCTTGGTGTGGTTTCTCGGGAAGACACGGATGCTATCCAGCATTGTAAGTAAAAATCTCCTGCTTAAGATCCAGAATAGACTACATGGCTTATACAATAGATTGTATTACTAGCAAGACCTCCATTGCAAAGCACACACTCACACATAGATTGAGGGCAAAGGTCTCTTTACCACTACAACGGTGTGTTTGTGATGGTTTGCCAGTGCCAAAATTAGAAATTTAAGCGTTTCCCAAGCTAGGTCACATTCAACTATTTGGCCGTATGTTTCAAGTATCCAAACTGGGCAAAATGCTTGTTGGTAATGAAAAAATAGTTTGAGGATGTTTACTTATTTTGTTTTATTTTATTTTTTGGAAATGCAGCACCTCAGTTTAGTATCATGCCCGCAACTGGATTTTGGGATGATCCTGTATCCAATGTGGGGGTATGTGTAAGTAATAAAATGTGTGGGGAACATTTAAAGGAGTCCTATGTACTTTGTGTCATGCCATACATTTGTGGGTTTTTTTTCAGGGTTTTCCAGATAATGCAGCTGCTCCATCTTTGCCCCCTTCCGCAGCTCCTACTGAGTTGCCTCACCATCTGGTAAGTTAAAATAATTAATCTTCTTTGCCCTAATCTTTTGTGCTTTCCCACAAATATACTTTGCCAATTGATCCATCAAGTTGCTTTTAAGTTCCTTGAAAAACTGAAGGGTTAACATTAGGGATGAGCTGAACAGCCCAGTGTTCAGTTCGCACCAGAACCTTCAAACGGACCTCACGTTCGCGCGAACATATAGAACCCCATTGACGTCTATGGGACTCGAACGTTTAAATTCAAAAGTCATCATTTTGAAGCCCAATATACAAGTTATTGTCAGAAAATGTGTTTGGGAGCCCGGGTCTTTGGCCCAGGGAACATGTATTAATGAAAAAAAGTTTTAAAAATGGGCGTTTTCTGGAGCAGCGATTTTAATGATGCTTAAAGTGAAAAAAAAAAGAAAAATTCCTTAAAATATCATACCTGCTGGGTGTCTATAGTAGTGGCACGTGTTTAGAACTGTCCCTGCACAAAATGAGACTACTATAAGAAAAAAGTAATTTAAGACTGCTTGCGGCTTTAATGTAATGTTTGGTCCCTGCAATATGGATAAAAATCACTGCAAAAAATTGCATGGGTTTCCCCACCACCACTCCCCCCAGGTCATTAGAAGCCCCTTTGGCCCTATATACTTTGCACGGCAGTATACAGGCGGTGCAAACAAGACAGGGACTGTAGGTTTGTTGTTAAGTAGAATCTGTTTGTAATTTTCAACTGGTACTTCTTTAAAGTGTAGCTTCAGCCATAAAATCTTTTTTTAAGCTTTTCTGAAAACATAGACAAGGGTTATTATCACCCCTGTAACATTTGTTTTTCTGTCTGTGTGCATCTGTTCAGAAGATTGCACCTCACTTTCTGTCCCAATGATAAATGATTTTTATTTTTTTTGGTGAAACAAGGATTTGTGATAAGTATCAGTGGACAGGAGATCTCCTTCTGTTTGCAAGTAGGAGTCGTTTGTAAGGCGGATGTTTTCCTGGCAGACGGCTCACATATCAAGTCAGGTCAGGTAACCCGGGAGACCCTTCCCCTGTCTGCCACTACCTCTTCCAATCACAAGGAACTAACTAATTCTGGATGTCATCTCGTCCCCTTTGTTTCCAGTGATCCTAGGTATACCTTGGCTCCGGGCACATAACCCACAAGTTAACTGGATATCTGGAGATATCACATTTCCATCTCAATACTGTCAAGAACATTGCCTACCCAGGTTTCCTAACCCATCTCCTGCTCTGTTGTGCTTAAATGCCGATCCCAGCCTTCTCCAGTTCGTTCCAAAACCGTACCATGGATTTCTCAACGTTTTTAGTAAAGGGGCCGACTCCCTTCCGCCTCATCGGCCATATGATTGCCCGATTGAACTTCTTCCCGGGGCTGAGATCCCTTTCAGGTGAATCTTCCCATTCTCTGAAAAGGAACAGGACGCTTTAAAGATTTATCTCGATGAGAATCTAGACAAGGGATTAATTCGCCCGTCCACTTCACCAGCAGGCGCCGGAATATTTTTTGTTACTAAAAAAGATCAGACCCTCCGTCCTTGTGTTGATTACCAGGAACTTAATAACATCACGGTGAAAAAAAAGCTATCCTCTGCCCCTAATACCTGAACTTTTCCAAAAACATAGATCTGCTGTTATTTTCACCAAACTGGACCTGAGGGGAGCGTACAACTTGATACGCATCAGGGACGGAGATGAATGGAAGACAGCCTTTCGCACCTGATATGGCCATTATGAATACTTGGTCATGCCCTTCGGGCTATGTAAGGCGCCCGCTGCGTTCCAGCACTTCGTCATGTTTAGAGATTTCTTGGACATCTTTGTCATCGTATATTTGGATGATATTCTGGTCTTCTCCTGTTCCCTAGAAAAGCACAGAGAGCGTGTCTGTAAAGTTCTGAATCGCCTTTGTATGCAAAAGCAGAGAAGTGCGAGTTTGAGCAACAAACTATACAGTTCCTGGGAAATGGATCCTAAGAAGGTATCTGCAATTTTAGACTGGCAAACACCTTTGGACAAAAAAGGGGTACAACGTTTTATAGGGTTCGCAAATTTTTATAGGAGATTTATTAAGGATTTCTCTGCAATTGTGGCCCCCATTACACAACTCACTAAACAAAACCTTTGCTTCCATTGGAACCCTGAAGCCCAGAAAGCCTTTGATACCCTGAAGAAACTTTTCAAGTCAGCTTCAATCCTCAGCCATCCCAATCCAGCGTTACCTTTTCTCCTCGAGGTGGACACCTCTGAAGTTGCTGTGGGAGCTGTCATCTCTCAACGCTTAGGAGACAAAGATTTAATGCACCCAGTGGGGTTTTTCTCCAGAAAACTTTCCCCCCGCAGAAAATAATTTTGACTTGAGTGATCGGGAGTTGCTGGCTATCAAGACCGCCTTAGAGGAATGGAGGTACTTACTTGAGGGCGCTGCTCATCCTGTGTTGATCTATACAGATCACAAGCATTTGGAGTACTTAAGGTCAGCCAAAACCTTGACAGGCTCATTGGGCTCTTTTCTTTTCCCGTTTTTGTTTCCACAAAACTTACTGTCCAGGATCCAAAAATATTAAACCAGGCGCATTGTCCCGAATGCATGACAATCCGAAGGATACATCCATTCCTGACACCATCCTTCCAGATGGCAACTTTCTGCTCCTGATCTGCTCTCCATGATCAGAGAGGCATCTTCCAATTCTTCCAAGCCTTCCAATATCTCGCTAAATCCCAGAGACGGTTTATTTTGGAGAGGAAGTCAGATTTTCATACCTGAAAATTACCGAGTGGAAGTTTTAAAGCTCCTCCATGATTACCCACTAGCAGGGCACTTCGGGGTTCGTAAAACCCTCGAATTGGTGCGACGCACATTCTGGTGGCCCGGCCTAGAGGACTTTTGCAGGTCATATATCAATACTTGTCCAATCTGCAACCGGAATAAGACATCCAGGAAACAAGCCTCGGGTCTACTGAAGCCTTTACCAGTGCCCGACAGACCTTGGGAAATGATTGCCATATACTTTATTGTAGAGCTTCCTTGTTCTGAGGTATGCACGGCAATTTTTGTTATTGTGGATCGCCTAACCAAGATGGCCCACTTCCTTCCTTTAAAGAATACGCCTTCTGCTGCTGAAACTGCCCATGTCTTTGTTAAAGAAATCGTCAGACTACATGGGGTACCTTCCAATATTGTATCAGATAGGGGGGTCCAGTTCACCTCTCGGTTCTGGAGAGCCCTTTGCGAAACATTACAAATCAAACTTTCCCTGTCTTCAGCCTACCATCCCCAGACCAATCGGCAAACTGAAAGGACAAACCAGACATTAGAACAATACATTAGATGCTTCACAACCTTCTCCCAAGATGATTGGGTTTCCCTGCTACCTTTAGCAGAATTTGCTTATAACAATGCCAATCACTCGGGTACTGGGCAATCTCCTTTTTTTTTCTAATTATGGTTTTAACGTAACATTTTTTGCCAGATTTCTTTTCAGAATCTCCAGTTCCGGCAGTGTAGAGTACCATGGAGTTCCTCAAACGCAACAACCAGCTATTGCGTGAAGTGGTGACCATGGCTCAAGCAGACAGCAAAAGATTCTTCGACAAGAAGAGGAGGGGAGAATTAGATCTTAAACCGGACGATCAGGTATGGCTGTCCACTAACAATCTCAAGTTACCCTGCCCGTCCAAGAAATTGGCGCCTAAGTTTATGGGACCCTTCCCAGTTAAAGCGGATGGTTCACCAAAAACAAATATTAAAAGCCAGCAGCAACAAATACTGCAGCTGCTGACTTTTAATATTAGGACACTTACCTGTCCTGGAGTCCAGCGGCGTCCGCAGCAGAGGATGAGCGATCGCTCGTCACCCTGCTGCTCCCCCCTCCATCCACGGCGAGGGAACCAGGAAGTGAAGCGCTCCGGCTTCACTGCCTGGTTCCCTACGGCGCATGCGCGAGTCGCGCTGCGCCCGCGATTGGCTCCCGCTGTGTGCTGGGAGCCGAGAGTTCCCAGCATACAACGGGAAAAGCCCGTCTTTTGCCCGAGACTGCGGGCCGGAAGTGGGTGCGGATACCTGTCTTTAGACAGGTATCTGCACCCCCCTCCCCCCTGAAAGGTGTCAAATGTGACGCCGGAGGGGGGAGGGTTCCGATCAGCGGATCTTCACTTTAGGGTGGAGATCCGCTTTAAGACAAAGATCAATTTAGTCTCATATGAACTGTCTTTGCCTGATTCTCTGAAAATACATCCTGTGTTTCATGTCTCCCTACTCAAGCCTGCAGTCCCTGATCCCTTTCCTAACAGGGGAACCAGACCCGCTAAACCTGTCCATATTGACGGTTGTGAAGAATATGTGGTGGAAGCTATACTGGACTGTAGGAAGCGACAAAGTCAAAACCAGTTCCTGGTCAAGTGGAAAGGGTACGGACCAGAAGATAATTCTTGGGAACCCGAAGGTAATTTACATTCCAAGAAAATATTACGTGCATTTTTTTCTGCCCACCCTGACAAGAAAGCCTGACTGGGCATCCGCAGGCTGCCCCTTGGGGGGTGCAATGTCAGGGACTCACCTTCCGATCCCGTAGAGCCACCATTCAGGGGAAACAGCAATGTTTATCTACAATTGCGCGCTGCTGCACGTCCAGTGCTTGTGCGCACAACGGGCGGGCGCGAGACGGGAGCACGCACGTGCACATTAATCCGGTTTTGGCGCCAGATTTGCTTTAAAAACTCACTGGTATCCACAGCACACTGCTGCCTGATCTGCAGTTTTGAGTGTACTTGCATCTGAAACCTGATCATCTGATTGGACTTCTGATTGAACCTTTGACCCGGCTTGCTGACTTACCGTACCTCTCCAATCCCTGACTCTGGCTTATTATCTTACCCTTCTGATTGATCCACTGCTGCCAGACCCACCTGCCTGTACCACAACTATTCTCCAGCCTTCCGCATCTGACCATCTGATTATCCGTTGTGACCTGGCTTGTCTGACCCTGCTATCTCCTGCTACCTATTAACCTGCTTACCTCATCAGCCTATTGCCATTGTAGCCGCAGCTCCAGTTAGGGTCACTGACCCCTTCCTCTGCTTTGGTGTCTTCAGCATCTCCACGTCAGAGAGACTCATCTACGTGCTGCTACTCTACACCACTCCGGCAATCCTACCCCGCTGTGCTCCGAGCCTGCTGTTCCCACTCCAGCGGCTCACGAACCAGAGCCGTAAGAGAGGCCCTCCTGCAACCAGACTCTACTAGCCAGGTATGTGATACCTAACAGCTGGTGCTGATGCTGAGTGCTAGGCTCCACCTCCATGCTGATGATACAATCATCCTCCTCCTTCTCCTCCTCCTCCTCCTCCTCGTCCTCTTCCTGTGTGCTAGGCAGGCAAGCAGGACCACTGTCTGGATAAAGGGGGCCTTGAGAGGTAAGGAAGTCCTCCTCTGTTCTTCCTCAAGGGCCCTGTCCATTATTCCACATAGCGTGTGCTCCAACATGTGAATAAGAGGGACAGTCTAACTGATGCATACACTGTCACTGCTCACCATCTTCGTGGCCTCCTCAAATGGTGACAGGACAGTGCATGCATCCCTGATCAAGGCCCACTGGCGTGGGAAAAAAACAAGCTCCCCTGACCCAGTTCTGCTGCCATATTGGCACAGGTACTCATTGATGGCCCTCTGCTGCGTGTGCAGCCGCTGCAGCATGGCCAATGTAGAGTTCCATCTGGTGGGCATGTCACAGATTAGGCGGTTCTTGGGCAGGTTGTATTCCCTTTGGAGGTATGTCAGCTGGGCACTGGCATTATATGACCTTTAGAAATGCACACAGACTTTCCTGGCCTGCTTCAGGACATCCTGTAAGCCCGGGTACCTGCCCAAGAACCGCTGCACCACCAAATTCAGGACATAAGCACAACAGGGCACATGGGTCAGTTTTCTCTGTCGCAGGGCAGAGAGGAGGTTTGTGCCATTGTCGCTAACCACCATTCCAGGCTTAAGCTGGCGTGGTGTCAACCACCTCCGAGCCTGCCCCTGCAGAGCTGACAGAACCTTGGCCCCAGTGTGGCTCCTGTCTCCCAAGCACAAGTCCCTATCCATGCCTGCTGGACCATGAGTCAGCGGTAATATGCACCTTACCACTGACCGCCCTGTCCGCAGACCAGTTGCAGCGGACATGTTCGATCGTGTGTACGGCCTATCGGACTGTTTTCCAGCGGACCAAAGTTTTAAAACATGCTTTAAAACCTGTCCGATGGAAACCTGTCCGTCGGACAGGTTCGATGGTTAGTACACAAAATCATCGGACCAAAAACCTGTGCATGCTCAGAATCAAGTTCTTCTTCTCCAGAGTCAAGAAAGCTTACTGGGGGTGTGGCTTAGCATGGCGGAGTGAGACGCTGTGAGTTGAGCTAGGCATCCAACAAGGCTCTCGTATGAAGCTCGACACCTGGGCTGAGTTTGAGCGGCGGTCTGAGCTGGGAGTGGGGAGCTGACCTGTAGTGATCCGGGCGGCGCAATACAAGGTACGGTGCAGCGAGACCTGAGACCTGATCTGACGGTGCGGATGGAGCAGGGAACCGGGGAACTCATTGGATCTATCTGACCCGGATGTAGAAAACGGACCCGACCTCAAGTGCCTCGTGAGGGACCAAGCAGGGACCAGAGCGTGGGAGACAAGACCCACAACTATTTTCATCTGGATCGGCGTGGAAGCAGGGAAGCGACCGGATAGACCCGACTGATGTGACACTGTGACGCGGAGATTTTGACACCCGAGGATTGGGGTATCAAAACGTGCGGGAGTGGATCTGCCTAAGCTGTGAAATGATCCATGCTGGGGCAGAAGAAACAGGCAGGAGGGCTGAGTTTCCCCTCCCATTCTTACAGCACTCATCTGCAGTCCCAAGTGGGAAGCGGTGGAACGAAGGTAACATCCCACTTAGCCACAGAGGAGTTAGACGACAGTGAATTACAACACCACTTGCCAACAGGGAATCAGCCAAAACAGCTAAAACAGAAAAAACAGACAAAGCAAGCCCGTCAAGCACGTCTGGTGAAGGTGCAGCCACAAGAACAGCTGGAGACGCAGGGATATAAGTCAGGTGAGAGAAGAGTTGTGCAGAGTAAATTATCGTTTCCATCAGACATAAACATTGTACAGCGTATATTATTAGAGACTGAAGCAAGTATGGATACAAGCATGGATAAAATGGCATATAGATGCAATGAAGACACATTGATTGATAGCCTTAAAATAAAAGGAGCAGAGGGCTCAAATGAAGGGCTGAATGACAGTAGCACTGATAGAAGCACAGATAGAAGCAGCGCCACACAAAGATATGATAAAGACACCTGTCTAAGCGTACAGGGGAGTGGGGAGACAGATCTGAGAGAAGAGCTGGATATTAGAAAATTGTTAAGTGCTTTACCTACTAAGGAGGATATCCAAGGAATGATGAGCAAGTGGTTGGGCCCCCTGAAACGGAGGAGATACGGGTGTGTACTGAAGTGCTAGATAAAAAGATTAATATCTGCACAAACACTCAAGGACAAACTGAGGCACGGTTAGATCAATTGGAGGAGACAATTAGGATCCAGCACCAGAGACTGATAACTTTACAATTACAGGCAGAAGAAAATGATAATAGAAATAGAAGGAACAACTTACGGGTGAAAGGTATTTCAGAGGCAATCTCCACAACCGATCTAAGAGGGAGAGTGATGTCCATTTTTAATGAGTTACTTGGTAACCCCCTCGATAATCATATAGAGCTTGACAGGGTACACAGGGTCCCTACAGGGCCCAAATTGCCACAAGAACCCCCAAGAGATGTCCTCTGTAGGGTGCATTTCTATAGGACAAAAGAGGAGATAATGAGGGCAGCATGGCTTAAAGGACCTATAGAGTCAAATAACGATAAAATCCAGATATTCCCTGACCTATGTCGCCAAACGAGAGAAAGACAGCGAAGATTAAAACCTCTATTAGATCAGATACGATTAAAAGGGGGGTCATACAGATGGGGGTATCCACTCTCCCTGACAATCAAGAGAGATGATGAAACATTTAACCTATATGAACCAGCACAACTACCAGAAGTATTTCAGTTTTTGGGGTCTGAAGCCTTTGAAGTTCCAAATTGGATTGAATTAGAGAATACAACAGCTAGAGATACAAGGACTCAGAAAAGACAGTAGGGCCTCGTACACACGAGGGGATATGTCCGCTGAAAACGGTCCGATGGACCGTTTCAGCAGACATCTCCGCTCGTGTGTATGGGCTAGCGGACAGATTTGACCACCCGACAGATTTCAAAGCAAGCTTTGAAATCTATCCGGTGGGAATCTGTCCGCCCGACATGTCTGCTGGTTAGTACACTTACCAGCAGACATGTCGTCCCGCACCGCCGCCGCGCCGCCGCCGAATGGATTTGGCGCATGCGCGGAAGTGTTTTACTTCCTGGTGCGGTGACGTAGCGGTGACGTGGCGGCGTCAACGTCACCGCCGCGTCACCGCCACGTCACCGCGCCGTCCGGCGGCGGGGAATTTGATCCGATGGTGTGTACACGCCATCGGATCAAACTCCCGATCGGACATATCCGATGGAAATGGTCCGCGGACCGTTTTCATCGGATATGTCCGATAGTGTGTACGAGGCCTAAAAAGCCAGCTCAGCTGGACCCTGTTGGAGCCCAGCAGGCCAATGAAGAAATCCAAAAACAGACTAGTTAATCTCTTTCTCTCTTTTTTTTTGAATATATATCTTGGGTAATTATCTCTCGCTGCCCTAGACCTTGACGTAATCCTCCCATTTTTTTTTCTTTGCTGCTTTTTTTTTCTCTTTCTCTCCTTCCCAGTAAAGAAAGGGGCAAGTTTGTCTAATGGTACCTAGATAGGATATATGACAAAGATAACCTATGGTCAAATTGTTTTTTTTTTTTTTTTTGAGGGTGGGAGGGGGGTGGAAGGGGGGGAGTGTTGATCATATGCACAGGGCCGTCTTTAATATGGTTTGGGCCCTGGGCAAACATTTTTTTTGGGCCCCCCTTCAGCTTATTTTGGGCCTGGCTGGTTCACATGTATGTGTTTTGGCAGCCCTCATTTGTGCAGCACAGCATTGATTTGAATGGGCTGCCATGCCTTTGTTTCCTGCAGAAAAAAGGTTCATTCAGCATTTTAAAAATCAGTTGCCTTGAAATCCATTCTGCTTTTGCACCATGCTACTTACCTGCAGTTCTTGCACACACAAACGCACTGTGTTTTTAAAAGCGTGACCTAAACGTCTAAAAATGCAGCAAGTTTGACAGTGCGGGAACTGCAGATAAGTCACAGCAGACAGCAGAATGGACAGACAGTGCTGTATTTCATTGCTTGATGGGCATAGGTGTGCCGTGTGCTCAGCCTATTACATGAGGCATCAAATGAATGGGCTGCTGTGCCTGCACAAATGTGGGCCATTAAAACACATACATGTGAACCAGTCAGGCCCAAAATAAGCCCATCAAGCAGTTAAATACAGACAGTTATGCCATGTGCTATGAGGCCTTACTCAGCCTGGACTGCAGGTCTGGTCTGTGACTTAAAGAGTTCCTCTATTTTACACATGGCATGGCATGGGGTCCCATGGTGCTAAAGCAGAATGGACAGACGGTGCTGTGACCCCATGCCATGCCATGTGTAAAATACAGGAACTTTTTAAAACACTGACCAGACCTGCAGTGAATCATCAAATATTATAAAGACTTTGGGCACACTCTACAGAAAACTTCTATTTACAATATAGCAAACAGTGACATACATTGAGGAGCAGGACATGAAGAAGTCAGCCTCGGGAAGAGCAAACTGGGGATGTTATAAAATCACATTCTAATTCACTTTTATATACAAGCAGCACCCAGTGGCAGGATGGGAGAAGTGCACGTCTAAAGGGAAGCCAGGGGTTCTGTACATTTTAAAACACTGGGAAGGGAAGCAGTACTGTCACCTGGCTGCGTGCCGCTGATGATTTTCAGCCTGATTTGTGGGCAGCACAGGGGCTTAATGGGCGGCAGGGCCACCATCAGGAATTATGGGGCCCCTTACACAGCTTCAGGCATGGGCCCCCTGGAGCAGAGAACGGGGGGGTGCTGCCCCCTTAAATTGAGACGTGGGGGGCGGGGCTGCTGCGAATTTAGAAGCGGGAGGCCCTTTACAAAAAAAAAATGTAATAAAGAAAAATATATATAAAAAAGGGGTGTAGCCATCCGGGGCCCTGGGGACCTCTGGGCCCTTTAATAAAAAGAAAAAAAGAAATAAAAAATTAAATATATATAAAAAATATATATTTTTTTTTAAAAAAGGGGGTTGCCATCTGGGGACCTCTGGGCCCTTTAATAATTTGTTTTTTATATAAAAATAAATTACAAAAAAAGGGGGGTTGCCATCTTATAAAAAAAGTGGGGTTGCCATCCAGGGCCCTGGGGACCTCTGGGTCCTTTAATAAAAAGAATATATAAACAAAAATAAAA
Organism: Rana kukunoris; assembly: GCA_029574335.1. NCBI lineage: Eukaryota > Metazoa > Chordata > Amphibia > Anura > Ranidae > Rana > Rana kukunoris. The sequence continues at coordinate 212,954,587 of CM056053.1, read as the reverse complement.
AAATAAACATTTATAAAAAAATAAAAAAGGGTGTTTGCCACATGGGGCCCTGGAGACCTCTTAGCCCTTTAATTATATATATATATATATATAACATTTATATTATATAATATGTGTGTATATATATATATATATATATATATATATATATATATATATATATATATATATTAAAAGAAATATATAAAAACAAGTTTTTTTTTTTTTTTTAAAAGGGGGGTTGTCATCCGGGGCCCTGGGGAACTACGGGCCCCTGGGGACCTCCAGACCTCTAAAAAAAAATTGGCCCTTTAATAAAAAATAAAATAAAAATATATAAAATAAATATATATTTTTATTTACAAGTAAATAAAAAAGGGGGTTGTCATCTGGGGCCCTGGGGGCCTCCAGGTCCCTGGGAACCCCTAAAAAAAATGGCCCTTTAATAAAAAATAAAAATATATTTAAAAAAATTGTCCCTTTAATAAAAAATATACAAATATATAAAATAAATATATTTCTTTATTTAAAAATAAATAAAAAAGGGGGGGGGGTTGCCATCTTGGGCCCTGGGGGCCTAAAAAAAAAAAGTTTTTTTATTTATTTTTTTCAAAGGGGGTTGCTTTGGGCCCCCAACAGTGACAGGGCCCTGGGCAGCTGCCCCTGTTTGCCCTTTGGTAGAGACGGCCCTGCACATGCACTCAATTTATGCACATAACTATGTTTTGTTTTTGTTTTTCACCAAGGAGGGAATTCAGCTTAACTGTATAATAGTGGGTACATTTAATGGGTCTCTTATTCACAGGGGAGGGGGGGCAAGGGATCACAGGGGTGCCCATGGGTACTCATGGGATCCAACACTAAGAGGGGGTAGTATTAATCACTGAATATTTAACAAGGCCTGCATCAAGTCTTGCTGACTCACAGGGAGTTAAGGGGTAATTATGAGTTTAATGAGAACGATACGTGATCACAGAGTGGGGGGCGAGTAATAATGAGTAATATTACACATGAATATAAAGAGGACAGATCAATTAGAAGGGTATGAGTTAAAGGTAAGGGTAATTGAACTGGGGGGGGGCACCCAAGGGGATAGGATTTCGATAGGGGTAGTAGGGGCATCTCTTATGGAGAGGGGAGGAGATCCTGACCTAGGTGGGAAAGGACGTAAATAGGATTAGGTGACCATAGAAGGAATAAAGGTTTAACAAGAAGGGTAATTGAACATAGAGTATATATATATATATATATATATATATATATATATATATATATATATGTGTATGTGTATGTATATATATGTATATATATGCATATACATAGGTACTGGAGAGGCTTTTTTTTTTTCTTATACAGTATACATGTATGTAAATGAATACTGTTAACACTGCAACCTCTCGTTATTTAACAAGATTGATTTGTTGAACCAGGAGGGAAATGAATAGACGTGATAAGTTTAAGTATCTAAAGATATCTAGAAGGGGAGGGAAGAGCCTGGGGTGGAAGGGAGGAGAAATTACGTTAAAAAGATTAGGAATACAAAAGTAGTACCCCCACATTAAACGCCTCTCCTCCAGGTGGAGGATAAGTCTGAGGCGTTTTAGGGAAACATTTTTATTATTATTTATTTATTTATTTTTGTGTCAGCTTGCTTCTCGGTGTGACACCAGGAGGCTACAGACGTGAGGAAGGGGTTCCCACGTGGGGTAGTAAAGGGGAGGTAGGGGAGTTTTTTTTTTTTTTTCTCCTGGTCGATTGTCTCTCCCCTCCGGCAGCTTTGTTTCTTCTTTTTTTCTCCGTGGCGCTCCCTCTCGCCCCCGTGTGCTGGAAAAGCTGAACTAGTAGCACAAAACATGACTAATTTAACATTTACGATGTACAATGTCAAGGGATTAAACATCCCGGAAAAACGAATAAGACTGCTAGCGGAACTTAACAGACGTAAATCACAGATTATCCTCTTACAAGAAACACATTTTAAAGGGGATAAAATCCAGGACCTTAAGAACCGCAGATTCCCTATAGCATACCATAGTACATCACAGAACTCTAAAACATGTGGAGTGTCTGTGTTGATATCCAAGCAAATGATCTGAAGAGAATCTGCAGTGATTAGGGACAATGTAGGACGTCTCTTAATAGTCAAAGGACTTCTAAATTTAAAAAAAGGTCACATTGGTGAATATAAATTTACCGAACACTGACCAGATAAACTTTTTGGAAATAGCTCTACAAAAGGTCCACCAACATACAGAAGGAATCTTGATAATAGGGGGGGGATCTGAATATGGCTCTGGATCCCATAAAAGACACTTCTAAAGGTATCTCTCATCTGTCATATATCAAATTAAGAAAAGCCAAAAAACGTTTACAGGAACTGCAATTGATTGATAGTTGGAGGATGGCTCATTCACAGGAAAGGGATTATACGTTTTACGCTGCTAGATATAGGACATATACTAGGATTGACTATATCTTCATCCCTCAGAATTTGGTGCCGGTACTAGTAGATGTCTCCATCGGAACTTTTACGCTCTGAGATCATGCTCCTACAGACTGCACAATAAAATGGGGAGAGGTTAATAAAAAAGGAATGGCACTGGAGGATAAACAAGACTTTACTAAAAGATAACAAATATAAAGAGAAGCTAACTGAAGAGTTAGAATTTTATTTCACATCAAATGACATAGGTGAAACCACCCCCTTTTGTTTGTGGGAAACGCATAAGTGCGTAATGAGAGGACACCTTATTGCAATGGGAGCACATAGGAAAAATGTGTTTGTGTCTGATGTTTAAACGTATTGGAGAGTTAGAAACTGTACACAAAAAAACCCAAGCCCAATCAGTAGAAAAAGAACTAGAGGTAACAAGAGAAAAACTGAGGGCCAGATTCAGGTACAATTACATTGGCGCAGAGTATCAGAGATACACTACGCCGCCGTATTTTACCTGGCTCTATGACAAATTCAGGTAGATTACGGCCCGTAAGGTACGGCGGCGTAGCCTATTTCTTGCGGCGGAATCGAAATACGCGATTAGGGGGCGTGAAGCATTTAAATTAGGCGCGTCCCCGCGGCGATCGAACTGCGCATGCTCCGTTCAGAAATTTCCCGCCGTGCATTGCGCAAAATAACGTTGTTACGTAATTTTTTGTTTGAGTAGCGTCGTTTACGTACATTTCTATTTCCGGACGACTTACGTAAAAAAATAAAAAAAGAACTTGAAATTCGACGTGGAACGACGGCCATACTTAAAGGGACACTAAAGTCAGGGCTTTTTAAAAAAAAAAATAACAAACATGTTATACTTACCTCCACTGTGCAATTCGTTTTGCACAGAGTGGCCCGGAAAGCTGTCTTCTGGGGTCCCTCGGCGGCTGTCTGGGCTTCTCCTCGCAAAATCTTTCCCTCTTCATGCGAGGGCGCTCGCATGGAGGAAAGCTTTTGCGAGCGCGCTCCCGTGATACAGCGGCGGCCATAGCCGCCGACTGTATCACTCGGCTCCGCCCCCGGCGCGCCGCGTCATCCGCTCTGATTGACAGCAGCGCTAGCCAATCCGCCCAGCCTAGCCAATCAACGGCCAGGCTGGGAACCGAAGAGGACGACGTGGACACGCCCGGGAGATTCGAACGATCAGGTAAGTACAATGGGGGCTCGGGGGGGGGCGGTGCTGTGAGATGTTTTTTTACCTTAATGCATAGGATGCATTAAGGTAAAAAAACGTGTACCTTTACAACCCCTTTAACATGGGCTGTCTAAAACTAGACCAGATAAAAGCTGGAATAACTTTACGCGGCAAAAAGATGACTACAGATGCCGTAAGAGATTGCGAATGATGCTCGTAACTTTGTGGATTGTCGGAAAATGCTCATTTGCTTACCCCGACGCGGAAAACTACAGGAACTCCACCCAGCAGCCGCAAAATTATTGCAGCGTAGATCCGAAGGCGTACGAACACGTAAGCCAGTCGGATTGAAGCCTGAAGCCGTCGTTTCATGGTTTGAGGCTTCAGACTAATGAAACGACGCGCGTAATTTGATAGTACTCCGGTCTAACGCGAGATAGACGAGGCCCTGAATCTTTTGCTGATCGACAAAGCCAAAGCTAAACTAATAAGGGGGAGGCGAACATTTTATGAGTATGGTAATAAACCAGGTAAAATGCTAGCAAATGCCCTAAAAGAAACTCATGTAGCCAAACACATTACGCAAATAAAGACAGCCAAAGATAAAATTGTAAATACCCCGCAGGAGATAGCAAAACGTTTTAAAGAATATGAGAAATTATATCAATTGAATGAGAATCCCTCTGTGGAGAAGGAGCAAGAGAAACTGGAAAGAGCTAAAGAATACATTAAAGAAACTCAGCTGCCAAAAATACCAGAGGAAAAATATCAGAGGAAATAGCTAGAAAATTAGATGAACCAATAACAATAGGGGAGTTTGCGGAAGCAATACAAACATTAAAACTGGGCAAGGCACCAGGACCAGACGGGTTTACCCTATCATACTACAGAATGTTTTCCGAGAAACTGGCACAAAGATTTATAGCAGCATAAAACTCACTACGAGAAGGTAAGAAAATACCAAGTGAATCACTGCTGGCACATATAATAGTTATTCCAAAAGATGGTAAGGACCCATCACAATGTGCTAGCTACCGCCCTATATCATTACTGAACGTAGACCTAAAAATATTTACCAAAATCCTTGCTTTAAGGCTAGAACATATTTCAGACCTCATACACCCAGACCAAGTGGGATTTACACCAGGGAGAGAGGGAAGAGAGAATACGCAGCGGGTGGTAAATGCGATATACCTGGCACAAAAACAAAAGAAGCCAATGATATTAGTATCTAGTGATGCCGAAAAGGCCTTTGACCGAGTAGAGTGGATGTTCTTAAAAGCCATGCTGCAATATATAGGATTAGGAGAGGGAACGTTGAGCTGGTTTTCAAATTTATATTCACAACCAAGTGCGAAAGTTAGTATAGCGGGTAAGATATCCGAACCACTCTCTATTCGGAACGGGACAAGACAAGGCTGCCCATTGTCGCCGATCATTTTTATCCTAACAATTGAACCATTATTAAGGAAGATATGGGCAAACCATAATATAAGGGGACTAAAAATAGAAAAAGAAGAACATAAAGTGGCAGCATATGTGGACGACCTAATCTTTTTTATAACATCCCCAGTTATTTCCCTACCAATATTATTGGCAGAAATAAGAGAGTATGGAAAACTTTCAAATTTTAAAGTCAACTATGGGAAACCAGAGGCAATAGGAATAGAAACAAACGTGGCATTACTTGAACAGATAAAAACACAATTTGATTTCAAGTGGACAGACTCCCACATAAGCTACTTAGGAACAAAAATAACAAAGAACTTAAATAAACTATTTGAAGTTAACTATGTAGCATTGGCTAGACGAATAAAACTAGACCTAGTGAGATGGGACAAGGAAATATTTACCTGGTTTGGGCGGACAAATATATTAAAAATGAATGTGTTACCAAAAGTCTTGTACCTAATTCAGGCCTTGCCAATCAAGATCCCACAAAGTTAACTAAGATCAAGTTTTCTGAAATTTATATGGGCAGGAAAACCTGCAAGAATACGAAGAGCCATTTTATCACTTCCCAAGGGGGAAGGAGGAATCGGATTCCCAGACCTAGTAAAATACCAGGAAGCAGCCCACTTAGTCAGAGTAACAGAATGGTGTGGGCAAAATAGGAAACCATGGATAAAAATAGAACAAACCACAGTGGATATACCACTGGATGGTCTAAGCTGGATTCCAGAAGCAGAAATAACAGCAGACGTAAAGAGACATCCAAGATAGGAGCAACTATTCGAATAATTGAAAAGATCTTTGAAAAAACAAATATGTCGAAATACCCTAGCCCACTGACTCCAATCCTGGGGATTAAGGCATTTCAACCAGGTTTGGTAGATTTAAGATTTAAAGCCCTGCAACACAGAGGGATCAGTAGGATCATTCACTTTTCAAAAAAATAATCGTATAATGACAAGGGAAGAGATTGAAAAATAAATTACACCAGACCTAGACTTTCTTAGGTTGATGCAACTAGAAGCATTTCTACGGACAATAGCAAATATATATATAGAAGTTAGGGATCCTTTAAAATGTTTAGAAGGGAAGCCTATGAGACACTCACTATCCTACTTCTATGCAACACTCATTAATTTAGAGACACCACAAGAATTCCCGTTCATACAGGCATGGGAGAGGGAGCTGGGATTAACATTCTCCCAAGAACAAAAAGATAGGATCCTGCGGTTCACTCACAAGGCCTCAGTGGCAAGTAAATACGAGGAGGGAGAATATAAAATTTTAACAAGATGGTATAGAACACCAACAGTACTTCACCGAATATATCCACAGACCTCAGACAGCTGTTGGAGATGCCATGCAGCTGAAGGGACACTACTGCATATCTTTTAGGAATGTGCAAAACTAAAGGAATTTTGGAAAATGGCAATAGAAACAATTAAAAAAATTACAGGGATTAACCTAGAAGGTAGACCTTCAGCCGTGTTAATATTAGATATTCCAATGTCATTAGAAAAATACAAAAACTCGCTGTCAAGACATCTCATTATAGCCGCGAGGGCATGTATCCCAGTATTGTGGAAACAAGAGATCCCCCCATCTAGAGCACAATGGTTTGCGAGAGTGGCAGAGATTCAAATAATGGAGAATCTCACAATGACAATGAAAGCCGAAGATGAGAGATACCGGAAGATTTGGGCCCCATATCTAAGGTATAGGGAGGAGCAGGGGGGATAGCTGCGTGTGGGGGGGAGAGTCGGGAGAGACGGCCGAGGGGGGGTTGTGTGTTTTTTTTTTTTTGGCAAGGGAGGGTGGGAGGGGAGTAAAATAGTGGGGAACAGAACGGTAAGAAAATGAGAGCCTACATGAAATCAGAGAAGTTAAAGCGGAGGTTCACCCTAAATATAAGCTCTCCCATGTGATCCGTGAAGTATGCTGTTTTTTTTTTTTTTTTTAATCCATCACTTACTGTATTATGGTGAATTTTAATTTCTTTCCCCCGCGGTGGACGGCTCTAGTATAGCGCGTCACATCTTGCGAAAATACCCGATAAGGACTCGGGTAATCTCGGCGAAAATGCGGCGCCTGCGCACAGACCTAGGAGCTGACTGCGCAGGCGCCGTATTTCGGTGCCTGCGCAGTCAGCTCCTAGGTCTGTGCGCAGGCGCCGCATTTTCGCCGAGATTACCCGAGTCCTTATCGGGTATTTCCGTAAGATGTGACGCGCTATACTGGCGCCGTCCACCACAGGGGTAAGAGATTAAAATGCACCATAATACAGTAAGTGATGGATTTAAAAAAAAAAAAAAAAACAGCATACTGGCGCTGATGCCAGTATGCTGGATCACATGGGAGGGCTTATATTTAGGGTGAACCACCTCTTTAAGGAGAGTGAGAGAGGGGATGAGAGGAAGGGGGTTTCTTTGTTTCCTTGTTTGTTTGTTTTTTCCCACTCTCTCTTGGATATAACCGATTTAAATGAATGTTAAGTAATGTGATAATTTGTAAGCTGGAATCTTGGAAAAGAAATAAAGAATGTATAAGAAAAAAAAAAGGAAACACTAATGATGCAAAGCCTTAGAAGAGACATAATGGGCAAATGAACCGTGAGCAAGTCTCGCTGTCCTGTTTGGCGGAGTCTGAAGTGTTATATTAAAAAAAAAAAAAAGAATCAAGTTGACGCATGCTTGGAAGCATTGAACTTCGTTTTTTCATCACGTCGTTGTGTTCTACGTCACCGCGTTCTGGTCTGACCGGATTTTGGTCCAATGGTGTGTACGCACATCAGACCATTAGACAAGTTCAGAGTTGTCTGATGAAAATAGTCCGTCAGACAAGTCTCATCAGACATGTCTGATCATGTGTACAGGGCCTAAAATACTCTGCAAGATACTTTAGGGCAGGGGTCTCCAAACTTTTTAAACAAAGGGCCAGTCGCACATCATTCAGCCAGGAGCCTCCTATGGAGGCAATATCGTTCGTAGCGGCGGGTCGGACTCGTAGAAGGATTACAACACTGAAATTTTATTTTATTTTATTAAAGGACTTGTCCCAACTTTGTGTGTTTTTTCTCACTTTTTTGGGGTGAAATGATAGGAGTTTCCTGTCATTTTAAACAAATTCACACTTTTTTTGTGAAATGGTAGGGGTACAATGTACCCCTTACCAATTCACATAGGGGGGCCTGGATCTGGAGTTTTCCTTTGTTAAAGGGGATTTCAGATTCCGATAAGCCACCGGGCAAGGGTTGTGGGGATAAGGTTCCCCTTAATATTCTTACCAGACCCAAAGGGACTGGTAATGGACTGGGGGGAACCCATGTTGTTGTTTTCAATTACTTTTATCTGTATTGCCGGGACCAGACAATTCATTTTAGCCGTGAGTAGATTTTAATTACTTTTTTTTTCTAGAAATGTCATTTTGTACAAGAACTGTTATAAACACGGGAACATGCACTACTTTACCAGAATACTATAGCCCCCCCCCCCCCACCCCCATGTTATGAAATTTAAAGGAATATTTTACCTTTATTGTTTCACTTTAAGCATTATTAAAATCACTGCTCCTGAAAAAACTGTAGTTTTTAAAGCTTTATTTTTTTGCATTGATACATGTCCCCTGGGGCAGGACCCAGGTTCCCAAACACTTTTTATGACAATAACTTGCATCTTAACCTTTAAAATGAGCACAAACACCCCAAATTGTTCGCTATTCGGCGAACAGGTGAACAGCCAATGTTCGAGTCGAACTCATGTTCGACCCGAACATAAAGCTCATCCCTAGTGGAGAGCATGCCAGAGATATAGATTTGGGCAGATGGACATATATAAAGGGCCATTATTGCTGAGTATATTAAGCCTGTAAACCCAAAATGCAGTCAGCATCTGGGCTAGTTATTTCCAGTGAATTTTGTGAAACACCCTCTCTGCATCTGAAGTGAGAACCACATCTGTTTGCCAAATATATAATACTCACTAGGCAGTGTGTAGCATCTGCCACCCGACGACATTTTGTAAAACCAGATCCTGATGGATTAGCAGGGATAAAATGTCAACCAATCTTAATGCTATCAGCTTAGCATATAATTTCAGATTGTTATTCAAAACTGATATTGGATGAAATGTGGAGATGCGGTGCTAAGATATGATCAAAAGATTTAAAGTATTCACAAGTGAAACCATCCATTCCTGGGGCTTTATTGTTGGGCAAGGAGGCAATAACTTTTTTTTTTTAATTTCAGAAATTGTGAATGGTGTAGAAAGTTTGAGGAGTTTTAGTTTCTGTTCATCCATACCTCATCCGTGTCTGTACATGTCACATCAGTGCCACATCAGTGCTCATCCGTGCCCATCCATACCTCATCCGTGCTCATCCATGCTCATTAATGCCTAATCTGTTTCATCCATGCCTCATCCATGCCCACCGTGCCTCATCCATGCTGCATCAGTCAAATAAAAAAATTGCTGTGCTAAATAAACATTATTCAGGAGTTAATCTTAAAACAATAGTCCATAAGGTGCTTTGAACACTGAAGTGAATAGTGACAAATAAATAAAATAAGTCAATTGAAGTGAAATCCCCACAAAATGATGGTTTAGATGAGTATCGACCAGGTGCACCACCACGTGATAATTAATAGGATGTAGACTTAGGGCTCTTTCACACGGGCGGACCGTACAGGTTCGCCTGCTAGTTTTTTAGGCGGACCTGAACGGGCGCTCCGTGCTCCTCTATGGAGCCACGGATGTCAGCGGTGACATGCCTGCTGACATCCGACCCGCTCCGACCCGACAAAGTGTGACGGAGGAAAAACCTACTTTTCCATCCATCTGGCAGATCGGATCAGGTGGACACGGACAGACGGTCCGTGTTCATTCGATCCCCCCATAGTGGAGAGCGGAGAAAGGCCAGGGCGGTCCCTGCACAGTGCAGGGACCGCCCTGTCATCCGCCGGCTCAGCGGGGATCAAGAGAGCGATCCCCGCTGAGCAAGCAGAGGTTCCTGGGGCAGATCATTACTGATGCGCCCCATGTGAAAGGGGCCTTACCAGATTTCTAAATTCCACGTTATAGGCATTTAGACAAACATTTGGAAAATGAACCGGCGCTTAAAATTAATCCCTCAGTAGTTAGACTGGAAAGGATGGTAATATGGCTGGTCAAACAATGCCCCAGTGTTCTTCAGACGTGACCAAATAAGGAAGAAAAAAGGGGTCCACATAATGTAAAACCGTAAAGCAATTTAATCTGCCAAAAATTTGCTAAACACTTACATCAATCGAAAAAATAATCAGCAGTTAAAATAGTAGTTCCCAGGATAAAAAAAACTTGTATAAAAGCTTGGATGGCGTGGTTAGTTTAGACATAGACTTCACCTTACATGTTTAGTCAGAAGGGACATTGGTGGCATGGGATTTTCATTTTCTTTCCACATTTTTCAATAACTTATGGAAAAATAATATGCTTTCCAAAATGGGGTAATCTTTTGGGCATGATCCCATAAAGAAGGGGTTGACTTCAGTGTCCCATGGTGTACTCCAAGAAAAAGATTTTACAGGTAAGCTGTTATTAAAAATCCTATTTTCTTTATCCTACACCACGGGACACAGAGCCTCTATTCATTACATAGTGGGACGTTCCAGAGCAATGCTCAATGAAGGGTGGGAGACACAGATCCAAGCAGGCCGTAAATGGACAAGAAGCCCCAGACTGCTGCCTGCAGCACACTACGCCCAAAAGCAGACTCCTCATGTCCTCTTACATCTATTTTATAATATTTAAAAAATGTATGGACTGAAGACTAAGTTGCAGCTTTACAGATCTGAGCCATCGAAGCCTGGTGACGCACTGCCCATGAAGCCCTCATAGCTCTGGTTGAGTGTGCCTTAACAGGGAAAAGGAGGAATCTTGTTCCTTAAACCATAAGCTTGAATAATTACTTGTCAAATCCACCGAGAAATGGTGGATTTTAATGCCGCTTGTCCCTACTTGGGACCATCTGTCAAAATAAACAAAACATCTGTTTTACGTTGCCTATAGATACACTTCTACTGCTCTCACTACATCTAGAGAGTGCAATAATTTCCCCTCCGCTGTCCGCGGACGGGAAAAAAGGAAGGCCTTTGTAAATACCTGGGGCATGTAGCCACACCAAAAAACAGAGCCACAAACTGGAAGTGGCGATGTTCTACTGCGAACCTTAAGAATTTTTGGTAAATGAGATGGATAGGCACATGTAAATATGCATCCTTGATATCTATAGACGCCATGAATTCTCCACCTTGTAGGGTGGCGACCACTGATCTAATAGTATGCACTCAGAAATGGCGAATGTTCAGAAACTGATTTAGAGATCTTAGATCCAGAATGGGTCTGAAGTCCCCGTTTGGTTTTGGAATCACAAAGAGGGTTGAATAAAAACCTGAACCTTGCTCTTTAACCACTTCTGACCAGCCCCACGTCCAAAGACGTAATTTTTTTGAAGATGGATATCTCGGTAACGGCAGCAGCTGCTGCCACAACCGAGATATCCATCTCTTCGTGGGGCGGTCCTGTTAACGATAACGGCGGTCATCGTGGCGGATTCGTCGCTACCAGCGGCGGGAGAGGGTGCCCCCCCCTCCCGCCGCTCTCCCGCGCCCTCCGCCGCTTACCGTAGCCGTCGGTAGCGGCGGAGGCGATCGGGTCCTCTTGCTGGCTGTCCGGGGATGCGACTGAGGGAAAAAATGTCCCTCAGCCGTCCCCATACCTCTGCTGGGCGGAAGTGACGTCAAAACGTCATTTCCGCCCTGCGTCTTAAAGAGACATTTAATTTGTTTACATTTTGACTTTTTTTTTTTTTCTTTTTTTTTTTTTTTTGCATTTAAGCCTGAATATGAGATCTGAGGTCTTTTTGACCCCAGATCTCATATATAAGAGGACCTGTCATGCTTTTTTCTATTACAAGGGATGTTTACATTCCTTGTAATAGGAATAAAAGTGATATTTTTTTTTTCAGTGTTAAAAATTATAAAATAAATAAAAATAAAAACGAAAACCCAAAAAACATTTTTTAAAGTGCCCTGTCCCGACGAGCTCGCGCGCAGAAGCAAACGCATACGCGAGTAGCGCCCGCATATGAAAACGGTGTTCAAACCACACAAGTGAGGTATCGCCGCGATCGTTAGAGCGAGAGCAATAATTCTAGCCCTAGACCTCCTCTGCATCTCAAAAAATTCAACCTGTAGAATTTTTTAAACGTCGCCTATCGAGATTTTTAAGGGTAAAAGTTTGACGCCATGCCACGAGCGGGCGCAATTTTTAAGCGTGACATGTTGGGTATCATTTTACTCGGCGTAACATCATCTTTCACAATATATAAAAAAATTGGGCCAAATTTATTGTTGTCTTATTTTTTAATTCAAGAAAGTACATTTTTTCCAAAAAAAGTGCGCTTGTAAGACCGCTGCGCAAATACGGTGTGAGAAAAAGTATTGCAATGATCGCCATTTTATTCTCTAGGGTGTTAGAAAAAAAATATACAATGTTTGGGGGTTTTAAATAATTTTCTAGCAAAAAAAACAGTTTTAGTCTCGTAAGCACCGAATCTGAAAAACAGGCTCGGGGCTGAAGTGGTTAAGGGGTACTTCTGTGATCACCCCTTTGGACAGCAAGTGATCCAATCCTTTGAAGAAGGATGCTCTATTTAGTGGATCTTTGGAGAGCCTTGAGCTTTGGAACTGAGATGATGGGATCTCTAGAAATTCCAGCTTATACCCTAGGGATACTGTGGATACTACCCATCTGTCCTGGATTTCTGTCTGCCATGCCACTGAAAACTGCCAAAGCCATCTGCCCACTTGGCCGAGCGGGGTCATCTCTTCATAAAGAGGCTTTGGGGTTTTGCGTGTTAGCTTTTGGACCCCACGGTTTCTTGTTCTTCTGGGCCTGGCCGGGTATTATCCACCGGACAAGTTAGGCTTTTATTTACACAAGAAATAGCTGCGTCCACAGCAGGCAGACTCTACTTCTTGGTAAACTTCTCCTCCATAGAATAAAGGACTTCAAACTCCCTAGGAGGAGAAAAATGCTTATCTGGGTGTTTCCAGTCTATATTAGGGCACACACGATCAATGAAGCTGCCAATGTGAAGAACGGGGAAGCTGTGTTTACACACAGCTCTCCCTGTTCTTCAGCTTCAGCTCCGGGGACTTACTGGGTTCCCCACTTCTATAAAATAAATCCTAAGCTGTGAGCTGTACGGTGGGGGATCAGCTCAAGGAGTACCCGGAGGCAGGTTATCTGAGAGACTTCAATGAACCATCGGGGATCTGGTGGCCGATACACTGACAGGTACATTCCTACTGTCAACCGGTGACCCAAATTGAATTGACTGGAGGGATTCGCTCTGCTGTTCGCATTGTCAGCATTGAGCCTGTGGCAGAGGCCTCATCTGGCATCTTAAACCAAATCAGAGTCAGGTCCATGGCGGGGACCTGTTCCTTCCAGCAACCCTAAAGTGGCACTCCGGCTGCCAGGCTTGTGGCAGAAGTCTGTCCGGGGGGGGGCACTTCACCCACTCGGGCTAGAGTGGAGACGCAATATACAGTTACTGAAAGCAGGCTTGCTTTCCTATTCATCCAAGCCTGATACTGCAAGGGTTTCTTTATTTTATCAACCTGTTCTATCTACCTCCTGTTGATGTTGGTCGTATTGGACCCAAGAAATAAAGCATTTGGAAAATCTTAACTACTGATTGGACATTCACTTACTGCTCTACTCACTAACTTCACCCCTGGACTACACTTAGGCCGCTTACACACGATCAAATCTATCTGCTGGAAACGGTCTGCCAGACCATCCCAGCAGACAGATTCGATCGTGTGTACGGGCGAGCAGACGGATTTGGCCAGCCGACAGATTTTAAAGCATGCTTTAAAATCTGTCCGCTGGGAACCCGTCCGCCCGACATATCTTCATCGCACATGCGTCGAATGGATTCGACGCATGTGCAGAAGTAATTTACTTCCTGGTGCGGTGACGTGGCATCACCGCGCTGTCTGCTGACGGGGATTTTGATCGTGTGTACAGCAAACCAAAACAGCCAGCAGACAGATCTGTTCAAATCGGTCCGACCAATTTGAACAGATTAATTTGCTCGTGTGTACGGGGCCTTAGAGGTAACTTAATACGCCGATCCCAAATCAACCAGCTGCTCCTGAGGGGGTAGAGCTACAGTTAGTACCCAGTTATATTATGTACATTTAGGAAAGTATCCAGGCCTTTCATAAGCAATCTACTAAGCTAGCCAGAACCACCTCTAGAGGGAGTCTATTTCACATTTTCACAGCTCTTATTGTGAAGAAACCTTTCCATATTTGGAGATGAAATCTCTTTTCCTCTAGACGTAAAGAGTGACCCCATGTCCTCTGTGTTGACCGTAAAGTGAATAACTCAACACCAAGTTCACTATACCAAATTATACCAAACACAGTGCCTGGAATTGGTGGTTGCAAGAGACGATCTGCGGCAGATTCTATGGGTGCTGGCCCATATTTCACCATATCCCTATGTTTTGCCAAGTCCAGGTAGTGTAAGGGTGCCACTGCTGCAAAGGATCTGTGTCTCTGAGGCCTCGTACACACGAGCGGATATGTCCGCTGAAAACGGTCCGATGGACCGTTTCAGCAGACATCTCCGATCGTGTGTATGGGCTAGCGGACAGATTTGTCCACCCGACAGATTTCAAAGCATGCTTTGAAATCTATCGGGTGGGAATGTGTCCGCCCGACATGTCTGCTGGTTAGTACACTTACCAGCAGACATGTCGTCCCGCACCGCCGTCGCGCAGCCGCCAAATGGATTCGGCGCATGCGCGGAAGTGTTTTACTTCCTGGTGCGGTGACGTGGCGGCGTCAACGTCACCGCCACGTCACCGCGCCGTCCGCCGGCGGGGAATTTGATCCGATGGTGTGTACACGCCATCGGACCAAACTCCAGATCGGACATATCCAATGGAAACGGTCTGCGGACCGTTTTCATCAGATATGTCCGATTGTGTGTACAAGGCCTGACACTCAGGATAGTCACAGGATGAATCGTTCCGGCTGGAGCTCCTGCACATCGCTATTCACATATCAGCAGCTAGCTCCGCTCCCTTTTCATATCACTTTTAGTAGTACACATGGCACTATAGTTTCCAATGGCTGTTTGCAACATGGGAAATTTCTTGTCACCTGCCATAACCCTCCCCCATTTATCTGCATTCCACCCTGCATTAATGTCTGACTCCTAATTGACCCGTCTGCTCGATGTAATTCTAGTTCACCCTCCCCCTCAATCTTTAAATACTCTTCCAGCCTTCCCTTCTCATGTGTGTTCTGTGGCGTTGCAATAATGATGTCTGCATAAAGCGGGTCTGCTCTAGCTCAAGTGCCCTGTGCATAATCCCATGCAGAGTTTACTCCAGTCAGCTGTCATGGCTTACCAGTTCATGCATCCTTTATTAGCAGCCATTGGCATGGGGAAAAAAGCAGAGCTGACCTGAGTTTTTTTATTGTGCCATACTCGCACAGATACTCGTTGATGGCCCTCTGCTGTGCAAAGTCAAAGTCGAGTTCCACCTGGTGGGCATGTCACAAATCAGGCGGTTTACAGGCAGGTGAAATTCTCGCTGAATTTCAGCCAACTGAGCACTTGCATAATCAGCCCAAAGGGTGGCACCAATCGAATGGAACTTCCCCTTTATAGTGCCGTCGTACGTGTTGTACATCACCGCGCTTTGCTCAAGCATTTTTTTTTCACGATCGTGTGTATGCAAGGCAGGCTTGACAAGTATCACGTTGAGAAAAACATCGTTTTTTCCATGTCATGACAAATTTTCGCGTATACGCTGCTTAAGAGCGTTAAGGGTGTGGAATTCTCTTCCACGGCCGGTAGTTTCAGCGGGGAGCATCGATAATTTAAAAAAAAACTTTTAGATAGGCACCTGAATGAACACAACATGCAGGGATATACAATGTAATACTGACATTTAAGCACACACACAATTTGAACTTGATAGACTTGTGTCTTTTTTCAACCTCATCTACTATGTAACTATGTAAAACATGACCTGTTGGAGGTACTTGAGGACTGGAGTTGAGAAACATTGTCCTACACAGACCAGCTGAAGCACTGCATGGTACATTTTAGCCTTTAGAAGAGGAGGGCATGAAGGAGGATGATGAGGAGAAGGAGGGGGTGGAGCTGACAAATCTTGTATCATCACCAGTAGCTATATGGAGACGTGGCGGTACAACAAGCTGCAGCACTGAGCCCTGTCCTTCATGCTTTGCAAGCAGGGTTACCCAGTGTGCTGTGAAAAAAATATATCATCCCTGACCATGCTTGCTGGGCCATGTTCAGCAGTAATGTGAACCTTGTGGCTGCCTTGCCCAATGATGCCACAGCATTGCCTTCCACATGATGGCTTGACATGCAAAGAAATAGTGACTGGAAACAGGCCATTGTGGCAGGGGCAGAATCCATCAGATGGAAAGGCAGGAGTTGAAAAGCCAGTATCTTTGACTACCTTACATTTTTATATGTTGGGCATGTGGGTGGCAGGGACTCTATTTTATTTTTTGTTGCAGCAGTTCGGGCAGAGAAATTTGCCTGCTATAGCTGGTGGTGTGCTGCTGGCAGATGTGCTGCATGGGCCTGTGACACCCTTTGCTATACTATCATCCCTGTCAACGACCCTTTTGTGCGGCTTTCAGGTGCTCTTGTCATAGGGCTGAGTGGTAGGAGGTTACATGCCTTGTCAAGCATGTGGTAGCCAAATTGCTGGTGTTTTTTCCACGCTTGATCTGCTTAAGGCAAAGTTTGCAAATTGCAACAGCGTGATTGGCTATGGCTCAGACAGGTGAGCTTTGGGAAGTGGGCCAGAAGATAATAGCTCTACAATCTGATGCAATAGGGTGGCATCGCTCTACTTTTCCATGATGGATGCTTCTGGAAGACATCTTGTCTTGTTGGGGTTGTACAGATAAGGGAAGTCCCTCTAGGACAAAACGCGTTTGGCTTGGTTTATTACCCTTTTCCGCATTGCCTTTATTTTATTATATTAAGTGATCACTTTTATACCATTGGTTTTATTAAAATAAAACCGTTATCTTATTTATCTGCACCATTTGGGTTGCGTTCTTTATTTCTTTTCCCCTCTTTATATGGTGCTTGGAGCCATCCAGTTGCTTCCACCCCATCCATCTGAGGATCGTACTATTGCCATCCCATTCCTCCCAAGAACTCTACAAAGACACCGTGCATGTCCGGCTTCTGACTGAAGATTCACATCCATTCCACTGTGTCCGAGTGAGCCCAGCTGACTGCTACTGGAGTTCTTATGCTATACTGATCTGCTGTTCACGACAGACAGGTCCTACTTTTCTGGTAAGAGCATACCATTTTCGTTTCGATTTAAGTGTCATCTTATCCGAGGATCCATGAAGTGATTCTACATCTACTGTTTTCCCATTTGTGGATGGACTTCTATTCATGTTTTGGTTTATGTTGTCACCGATACACTCCAACATTTTCCTTACTAGGACTTTTCCACTCACGTGGTTTGTTTGGACTACATCATTCATTCACTGTTCATGTGTGTGTTACTAATTTATGTTTATAGCGCTACATTTATTCTCCACACTTCATTCAATTGTTGGGGTTGTACCTTACCCTCACTTTCCTCCTCTGCTCTATCCAGTACCCAAGTCGTGTCAGTGACATCATCATCGGTGGACTGCGCACTAGTCTTTGCTTGGGTTATAGAGGATGAGGATGGTTTAGTAAGCCAGGCCACCACCTCCTCTGCATACTGTGGCTGGATAGCATGGGCAACATCACTAAACAGAGAAAATGGTGCTCTGTCTGAGGACGGACCATGTCCACCTTTGCCTGTGGACACAGATTCTGCTCACGGTGGCATGGGAATGTCTGCCTCTCCTTGTTGGCCTCCCAGACACAATGGGGCAGGGGGGATTATTAACAAAATGTAACAGAGACTGGAAATTTGTTATTGGATGCAATTTATTCAATGGAAAGTGTTGTTTGGTGCACTTTAACTTCAGGACTGGTTTTTGTAATACCTATGTTCTATTGATTCAGGACTTTTAGTGTGTAGGAGAGGGGACGGGAGATATAGAAGGTCCCACAATATTGCTGACTGACAGATGCCAGGGAAAATATAGATAGATCTATATTTACAGAGAAGGGTGAAGGTCAAATATTTGAGGAGTTACAAGAAGACGTAGATCTAGATGGCTCCAATTAAAGAAAAAAAAACTCAAAGTATTACTTCCAGCACCTCCCCCTCCCATTTGTCAGCTAAGGCAGCAAAGGCAGTAGGAAAGGAGACCACAGAATCCTCTCAGATGGAATCATCAGTGGGAACTAGGGATGAGCCGAACATACCCGTGTTCGGTTCGCATCAGAACGTTCGAACAGACCGCGGGTTCGCAAACATTTAGAACCCCATTGAAGTCTATGGGACTCGAACGTTCGAATTCAAAAACGATCATTTTAAAGACCAATATTCAATTTAATGTTGGAAAACGTCGCTCAGAACCCGGGTCTTGCCCCAGGAAACATGGATCAATGGAAAACAAAAGTTTTAAAAATGGCCGTTTTTTCCGGAGCAGCCATTTTAATGATGCTTAAACTGAAAAAAAAATTATTTTAAATATCACACCTGCTGGGTGTCTATAGTAGTGGCACGTGTTTAGAAATGTCCCTGCACAACATGAGAGGACTATAAAAATAAAGTAAATAATACTGCTTGCGCACGTGCTGTGTGGCAACAATATGTTGAATATTTTAGTGGTGGTGGGGGGCCATTATTGTTTTGTGAAAGAAAAATTTTAGAGAAAAGGACACCCCTCAAGCATACTGTAATTGGAGCGCAACAAGGAGCCATGTGCAAACTATTGCATCAAAAATTGTTATTAGACGCCCCTGTTAAACAGGGGCAGAAAAATTGTGCCTTGGGCACAACACAACACTGCACCCCTCCCAATAACTCCAATTGGAGCGCAACAAGGAGCCACGTGCAAAGTATTGCATCAAAAATTGTTATTAGGCCCCCCTGTTAAACAGGGGCAGAAAAATTGTGCCTTGGGCACAACACAACACTGCAACCCCTCCCAATAACTCCAATTGGAGCACAACAAGGAGCCACGTGTAAAGTATTGCATCAAAAGTTGTTATTAGGCACCCCTGTTAAACAGGGGCTGAAAAATTGTGCCTTAGGCACTGGTGGCGGAGCCCAGAAACACAACATTTCTTACTAGCTATCAGCAAGAAAAGTGAGGAGGAGAAGGATATTCCATCAGCAGCATAAGAGGACAGTCACTCAGCATCAGCATACGCAGTCTAAAAGGGATCCGACATTTCAACAAAAAAATATTATTCAATAACATCAGCATCAGGTGCTTGGTAGCTGGTGTTGATCCAAGCCTGATTCAATTTGAGGAAGGTCAGTCGATCAACAGAGTCGGTGGAGAGGCGCACCCTGTGATCGGTAACAAAGCCTCCAGCAGCACTGAATGTGCATTCTAAAAAGAACACTGGATGCAGGGCAAGCCATTAGCTCAATTGCGTACTGTGCAAGCTCTGGCCAGTGATCCATCCTAAAGACCCAGTAAGCCAGAGGATTTTCGGTGGGGAAGGAGTCCAAGTCGGATCTTGCCCCTAAGTATTCCCGGACCATGTAAACCAGACGCTGGCGATGGTTGCTGGAACCGGTCAGACCTTGGGGCTGCGGACTAAAAAACTGTCTGAAGGCATCGGTCAGACGGCCACCTTCTCCACCGCTCCTTCTGTGACTCACCGAAGCCTCAGCAAGACGTCGTCCAGAGCCAGGTTTTGGTAATCCCCCCAGTTCTGGGAACGCATTGCACAGACCCTTCTGAAAGGCCTCCCGCAGAAGTTTCATTTTCTGCTCCCTCTGCGATGGCAACATAAGGTCCGCAACCTTACTCTTGTAACGTGGATCAAGGAGAGTTGCCAGCCAGTAATGATCTGTCTCCTTGATAGCACGTACACGAGGATCCTTATGCAGGCTTTGCAGGATCAGGGAGGCCATGCAGCGTAGGTTTGCAGAGGCATTCGGGGCACAGTCCTCTGGGTCACTGAGGACGACAGGATCCACAGGCACCTCATCCCAGCCACGTAAAAGTCCACGTGTTCCTTGGGACTGTAAATGATCCCTTGTAGACTGCTGCAGCTGATGCTGAGTGCTAGGCTCCACCTCCATGCTGCTGATACAATCATCCTCCTCCTCCTCCACCTCGTCCTCTTCCTGTGTGCTAGGCGGGCATGCAGGACCACTGTCTGGATTAAGGGGGCCTTGAGAGGTAAGGACGTCCTCCTCTTCCTCCCTCTCTTCTGCCTCAAGGGCCCTGTCTATTATTCCACGTAGAGTGTGCTCCAACATGTGAATAAGAGGGACAGTCTAACTGATGCATGCACTGTCACTGCTCACCATCCTCGTGGTCTCCTCAAATGGTGACAGGACAGTGCATGCATCCCTGATCAAGGCCCACTGGTGTGGGGAAAAAACTAAGCTCCCCTGACCCAGTTCTGCTGCCATATTGGCACAGGTACTCATTGATGGCCCTCTGCTGCGTGTGCAGCCGCTGCAGCATGGCCAATGTAGAGTTCCATCAGGTGGGCATGTCACAGATTAGACGTTCTTGGGCAGGTTGTATTCCCTTTGGAGGTCTGTCAGCCGAGCAGTGGCATTATATGACCTCCGGAAATGCACACATACTTTCCTGGAATGCTTCAGGACATCCTGTAAGCCTGGGTACCTGCCCAAGAACCGCTGCACCACCAAAACAGGGCACGTGGGTGAGTTTTCCCTGTCGCAGGGCAGAGAGGAGGTTGGTGCCATTATCGCTGACCACCATTCCAGGCTTCAGCCACAGTGTGGCTCCTGTCTCCCAAGCACACCAGCTCTAGCACTGCATTGCATCTCTTGGCTTGCATTCCTGCGTAGCCTCTCGTGCGCCTACGGAGCACGGCTGGTTCTGAGGAAACATCAGCACAGGAAGAGGCCACAGAGGAAGACAAAGAGGAGGGGGTGGAGGAGAGAGGTGTGTCACAAGCAGTAGTAGCGTTTTGGAGGCGTGGTGGCGGAACAACCTCCAAAACTACTGTACCTTGCCCTGCGTCCTTCCCAGCTGCCAGCAGAGTCACCCAATGGGCCGTAAAAGACAGGTAACGTCCCTGTCCATGCCTGCTGGACCATGAGTCAGCGGTAAGATGCACCTTACCACTGACTGCCCTGTCCAGCGAGGCATGGACATTGCCTTCCACATGTCGGTAGAGAGCCAAAATCGCCTTCCGCGAGAAAAAGTGGCGTTTTGGTACTTACCACTGAGGTACTGCACATTCCACAAACTCACGGAAGGGGGCAGAATCTACCAACTGAAAAGGTAGCAGTTAAAATGCTAGCAATTTTGCTAAGCTAGCATTCAACCGCTGGGCATGTGGATGGCTGGGAGTGTACTTCTTTCGGCGCTGCAGCAGCTAGGGCAGGGAAATTTGTCTGGTACTATCATTAGATTGCTACTACCACTACTAGGTTGTGACACACCTATTTCTTCAACTTTAGTGCAGGCTTCAGAGAGGACTGGGTGTCTAGTGGGGTTGGAGGTCACAGAAGGGCAAGGGGAGGTCCGCTTTGGTCTTTGGTGTGGGTCTTTCTGGTATGCTTGCCAACGAGTTGCATGGCAGGTCGACATATGTCTTGACAAGCATGTGGTGCCCAAGCGGGTGATGTTTTGGCCACGCGAGATACGCTTGAGACATATGTTGCAAACAGCAAAGGTACGATCTGATGGACATGTTTCAAAAAAGGCCCACACCAAAGAACGTTTTCTGTGCCATTGAGACACCGCAGTGCCATGCGAAGATGTGCCACATAATTCAGTTGGTGTGCTGCCCTTAAGCTGACCCCTGGAGGGCATCCTGCCTCTTTGGAGATGTGCCTGTGCCTCGTCCTCATCCTCCTCCTCCTCCTCCTCTTCCTTCTCCTCTTTCCTATCAGGCACCCAGGTAGAGTCAGTGACCTCATCATCCCCTCCCTCCTCATCATCACTGTCGAAAAACCTGGCAGTATGCTCCAGCTGGGGAAACATCACTCCCAGATTGCTGTCCCTCTCGGCCACCCCCTCTCCCTGGGCTCACATCAATGCCTTCCTCTATCTGTGTTCCGTCATCGGAGTCTTCAAAACGCTGCGCATCTTCCTGCAGCATGTACCCAACACTGTGTTGAAACAGTTCGGGGGACTCCTCAGGAGGACATGGTGAGACTAAGGAAGGATTGTGTGAAGCCATTGTGCAGAGGGAAGAGGACGCCTTGGGAGCTGCTTTGCCAGACAAACTTAGATCAGTCTGTGTGAGAGAGGATGAGGAGGATGAGGACGGCTTGGTCATCCACCTCTACTAATTTCTCTGCATGTTGAGGCTCAACACAGCCAGCTCCCGAAAAGAAGGATGAGCGACCACGGCCACGGCCACGTGCTGAAGAGGATGCACCACATCCACCACCAGCGTTACCTCTAGATGCAGAGCCTGCTTGCCCTTGTGACTCTATGCCTCTCTTTGTTGTCCTTCCAGACATATTTATGCGTTCAGGTGCTATGTAACAGCACAAGCGCAGTGACACCAACTGCGTTTAGGTGGTATTAAACAGAACACGCGCGGTGACAACAACTGCGTTCAGGTGCTATGTAACAGCACACATGCAGTAACACCAAATGCGCTCAGGTGGTATGTAACAGCAAACGTGCAGTGACACTAACTGCGCTCAGGTGGTATGTAACATCACACGTGCAGTGACACCAAATGCGCTCAGGTGGTATGTAACAACAAACGTGCAGTGACACTAACTGCTCTCAGGTGGTATGTAACAGCACACGTACAGTGACACCAAATGGGCTCAGGTGCTATGTAACAGCACACGTGCAGTGACACCAAATGGGATCAGGTGGTATGTAACAGCAAACGTGCAGTGACACTAACTGCGCTCAGGTGGTATGTAACAGCACACGCACAGTGACACTAACTGCACTCAGGTGGTATGTAACAGCACATGTGCAGTGACACCAAATGCGCTCAGGTGGTATGTAACAGCAAACGTGCAGTGACACTAACTGCGCTCAGGTGGTATGTAACAGCACACGTGCAGTGACACCAAATGCGCTCAGGTGGTATGTAACAACAAACGTGCAGTGACACTAACTGCTCTCAGGTGGTATGTAACAGCACACGTACAGTGACACCAAATGCGCTCAGGTGGTATGTAACAGCACACGTGCAGTGACACCAAATGGGATCAGGTGCTGTGTAACAGCAAACGTGCAGTGACACCAAATGCGCTCAGGTGGTATGTAACAGCAAACGTGCAGTGACACTAACTGCGCTCAGGTGGTATGTAACAGCAAACGTGCAGTGACACTAACTGAGCTCATGTGGTGTGTAACAGCACATGTGCAGTGACACCACATGCGCTCAGGTGGTATGTAACAGCAAACGTGCAGTGACACCAAATGTGCTCAGGTGGTATGTAACAGCAAACGTGCAGTGACACCACATGCGCTCAGGTGGTATGTAACAGCAAACGTGCAGTGACACCACATGCGCTCAGGTGGTATGTAACAGCAAACGTGCAGTGACACCAAATGTGCTCAGGTGGTATGTAACAGCACACGTGCAGTGACACCAACTGCACTCAGGTGGTATGTAACAGCACACGTGCAGTGACACCAAATGCGCTCAGGTGGTATAACAGCACACGTGCAATGACACCAAATACGCTCAGGTGGTATGTAACAGCACACGTGCAGTGACACTAACTGCGCTCAGTTGGTATGTAACAGCACACGTACAGTGACACCAAATGCGCTCAGGTAGTATGTAACAGCACACGTGCAGTGAAACCAAATGCGCTCAGGTGGTATGTAACAGCACAAGCGCAGTGAGACCATTAGCCATAGACATTAACATCATGAGACATGAATTTGAAAATGTTAAACAAAAAACGTCAGAGATGAAAGTAAGAATATCAAAAAATAAAGATAAAATAAGAACAGATAATAAGGAGCTATATGTGTTAAAAAAATGAATTGATATTCTACAGGATAGGGCAATAGATACGAAGGGGCGCCTGAGGAGAAACAACATCAGGATTATTGGACTACCAGAGAGAGTGGAAGGAGATAAACCGGTGGAATTTATTGAGAATTTAATATTAAATGTTCTGCACCTTTCGAATATTTCTGCAATTTTTGTAGTAGAAATAGCTCATAGAATCTCTTTTCGAACACCGAAGGCAGGATCCCCGCCGCGTCCCTTTCTTCTAAGATTAATAAATTATAAGGATCGGGATCATATATTAACAATGGCAAGATTAAGATCTGAGGTGCAATATGAGAACGCCAAACTGCTATTCTTTCCGGACTATCCACCGTGATACAACAACAGCGTAGAACGTACACGAAAATACGAAAAAGTCTGCGAGAAAAGGGAATAAAATTCAGTCTATTATACCCTAGCAAACTGAGAATCATAAATGGAGACCACACATGTTTTTTGAGACACCAGCTGCAGCTGCAGAATGGCTGGACTCTAAATAGACTGTCGATTTTTTTCTTCCCCTTCCTTTCTTAACATTTTTCCCCCCTTGTTTTTTTTTTTTGCTTTAATATAATGTAAAGGGAGTGGGAGTGGGAGAGGGAGGGGGGAGGGAAGAAATACTAAGTGTATTTGGATCACTACAGTATAAGATCACAAAAGGAAAAGTATGTGAAGGCTGTTAAAATGAAGAATCACAATAATATTAGGTATGAAATGACAAAACCACAAATATAAATGACATCACAATGCGATTTTTGTTTATGTTTTGACAAGGGAAGGGGGAAATATACACTAATAAATTAATTTCTGTCTAGAATCATGAATTCACTAATAGAGGGGTGGAAGGAGGTAGGGAGTAATCAAAAGGAAGCAAGAGGGGCTTCCATCGTATTCTTTACTTTAATTTTTTATTTTTTTTCTCGAATTTCCCTCTGTTTTTTTTTTTCAAATTTCCCTTGTTTTTTTTTTTCTTGTGGAAATTAAAAAGGGGAAGGGGTTAGCAGGGTAAAAGTAGATTCTACACTAATAATACATTAATAATAGAGGCACTATGGGAAAATATTAGGGACAAATAAGATATTTGTAAACTGTATAAAATACCGTAAAGCCTGTCACACAGTTGAATGAAAGAGCAACTTTTTTTTTCTTTTGGTTGTTTTGGGGGAGGGTAGAGTGTGGGTTATGCTGGGTACTGGTTATGGAATAGACACTGTGATCAGTGGAAAAATGGATAATCAAAGTGTCTCTCCACTCTTGTCCAGGTATGGATGGGAATTTAGAGTAAAGGAGGAGGTGGAGAGGGATAAGGTGGGAGGGGAAGTTGTAAGAATGTTCTGTGTAAATGTTCAGAGGTGTAGTTCAG
Organism: Rana kukunoris; assembly: GCA_029574335.1. Taxonomy (NCBI): domain Eukaryota; kingdom Metazoa; phylum Chordata; class Amphibia; order Anura; family Ranidae; genus Rana; species Rana kukunoris. The sequence continues at coordinate 212,929,007 of CM056053.1, read as the reverse complement.
TATCCCACAAGATATGCCCTCTCCCCCCCAAATTGAAAGGCATAAGAGACAGCGGCACAGGCAGTAGACATCATGTCAGGGAAAAATAACAGTTATTCAGTAATATCATGGAATGTCAGAGGATTGAATTCTAAATTTAAACGAGCCCTTATGTTTCAATATAAAAGAAAATATAGCCCACCACTGATTGTACTCCAGGAGACACATTTAATGGGGAAAAAGATAACAACGTTCAAAAAAGCCTGGATACAAAAGTCCATTGTAGTGGCAGTATATACAGTATTCCAGCTCCTTTTTCTGTTGGTATTTTAAATTAAATAAAGGAAAAAAATATTCAACATCTCCCAGCAAAACTGCTGCTTATTGGTGATTTCAACTCGGTGCTGTCTGCAGAGTTGGACAGACCAAGACCCTCTAGGCAGTACTCAGCCGATTTGAACAACTGGGCACAAGCAACAGGAGTAACAGAGATATGGAGGTGGAAAAATCCAGAAAAAAATATGTATTCCTGTTATTCTACTTCCTATAAAACAGCATCTAGAATAGATTTGACATTTGCAGACTCTGCAATGTTGGCAGACATTGCAAATGTGGTCTATTTACAGAGTGGCCTTTCGGATCATGCTCCCCTATTTGTCACTATTAGAATTCCCAGCTCCAAAAATGCAGCATTGTGGAGGTTATCCCCACAATGGGTGTTAGATTCAGAAATATCAGAGACAATGACAGATACAATAAAGGAATACTGGGAAATAATGAAGGTTCGACCTTGTGGATATAGTCTGGGATGCGTTTAAGGCATACATATGAGGACAGTATATTTCAAGTATTGCAGCAGTAAAAAAAAAAAAAGGAAGGTTAGGGTACAGGAGTTACAAATACAGGTAGAACGTAATAAGGACAAATATAGTCAAGATTCAAATAACAAGTCTTGACCTGAACTTGATACAAATAATATATAAAGAACCTATGTCAGCGGTCAAGCTGGGGGGAAAACTCTCACCCTTCTTTCACTTATATAGGGGCACAAGACAGGGCTGCCCCCTCTTTTTGGCACTCTTTGCGATAGCAATAGAGCCAGTGGGAGAGGCTCTAAGGACCTTGAAAGAGATCCAGGGACTTTGAGTGGCTGGAGAATAGGGTAGCCCTATATGCTGATGATATGCTGTTATTTTTGAGAGATGCAGGTCCATCATTAAAGGGAGCTCTGGAAGTATTGAATACTTTCCCATTAATTACAGGACTTAAAGTAAATTGGGGTAAATCACTGCTATTTGCTATTGATCAAGAAGTGCAGGATACAGCGAGTTTAACCTTGTCATTAAAATGGGTAACAGAATTTAAATATTTTGGCATAATAATAATGCGACAGGTGGAAGATTATAAAAAGCTAAATTTAGACCCAGTAATGCAGGAAAAAATTAAAGGTATGGGAAACGTTCCCTCTGTCTCTACTAGGACGTATACATTTAATAAAAATGAAAATTCTTCCTAGGCTGTTATATTTATTTAGGAATTCCCCGCAATGGATACCAAAATCCTTTTTTTACACAGCTGCATGGAATACTATCTTCATTTATATGGCAAAATAAATCAGCCAGAATAAAATTAACTACATTAATGTGTCCAGTGACACAGGGGGGCTAGCATTCCCAGACTTTTACAAATATTATTTAGCAGCGCAAATAGTGACAATAGGGAGGTGGTTAAATCCCAATGGATATGATCCTGCTACAATGGTGGAGGCTTCAGTGGTCCAGTCTGTAGATGCCCTGCAGGTATTACCATTTTGTGGGGAAAAATGTGAGCAGGATCTAACTCCACCAATGATAACAAAAGTAAAGGCATGGAAAGCCGGGTTGGCAGGGGAAGAAAACCCAAGAATAGAGATATCTCCAAATATTCCGTTATGGAAAAATCCAGAGCTCATACATTTAGTTTCCATTCAAGATCCTAGAGCATGGACAAAATACGTATTAAAAAAAATATCACAAGTAATTAAGAAGGGAAAAGTATCCTCATGTAAAGAAATAGACAGAACTGGAATGTGCCTGAGAGCTATTTTTTTAGACATATGCAGTTGGTGAATGCCTTGTCATTTCAGTTTCCTGAAGGTATTCCACAACTAAGAGAGTCAGGCTTAGAACAAATAGTGAGAAAATAAAAGGATTGATTTCAATTATTTTTACCCATTTACTAAAGACAGATTTACCAGATATGAATAAATTATAGGACTGTTGAATGAGAGATGTACCAAATTTATCAGCAGAGAATTGGGGGGAAATATATAAATTTCCATTTCAGATTTTAGTCTCACTACGGGATAAACTAATTCAATTTAAAATAAAACATAGGAGTTACTATACACCTTATAAAATGTCCAAAATATCTCCAGCAAACTCACAAAATTGTTGGAGATGTGCAGGCACCCCGGGAAATTGTATTCATATATTTTGGACATGTCCAAAGATAAGGATATTCTGGAGAGAGTGACATAAGTTCTGCTTGACTTAGAGGCAGAAACCTGTTTACTGGGACTAGTGGAAGAAGAAAAAGCCCCTATAGAAAGAAGAACACAGGTGGACCTGTTACTTTTCTATGCAAGGAAAACAATAGTTCTAAACTGGAAGAGAGTGGAAGCTCCTTCGGTAATGCAATGGAAACATTTGGTAAATAGAAATCTATCGCGATACAGGGAGACATATTGTAGGGAATGAAGAGAAATATAGGAAAGTGTGGGCGAACTGGATAGAGAATACTACAACAGCTTCAGGGTAGGGGAAGAGGGTAGGGAGAGGAGGGAAAAAGAAGAGAGAAAAGGGAAAGAACACACCAAGGTATGAAAAGGATACCAATGTATAGTTTAACTGTAGGTGAATGTGATGAAATTATGTTTTTTATAAGATATTTTGGAGTAATGTGTAAAATTTATATATTTTGGTATATGTTTATATGGAAATGGAATGAATAAGGAAAATTAATAAAGAGATTTGTAAAAAAAAAAAAAAAAGAATTGTAATTACATGCCCCTGTTGAACAGGGGCATACAAATTGGGTCTTTGTTGGTGGTGCTGGTGCCACAACACAGTAAGCCCTCACCGTTACTCTTGGTGGACGCAGGAATGCGCCCTGCTGAGAAATATTAGATCAAGAATTGTAATTACATGCCGCTCTTAAACTGGGTCAGAAAAATTAGGGCCTTAGGCACTGGTGCTGCTGCCACAACACTGCAACCCCTCACAGATACTATAGTTGCAGCACAGTAATGGGTCCTGCTGCAAAGTATTGCATCAAAAATTGTAATTACAAGCCCCTGTTAAACAGGGGCAGAAAAATTGGGCCTTAGTATCAGGCTGTGTACTCACCGAAGCCGAGATGCCGAGGGTGGCCCACCGTTGCGACCCGGCGCCGACCGTCCCCTGGAGTTGGGACAGGGGAGGCGAGCCCCGGGAGGCACCAGCGCCAGTGAGGTCCGGGTTGGTAGCCGGGATCCTGGTGCAGACTGGAACTGAAGCTCCTCCTGATGGCGGTGAGCAGAGCAGGCAGCCGAGGAGCCACAAGACAGGTGCAAGGCAGGTAGCAGAAGCTGTACTGAAGAACTGTGGAGCAGGTAACTGGAGGGGTACCGGGCAGGTGCAAGCGGATCAGACTGAGAACAGGTCCAGAGAGCAAGCCGAGGTTCAGGGGTTGGAGAGGTCAACAAGTCCAAAGTCAAGCCAGAAGTCAGGGATTATAGAAGACAGCGTATCCAGGAACAAGAGCCAAGGTCAACTTCAGGGCGAGAGGAGAGTCGTACGGAAGGCCAACTTCAGGGCGAGAGGAGAGTCGTATGGAAATCCGGGTCAAAGGTTCAGGTAATCGGCAGAGAGTCCAAGCACAAGCTGAAGACAAACCAGCAACCTGCCATAAGACAGGGGCTGGTTTAAATAGCCTGGTCAGGCCTCTGATTGGTTCCCGGAAGGTGCGCGCCCGTTGCCAGACCGCGCATGCGCGCGTGTGCGCGCCTTTCCCGCACGGGTACACGCCGGAGCACCGCTCTATTGCGCATGTGCGAGGATCGGAAGACAGGCCTGGATCCCTGACAGTGCCCCCCCCCAAGGGGCGGACTCCGGACGCCCAAACTGGCCATCAGCTCCGGATGTTCCTGGTGAAAGGCACGGATTAGGCGTGGGGTATGTAGATTCTTCGAAGGTTCCCAGGAATTGTCCTCCGGTGGGTACCCCTTCCATTTGACCAGGTACTCGAGTTGCCTACCCCTCTTTCTACAACTCACGATGGCCTCCACCTCGAATTCAAGTTCACCCTCAATCTCCACTGGTGGAGGTGGGGGTTCCCCTCTTCCGCCAAAAGGGTCTGGCACAACGGGTTTAAGGAGGGAGGAGTGAAAAACAGGGTGGATCCTGTAAGAGTCCGGTAGGGCAAGTTCAAAGGCCACGGCATTGATTTTCCGTCTGATCTTGAAGGGACCAATGAACCTCGGGCCAAGTTTGCGAGAAGGCACAGGTAATTTTAGGTTAGTGGCGGAAAGCCAGACTTCCTCCCCGATTTTAAAGGCTGGGCACTCTTTTCTTCCTCTATCATAAATTTTTTTATAATCCTCTTGGGCCTGTCGCATCATCCCCTGAAGCTTCAGAAAATTTGACTGGACAGCTGTTAGATGTTCCTGAACAGCTGGGACAGGTATTTCTGGTAGATCATCCGGGAGGAAGGATGGGTGAAATCCAAAGTTGGACCAGAAGGGGGTCTGATTGGTGGTGGAATGGACCGAGTTGTTGTAGGAGAACTCTGCGGATGGTAGCAGGGACGACCAATCGTCTTGAGAGGAGGAACAAAAGCATCGCAGGTATTGCTCCAAAGTTTGGTTCGTTCTCTCTGTTTGGCCGTTGTTCTGGGGGTGATAGGCCGAGGAGAGGCAGCTCTTGATTTCCAAGGCCTTACAAAGTTCTTTCCAGAATCTGGATGTAAATTGGCTGCCCCTGTCAGAGACGATACTTCTGGGAACCCCATGGAGCCTGACAACTTCCTTGAAAAAAGTCCTGGCTGTTTCTGCCACAGAGGGAGTTCCTACCATGGGCACAAAATGGGACATTTTAGAGAGTCGGTCCACCACGACCAGGATTGAAGTAAAGCCCCCAGATGGAGGCAAGTCCACAATGAAGTCCATGGAAATTTCTGCCCATGGACGTTCTGGAATAGGTAAGGGTTTGAGCAATCCCCAGGACTTAGTATTGGGACCCTTGTTTCGTTGGCAACGAATGCATGAAGCAACATAGATTTTACAGTCCTGTCTCCACCTGGGCCACCAGAAAGACCGAGAAATCAGTTCACCTGTTTTCCGTGCCCCAAAATGTCCTGCTAACTTGTGATCATGGAAGGTACTCAAGATCAATCGTCTGGCTTCCGTTGGTACAAAAATTTTCCCCCTTGACCATAGTAAGTCGTCGTGTTTATCCAGTGCCTCAATTTCCGGATCGGAACACTGTCTGGAAGCCGTTTTGAGAGAATTTAACAAGTCCACTTGGGAAAGTAAAAGAAAATTCCGAGGTGACAGGATGGTACTGGGTTCTGCAGTGCAAGGGGTTTCGAGGAACTTCCTGGAAAGGACATCCGCTTTTCCATTCTTTGAGCCGGGTCGATAAGAAATATGGAAATTGAACCTTGAAAAGAAAAGCGCCCACCGAGCTTGCCTGGGTCTTAAGCGTTTTGCTGAACGTAAGTATTCGAGATTCTTGTGATCTGTGAAGATCATGATGGGATGAGCCGCCCCCTCCAGTAGGTATCTCCATTCTTCTAGCGCCACCTTAATAGCAAGCAGCTCTCTGTCCCCTACATCGTAGTTTCTCTCGGGGGCAGTTAGCTTCCGAGAGGCGTAGGCCACAGGATGTAGCAGAGCCTTTACCCCTTGTCTCTGTGATAGGATGGCCCCGGTGGCCGTCTCAGAAGCGTCTACCTCCAGGGTAAAGGGTAGAGTTGGATCCGGATGTCGTAGGACCGGAGCAGAGGAAAAGGCGGAGTTAAGCTTTTCAAAGGCTTCCTGAGCTTCTGGTGACCAGTGGAAGCGACCGCCTTGTCGGGTAAGTTTAGTAATGGGTGGAGGAGAATCCAACGATAAATCGTCTATAGAAATTGGCAAAACCAACAAACCGCTGCACCGCCTTCTTGTCGACCGGAGCTGGCCACGCTTGGATGGCCTCTACTTTTTGCGGGTCCATAGCGACCCCACTGGTGGAGATAATAAATCCTAGAAATTGTACTGAGGCCTTTTAAAATTCACATTTTTCTGCTTTCAGGTAAAGTTTATGCTTTCTTAGTATGGCAAGAACCACTTTGACATGGCACCGGTGTAATTCAAGGGAGGCTGAAAAGATGAGAATATCATCCAAGTAGACCACCAAAAAATCATCTAGATATTCACGAAAGATGTCATTGACAAGATGTTGGAAGGTGGCTGGGGCATTGCAAAGCCCAAAGGGCATCACCAAGTACTCGAAATGTCCAAATCGAGACCTAAAGGCCGTTTTCCATTCGTCTCCGGACCTGATCCGAATGAGGTTATAGGCGCCCCTCAAATCTAGCTTGGAAAAAACTTGAGCGGACCGGAAGCGCTGAAAAAGTTCTGGAATCAGAGGCAGCGGGTACCTGTTTTTGACGGTAATTTTGTTGAGTTCACGGTAGTCAATGCAAGGCCTCAACGAGCCGTCTTTCTTCTCCACGAAAAAGATACTTGCCCCGGCTGGAGAGGAAGACCGGCGGATTAAGTTTTTTTTTAAATTTTCATCAATGTAGGCCTTGAGGGCCTTTAATTCGGTCTCAGATAATGGGAATATACGCCCGAAAGGGACCTCGGATCCAGGTAGTAAGTCAATAGGGCAATCGTATGGCCGATGAGGTGGGAGAGAGTCGGCTTGCTGTTTATCAAATACATCCTTGAATTCAAGATAGACGGAGGGGACATGCAGAAGGTTTTCTGGTGGGGTTGTGATAGCGGAACAGACGGTGACTGAAGGTGGAAAGCAACTCTGGGTGCAGTATGAAGATGTGAAACTGACTTCTTTCTTTAGCCAATCAATGCAGGGTTGATGCGCCTGTAACCAAGTGTGACGCCCACGCCGTTACTTAAACTAAATTGAGAATAGTCAGTAACAATGGAGAATTCTCAGTATTAAACCACCAGTTAACTCTATATTTGTACAGAGAGTGAGGGGTTAAATCATCACATTCTCCTGGAGACTATCTCGCATCAGTGATATCGTGAATGTACTATAGGTGGAAGGTGATATCTGGAAACTCACAGTACAGTCACTAAACATAAGATACTGGGAACAAGATCCTATAGTAACAGCATACACAGCTTATATAGCTAATGTGAGTTCTAGCTTGAAATGACTGATTGCTATGATACTTGCGGTTTTGAAGGCTGTGAGCTTAATAAATCTTCCAGGAGAGTGAGAGCAGGGATTCAGGATGATAGTAGAAGCTGTAGAGTGTGAGCTCTGTGGTCTAGGCCTCGGGATCCGGATGGACAGAGTCCTGGCGTTGCAAACTACTGTCCTCTAGCAGGCAGGAGGAGAAGAGGGTCTTTAGTGGAGTTGTTCGGATCACAGATGGCGGCGGGTGTCGAGTTCAATAACCGAACAACCAGCCGCCATCAGAGAGGGTTTAAATAGCCCGCCCAACATGGGAAACGAGCGAGCGCGCTTCCGCGTTCCAGCTTGGAACGCAGGGACGCAGGGCGCACCGGAAGTGACTCTGACAAGGCACTGGATGGAGCGCAGCTGTCTGAAAAGGGTACAGCTGCGCTCGTTTTATGTACAATAACGCCGATGGCGTTACATACTCCCCTCCTCAAGGGGGTCCCAAAAATACAACCAGAAAGTGATGGCCGATCAGGGTATCTGTGGTGAAAATGCTTGATGAGTCTAGGAGCATGAATGTGAGAGGAATCTTCCCAAGAGTCATCAAGATGGCTGTAGCCTTTCCAACGAATTAAATATTGGAGGGAAGAACCTTGTCTTTTGGAATCTAGAATTTTTTCTATCTCGTATTCGGTCTCACCGAGAACCTCAACAGGAGAAGGGGGTTGAGGAACTCTGTTAGGGAAGGGATTAGGTATGAAAGGTTTAATAAGTGAGACATGGAAAGAAGGATGTATCTTCCAATCTGAAGGTAGAAGTAGTTTTACGGTGTTGTTGTTAATGAGATGTGAAATGGAGAAAGGACCAGTAAATTGACGTCCTAGTTTCCTTGAGGGGATATTAAGACGTAAATTTCGGGTAGAGAGCCAAACTAAATCACCAACTTTGTATTTTGGAGGAGCAGTTCTATGGGAGTCGTAATATCTCTTCTGTCTTTGTTGAGCTGCACGAAGATTAGCATGGAGTATTTCTGAAGTCCTCTTTAAGTTTGAGAGGTAATGCTCAACAGCAGGAACACTGTTAGGGAGAACAGAGATTGGTGCAGATTTGGGATGGAACCCATAGTTAGCGTAGAAAGGAGAAAATCCGGAGGAAGAACTGGAGGCGTTATTATACGCGAATTCAGCGTGAGGAAGAAATTGGAGCCAGTCGTCCTGTAAATGGGTGCAATAACAGCGTAAGTATTGTTCGAGTGTTTGATTAACCCGTTCCGTCTGACCGTTTGTCTGGGGATGATAGGCAGTGGACATACGATGATCAATTTGTAAGGCTTGGCAAAGCGCTCTCCAGAATCTGGAAATGAATTGGGTGCCCCGGTCTGAGATAATCTGGGAAGGGAGGCCATGTAACTTGAGAACATTCTCTAGGAAGGCTTGTGCGGTCTCGAGAGAGGTTGGTATCTTCTTTAATGGAATGAAGTGAGCCATCTTTGTTAATAAATCGACAGTAACCATAATTGTGTTGGCACCTTGAGACCTGGGAAGGTCGACTATGAAATCCAGGGAAACAACATCCCAGGGTCTTTCCGGAATAGGAATAGATGTAAGAAGACCATAGGGCGGCTTCCTGGAATGTTTGTTGGTAGCACATATGACGCATGAATTAACATAATCAGTGACTGTCTGTGAGAGCCTAGGCCACCAGTAATCTCTTTTAATTAAGTGAATGGTCTTACTGATTCCTGGATGACCTGCCAGTGGAGCATCATGAAGTTGTTTGAGGAGAGTAGGTTGCAAAGCGGGAGGAACGTAAACTTTATTGTTGAATGTATATAGCCTGTTAGGTTGTCTCTTGAGACCCGGGGGCACTGGGGGAACCTCAGTAGGGAGAGATTGGAGAAGTAAGTGTAGGAAGGGAACAGAAGCTCCAATGAAGCGATCAAGTGGAATTATCGAAGAGGGAGGAGTCTCAATTGTGTGACTGTCATGCATTCGTGACAATGAGTCAGCTTTGACATTTTCTGTACCAGGACGATAGGAAATGTTGAAGTCAAACCTGTCAAAGAACAAACTCCACCTAACTTGGCGGGAGGATAGGGTCTTGCAGGCCTTTAGATGTTGCAAATTGCGATGATCTGTAAGGATGGTGATGGGATGTTTAGAACCCTCCAAAAGATGTCTCCAATTACTCAAAGCATCCTTTATGGCGAGGAGTTCTTTCTCTCCAATAGGATAGTTCATCTCGGCAGGTAATAGAGTCCTGGAATAGAAGGCCACCGGATGCAGAGGATCCGAAAGAGTAGATCGTTGGGAAAGCACAGCACCCAAGGCAAAGTGTGAGGCATCTACCTCCAATGTGAAGTGACAAAGTGGGTTAGGAAGTTGTAGAATTGGAGCGGAGGTGAAACTGAATTTCAAGAGGTCAAAAGATTTCTGTGCGTCGTCCGACCAGGAGAAAGGCGTCTTAGAACTAGTGAGACTGTTTAGTGGTTTCACTATCGCAGAGAAGTCTTTAATAAACTTTCTGTAGTAATTTGAAAATCCGAGGAACCGTTGTAGTGCTTTCCTGGAATGGGGAACGGGCCAGGACAAAATGCACTCAACTTTCGATGATTCCATCTGTATTCCGTTTGGAGTAATTAGATACCCAAGGAAAGAGATGCTGCGTTGACTGAAAACACACTTTTCAAGTTTGGCATATAAAGAATGTGTTCTCAGTCTAGCCAAAACCCAACGCACATGTTTGATGTGTTCTTCAGGAGAATCTGAGTAAATTAAGATGTCGTCCAAATAAATCACGACGCAAACGTCTAACAAGTCTCGAAAAATGTCATTGATAAACCATTGGAACGTTGCGGGTGCATTGCATAACCCGAAGGGCATTACAGTATATTCAAAGAGCCCATAACGTGTCTTAAAGGCTGTTTTCCACTCATCACCTGAGCGGATTCTCACAAGATTGTAGGCACCCCTAAGATCTAGTTTAGTGAAGAGTTTTGAGGTTTGGAGACGCTCGATGAGTTCCGGAATTAATGGTAGTGGGTATCTATTCTTTATGGTGATGTTATTGAGTGCACGGTAGTCGATGATTGGTCGGAGTGAGCCATCTTTATTTTTTACGAAGAACATTGCTGCGCTTGCTGGAGAAGTTGAAGGTCTGATGAATCCCTTTTTAAGGTTCTCATCGATGTAATCCTTGAGGTGTATAAGTTCTGGTTGGGATAACGGATAGATCCTTGCGGTAGGAATCGGACTGTCAGGTATAAGGTCTATGGGGCAGTCATAGATCCTATGTGGGGGAAGTTTGTTTGCCATGGTCTTGCTAAAAACATCTGCAAAGTCATGTAAATAAACTGGGAGATCAGAAGGGTAGTTGTTTGTGATAGAGGTGGAACATAAAGGATAACAACTCTCCTTACAGTGAATGGACTGTAGATCTAAGGAACTAGTAGACCATAGGAAGGTTGGCTGATGAAGACAAAGCCATGGTATTCCGAGAATTATTGGGAATATAGGTGATGAGATAACATCAAAAGCAAGGGTCTCAGTATGACCAGAACCACAAGTGACGAGAAGGGGGGAAGTTTGGAAAGATATAGGACCTGTTGAAGAACTAGAACCATCAATAAAAGTGAGTGACACAGGGGTTTGCTTGCACACACAGGGTATTTTATTAGATTCTACAATTTTTGAATCATTAAAGTTGCCACAGGCTCCGCTGTCGACCATTGCATCAATGGAAATCCTTTCTAGACCCCACTGTAAAGTAAGAAGAATGATAATGTAGCGGTTTGAAATAGTACCAGTAATTTTAAGCTTGTTAAGTTGGTGATCTTTACCTTCCGAATTCCTCTTGAGGAGGGGACAGGTGGAGACAACGTGGTCAGGGGCAGAGCAGTACAAACAGAGGTTTTGGTCTCTGCGGCGTTGTTTCTCAGCTGCGCTTAATGGCCCTTTAATCGCACCGAGTTCCATAGGAAGCTCCTTGGGGGGAGATCTGGCTCTCCTAAAAGGTGTGGGAGGAAATGTATTCGCACGTTCAGCTCTTCTCTCACGGAGACGGCGATCGATAGTAATGGAGAGTTGCATTAGGTCCTCTAGAGATGTTGGAAGTTCTATGCGTGCAATCTCGTCCTTTAAAGCTTCTGTCAAGCCAAGCCGGAATTGGTTCCTGAGTGCAATATCTGACCACTGGGTCTCTCTGCACCAACATTTGAATTCTGAAATGTAGTCTTCCACTGGTCTTTTCCCTTGCTTGAGGTTTCTGATGGAATTCTCAGCGGTTAACTGTTTATTGGGATCCTCGTAAAGGAGGGACATTTCTGTGAGGAAGGTGTCGAAAGCCCCGAGGAGATCACCATGCTCTTCTAGATAGGCGTCGGCCCAGACTCTAGGTTCACCCCGGAGATATGAGATAAGGGTGAGAATTCTTCAGAATAATAGGTACGGGGACGTAGTTCAAACATCAATCGACATGAACTAATAAATTGGCGAAAAAGTTTCCTGTCTCCAGAAAAAGGTTCAGGCGCACAAACTTTTGGTTCTGGTCTCTCTCTGGCCTGGGCATAGTTCTGTTGGCGGAGAGCTTCATTCTCTAAACGCATCTCATTTAAAGAGTTAGTGAGGGTATCCACCCTTTGTGTCAGTCCCAATAAATGATTTGTTAGATCAGCGGGATCCATCTTCTTTTATTTTATTTTTTATTTTATTTTTTAGGTTCGGTTATTCTGTGACGCCCACGCCGTTACTTAAACTAAATTGAGAATAGTCAGTAACAATGGAGAATTCTCAGTATTAAACCACCAGTTAACTCTATATTTGTACAGAGAGTGAGGGGTTAAATCATCACATTCTCCTGGAGACTATCTCGCATCAGTGATATCGTGAATGTACTATAGGTGGAAGGTGATATCTGGAAACTCACAGTACAGTCACTAAACATAAGATACTGGGAACAAGATCCTATAGTAACAGCATACACAGCTTATATAGCTAATGTGAGTTCTAGCTTGAAATGACTGATTGCTATGATACTTGCGGTTTTGAAGGCTGTGAGCTTAATAAATCTTCCAGGAGAGTGAGAGCAGGGATTCAGGATGATAGTAGAAGCTGTAGAGTGTGAGCTCTGTGGTCTAGGCCTCGGGATCCGGATGGACAGAGTCCTGGCGTTGCAAACTACTGTCCTCTAGCAGGCAGGAGGAGAAGAGGGTCTTTAGTGGAGTTGTTCGGATCACAGATGGCGGCGGGTGTCGAGTTCAATAACCGAACACCCAGCCGCCATCAGAGAGGGTTTAAATAGCCCGCCCAACATGGGAAACGAGCGAGCGCGCTTCCGCGTTCCAGCTTGGAACGCAGGGACGCAGGGCGCACCGAAAGTGACTCTGACAAGGCACTGGATGGAGCGCAGCTGTCTGAAAAGGGTACAGCTGCGCTCGTTTTATGTACAGTAACGCCGATGGCGTTACACCAAGGGAGGCCCAAGATGATGGGGAATAGAGGAGACGGAATAAGATCCAGACATAGGAACTCTCGGTGGCCTGAGTCCGTGGTGGCACAGATGGGTTGAGTCTCGTGAGTAATAAGTCCGGATCGGGGCAGCGAGCCGTCGGCCAGGTGGATCTGTAACTGATGATCTTTAATGCGAAGTGGCACATGAAGTCTCTGAGCCAAGGTGGAATCTAGGAAGCAGCTGCATGCCCCCGAATCAACAATGGCTGGGAGCCTGGTTGCCCCTGCTGGTAGCTGTAGAGAAATAAAAAGTACAACATGAGTCTGAGGGAAGTTAGCAACATGGAAATTGTAGGCAGGTGGCGGCTTCGACTTACTAGGTCTTATGGGGCAACCGCGGAGGAAGTGGCCAGCCGCTCTGCAATACAGGCATAGATTGGCTTGGCGCCTACGCTGTCTTTCCTCGGAGGTGAGAGGTGCCCGGACAAGTCCAAGCTGCATCGGCTCAGGGTCAGGAAACGTGGAGACTGGAGAAGCCGCTGGAGGCGGAAGAGCTGGAGAGGGCCTTGGGGGTGTCCAGGTGGGACGTGCATTTTGAAAGCGCTCAGAGCGCCGTTCTCGTAGGCGCCGGTCTAACTGGGTAGCGGCTTGGATCAGATCTTCCAGCGTGGCCGGGGTTTCAGTCCTTGCCAGCTCATCCTTGAGGCCTTCAGCGAGCCCTAGGCGGAACTGGTACTTCAGGGCGGCTTCATTCCAGCCCGTGTCGGCCGACCGTTTACAGAACTCGGCCGTGTAGTCCTCCACAGGTCTTCTTCCTTGAGCCAGGTTATGGAGAACGGCTTCAGCCGTGGCTGTGCGCTGTGGGCCGTCGTATAATTTAGCCATGTGCTCAAAGAGGGAATCAATTGAGTCCAGGATGGGGCTCCTTTGCTCCATCAAACTGTGCGCCCAGGCTTGCGGCTCTTCGGCCAAAAGGGAGATCACAAACCCTACTTTTACGGGTTCAGAACAAAAAGTCCTAGGTTGAAGAGCCAAATACAAGGAGCAGGCGTTCTTGAAGGCCCGATATCTTCTTCGTTCGCCCGCAAATCGCTCCGGGATGGGGACCCGGGGTTCGGGTTGAGTCATAACCACAGTCGGAGCGGGAGAGGCTTGAGACGTAGCGACCCCAGGGGATGGAGCCACGGATGGAGGTACGGCCCCAGGCAGGTTGCCCAATTGTTGGAGGCAACCATCAATTTGCACGTATCCTTCCTGAAGCTTTTGGTCAGCCTCAGTGAGGGCGGAGACCTGCTGGCACAGGGTCTCGAAGGGAGAGCGCACCCTGTCGGCTTCGGACATCTGGCTGGTTTGTACTATCAGGCTGTGTACTCACCGAAGCCGAGATGCCAAGGGTGGCCCACCGTTGCGACCTGGCGCCGACCGTCCCCTGGAGTTGGGACAGGGGAGGCGAGCCCCGGGAGGCACCAGCGCCAGTGAGGTCCGGGTTGGTAGCCGGGATCCTGGTGCAGACTGGAACTGAAGCTCCTCCTGATGGCGGTGAGCAGAGCAGGCAGCCGTGGAGCCACAAGACAGGTGCAAGGCAGGTAGCAGAAGCTGTACTGAAGAACTGTGGAGCAGGTAACTGGAGGGGTACCGGGCAGGTGCAAGCGGATCAGACTGAGAACAGGTCCAGAGAGCAAGCCGAGGTTCAGGGGTTGGAGAGGTCAACAAGTCCAAAGTCAAGCCAGAAGTCAGGGATTATAGAAGACAGCGTATCCAGGAACAATAGCCAAGGTCAACTTCAGGGCGAGAGGAGAGTCGTACGGAAGGCCAACTTCAGGGCGAGAGGAGAGTCGTATGGAAATCCGGGTCAAAGGTTCAGGTAATCGGCAGAGAGTCCAAGCACAAGCTGAAGACAAACCAGCAACCTGCCATAAGACAGGGGCTGGTTTAAATAGCCTGGTCAGGCCTCTGATTGGTTCCCGGAGGGTGCGCCCCCTTGCGCGCACCCACGTGCACGCTGCGTCGCCAGATCGCGCATGCGCGCGTGTGCGCGCCTTTCCCGCACGGGTACACGCCGGAGCGCCGCTCTATTGCGCATGTGCGAGGATCGGAAGACAGGCCTGGATCCCTGACACTTAGCCACTGGTGGCAGTGCCCAGAACCAAAAATGTTCTTACAAGCTATCAGCATGATTATTGAGGAGGAAAAGGATAGTCACTCAGCATGACAGGATAGTCAATCAGCAAGCATAACAGTATAAGTCACTCAGCAACAGCATAGGCAGTCTTGAAGGGATCTGAAATTTCCCCAAAAAATATTCAATTACATCAGCATCAGGTGCTTGTTAGCTGATGGTGATCCAAGCCTGATTCATTTTTATGAAGGTCAGTCGATCTACCAAGTCGGTGGAGAGGCGCAACCTATGATCAGTTACAAAGCCTCCAGCAGCACTGAATGTGCATTCCGAAAGAACGCTGAATGCTCAATTGCATACTGTGCAAGCTCTGGCCAGTGATCCTGCCTCAAGACCCAGTAACCCAGAGGATTTTCGGTGGGAAAGGTGTCCATGTCTGATATTGCCCCTAGGTATTCCTGCACCAAGTAAAACATACGCTGGCGATGGTTGCTGGAACTGGTCATATCTTGGGGCTACGGACTAAAAAACTGTCTGAACACATTGGTAAGACTGCTACCTTCTCCACCGCTTCTTTTACTGACCAAAGCCTTAGCAACACGTTGTCCAGGACCAGGATTTTGTAACCTCACAGTCTCTGGGAATGCGTTGCACAGACCTTTCTGCAAGGCCTCCCGAAGATGTTTCATCTTCTGCTCCATCTGCGCCGGCAAGATAAGGTCTGCAAGCTTACCCTAGTAAAGTGGATCAAGGAGGGTTGCCAGCCAGTAATGATCCCTCTACTTGATAGCACAAATACAAGGATCCTTCTGCAGGCTTTGCAGGATCAGGGAGGCCATACAGCATAGGTTTGCTGAGGCATTCAGTGTGGAGTCCTCTGGGTCACTGAGGATGACATGATACGCAGCCACCTCGTCCCAGCCACGTACAAGTCCATGGATTCTTGGGACTGTAACTTGCATATTAACCTTTAAAATTAGCACTTTAAATTTCTGGTGGCACACTTCACTGAGTGATTCACTGTAGTGTTAATATTAGAAGACTCCATTTTATCATTTTATCATTTCTGTCATTTGAAGCATGATATATATTTCTACAATCAAATACATTTATTGAATTATTTGGACAATATTAGCACAACTTCTCCTATTCATGTATTTTATTACATCTGAAGAATTAGAACACCTTATAAGTCAGTAAATAATGGTATTTTAAGTAAACGTGTGTTTTATGTAGAATTTGACAAATATTCGCCACATGTAAGTGGTTCCTAAAAATCTTTTTGTAAGAAGTTTCTGCCAGTAGTTAGTTATATTTGAACAGTTGCTGACAGCTGTTTGTTAAATGCAATAGTCTCTTCTTTTTTTTCTTTTTTTATATGTTTTTATTTTATTCTTTCACATGTCTACATCTGTCAATATTATTATGTTTCTTCATTAAATCTTTCCCATTTCATAAATACAACCAAATTAACAGAAAAAGTATCATTATACATTACATTCCACATTGAAGAAGAAAAGAAAAACAGATAACAAAAAGGAAACAAAACAATAAAGACAAACTACCTCATTACCCAGGTTGCAGCGCCCCTCCCCCCTCTTTACTGACTTCCAATAATTAGAATATCCTTCTAATCCTCAACTTGACTTTACTCCAAATCCTCAACTTGACTTTAATATACTCCATACTAGGTTCACATCTTTGCAATTGCGGTTGATGCAGTTTTTAGGTATATTTTGCGGTCCATTTTGCATTTTAAACCCATATTTGTTATGCATTTTTCCATGCAGTTTTCATGCATTTTCCTGCCTGTCTGCTCCTCCATCTGACAGTTCTTAAATAGCTAAGGGGTGGGGCTACATGGTGACATCACCTGGTGTCACTGCCCCCCCCCCCCGTGATGTCAGTGGCCCAGCATGCACCAGTCGATGATGTCCCGGGGTGGTGCCACCAGGTGACATTGCTGGGTGGTGCCACCCCTTACCTATTTAAGAATTGTCAGACGGAGAAGCAGGCAGTCAGAATAGTTACTGTAGTAATTAAAAAAATATATATTCTAATAATAATAAAAATGGGAATCTTGTAACATTAAAGGTGCATTAACGTTTTTGCGTTGAAATGCTTTGCTATGAATTTTTAAATGGTACCCAAACACATATACATGGAGCAAAAACTTCAGCTGCCTCTCTTGGAATCAAAATGCATGAATTGTAAACTTTGATATGTTGATGGACCATTAAAACAAATGGGCAAGAAACCACAAACAAATAGACATCTATAAACGTGAGAGTAAATAGTACATATAGCTGTGAATGGGACAATACATTTGATATGCAGTAAAAAAAGAATAATACAGAAAAAAATAGTTGTTGTTTTCATTTTTTCCATGTTCTTTAGATCTGTGAAGTTAAAATGTACTTTACTTTTTTTTTTTTTTTAATATAGCTGTCAAAAATCTGATTGAGATTCACTATCGTAATATTTCCAGATTAACAATGCAACATCCAGTTTCACCAAACAAAGTGATGAATTGATACTGCTATCTTACAGGAACAGTAGACTTGCCTTGCAGTAACCTTTTAATTACCTGATATACTAAATCAATAAGAAAAAACTACATATGGATTTTCAAAAAGCTTGATTTTTTTTTAAATTGCTTGAAAAAGGTGGGGGGGGGGAAAGATTTACTGGTAGTGACAGATTCTGAACAGTTCTTAATGCCGAGATGATGAGTTGCTATATTAAAATTCCCCCAAACCTTATCATTTCTTTTCAAAAAGCTGTGACATATGTATGACTGACAATGTGAAACAATAGATGGCACTCAAACTGGATATAGATCTAATGATGTGTTGTGAAGTTTGAGAGCAATATTTAGGATCTATAGAAAGGATCAAAGCATTGCACATAAGGTGAAATGTCATAGCATTTTTCCTTCAAGTGACTTGTCTTGTTTGTATGATAAAAAAAAAAAATTATTTACTTAAGTAATTCTGTACCCAACCAATATCGATGCTTGCCCATTCTTTATAAAATGTGATTTGATTTAATTAAATTTGTATTCCAGTGCTATACAATGTTTAATTTAGCCTAATACAAAAGTAGCACACAAGCATTGTCATTTATTTTAAGAACTGGGGATATAACAATAGGAATAATATGTTATGAATCTTCTGCCTAACTAGGCATTTTTCTCCAGTATATGAATTATTTTGTCTAATAAGTCTGCTTGCTGTTGCTATAGTGATGGCATAATTTTGCAATGGTCCAAAAATGACATTGGCATATATACTGACAGATAGGAATTAATTCACTAACAAGTAATTATGTAGCAAAATGTTGACTGCCATGCAGAAGGTACACTATGACACATTTACTATTTTTCTGAGATGGCAGTAATATTAGCGTTGGTCATTAGTGGTAGACATCTCAGTACAGTGTTGGATACAGACTTATATGCAGACCTATTTAGTTACCTGTGTGACAGCCTTGTTCAGGACACCAGAAACAGCTGTCCTAGCCTGTATGAGCCAAAATAATTAGGCCTGTCATCTTCTGTCTCTGATTTCCCCTTCAACCTGCTCCACAAAATGCAAATATTTTGCTTTCATTGTCACATTCACCTTGACATGGATATTGCTTAGGCGTATAACTGGATGAGATGACTCAGAATTTGCATTGTTCATTCTAATAAATTTGCTTCTCCTCTACTGTGTGGCAGGACCCATCAGATAAAGTCTCCCAGAGTGTCATCAATCACCATTGCTGACAGACGGCTTTTGCCTTCATTTGTTACATACGAGAACATGCTTAATTATTTGTCCTGTAATTAGTTGGGAAAATGTCAGGAAATGTCAACTCTCTGTTCACTGTGGAAGGGCTCTGCTTGAAAGCCACAATGACTGAAGTGTCATTAATGCTGCCTAACAAGACGAGGATCAGCTGGGGAAAAAAAGAAAGGTTCTAAAAAAGTAATCATGGTGAGTTAAGAAAAACTGCAAATCAGCACCAATAATAAGATGTGAATTCTATTACCAAATGCATTTTCATCAACTGCTTTTTATAATAAAATGCATTGCAAAGTAGTAGAACATGCTGATGAACGGTGACTGGCAATATTACCTCCATGATATGTTGCACTATTCTGTATAAAGTACAATATTAAGAGTAGAAGCAATACTTTACATGTAATTATGAAATCATGCCCATTTACCCATTTACTCTCATCTGAGATTTTCTAGTATTGCTTTTAAAGCTTATTTCTTCTTTTTTTTTTTATTTATCTACCCCTATTACTTGGTCATATGTTCCCTTAGGACTTTAAAAATAAAGGGGCAGATTCACAGAGAAATGGATTATCGTAGCGTATCAGAAATACACTACGCCGCCGTTTTTTACCTTGCTCTACGTGGAATTCAGGTAGATTTTCTACGGTAAACGACGGCGGCGTAGTGTATTTCTCCCGTCGCAATCCATCTGCGCGAGTAGGGGGCGTGAAACATTTAAATTAGGCGCGTTCCCGCGGTGATCGATCTGCGCATGCTCCGTTCGCAAATTTCCCGCCGTGCATTGCGCGAAATCACGTCGTGACGTCATTCGTTGTTTATGTAGCGTACTTTACGGGCGATCCACGTCCCGACGAGTTACGTAAACAAAATAAAATTTTAAATAAATTCGAAGCGGGAATGACGGCCATACTTAACATGGGCTACGTAAAGTTAGAGCAGCAAAAAGCTACTCTAACATTACGTATAAAAAAATAGACGAAAACGATTGTGACGCCCGCTCGTATGTTCGTGAATCCCCGTAAAAACACATTTGCATATCCCGACGCACCAAAACGACGCAAACTCCTCCCAGCGGCCGCAAATAGATGGCAGCGTAGATCCGAAGGCTTACGAAGATGTAAGCCTCTCGGATCGAAGCCCGAAGCCGGCGTATCATGGTTTGAGGATTCAAACTAGTGATACGCCGCGCGAAATTTGAAATTACTCCTGTCTAACCCCAGTTAGACAGGCGTAATTGTTTTGTGAATCTGCCCCAAATTGTCTACATCAAGATACTGGTACTTACATACTGACAGCATCATAAATATCAAAAAGTGATTAGAAATAAAAGGTTTGCTGCTAATTTAAAGAAAGCATACATTTGCCTCCATGTTGATGAATAATTAGCTACCATATGATCAGCTACAACCATTTAAAGAAATGTGGCATGTTGATGAAAACAATTAAAATGTTTGAATAAAGCAAGATGATCAGAGTCTGGTTGAATGTATATATTCAGATACATGCAAAGCAAAATTGCTTACAAATGCATTCATGGGTATATTCATTTGACCCTATCCAAGGAATCATTTTGAAGTGTTTCATGTAATTCACTTTGCTTAGTAAGTATAGTAAAGCCAAGTTTACTTTTAGTACTGAATCATGTGCCAATGTATTATTAAAGTTAAAGCTTCATTACAGTATTCATTATTTAATTATTTAAATTATTAAAGCTTTCAATTAGCTAAACATTCACTATGCAAAGTCATTAATAGATCAACACCTGTACACAATATAAGTAGTGTTCTGAAATGAAACATTATAGTGTAATGATGGAAATTACACAAGTCTTTGACAAACCTACAAACTTTAAATCCTATATAGAATTATACTTGATCTAAACCCTTATTTGTAACGCTGTCATAAATGAGTATCATAATTTTTCATAAGGAGATCATAAGTCTCAGCCTACATGCATCTCCCAAAGTATTAAAATAAAATGTTGAAAATATGATAGGAATTAGGAGATTAGCATTTCACGCGTATACTCAGTTTATTAGTTGGATTGTAGTTCTGCATCAGGAAAAAAAACAGAGAACATGAAATCAGTGTAATTATTAGTATTTTATTGCTAATGTATTATAAAAAATAAAATAAAATAAAAATATGAAAAAAATGTGAGATAGCAGCACATTACATCATTTGAACAGCAGAACTTACTTAAGGGTAAATCACATAGTTAACATATAGCAGAAATTATCATTTATCTACTGGGTGTATAACCATATACCCAGGCATGAAATATATAATTTGAAACAAAAATACTTATTAACAAATAAGTATTAACTTGCTGCATATTACTGGTAAAATGGTACAATATGAGACTTTTCATAAATTATTGCCCATTTATAACAGATAGGATTACATGAAAATAATTGTACCTTCTTGAGAATAAATATCCTTTATTATTTAATTACCTTCAAATGCAACAAATTTACTCTAATTCATGAATATTTTATTTGCCTAGAGTGATCTTAAAGGCAAAACCAATTTACTTATGATTTATCCAGTGGACTGCATCAATCAATTTGGCTTTGGGTTGCTAGCTTTAAATACATGTCTTGTTTATTGCAATTTGTTTCAACAGAAATATCTAGATTATATTAACTCTTTAAATGACAAAGGCAGAATATCAGTATGCATTTGTACTTTAAATTTGTATCTTCCAAAACATATTTTTGTCATGTTTCACATATTTACTGATGTTCTACCGTATACCTGTTTATACCTGTTGGGTACATCTTTATGTTTTACAACACAATAAGCATACCAAAAGGCTTCTATAGGAAAATCATTCAGACTATAGTTTACTGTATCTCAAAATATGCTCAATCATAACATTTGGTGCAAACGCAATAAATGTCAAAAGGATTTTGAAAAGTTAAACAAATCCACACTAATTAATTAATTTAAAAAAATAATAACTATACAATGAGAAGAAAATAACTGTAGCATTAAAAATGCTTAAAACATGTATACTGAAAATATGCAGCATCTGTTTGTTATTCTAAAATAAAATAATAATATGCACATTGGTGACCAATATCATACTATCAAAATACCAGAGTAATGCCACCTGAAGTTAAATTAGGCCCATGCTATTAAGCTGTGAAACACAATAAATTCTACAGACTGGTGAACTCTGTACACTGGTATTATACATTCATACCACTAAAAATGTTTTAAAGAATTCCAGTATTCCAGTATTCATCCCATTTAATGGGCGCACACACATCTGAGGGTCTTTCTATAAGTGGAACTATTTTGAATATAATATTCTACTGTATTTTAAATATAACACCATCATTTCCTGATAGTCTGCTTAATATTCTATGTATTTTGCTGAACATGCTTCAATTCTGCTAGTATCTATGACAACAATGTATACTTGTACAATATGTTTTTTTTTCCCAATAAAACTTTAAATGGAAAGAAAGCTGAATGTGTCCTGAAAAAAGCAAGGTATAATTCACCTTAATACACAAAGTAGTTGGTACCACTGTGATATGTACAGTTTTTTTTTTAACACATACCAGCATTGTAAAATTGTGTTCAGGCATTTAAAGGGGTTGTAAAGGCAGAAAGTATTTTATCTTATTGCATTTTATTTAAAAAAAAAACTTCTGTGTGTAGCAGCCCCCCCCCCCCCCTAATACTTACCTGAGCCAATCTCAATCCAGCGATGTGCACATGTGCCTCAACCATCCGTGACTCAGCAAACACAGCAGCAGTACCATTGGCTCCTCCTGCTGTCAAAGTCAGTTAGCCAATCAGGAGAGATAGGGGGCGGTGCCAAACCACAGCTCCATCTCTGATGGACACAGAGCTGTGGGGGCACTCGACAGGAAGAAGGGGCCAGAAGCACCGTAGAGGGACCCGAGAAGAGGAGGATCGGGGCTGCTCTGTGCAAAATTATTTAACAGACAAGGTAAGTATAGCAGGTTTGTTATTTTTTAAGAAAAAAAACAACAAGACTTTAGAATCATTTAAGTTGTATTTAAACCTTTTTCACAAAGAGGTTAAAATACTTGTATTGGGTTCCCTATTACTGTGCCCTCACTCCTACAGGGCACTGCATGGGAATTGTAGTTTTCCTCATCTGCCAGCTGTCCATAGCCAATGAGGGGAAGTGGGAAATGCATTACCTCTCCCACTCATTACACACTGCTGTTTAGTGGCAGTTCAACACAGTTAAAATTTTCAATGTCATCTGATGTTTTTCACGCTGCGCCCCATCACATTTTAGTATTTCTTTTAGCTCAAGGTTATCAAAGGCATCCGTCATTTAGTGGGCTTTTTTAATTTGGGATTGATGGTGGTTATGCATTTTTTTGGAGAGTCTTGTTTGTTTGAGAAGGCCTTTTCTTTTTTTTTGTTATTAAACCGTTAAAACTCTATTACACTATGAAGGCTTTATTTCATACACTTGTCCAGGATTCCGGTGTAACTACAAGAGCTACATATGTGGGTTTTGACTGAGCTTAATCGCAAAGTCACACACTCTTAGGTGAGCATTAAATACCTAAGGGGAGCACCAGAGTGAGGAACACCACGTCATGTTCTGAATCACCTAGCAGTTTTATAATCACAGGGACTTTATTGCACCTAGCAGTTTTATAATTGCATGAACTTTATTACACCTGAATAGACTCTTTTTGGATACCATACAATTGCACAGGAGCACTTCTTTGAATAACCCAGCAATGCAATATTGATACACGATATAATACTGGATGCTATGCACATGCACAGGAGCACTTTTTTTATGCATCAGTGGGTCACTGATAATTTATACAGGATCATAAAAGTGGCAATTGCACTTCTTTTCACAGTATCACTTTATATAAATTATCATCATTGTTTATGCTTTAATATACACATCTTATACAGTATATTTATTTTTTATATTTAATATATGTGTTCATTTATTGCACTATTGTCACTTTGCACTGTTAGAAAAGACGTTTTTTCACTATTGGAGGTTTTTATATGTTTCTTTTTTACCCCAGTATAGTGTATGACTTTGGAAAGCACAGCACTTATATGTATTTATCCACATTTGCATGATATATGCATGATATATGAGGCATGTTTAACGATTGCAACAGATTTTTGATAATTAACACAGTTTGGATTAGTGGAGGCTCACAGGACTCTTTATATTTTAGCTTTTTTTAGTTTAAAGTTTTAGGATGCAGCATTCGCCATTCATGTTTTGCCTTTTTTTGCACCATTCAATTGATAATATATATAAAAAAAAGAAAACACTAAAACACTGTACACCAACAATATTTCCTACCATCAATCCACATTTTAAACATGACCTACAGAATGAGGTTATCCCCAATATTTTTTAAACTGTTTATTACATACATGATATACATACAGAATTAACAAACATCAACAGTCATTTAGGTTGACAGATTATTGGGTGGGGCTGGAGAGGATCCAGCTGTCATGATACACATTGGTACAAGAAACAAAATTAGTTTTAAACCACATCCATCAGCACCTGTCACACATTGCAAAATTTTAATTACACTGGATAGGGAAAATAGCCTCCTTTTAAGATGATGGTTCTTCCGAAAATACTGTATTTATTCCGTAAACTCCCAGTTCAGTTAAAATCATCCCATTTAGCAGACATAAATGGTTGTCTTAGACAATTCCTATGGCAAGGGAAAAGGGCACGCTGCTCACACAAACACCTTATACAGCATAGAACGTCAGGGGGCATAGGTCTACCAGACATTAGAGATTACCAGATGGTTATATTGCTGGCACAACTTAAATACTGGTTTTGAAACCCATCAGAAACGTTAGAAGATATAGATATATAAGCTGCTTGTTCTCAAACACCCAACCTGACTTTCCTATTTCTAGTGGACTTGTGGAAACCACTTACAATATCAAATCTTCCCCCAACCACCCAGGCTTCAATCATAGCCTGGAGAACAATTCCTTATCTGTCACAACAAGATTCATTATGCACTAGACTTAAACTACCGGTTGAGGTGCAGGAGAAATTAGTTCCATACCTCTTAGTTAGAAAATGGGTGGTGAAAGATATATCTTGGATAGACCACTTAATGTTGAACGGTATACCTACAGTAAATCATTTAAAATGTTGGCATCGCAATACAACCATTCTAAAACCTTCCAATTATATATCCATTATTACCTTCCTGACTCCGTCCATGATCTTTTTCAAAACTTCAACTTTGAATGAAGGAATATCATTACTGTTCAAAACCCTGCAACAAAAACAATTGATTAAACTCCCCCCATGCTTGTATGGGAATCAGACTTAAAGATGACATTTTCACCCCAGCAATGGTCCTTATGCTTTAGATATAGCTACAGGTCTTCCCAATGTATAAGCCAGAGGGGACTTGGTTGGCAACAGTAGATGTAGTGTCCCTCTACACTAACATCCGGCAGGGAGACGCTATTGAAGCAGTTACACAAGCTTTAAGGACAGACACAAGGCTTCCAGAAGTCCAGGTTCAATTTTTAATTGATGGACTATGTCAAGCTATGGGTAACAACTACTTCTGGGCTTTAGGGCAGTTTTTCAACCAGGTTAAAGGGGTGGCAATGGGGGCTCGCTATGCCCCCAGTGTGGCTAACCTGGTATTGAACAAATGGGAAGAGGAAACTATTTACCAAGACCATCCAACACCCCTCATTTTTTACAAGAGATATATAGATGACATCATCCTCATGTGGGAGGGGGACTTGGGTTTTTCTTGGAAATCTTTTTGGGCGGAATGAATAATAACCAGTATGGTTTGAAGTTCTCAGCAACATCTAGTTTAGTTTCCATTCGATTTGACCTTGGTTAAGAATGGAAACAAGGCGAGCACACGTACATATTTCAAAAGTACAGATAGAAATGCCTTTGTGCCAGTAACCAGTTGCCATCATCCCAAATGGTTAAGTACCATTCCTAAAGGCCAGTACATGAGAATTTTCCGTAATTGTGATACCATCACTGATTTCCAAACCCAATCTGCAACTCTAACAGAGAAATTCATAGAAAAGGGTTACCTCCCACAATTATTAGAAAAACCAGTCCTGGATGTTGCAAGTATGGATAGAAAAGAACTATTGGTCTCAAAAAAGAAACCCCCATTCTCAGGCGATACAGATTTCTTTTCAGGCTTCCACCGCCAATATAGAAGCATTGAAAACATTGCAAACATTGGCCTATCCTATTGAAAGACAATAATTTAGCCACAATTTTACCTCCCAAACCCAGATTTATCTACAGGAGAGCACCGGGACTACGGAACATGATAGCCCCAAATGTACCAGATCCCCCACCCAAACCACTTACCTTTTTGGATGGGTCAGGATTCCATTATTGCACTAGGTGCAGATCGTGCAAAAGCACTATTAGAACCTCCAGAAAAATAACTAAATTCAAATCCAATGTCACACATCAAGAATATACATCAAACCTCTAATAACATGTGACACTCACCATGTCACATATCTACTGGAATGTCCGTGTTCGCTACAATACGTGGGGCGGACCACAAGAAAACGAAGAGTCCGAATTAACGAACACGTAGCTAATATTACCAATGGGTTCCCAAACCACAGCGTATCTAAACATTTCGCTGAACATAATAAGGACCCCAGCAAACGTTCCTTTTGCGGTATTGACAAGATTACCAACCACTGGAGAGGCACCAACATGGTACAGGCCATCTCCCAAAATGAGACCATGTGTATTCAACGACTACGGGTCATGCATCCGCAAGGCCTCAACATCGAGTTCGATCTTAACTGTTTTCTAACTAATAACTGATAACACACTATCCACTAGGGATGTAATGGCTATACTATTACACCATTTCCATCCATAAATACACATTTCCTCCATCCTCTTAATAATTTAGTCATATCCATTATTTGCTACTACTAGCATGCATTTGGATTCCCAGTATAGGAGTTTCCAACCCTGCTACTTAAATGTATAATTTTAATTTTTAAACTTCAATATATAGTTGGCCTTTGTTGTGTGTATATATATCCCCACAACGGATATTCCCCCGTGGGGTTCCACAAAGGGTTGACTTATTTTAATGTGGCACATGGTGTTATAGTCGAATGTTACACTTTATTACTATGTTTAGACTGACATTAGGGTTTGGCTTGTGTTTTGTCTTGCAGAGAAAATAAAAAAATTCAATGACCCTGATTTCCTGCCCCTGTTTATAGACAAGTACAGGGAGCTGACCTGTTTGTGGTATGTAAAATACCCTTTATATAAAAACAAAGCAGCTATGAAGGCAACTATGGAGAAATTGCTGGAATTGGTGAAGACGCAGATCCCATATTTGAAAACCAAAATTGGTGGCTTAAGGAGCAAAGAGGGAGTGAAATAAGGTCCAGGCTTTCCAAAGATCAGGAGCAACAAAAGAAGACACTTATGTACCCACTCTGTGGTACTATAACAGAATGTGTTTTCTGGAAGACCAGACTGAAATCAGGCCATCACTTTCAACTCTTCCTTCCACCCTTCCTTCAACCCCAGCTGAAGCTTCCAATGACCAACCTGGGCCTTCCAACCAGGAAGAAGTGGAGGAGCCCAGCTTGAGCAGGTATATTATTGTTCTACATATGTATTGTCCTAAAATTATTGATGTTGACTAGATGTTATTATTGATAACAAATTTATGATTTAACAAAGTGTTTTACATATCAATAGACAGTAGTGGCCAAAAATGATTGGGACAAGAATGAAAAATGCTGGGGCCAGAATGATAGTCTTTTGTATTTATTAACATTCAATTTGCAACAGTCATGAGCTGAAAATTGTGTGTGATTGATGAACCAACAACTAAAACTATGTCCCTTTTTTATACACAGGAAAGCCTCAGTCAGGAGGAGGCTCTGGAATGTGGCAGCCAGGAGGTTGCAGGGAAAGGTGGCAGCGAGGAAGAAGAAAAGAAGAAAAGAATGCACTGCATTAAAAGATTAAAAAAATTGTAGCGTGACGAATGTGCTATCGTCGGAATTGCATACACATGATCAGAATTTCCGACAAGAACTTTAGTTGTCGGAAAAATTGAGAAAAAGCTCTCAAACATTTGTCCGTTGGAGCGTACACACGGTTGGAATATCCGACCAAAAACTCACATCGAACATTTGTATTCCGATCGTATGTACGCGGCATTGAAGTGAGCTCTGACCACATTTTTCTAGTAGCCTTGCGGTGACGTGGCCTTCCACATGTAGACACATTACTCATGGGTAAAGCTTCTTCTGCAATCTGGATACAATAAAGCCGCGTACACACGGCAGAGAACCTCGACGGGCAGAACACATCGTTCCGCCCGTCGAGGTTCTCTGCCGGCTGTCGAAATCGGCGACCCGCCCGACGGGAATGGCAACCAGCCATTCATCCAGACGGGCCGTCGAGCAAATAGAGAGCCTGCTCTCTATTCGCTCAACGGGATTCCCGACGGGCGGGGCGAGCCAGGAGCGTACACACGACCGAGGTTCTCGCTGGAATGCAGCTTCCAGCGAGGTTCTCGCTGGTTTCCAGCGAGAACCTCGGTCGTGTGTACGCCGCCTTAGTCTACCCTGTGTTAAAAAAAAAAAAAGAAATTAGCTATTTAATAAACAAAAAAAAAAAAACACATTATCCAAACCCTACCTATTCCTTATTTTCAGTGCTCAGGGCTTATGGCAAGGAAATCAGGCAACTCTGGACATTGGGTATCTAAAAACCCGACACAGGGCTTCCATAAAAAAAACACAGGGAGCCAGAATATGCACACCCTGAAAACCTTGAACCCCTGCATGAGGAAAGCTTAATGAGGTAGGGATGGAAGAGGAAGCAGCGGCATGACAGGGAGAGAGTGAAGTTCAGTATCACATAAGAGGCAGCTCAGCCAGCCCATAGAAGAGAAATTTGCCAATTATCAGCCAGCGTCCCGCCAGCTCCATGGCAACCCCCGAAGCCAGCAGCTGACTGCATCACCCCCACCAATCATAAAGCTCCATGTCACTCGCCACTCTAAGTGAGAGACCCGATTCTTTGTGCCATGATGGTGAGAGCAACACTGTGACTGCCCTACAAGCAAGCCTGATCATAGCATTAAACAGTAGGTAAGGGGAAGCAGTGGCCAGCCATTCTACAGTTATTCAAACTGCTTTAGCCAGACTCTAAACAGCAGGCTCTTAGCCAGCAATCTGCAATTCGAGTAAATCAGCTACTCACACTGCTAATAATCAAAACCCTGCACCAAGGGCACACACAACCAAGGGAAATTGGTTTCATAACTAATGTCCCCCAGACCCTTTATTAGTTTTGTTGCCCTTCTCTGGACTTTCTCCAGTTCCAGCACATCCTTTCTGAGGACTAGTGCCGAGTCTTGCAGAGTGGGAGAATTCTTGTTTCATCTCTGCAGTTGATCCCCTTTTTAATGCATGCCAATATTCAGTTTGCTTTGCTTGCAGCAACTTGCTGAGCCCGTCATCTACTAGGACCTTCAGGTCCTTTTCCATCCTAGATTTCACCAGAGGTTACCCTCCCCCAGTGAACAGATCACATTCATATTTTTGCGCCCCAAAGGCATTATTTTATGCAGTATAGAGGCTATTACTTGTGATACAATATCTTACTTTGAGAAAATATGGCGACCTTGGGTGACACACTCTTTGCCTCCTAATTTTGTCAGTCCCTACTAATGCCTTGCTAATTTTACCTTTTTTTTCTCATTCTTTATATACATACCAAGTGACTGGGATCACACATTACCCCAGGGATCTTTACTTTCCTTCCCCCCTTTCTTCTCTCCTCTTTCTCCTTCCTTCTCACAATTCCCTTTCTATTTTTCAACTCAGTTATCCTTTACCTTCTTTCTTCTTGTCTGACTCAGGTGGCAGAACCTTTATTTACTTACCTTAGTTACACTGTATTATTATTATAAGTTTCAATAAGTTTTAAGATAAAGATGGTATTGCTCCGCTCGTTTAAAGTTAAACTTTTTGATAACTAATACTAACGCTGCATACACACAATCTTTTTTCGGCCTCTAGAAAAAACAAAGTTTTTCCAACTTCATCATTAAAGCGACGTTGCCCACACACGATTGTTTAAAAACAATGCTCTAGCAAAGCGCGGTGATGTACAGCATGTACAACGGCACTATAAAGGGGAAGTTCCATTCGAATGACGCCACCCTTTGGGCTGTTTTAGCTGATTTTGTGTTAGTAAAAGATGATTCGCACTTTTCTGTTTTTTTACAGCGTGATTGATGTGCTTACTCCATTACGAACGGTAGTTTTACCAGAACGAGCGCTTCCGTCTCATAACTTGCTTCCGAGCATGTGCAGGTTTTTAACGTCATTTTAGCCCACACACGATAATTTTTTACAACCCGAAAAATGTCATTGTTTAAAACGTCATTAAAAAAATGCAGCATGTTCAAAAAAATAATAATTTGTTTTTCAGAACCCGAAAAATGATGTAAAGCCCACATATGATCATTTTAACCACTTAAGGACCAGACCAATACGCTGGTAAATGACCCAAGGGGTTTTTAAAATTCGGCACTGCGTCGCTTTAACAGACAATTGCGCGGTCGTGTGACGGAGGGGGCGGACAAAAACGAATAGCCGCCCCCTCGTCCTGGATCACTCCCAGAGCCGCGGACCCACGACCCGCGTCTAGGCAGGGACGTACAGGTACGCCAATGTGCCTGTACGTGCCATTCTGTCGACGTATATGTATATGTGGTGGTCCTTAAGGGGTTAAACAAAAAAATTTTAAAACATTTTTTACATGCCGAAAAATGATTATGTGTACGCGTCATAACACTTAAACTGAGGCTGTGTTATATGTTTTCTTGCTCATATTTGATTTTAACCTCTTCTGAAATGAATAAAATATAAAAGTGTTCCTTCAAGGGCTTGTAAACCCTTGTGTTTTTCACCTTAATGCATCCTATGCATTAAACTTCTGACCCTGACCAGCCTCCTAGCCCCCCATTTTATTCACCTGAGCCCATTCGTTCCTGTGTTGGAGATGTGATCTACCTCTCTGCCCATTGCCTCAGCTCTTTATTGGATAAATTGATAGCAGGACAGCCAAATCCAATGACAGGGGTGGGGCCGAGTCATGCATTCTGTGTACATGGACACAGAAGCAGGACTTGGGAGCGCGCTCAACCTGAGGACAGCCTTCTCCAATGTGGGCACTCGAAGCAGGAAGGAGCTACCAGCGCCCCTGGGGGATCCCAAAAGAGGAGGACTGTGTCCACATTAGACGTTAGAATAGTAAACTTTGAAACTAATATATAATTAGTAATTTCATATGTTATTTTTATGCTACCACATTTGTATCCATTTGTATTTATCTATGCAATTTGTTAAATTTCAATTCAACAAATTTGACAAGAAATAAGATGCACTAGAGCACTTTATGTGTAGACTGTTGGGACTTTATTTACTTAATATGTGTTTATGAATTTTTTTATGTTAATAGCAATTTTATAGCACAGGAGTTTATTGTTACTCAATATTTATGGGAGTCACTATTTTCTTCAATTGATTGAATGATTGATTATCCACATTGGGCAGTGCTATCGCAACTTTTTTCTTTACAAATTCCAGTAAATATAGTGCCTGGGGAGTCTGCCTGTAAAGTGGTTAATTGGTACCATGCATAGAACCTGCTGCAGAAAAACTGACATTTATAAAGAAAAAAATTACATTTTAATACTGTATAAAAATTTAACAATAGAGTTGTGGGCCCCTCTCCCACCCAATCCATACCAGGCCCTCTGGGTCTGGTATGGATTTTAGGGGAACCCCAAAAAAATGGAGTGAGGCCCCCCCCAAAACCAGTGCCTGCTTGGCTGGTGACATCACATTGGGACGATCTGGTGTCTTTCGCAGACTTTGGATAGAAGTAACACGTACAGAAAATCTAGTCTTTCGGTGTCGGGGTAATGTCTTTACACCATAACCCTATAGAGGAGGTACTCTTGATAAAACCAAGAATTGGCCTTACTGAAAAAAAATAAGTTTGAAGTCCCTATCACACAGTTGCTTGGACCTTGGACCCATTTGACTATGGACTTCATTAAAGCGTAACAGTGATTGCATTTATATTGTGGATAGTACCTTTGCTTTGTAGTAAGGACTATGTCTCCTAGAAGAGGGTCTAGGGCAAATAAAAATGGCATCAGAAAATCCCCACGTACAGCTAAGGATTCTGAGCTTGCCTGCTGTTTGCCATCCCCCTCTGTTAGCCTGATAGCAGCCTCACAGGATGAGCCCCTGTCTGGTTTTGCAGCTTCTCCTATGGCAGTTCCTGTATACGTCACTGAAGACACTTTAAAAGTTGCTTTGGATGGCAGGAAGGAAGGATTGCCAATATTTTCGCAAGCTCCTTAAAAAATAGCAGAAAACAGGGTAGATACCCTTCCTCTGCTCTGGCTCTCTTTTTAGATGAGCCTTCTGAGGGTGAAAAATCCCTCTCAGGCCGTGTACACACGGCAGAGAACCTCGACGGGCAGAACACATCGTTCCGCCCGTCAAAGGTTCTCTCCCGGCCGTCGAATTCGGCGACCCGCCCGTCGGGAATGGCAACCAGCCATTCTTCCAGGCGGGCCGTCGAGGAAATAGAGAGCGTGCTCTCTATTTCGGCTCGACGGGCTTCCCGACGGGAAGCTCGCCGAGAGCGTACACACGGCCGAGGTCCTCGCTGGAATGTGCATTCCAGCGAGGTTCTCGCTGGTTTTCAGCGAGAACCTCGGCCGTGTGTACGGCACCTCAGGAGAGGAGGATCATGTGCAGTCTGAGGACTCAGAGGATGAGAGGTTTCCTGCGACTTCTCAGTCGCTAAAGATGCAGTGCAGGTGCAATGTTATGCAGAGATGGTGCATGCCACTTAGGCCACGTACACACGATCTGACCAGTCTGATGAAACTGGTCCGACGGACCGTTTTCATCGGACCAGGCTGAAGTGGTCTGATGGTCTGATGTGTGTACACACCATCGGACCAAAAATCCAATCAGACCAGAACGCAGGAATGTAGAACACAACGATGTGCTGAAACAACGAAGTTCAATGCTTCCAAGCATGCGTCGACTTAATTCTGAGCATGCGCGGGTTTTTGGTCGATGCTTTTGCGTACTAACCATCGAACCTGTCCGACGGACAGGTGTCCGTCAGACAGATTTTAAAGCAGGTTTTAAAACTTTGGTCCAACGGACAACGGTCCGATGGGCCGTACACACCATCGAACTGGTCCGATGAAACTGGTCTACAGACCAGTTTCATCGGACCGGTCTGATCGTGTGTACGCGGCCTAACAAATTGCCTCCTGTTGAAGCTTCTAGGTCCTCTGTTTCCTCTTTGGGATCTCGGAAATCCCTGCAGGCTGCATGCGCCTTTGCAGTTCTTTCTTTGCTGGATAAACTGATGTATGGTGACTGGGTTCACTCAGATAAACTGTTTTCTCCTCCTAGACAGTTTTCCCTCCTTTATCCTATGGAGGAAGATTTCATCAAGAAATGGGGGGGTACCTGATATTTATGCAGCTATTTCTTGTGCAAACGAAAAACTTAACCTCTCCCTCAGACAACGCGCAGGGTTTAAAGGATCCAACTGATAAAAAGCTGGAGTCCATGTTAAAAGCCTCCTCTGCCATGGCTGGGGCTGTAGTACAACCTGCAGTTACATCTATTGGTGTATATCAGTTCCTCAAATGAAGCAAATGATAAACCTCCTTCCTTCAGAGGAGATTGAGGTTTATAAAGACCTTCCTAAGGCCTTGTGCTTTGTGATTGATTTGATTATGGACAACAAGCATCTCGCTTGAATCTCCTGCAGGTACACATACGCAGGTCCCTTTGGTTAAAACATTGAAAGGCTGAGGTTTCCTGCAAAAAAATACTTGGCAGCGTTCCCCTTTGGGAAAGAACGCCTGTTTGGAGATGACCTGGATAAATACACCCAAAAGATTACCGGAGGCAAGTCTAATGCCGCGTACACACGGCAGAGAAACTCGAACACATCGTTCCGCCCGTCGAGGTTCTCTGCCGGCCGTCAGATTCGGCGACCCGCCCGTCGGGAAAGGCAACCAGCCATTCATCCCGACGGGCCGTTGAGCAAATAGAGAACCTGTTCTCTATTTGCTCGACGGGTTTCCCGACGGGCGGGGCTCCCAGCGAATGCGGCTCCCAGCGAGGTTCTCGCTGGTTTCTGCTGAGAACCTTGGCCGTGTGTACGGGGCTTAATTGTGGGTTGGGAAATTCTATGGAGTTGATGAGCAACCTGGTTTGTAGAGGATGCAGATTGCTCATTGATGGGTTATGTTAAACTGCCTTATTGCCATGTTGGTGCTCGATAGACGTGTATAGCGATATTACGTCTAAGGACAGCCACTTGAATTGGGGGCGCCAAGAGAATGATAACAGGATCTCAAGCATGAAATTAGAGTAGAGCCTCTACATAGATACACTGTTGTAGTAAAATGTAGTTGATTGTAGCATCATCCTAAAAAATTAATATAGAAAATTTCAGTTTTTTGGTCCCCAAACAGACAAGGGGCGTGGACAGTAGGACTATCATGGTACAAGTAATCAATGGTAATCACATGTGAGAACACATACATAAGAAAATTTAGTACAGATTTTTTATTAATACGAAATCAATAAAACATACAAAAACATGAACAGTTTAAAATATATAGTGACAACCATATTAATCACCAATATAATGGTCCCCAGTGGAGGAAGATCACAGAGGGATTGAAGGTCATACAGAACATCTAAAATAGTATTGCAGCCTTGCTGCTTCGTCAGGAGAGTATATCAAATTTGATGGACAGTTAACCACTTCAATACAGGGCTTTTATACCGGGCCTATTCTGGCACTTCTCTCCTACAGGGCTTTTATACCCACCTCCATACCGGGCCTATTCGGTACTTCTCTCCTACATGTACAAATCATCATTCTTTTGCTAGAAAATTACTCAGAACCAACAAACATATATATATATATTTTTTTTTTAGCAGACACCCTAGGGAATAAAATGGCGGTCATTGCAACTTTTTATCTTGCACGGTATTTGCGCAATAATTTTTTAAACACCTTTTTTTGGAAAAAAATGGTTTCATGAATTAAAAAACAACAAAACAGTAAAGTTAGCCCAATTTTTTGTAAAATATAAATGATGACGTTACGCCGAGTAAATAGATACCTAACATGTCATGCTTTAAAATTGCGCACACTCGTGAAATGGCGCCAAACATTGTTACTTAAAAATCTCCATAGGCGATGCTTTAAAAATGTTTACAGGTTACCAGTTAGAGTTGGAGAGGAGGTCTAGTGCTAGAATCGCTCTAACGCACACGGCGATACCTCACATGTGTGGTTTGAACGATGTGTACTTACGTGGGCGTTCGCTTCTGCGTGCGAGCTACCAGGGACAATGGCGTTTTTTTTATTTTTTTTTTATTATTTATTTAATTTGTATTTTCTTTTTTTTTTTACACTTTTTTAATCGCTTTTATTCCTATTACAAGGAATAAAAACATCCCTTGTAATAGGAATAGTGTGTGACAGGTCCTCTTTAAGGAGAGATGTGGGGTCAATAATGCTGGAAAGCATAAGATCAAGAAAAAAAAATCACAGATCTAATGCTTACTAGCCGCAATTGCGGCTTTGTTTACTTACGGGTACCCGGGTGTGACGTCATCACATCTTGCCTGGGCCTCCGACGGTCATAGAGATGACTGGTGACAATCTGGTCACCAGTTATCTCTATGCTTCCTATCCGGGGCACAGCGATCCATTCTCCGGGCCCTTGATGGCACGGAATGGTGGTGGGAGGGGGGGGGGGATGTCCCCTCCCGCGAGCCTATAAGAACGATCAAGCGGCGGAACTGCCGCTATGATCATTTTTATGGTATGCAGGAACAAAATGATATCTGAATGATGCCTCTAGGTGCAGGCATCATTCAGATATCACTGCACAAAGTCCAGGACGTCATATGATGTCCACCCAAGATAAGAGATCCCCTTTGTGGACGATATGACGGTGTGCGGTATTGAATTGGTTAATTAATGACTATACAATTAACAGTACAGTCATGCATAACAGTAATAAACACATATACTTGAGAATGGGCAAGGCTGCTTACCTAAAGTCTGCCAGAGATGAGTGCCGGGTGTCACCAGAATAGTCCCCCGCCCACGCCCCTTGTCTGTTTGGTCTGGTCTATCCCAGCAATGATGGGTCTTCCAGGAGGGTTCGTCTGATCTTTGTGGATCATAGGGATGTGGTAAAAATGTACGAAAAAAGGAAAAGAGCACTTACATTGCCACATCCGTAACGTTGAAAAAGGGGATTACTCAAAAAAGTAACCAATGGTCGGAACTTATAGGCAAGACAGACAGAAATAGCAAAAAATATTGTATTACAAAAATAAACATATAAACAGAACCACACAGTGTTCAAAGATAAAAAAAAAACATACAAGATATTAAAGGGGTGGTTCACCCAAAAACCTTTTTTTAACATTAGATTGAGGCTCGTTATGTCAAGGGGAATCGGTGTGTTTTTTACAATCCAAGCAGTACTTACCGTTTTAGAGATGCATCTCCTCCGTCGCTTCGGGGTATGATCGTCTGGTCTGGGCGTTCCTATTTGATTGACAGGCTTCCGACAGACTTCCGACGGTCGCATACATCGCGTCACGATTAGCCGAAAGAAGCCGAACGCCGGCGCGGCTCTATACGGCGCATGTGCACCGTCGTTCGGCTACTTTCGGAAAATCGTGACACGTCGGAAGCCTGTCGGAAGCCTGTCAATCAAATAGGAATGCCCAGTCCCGAAGACCATACCCGAAAGCGACGGAGAAGATGCATCTCTAAAACGGTAAGTACTGCTTCGAATGTAAAAAAAAAACACCCGATTCCCCTTGTCAAAACGAGCCTCAATCTAATGTAAAAAAAAAAGGTTTTTGGGTGAACCATCCCTTTAAGTATGAGTTGTATCCCTTGTGTGTCTACGCGTTTCACCATGAGGCTTCCTAAGGACAAACAAGAGAAGAGAGTGGTAGAAAACAAATCTCACTATGTTGGGGCAATTCAAGCCAGATATATAAATATATATCCAAGTATCAGGGACTCTATGAGTAGAGAGATTCCATAGGAAAATGAAAAAGTGACACATGCGAGTATATCCAAAGGCTCAAAAAGGTACTAAGTTGGAGCACATTGCTCCCTCTATAAGGAATATCCAATATGAGAAAGTGCCATAAAATTAGCATAGTGTCCACGGTTTTGCTCACAAATGCTAATGCTTTAACGGAGGAACAATCCAGCACTGAATGCCTGTTCTGAAAGCACACTGGATGCAGGGCAATCCAGCAGCTTAATTCCATTCTTGGCAAGCTCTGGCCAGTGGTCTATTCCCATGACCTAGTAACACAGTGGATTGTCAACTAGAAAGCTCTCCATGTTTTCGACCCTAGATAATTTCCCACCATATGATGCAGACACTGCCAATGGGATGTTGAAGCTGACAGCCCTGAGCACAGAGGACTAAAACATTTTTGAAAAGTATCACAGCCCTCTTCTCGACCTCTCCTCCCTTGACCAACAGAAGCCTCAAAACTAGCCTTTCCATGAGACTGTATCCAAGCAGAATCTGCAAAGGCATTACATAAACTCTTCTTTCTGACACTTTCCCCTTTTAACGTTGGTCAAGGAGGGTTGCCAACCAATAGTGATCCTTTTCCTTGATGCCAAAAATTCTGGGGATGTTTTTGCTATGGACTGTATGGACTAATTCTAATGGACTAAGGCATGGCACATGTGTCAACTTTCCCTGGCTCCAGCTGTTGTGGTGTGAACCACCTCTGGGCCTGCCCCTGCAGAGCTTAAAGAATCTCTCCTGGGGGGGGGCATGGTTTGACCTAACTGGTAGATGGCTGCTTGAGACTAGAGCTCCAGCCACTACGGGTTTTTAGAACCACACAGGAGGTGTACTTTGCAGTTGATCACTACACAAGAATAGGCACGGCATCCCGGAACTTCCCCACCACCTGCTCCCACTCTCCCCGCGAACAACAAGGGGTTGTAAGCCAGAATATACCAGAGATATTCGGGACCCAAAGGAGCAGTATGGCGGCTTCCTGCCACAGCCAGTCACAAGCCGATACCCCACCACTGACTGGAATACAGCTCTCCCGCACTACGGGTGGGATGGGGGAACACAGCGATCACCCACTACAACATCCCAGCCTTCAGGACTTACACACCATTGCAGCAGATATCAAGGACACCTTGCTGCTATATCTGAACTGCGCCTGGACATACACGCCATTACTGGCAGGGTCCATGAGGTCGAGAAAATGATGGCACATCATGACACGGTCCTCCGCCAAGTGACTGTCAAGGTAAATTCCCGCACTCTGAAGCTAAGACCTTCAATGCCTCGTGGAGGATGTGGATAACAGAGGCAGACACCATAATATGAGAATCCATGTTCTGCCGGAGTCTGTGGACACGGAACAATAGACATAATCCACCATGGCCTAAAGAGAGAGATACAGTCCACCCAGGGACTTAATCTGCTGCCTAGTGGACTATAAGCTAAAGGAAGCTATACTTAGGAAAGCCAGGAACAGAATACAGCTTTCCTATAGAGGCACAGATATTCACATATACCAAAACCTCTCCAGCATCACCTTGCAACACTGCAGAGACCTGAAACCCCTACTAGACACGCTGAATTCCAAGGGCATTCACTACAGATGAAAGTTTCCCTTTTGCTTAGCCGCTTCCACTAGGGATGAGCTTCGCGTTCGATTCGAACACATGTTCGACTGGAACATTGCCTGTTCGATCGTTCGTCGAAACACGAACAAAACGGGTCGTTCGCGCCAAATTCGAGTGACGCGCAACGGCCCATAATTCACTGCGGTGTTGTGCGCTGATGATTGGCCAAGCATGCACCATGACCCCGAATGCTTGGCCAATCACAGGGCCCAAAAAACGAAGAGACTTAATTGGCCAAAGCCTGGGTGCTTTGGCCAATTAGGGCTCAGGGCTTTAGCACACGCCCCACTCTATAAAAGGCCGCCTCCCGGGCGGCCTCGTGTAGTGTGTTCCGGCTTGCTTTACAGAGAAGTCAGACAGACAGTCAGTTAGAGAGAGAGAGAGAGATAGAGACACAGGGCCAGATTCAGGTCGATGGGCGAATCTTTATTTTGGAGTAACTTTTCTCATTTACGTTACTCCGCCGAAACTTTAGGAGCAAGTACTGTATTCACAAAGCACTTGCTCCTAAAGTTGTGGCGGCGTAGCGAAAATGAGCTGGCGGAATTCAAATTGGGCGGGTAGGGGGCGTGTATTATTATAATTAGGCGCGATCCCGCGGCGAACGTACTGCGCATGCGTCGACTGTCAGTGCGCATGCTCCAAATTCTGTCAGTGAACGTCAATGACGTCAATCCCCATTCACGGACGTTTTACGCGAAAGACTCAAATTTTTTTTTTTCGACGCGATGACGACGGCCATACTTTACATAGGATACTCCACTAGGGGGCTGCTTTATCTTTACGCCGCGTATCTCTTACGGAAACGTCGGAAAGTCACTGCGTCGGGCCCGAATACGATCGTGAATTGCCAATTCTCGCTGAATAACATATTCTCGGCGCTAATCAGCGGGAACGCCCCCAGCGCCATTTTTAAAATTGCCGTTTCAGATACGACGGCGAAATACAATTACGCCGCTCGTATAGGAACTCCAACCCGGCGTTTCTTGTTTTCTGCTTACTGAAAACAGAAACGCCGGCTCAAAGTGAGAGTTAGGCTGGAGTATCACTGATACTCCAGAGTAACTCTACCTGAATCTGGCCCACAGTGTCTTTTCAGATAGATAGATAGATAGAGCAGGGAGGCTAGTAAGTCAGTACAGTTAAATTTACAGTTTGTAGAGAATATATTGACATCCCTAGGAGTTGTCAATATATTTATAAACTGTATAGCTGTCATGATAAGAGAAACAGGAATCTTACCAATACTGACAGCGCCAGGAGAAGTCTGTTTCAGCGCATGCGCGGGGGCGCGCTGGTGCGCGCGATGTACGCGGCGCGAGCGTGCACGCGGCGCGCGCGGCGGGAGCTGACGTCATTTCGGCGCCAAGAACCGCTATTTAAACCATCCGATCCCACTGTATCTTGCTGACCAGTCTGCAGCAATTCCTGACTGAATCTGAACCTGTTACCTGTCTGCCTGATTACCGAATACCTGACCTGGCTTCCGTTGACCCTTCTCTGCCTGCAGCCTGCCTCTGACCCCGGCCTGATCCGACTACCGACTCTGCTTGAACCCGTCTTGCTGTCTGCTTACCTGATTCACCGACCCGGTCTGAACCTGATTTAACCCTCGTACCTGTCTCCGTCTCCTGATTGGTGCCTGATCCAGTGTCTGACAATCCCTTGGCTCCTATTCACAAGTGCTACAACACCGTTCCTGTGTTTGCTGGATTTCTGCTAGGACCTCGTCAACACCTGTTCACTTCCTCTTCCGGTCCATCTCCAGCTTCCTACCAGGCACTTGTGTCCCTCCAGACTTTGTATCCCCTGTCTGCTCTACCAGGGGTTCCTGAGTCAGAGGATTACGAGAGGCCGTTCCCTGCACATTGGGCTCCATAACCAGGTACGTGACAATAGCTCAGTCAGCTAGATCTGCTATTAGTATCTGTCAGGCAGGAGATTGTGTTTGATGCAGTGCTCTAATGTGTTGTATTGCCTGCATTAGGGTTTACCTTAAACATAGTACTCCATGTTAGTCAACGTGTGCTAGTTAATTGCACATAGACGCATTACCTGTTACTGCAAGTGTGCTATTTATTTGCACAGAAAGGCAGTTGCTGTTCATGCAAGTGGGCTATTGAATTGCACAGAAACGCAGTCGTTTTGACTGTGCGTGTGCTGTTTAATACCACCTGAGCGCATTTGGTGTCACCGCACGTGTGCTGTTACATATCACCTGAGCGCATTTAGTGTCACCGCACGTGTGCTGTTACATACCACCTGAGCGCATTTGGTGTCACCGCACGTGTGCTGTTACATACCACCTGAGCGCATTTGGTGTCACCGCACGTGTGCTGTTACATACCACCTGAGCGCATTTGGTGTCACCGCACGTGTGCTGTTACATATCACCTGAGCGCATTTGGTGTCACCGCACGTGTGCTGTTACATACCACCTGAGCGCATTTGGTGTCACCGCACGTGTGCTGTTACATACCACCTGAGCGCATTTGGTGTCACCACATGTGTGCTGTTACATACCACCTGAGCGCATTTGGTGTCACCGCACGTGTGCTGTTACATACCACCTCAGCGCATTTTGTGTCACCGCACATGTGCTGTTACATACCACCTGAGCGCATTTGGTGTCACCGCACGTGTGCTGTTACATACCACCTGAGCGCATTTGGTGTCACCGCACATGTGCTGTTACATACCACCTGAGCGCATTTGGTGTCACCGCACGTGTGCTGTTACAAATAACCTGAGCGCATTTGGTGTCACCGCACGTGTGCTGTTACATACCACCTGAGCGCATTTGGTGTCACCGCACGTGTGCTGTTACATACCACCTGAGCGCATTTGGTGTCACCGCACGTGTGCTGTTACATACCACCTCAGCGCATTTGGTGTCACCGCACGTGTGCTGTTACATACCACCTGAGCGCAGTTGGTGTAACTGTACGTGTGCTGTTACATAGCACCTGAGTGCAGTTAGTGTCACTGCACGCTTGCTGTTACATACCACCTGAGCGCATTTGGTGTCACTGCACGTGTGCTGTTACATACCACCTGAGCGCAGTTGGTATCACTGTACGTGTGCTGTTACATACCACCTGAGTGTAGTTAGTGTCACTGCACGTGTGCTGTTACATACCACCTGAGTGCAGTTAGTGCCACTGTGCTTGTGCTGTTACATACCACCTGAGTGCAGTTATTGTCACTGCACGTTTGCTGTTACATACCACCTGTGCGCAGTTAGTGTCACTGCAAGTGTGCTGTTACATACCACCTGAGCACAGTTGGTGTCACTGTACGTGTGCTGTTACATACCACCTGAGCGCAGTTAGTGTCACTGTGCTTGTGCTGTTACATACCACCTGAGCGCAGTTAGTGTCACTGTACGTGTGCTGTTACATACCACCTGAGT
The DNA here is from genome assembly GCA_029574335.1 of Rana kukunoris. Taxonomy (NCBI): domain Eukaryota; kingdom Metazoa; phylum Chordata; class Amphibia; order Anura; family Ranidae; genus Rana; species Rana kukunoris. The sequence continues at coordinate 212,887,028 of CM056053.1, read as the reverse complement.
GCAGTTAGTGCCACTGTGCTTGTGCTGTTACATACCACCTGAGTGCAGTTAGTGTCACTGCACGTTTGCTGTTACATACCACCTGAGCGCATTTGGTGTCACTGTACATGTGCTGTTACATAAGACCGGAGTGCAGTTAGTGTCACTGCACATGTGCTGTTACATACCACCTGAGCGCAGTTAGTGTCACTGCACGTTTGCTGTTAGTATTAAATTACTTTTTTCTGAGAGTAAGCTCATGTTGTGCAGGGACATTTCTAAACACGTGCCACTACTATAGACACCCAGCAGGTACCATATTTAAAAGGATTTTTTTTTTTCACTTTAAGCATCATTAAAATCGTTGCTCAAGAAAAAACTGCAGTTTTTAAAACTTTTTTTTCCATTGATACATGTTCCCTGGGACAAGACCCGGGTTCTCAAAGACGTTTTCCATCAATAACTTGCATATTGGACTTTAAAATGAGCACTTATGAATTTGAACAATCGAGTCCCATAGACTTCAATGGGGTTCTAATTGTTCGTGCGAACGGACGGTCTGTTCGAACGTTCTGGTGCGAACCGAACCCGGGTATGTTCGGCTCATCCCTAGCTTCCACACGGTGCTACTAAAGGTGCCAGAAGATCTACAACTTTTCTGCAATACCCTGGGTATCCCAGTGATAGACGTCCCTAATTGGTACGCCAAATTCCGCCGACCCCCAGGACGGGAAACACATCGAGAAGAACCCATGGATGCCCAAGAAACTTGGTTCCGCAGACGCTGCTCTCTATCCGGCAACAGATCTCACACCGTCCGGAGGCACACAGCCCCACCAAATCACTGCATCCGCGAAGGGCTCAGCGAGACAACTGAGGAAGGAAAACCGTCTTTCAGTAATGGCTGTGACAAAAGCAGCCTGGTGCAGATAAATTTTACTAATGGTTTTGTGTTTCTATGACTAGATTAAGTTCCTCAACCTGCAGCACGATATCAGACACAGTAGACTTGCTGACACCCACACTGCTGCGAGTATCTCTAACTCAAATGGACTGAGCCTGCTATTCTCTATGACTCCTCCTACAGCCCCCTTTATTTCTCATTAGACTCTTGAACGTACAGGTTATAACCCACCAAGGTTTATAAAGTTTCCGGCGGACTACAGTAACAATGCTTCCCGCCACCTCTACCCCTACAGTCCCCACACTTCAAGCAAGACACTCACTGGACTATGCAAGGGACCCCCCCCCCCCCATGGGAAGGCAATAAGCTTTGTAAGGAGCATGAGTAACCTCCTTTTGCTACTTAGGACTACCTGGCAGCCACTCTGATCCTAATCATTTAATGTGTAAGGCAGGTAATATAGTGTGATTAGCTGGGGAATGAGCCTCTCAGTGCTTACACTGAGACAGACTTGCAAAACTGCAGAGCTCTCCTACACGCAACCTAATGGGAAGGAGGAGGAATTAACACACTTAGGAGGTGACCACTACAGGATTAGGGTAAACACTCGCCAGTCATAGGTCAGATTACTAACCACTGCAAATGTCCCTAGATGAGGCCCTCTGAAGCACAAGAACATCCAGATAATCCTGCTTGCAAAAGGGCAGGGATCATGATACACTCTAACTAGGTATGGAACAGACCCCCTCCTACCCACTGGCCTAATAAGCTTGTACACTCTCTGGATAGGGAACATATGCCACCTAATGACACCAAAGGCTCCTCATAAGATCAGAATAAGGAGTAGGGAGCACTGACACATCCAACATACAGATGGATATGCAGGACACTACACCAATTACTCCCCCTTTCCTAATGGCGGGTTACAGGCGAAAACAGCTTGAAGTTACCAACCAATATGAGTCTAATGGCACGTACACACAATCGGAAATTTCGACAAGAAAAGTTTGAAGTGAGCTTTTGGTCAGAAAATCAGACTTGTTCTGTCGGAATTTCCGACACCAAAAATTTAAGAGCTGGTTCTCAATTTTTCTTGTCAGAAATTCTGATCGTCTGTATGCAATTCCGACACGCAAAAAAATGCATGCTGAAAATCCAAGTTTTTTTGTCGGAATTTCCGATCGTTTTAGCTAAGAGGTACTCCATTTTTGTTCTTGCTTAAAATGTTTATTGTTCAGAATCTGCACCACCATGTTTAAAAAAAAAAGTTTAAAAAAAGTTATTACCAACATTACTTGTACACTATACTTTATGTTGCTAAGAAAATTGTTTAAAGGTAAACAAATTTATTTCTAAATACCGACACTGATCGCAGTAAAACCCCCCCTTTAGGCTAATACAGCAGAATACTATAATCTTTGATGCCAATCTGACCAAAAATTATCCAACCACAATCTTAGAAGACACACCCTCACCTCACACCTCAACTTTCTCGCTTCCTCACCATGTGGCGGTGGGTGGACACAGGTGAATCTACCTCAATCGGACATCACCAACCCCCACACAGTGGGATAGCATAGTGTTTGTTGTCCTAGGATCGGCACTCATTGGCTATCCATTGTACCTCTTTAATATATCCCCACTGGAGAAAAGTAGGCAGGCTCCCACACTCTTCGGTTTCTAATCCCACCACCCCAGCCCTACCCCCCCTTCCAAATTTTTGAGAACTCTCCAATTCCACCCCCCTTTGGCATTTTGCTACCTTCATTTTGCTACCTTCTAAGAGATAATGGCACAGCGTGGCAATATGCCCTCTCACCCCCAGGTCAAGCTATACTTAATGCACAAGGACTAAACACCCCCAAAAAGAGGTCTCAACTGTTTCTAACTTTACAAAAAACTAAAGCAGATGTGGTGTTCGTGCAAGAGATGCACTTCCGCTCTGCTAACATTCACAAACTTCATAATCACCTATACCCCACAGCCTACCATGCATCTAATGATGAACGGACGATTCTGAAGGGAACCCTATACAACAAACCCATTATGCTAGCAAACCTTTATGCCCCTAACAAGCAACAAGTATTGTTTTTTCGTAACATCCTACAATCCCTCACCTCATCCTTTTTGTAGGGGGAAGTTTCAATCTGGCCCTCACCCCCCTTCAAGACACCTCATCGGGCTCCTCAACACTGAGATACAGAGCTTTATGAGCAATCAAGACTGAGAACCCTGACTTTACACAATGCCTGGTGCACACTACACCCCAATGCCAGAGATTTTACATTCTTCTCCCCACCACATAATAAATACAGTAGAATCGACAATTCTTCGTCATGCAAGCTGACCTAACATCCCTCCACAGCACGACCATTGAGCCTATGCTTTTCTCAGATCATAACCCCATCACAATGACCATAATTTTCCCAACTGGGCCCAAACATTCTACTATCTAGAGACTTGACAACTCCCCTTTGAGTGACCTGGTAGCCGCACAGCAAGTTAACTCACGTTTAACCCAATTTTTTGGAGAGAATGAATCCGAGGAGATTACACCTTTAATGCTCTGGGCTGCACACAAATGTGTCATCAGAGGTAAACGTATCTCCCTAGCTGCCAAACAGAACAAACTCTGACAAGCACGGATAGCAGAATTATTTGAACGCATACACTCTCTCAAAAAACAACATAAACAGTCTCTGGTGGCACATGTACTATCTGAACTATTACAAACTAGAGAAATCTTACTTGAGGAATTGAGGGACACAAATTAAACTTAAATTCACACTGCCAGTGGTGGCCTGTCCATAGGGGGCACTCTGGCACCACCACCACAAGCTGTTAAAAAAAAAAAAGAAAAAAAAATGTCACTTTAAGAGTGACCAGGCACCGGACATGCGGTGGTCTATGGGAAGCTTCCCAGCCTGCAATCAGCTGATTTTAGGCTGGGAAGCTGATTTGCCCTGGTTCAGGGGTGTGCAGGGCGCAAGCATTGTGCCCGCAAACACTCCCACTCCTTAATGATTTGTTTCTGGCCGCCTGTTTTTTATTTTTATTAGCGGTCCTTTTTCTGAGTCACTTCCGGTTTCGGCTCACTGTGCTGTAGATTGGGCATCATGTAGAAACATGCTGGAGTTTCTACAATTTTTTCACCTCCCTGGGATACTACTCTGGGTGCCTGACTCTTTACAGCATGGGAATGAATTTCCCTGGAGCAGCTGACAGAAGCATGGATGTGTCACAGTGATCACACAGTAAGTGTCTGGAAGGGGGAATGGCCAGCCTCTGCTCTACAGATAAGATAATGTCAGGTGAGGGATCGGGGAACAAGTGCACTGTATAGAGAGGTGAGAAATTAAGCCAGCAGTGTGTGTGCAGCTTGTTACTTCCTCTCACTCAATTTCTCCACTTCCCCCTCTCCCTAACCTGCCTGCTTGGAATGCTGTTGTGCTGGAACAATCACACCAGGCTGTGAGGGGACCATGAGAGTCCTTAGGAGGGGAGAGGAGGGGTGGAGAGGGCTTAACATGTCAGTGTGTGTGTTTGTAAATCTCTACTGTGTGTGTGTGCTATACTGAGACACCTCCCCCACTGTATACACAGCATGTCACAGTACACAGTCCCTCTCCTTCACACACTGTGTATGGCATTGTTCAGGTCCCTGTTTAACCACTTCAGCCTCGGAAGATTTACCCACCTTCCTGACCAGAGCATTTTTTGCGATACAGTATTGAGTCGCTTTAAATGACAATTATGCGGGCATGCGCTGTTGACTCCCTCTTTTTCCCACAAGTAGAGCTTTCTTTTGGCTGCATTTGATCGCCTCTGCATTTTTTTTTGTTGCAGTGTGAACAAAAAAATCTGGTTTAAAACATCCAATAAAAAAATCGAAAAAAATTGAATTTCATATATTTAGGCCAATATGTACTCTGATAAATGTTTTTGGGTAAAAAACAAATACAATTTTTTTTTTATTTACTTTTTTGTGAATAGCTGCGTTTGATGGGCACATTGGCTGCGTTTAAAGGGCACAGTGATGGCAATTTATGGGTACAGTGGCTGCGTTTGATGGCACAGTAGCTGCGTGTAATGGCACAGTGACTGCGTTTGATGGCACAGTAGCTGCGTGTAATGGCACAGTGGCTGCGTTTGATCGGCACAGTAGCTGCGTGTAATGGCACAGTGGCTGCGTGTAATGGCACAGTGGCTGCGTGTAATGGCACAGTGGCTGCGTTTGATAGGCACAGTGGCTGCGTTTGATAGGCACAGTGGCTGCGTTTGATAGGCACAGTGGCTGCGTTTGATAGGCACAGTGGCTGCGTTTGATAGGCACAGTGGCTGCGTTTGATAGGCACAGTGGCTGCATTTAATAGACACAGTGGCTGCATTTGATAGGCACATTGGCTGCGTTTTTTTTGCAGTGTGAACAGAAAAATTCATTTCATATATTTAGGCCAATATGTACTCTGATAAATGTTTTTTGGTAACAGTGGGCACAGTGATGGCAATTTATGGGTACAGTGGCTGCGTTTGATGGCACTGTGGCTGTGTTTGATGGCACAGTAGCTGCGTGTGATGGGCACAGCGGCTGCGTTTGATGGGCACAGTGGCTGCCTTTGATGGGCACAGTGGCTGCCTTTGATGGGCATAGTGGCTGCCTTTGATGGGCATAGTGGCTGCCTTTGATGGGCACAGTGGCTGCCTTTGATGGGCACAGTGGCTGCGTTTGATGGGCACAGTGGCTGCGTTTGATGGGCACAGTGGCTGCGTTTGATGGGCACACTGGCACTGGCTATGAATTTGGCAACAAATCTGGGAAACTGCTTGCAAAAGCCCTCCAACAGAAAAAAGCAGCATTAACCATACACTCTATCACTGACCCCGCGGGTAACACAATTGCCATGACAGAGGGCATAGTGGAACAATTTAAACAATTCTATACAAAATTATACAACCTACCTAGCCCCAACTCACATGAAGGAGTCACAGACAGAAAGGAAATAATTCGTTTCCTCACCCAATACAGCCCCAATCCTATCACGCCTTCAGAAGCGAAAGCAGTAGACAGACCACTCGCTGCCTCGTGTCTGGGGATGAATCCCACTTCGTCCAGTGAGACTAGAGAGGGGAGTAGGGGGAGTATGCTGTTTGAAAGTATTTTACTGCAAATTTAGAAGTGATATGGGCCTGTAATTTGAGAAAATGGTATTATCTTTTCCTGGCTTTGGTATCATGGATATGTGTGCTTCAAGAAGGTCGTTGTTAGTGTGGGGTGTGGAGAATATTGAGTTAAACGTTTTAAGAAAGCATGGGAGTGTAGTCTACCGTCAAGCTATCTGGTCCAGGGCTCTTGCCCTTGTTAAGCTGTTTTAGGGCCTGTGAGGTTTCTTCCATGAATCAAACCGACCTTGATTCCTAAGGAAATCACTAACCACCCCCTAATAGCCCCTACACTGTAGACTTTTAGGACAGTATACAAAACCTTGCCTCCACATCCAGACCGCTGATCCCCATAGACAGGAACCCTGATTTACCACTGGGGCTCACAGAACTCACCACACAGGGCCCATAAACAGCTCAATCATTAAGAGCGAACACACTCTTTGATGACAGGAAGCTCCTAGACTACAAAACCCTCACAACACGATACCCAGACCTTACAATCCCCTTCTACAAGTATCTACAAATCAGACATTTCTTACATAGCTCCAGACCACTCTCAAACTGGTATAAAGAACGCACCCCATTTGAATTTATCTTCACTCAATCGGAGCCCCAAAGATGCTTAATATCAGCTATCTACGCATTGCTGTTCACGAGTAGCAATCCCAAGACAACATAGCCAGTAAACAATGGGAAAGGGAATTAGCAATGGAAATATCGAAGATTGAGAGCGAGTACTCTCCCATATACATAAAAGATCCACACAGGAAAACAGGTTCAATATTTATTAGAAATGGTACAGGACCCCGACTATACTCCATAAATACCACCCCAATACCTCCCCACTATGCTGGAGATGTAACACTGATACAACCTTACTGGAAGGAAATACACTGTTTAATTCCTCTAATAACAACACCCCAGAGTACACACCAGCCCAATACTTACTTCACCATACATCCTTACCCCAATCGGCCTACAAAAAAATCTCACGCTACACCTTATCAATTCAGCTAAAATGTGCATTCCCTTACACTGGAAAGATTGCTCCCCTCCTACCATCGCAGAATGGCTCAAACATATAGGAAGGATAGCGGAAATAGAAGAATTAATTCAACAGGCTAGAGACACCCCAACATATTTGGACATATTTTACAAAATCAGCTGAATTCAGCCACTGCAACAAAAATATACAGTATCTTCCCACCCCTCCCCAGTTTCCCACCCCACTCATACCCTCCTACACCCACATACAGAAAACAAGGTCCCTCAATCACAAGATGAAATATACCTCATAAGGTACGCTTTACTTCCACCCACTGTACAATTCAGGGATTTTCCCCAAGGATTCCCCCAGAACACGAGTCTGACATTCAGATACACAGACGCTCTCACAGAGCAACACGAACATTCCTCTCGGAGAGTCGACAAACCCAATTAACTAAACCCAGCTTCAACCACCTCCACCCATTCACAGTATGATCCCAACAGGGGTGAATGGGTGCATCGGTGGCACAAGCGGCCTCCCCCAAATACTCTATTCAAGAGTATCTCCTTGGCATTATGTCTAAACTAAACCTGTACTGGACATGTCCCTCCTGATATTGGGTCTGAGATCAAAAATAAAATTTCTGTTCTTGCAGATGACACCAAGCTATGCAGTGGAATAACGTCCTTACAGGATGTTGCTAATTTACAAGCTGACCTCAATGCTCTGTCTAATTGGGCGACTAAGTGGCAGATGAGGTTTAATGTTGATAAATGTAAAGTTATGCATTTAGGGGCTAAGAATATGCATACATCATACATGCTAGGGGGAGTAGAAACTGGGGGGATCTGTAGTGGAGAAGGATCTGGGGGTTTTAGTTGATCATAAGCTCAAAAATGGCATGCAATGCCAAGCTGCGGTTTCCAAAGTGAGCAAAGTCCTTTCTTGTATTAAGAAAAGTATGGACTCCAGAGAGAGAGATATCATTTTGCCCCTGTACAAATCATTAGTAAGACCTCATCTGGAATATGCAGTCCAGTTTTGGGCACCGGTTCTCAAAAAGGATATCAGAGAACTGGAGAAAGTGCAGAGAAGGGATGGAGGAGGATGGATGGAGGAGCTCAGCTATGAGGAAAGATTACAAGAACTAAATGTATTCACTCTTAAGAAGAGGAGAATAAAGGGGGATATGATCAACATGTACAAAAATATAAGAGGTCCATATAGTGAACTTGGTGTTGAGTTATTCACTTTACGGTCAACACTGAGGACAAGGGGGCACTCTTTACGTCTAGAGGAAAAGAGATTTCACCTCCAAATACAGAAAGGTTTCTTCACAGTAAGAGCTGTGAAAATGTGGAACAGACTCCCTCCAGACGTGGTTCTGGCTAGCTCAGTAGATTGCTTTAAGAAAGACCTGGTTTCTTTCCTAAATGTACATAATATAACTGAGTACTAGGATGTGTAGGTAAGTTGATCCAGGGTAAATCAAATTGCCTCTCGGGGGAACAGGGAGGATTTTTTTCCCCCTGCTGTAGCAAATTGGATCATGCTCTGCTGGGGTTTTTTGCCTTCCTCTGGATCAACTGTGGGTATGGAGTTGGGTATATGTGATGTACTGTGTTTTTTTATTTTGTTTGTTTATTTTTTTATGGTTGAACTGGATGGACTTGCGTCTTTTTTCAACCTGACTAACTATGTAACTATGTAACTATGTTAGATTGAGTCCACAGAAAGAGATATGCCTAATAGGATGCTTATGCTCACTAATGTTTTCATTATTGTGGATGTACTCACACTGTTTGTAACCAACCATACTTATGTGACCTGTTTTAGATCTAAATTCCCGTACAATGTCATTCTTAACAATAAAAAAAAAAATTGAAAAAAAAAAGAATCTTTAGGCCCCATACACACGAGCGGACAGATTTGAACAAATCTGTCTGCTGGGATTTTGGTTTGCTCGCGTGTACACACGAGCAAACCAAAATCCCCGCCAGCAGAGAGCGCGCTGACGTGTCGGTGACGTTGACGCCGCCACGTCACCGCACCAGGAAGTAAAACACTTCAGCGCATGCGCCGAATCCATTCGGCGGCGGTGCGGCGGCGGAGCGGGACGACATGTCTGCTGGTAAGTGTACTAACCAGCAGACATGTCGGGCGGACAGATTCCCACCGGATAGATTTCAAAGCATGCTTTGAAATCTGTCGGGTGGACAAATCTGTCCGCTAGCCCATACACACGATCGGAGATGTCTGCTGAAACGGTCCATCGGACCGTTTTCAGCGGACAAATTCGATCGTGTGTACGAGGCCTTACTGTGGTGTGGCTCCTGTCCCCTAGACAGACCAGCTAAAGCACTGCATGACATCTTTTAGCCTGACTCATTGAATAGCCCCTTAAACACTTAGGGGGTATTAGTGGTTCATAGGATAGCTGAGGAGGGCATGGAGGAGGAAAAGGGAGGGTGGAGCTGACAAATCTTGCATCATCACCACCAGCTGTATAGAGCCATGGTGGCAAAACAAGCTGCAGCACTGAGCCCTGTCCAGCATCCTGTTGTAAGCACAATTACCCAGTGTGCTGTGAATGAAATACAGTATAGCATCCCTGACCATGTTTGATGCACCAGCGGTAATGTGGACCTTGTGGCTGACTGCCATGCCCAATGATGCCACAACATTGCCTTCCACATTATGATACAGAGCTGGATATGGTCTTACGTGCAAATTGATAGCACCTGGGAACCTACCATTGTGGTACAGCACATTCTGCATAATCATGGAAGAGGGGAAAATCCACCAGACATAAAGGCAGAAGTTGTAAAGCCAGCAGCTTTAAGAAGCTTAAATTTAGATGCTGGACATGTGGGTGTCAGTGACTGTATTCTTTTTTTTTCCCCCAGCAACAGCTGGGGCAGTGAAATTTGCCTGTTAAAGTCTACAGCTGGTGGTATGCTGCTGATAGATGTGCTGAAAAGACCTGTAAAGAGGTCATTAGATATAGCAGAGGTAGACCTAAAATGTGAAGAGTGAGGAGGAGTAGAATTGCATCCCTTTTGTGTGACTTTCAGATGCTCTTGTCAGTGGGCTGAGCGGTGGAAGGTTAAATGCCTTATCAAGCATGTGGTAACAAAATGGCTGTTTTTGCCACACTTGCTCTGCTTGAGGCAAAGTTTGCAAATTGAAACAGCGCAATCTGTTGCACATGTGCTAAATAAGTCCCAGACTGCTGAGCTGTGGGAAGTGGGCCGGGAGATAACAGCTCCACAATGTGATGGAATACGGTGGATGCGTTCTACTTTTCCATGATGGCTGCCTTGTCGGGGTTGTGCCTCACCCTCACTTTCCTCCTCGGCTCTATCTGACACGCAAGTTGTGTCAGTGACCCCATGATCATTATTCCCTCCTTCCTCGTCATCAATGGAGCCAACTTGGCAACATGCTGTGGCTGTTGGAACATGACTGACAATTTGTTGTTTACCACCTGTCTTTAGCTTGATGTTCCTACCTTTCTCAACCTCAGAACCAACATCAGAATCAAGTAATGCCTGTGCATTGTCAATGTGCAAGTGGCTGACTCTGTTTAAATAACTTAACTGACTTTTCCTTATATGATGATGGGGCAATTGCAGGAGTTGCTGTGGACAAGAAGGCAGAAAAAGCATCTCTGGCATCTGTGGTGGACTGCGCACTAGTCTCTTCTTGGGTGACAGAGGATGAGGAGGATGAGAATGAGGATGAGGTCTGTCTTTGCCTGAAGACAGACCATGCCCACCTTTGCCTGTGGACACAGACGCTGCTGACCCCCTCACAGTGCCATGGGAACTTCTGCCTCTCCTTGTTGGCCTCCCAGACATGATAGGGGGCTTATTGCTAAAATGTAATAGAAAAGGGAAAATGTGTACTTGGATGCACTTTAATTATCAGAAAGTGGTGTTTGGTGCACTTTAACTTCAGTACTCAATACACAGACACACTCCACTGACACTACAATATAGTAAAGATGCACTATCATATGTCAATATACTACAGTAAACATGCACTAACGCACCTCCCTATACTGCAGTAAATATGCACTAATGCATGTGAAAATACTGCAGTACATGTGTACTAACGCAGTTCTAAATACAGCAGAAAACATGCAATAAGGCACACGTCAATATACCACAGTAAACCTGCCCTAAAACAATAAAATTACACTAAAGTAAAAATGAATGGTCACATTACGCTCACATTTTCACAAGATCCACACTAAACTGACACTCTACATTTACAAAAGAATCACAATAGCACACTATAGTACACTAACTTGCTAGTAGGAATGAACAGAGCCCTGTTCTATCTATCTCCACTACTATATTACACTGCAAATGGCTGCTGTGGGGAGGATTATTTTATAGACATGTGCATTAGTTTTCGTTAGAATGCATTTTCGTCCGAAAATCTGTTTTTTTCGTTATTGTTTTAACAAACGATAACGAAAGCGCAAGACATGAAAACAAAAAGATCCAACATAAAATTGGCTTTATTTTCGTTTTCCTTGCGGTAAAAATTCGATATAGAGAGATTCGACATTATAGAGAAAAGATTTGACATCATAGAGAAAAGATTAGACATCATAGAGAAAAGATTAGACATCATAGAGAAAAGATTAGACATAGAAGATATAGAAATAGATTCAACATTGCAGAAAATAGATTTTGATTCATGAGAAAATAGATTCGACATTATAGAGAATAGATTCGACATTATTACTAGTCATACAACATTAGGATTCTTGTAGGCGGAATATTCGACTGGAAATGTACGATTCGAAGTTCCGTCGAGTATTCTTTTGACCATTCGACAGAAACCAAGTATTATTGGATTTTCGAACGAAAGCTATTCCCCAACGAAAAACTAAATAAATCAAAACAATTTTCGGGAGTAACTAGATACATTTATTTTCCAGACGAAAATGAAAAAACAAAACAAAATATTCCAGTCTGCACATGTCTATTATTTTATAGAGGGAGGATGAGCAATGAGCCATGATTGGGCACAGTCATCATTACTTTCTCCAATCATGTCTCTGACAGTGTACTGTGTCCTAATTGGGCAAACCCTTCATAGCTTCAGCCAATCATGGTTTCCACTGCACAAATTGTCGAACAGCCAGTGTTTGGCCTGAATTCACGGTCGGGCTGAACTGTTCGCCCAATATTATTGCTGCCCAGCATAACGGTTTAATGTTTTTATTTATTTGTTTTGATAAAGGTTCTTGTAAGCAAACATACAAGAATTCTTTTGTGTGGTATAAAAATTCACCTAACATATTTTCAAAGATCTTGGTGTAAAATTAATGTGCATGTACGACTGTCAGAGCAGCTCCCCATCCAGCAGCACAGTGATCTGGACTCATTAGCTCATCCATCTATCCAGCTACATATGTTTGGGACAGTGATGTTACTACAGGCTCATCCTCTCCTTGTTTTTTTATGTGTGTGATTCTTATTCACTTTTGTGAGTATACATATTTTAATACTTTTCATTAAAAAGGGGTTGAAC